>OZ007590.1:215151927-216394427 GCA_963931845.1 Maratus michaelseni
TGTGTACTGATCACTATGTACTGAATGTCGTAAGTCCCAGGCCAACCATTGAGTAGTTTATGGATTGGAAGCCTGCGCTGCTAATTTTTGTCGTTATGAATATAAACAATCAATCCCAATTCAGCCAATCCACAAGGTAAGATGGTATTGTATACATACGCTTCTTAACCCTTTCCGGCACGGAGTAAGTCTGTTTTTAAAATGATGAAATTATGGACTGACACCAGGATTTACAAAAGAATTTATTAGAAAATAAAAACTTGCTTATTTTCCCGTACTTTATGAATGGAAAAAATTAATTAAATATTTTTGGTGCCGTTTGTCTGTTTTGGAATTAAAATTAGGTGTCATTTTTGGGGACACTGCCCGCTAAAGGGTTAAGCAGTTACAGTGCATATATATTATATACATTATATATATATATATATATATATATATATATATATATATTAGCAGATCGCGTAAGAGTCATATTAAAATCCGATTATATTAATTGTTTACCAAATATTCCTAAGATATGTAAGTGAGCATATAAAAACACTTAAATTGAAAACTTAATTTTCTACTTTTCGCCACGTATTAGAGATTTCGAAACATTGTGGGTTGGGACACGGATAACAATTTGCCAGGAAAACGGAAAAAGTCAAAAAGTCAATTTTTTCTTCCGTGAAGACCTTGGTATCATTATACTAAAAAATGTAACAGAAAAAAAGGGGATGAAAATAACCATTTGATTTAAGAAATCAGGATGATTTCGAATCACTGAAGATATCGTGCGATTTTAATGTTGTATATATATATATATATATATATATTTTACCAGGCATCATAGCTTTTGACTGTCTGATGTTTAACATTATTGCTGCAGCCTCAGCTAATCGAGTTTATAATATTCAAATTTTAATTGCTTAATAGGCGTACAGCCAGCATAGTGAAAAAGTACCTATGTCGGGACTCGAACATGGGTCATCAGTATAGCACACTGACGTTCTACCAACAGAACAACTTGGAAACGATACTCAGCCAGGAACTTTCTCCCTATAACATTTTGGCAAGGCTACAAACGCAGCACATGATGGAATATTTTCTCACCAACCCTGGGCCAAACACAAAAGCAAAGAAAAATCCAGCACCGATAATTGACTAAATACATATTTAATACTTAGAAATTTTTCCACAGAAAATAAGCAATTAAAATTTGAATATCATGAATGAAAGGCGTGCGAAATTTTCTATGGAACAATTTTCAAGTATTAAATATGTATTTAATCAAGTTTAATTTAATTTTTGTAAAGAATATTAGTTTATAAATTGTATGATAATAACCACCTCCCCCTAATATATATAAATTGTTTCATTATCCTATAATATAATACTAGTGGTTATATTTAAATAATAATAATAATAAAACTTCTAAATAATATTTTTTATCAAAGTTTAGAAGATTTTTAATTAATTTCGCTTATTTTTAGAAACGTACTTTTTAATACAATTTAAAATTTTTCGTTGCGCTTAAAAAATATCAAGTGAACTTGTTTCATACAATAAACTACACTTATAAACGCGTTTAACTTCCATATGAATTAGAAATATATAACATACAGCTTTTTTTTTCCACACTTTTTATTAAATCTATTTCTAGAAATGAAACATTGTATTCTTTCAACTTTCGGTACGTAAAACAAATAACAGTTTTAAGTAATCTAAATTTAATACTAGAAAATAATATCAATATATATATATATATAATATAGAACGTATATGAATAAGTTAAATGTTTCACTAATTGCGCAATCGAGACAAAAGAGGGCGCCATGAGTTCAGTTAAATCTTTTTAAAGGAACTATTGGAACATAACGCAGTTATTATTCGAAGCTCAGATAGGATTTCTTTTGGATCTCTTTGAAAATGTTTTGATTTTACTTTTAGAATAATGTCGTTAAACACTTGCATTTTATGGGAAACTTATATATCATTTATATTCTTTTCCTATGTTTAGATTAATGACTGTCAAGAACAAACAAAAAATCCTTTATTTATTTTTAAAAGTTACTATAAGGACAAAAAAAAAAAAAAAAAAGATAAAAAAGGTTATTCTTGAAAAATAATATCTAGCTGCTTATATTTTTAAATCACATATAATAGCAAGTTTTAAATTGTCTATAAAAAAAATACAAGTAACAATAAATGTGGCAGAAATCAATGAGAAACAGTTTATTTATAATACAGTTTTTTTTCTTTTTTTTTTTTTTTGTATATATGCAATTGTTATTTCAATGATACTAAATTGTACTTTAGTATAGAAAAGTACTAAGAAAAAACTTTTGCTATTTCTCACCGTATGTCTTCGTTTTGCGTGCTTTTAAATAATAATGTCTTAGATAATTAACCATCATTATTTCTCACATTTTCAGAAATATTTTGTTTACATTAAAAAGACTTATCCATTTATCGATTTTGAAATCTGTCCATTCTAAAAAAAAAAGAGGCAACTATCATTGCTATCGCAATCCGTAAATGAATTTTTGTGACCGGGGGGGGGGGGAGGTCTTTCTTGGCTTTTATTTAAGGGAACAATTGCATATAAAATATTAAAATTGGTCGTTTTATAGAGAAATTTTCGATAAACACGTTGTGAAGCAGGAACTTTTTAAATAAAAGAATTATTTTGAGCGCTATTTAGTGTTCAAGTCAGACAAAATAATTTCTTACAAACATGTACTGTATCAAAAGTTATGCTTAGCAGTTTAATTATTTTTCGAAGGTACATACTTGACGAGCTTGCGGTGTGCAGTGTACAATCTTTCTTTTTAGCGTAACAAAATGTTTGAGGGTTTATTTTATTTTATTTTTCAATAGATATTTAATTCATAATTCGTAAAGGTAATTTTTTATATTATTACCAAATTTTAAAAAAGCACGAATAATAATATTTTCAAACATTTTGCAATTGAAAACTATAATTACACCTAAATATTAAAAGAGAAAAAAACAATAAGTTTAATTTAATTTAATTTAATTTATTTTTTAAATAAAGATTGTATTATAAGCAGTGATGAAGCGAGAGAAAAACACAGAATTAATGAATTTGGAAAATTTTAAATTAAAGAAATAAATGTATGTAATACTCTAATTAATATTTTCTCTACAATTTACAGCTTGCATCACATTTTGCCACGCAAATAAGTTTTATAGGATAGGCATATTATCCGTGTTATCAATTAAAAATTTATATAAAGTGATCTAAGCGATTGCCAATTTAAACTTAGACGCAGCAATTAGTAGTCAATACATGCTTTTTCAATGACATGTATTGGTGGATTTATGAGGGAAAAAAAAGTAAATAATCATTCTCTAAAAAAAAAGAAACAAATATTACTGGAATCTGATTTTCTCGTTGAATTAAAGAACAGTGACATTTACAAGAATACATGGAGCAGAAGGAAGGAATAAAGCCGATTTGTTTTGTTGGAACGGCACGTTTCCTAACCGCACAAAAGAAAAATAGATTTTAGTAAATGTAAACGGACAGTATGTGACACGAATTTCACAATTATTTACTGTGTGACTACAAAACTAATCCGATTTACCATATGTATAAAAGTAAATAACTTTCAAAATTAAAAATTGTTTTTTTTTTCGAAATATACATCAAAACGTTTTTACGATAAACAATGATAAAGATAAAGAAATAGAAGAGAAAACCACACACAATAAAATGTTCTGTAAAATTTTAAAATAATGAGTTGGACTTGATGATATTTTAATAATGGTTGTTTAATTTTTATTTTAAGGTGTGTATGTGTATATGTTTATTCACATTCTGGGGGGGGGGGGATAAAACATGCAGATACGGCAGATTACTAACGTTCCTAATTGCAAATTAAAAAAATCCCTGACGGCTTGGCCTACAGGCACAGGTAGATTTCGAAGATGCAGATTGTGGGGCACCTGTTTGTTGGGAATTGTGGAAGAAATGACCTTTTTGCCATGATGTGGCAGTTGGGAACGCCCACTTCGAAATCTAACTTGTTTGCAGGCGGAGCCGGCAGAGGTTTTTTTTGTTTTTTATTTGTTTTGCTAAAAGGGTTGGTCCTGTAAAAACTTGTCAATATAAAAGTTTTAGATAATATTAAGTGGAATTATAATAAATTTTAGCAGTATTGTGATGGATATCTTGTATCTAATTACATATCTTGTGAATTGACGTAGTTATGATTTTTTTTCTTCTAAACCCCCCCCCCCCCCGCTTGAGGCTATTTTTAATTATATCAAAAATCTTACATAAATTTTTGGCCATTTTCCTAGAAGTAATAATAACTTTAAACGGATTCGATACGTATCATAATTAAGAAGTTATGGAGGTTTTTCTGATTTCACAAAAATCCCCCATTCCCCCCCCTGTTGGTTCGATTTTGCCCATTAACGAACTTGACCGAGATTTTATGTATCAGTTTGGAAAAGATTTGTGCAGAATTATTGAAGTTATCGTGTCCCTAAAAAAGTGACATAGAAGATAGATAGATAAAGTTTTGAACGGGGGGTGGTTTTGGGTTCGGGGAATCATGATTGGCGTAGATCTGCAAAAATATTTCAAAAATTCCAAATTAGGGGAGAATGTAATAGGTAGTATTTCTTACGAAATCTTCCTAAAAATTACCGATTTTTAAATATCATGGTTGCATGGTTGGTTGCATGGTTGGTTGCAGCTGCTACATTTTTTTTAATACAAAATAAGACTAAATAGACCGGGACCTTCGTTTAAAATGAAATCCGACCAATACAAAATCCACGCTTGTTAGTTGAATCTGATTTTACTTTCAAGTTAGAAAACATTCGTAATTACCAGAATACGTTGTACAAGATTAAGGATCAAGAAGAATTTCCTTTTATCGAAACGTGTGGTAATTCCGGTCTGCACAGCTGAAAAGAGATTATCGTAAATACAAACAGGCAGTATGTAAAACAAATGCCACGTTTGTTTACTGTGTAACTATACAATTAATCCGATGTACAGTATGTATGAATAGCCAATAAATGAAAAAAATGTATAGAGAGAGAGTTTTTCGAAAAAATCCTAGGGCATATTTCATAATAATCAATCATAAAGCAAAAATGAAACCTCAGAAAATAAAGTGGTTTTTTAAATTTTAAATTAAAGAAGTAAATGTAGTAACATTGAAAGAAAAAAAAATCATTTTTACTTTCATCTATCTTTAGAAGAAGAAATTATTGTATTCGTGAAAATTTTCGATTTCCAATTTTTGTCGGATTTAGAAGGGCCTTAACACGAACTTGCTGTTTTTAGAAAACGTTTGCCTGTACGTCTGTGTGTCTGTCTGCATGTGACATAAATATTGTGGGAGCTGTATCTCAAGAACTAAAGAATGCAAATTAATAAAATTTCATATTCAGTTAGAGCTTGACATAAATTGGGGCTGTGATAGATTAGGTTTTAGATGTAAAGCGCCCAAAAGGGGCTGCTGCTCAGCTGCATTTTTCAAGATTTCCACGATAGCTATAGCTTAAGAACTAATGCACGGAATTCCAGCAAACTTCATATTCTGTTAGAGTTTAACATAAATAGATCCTTATATTAAGTTTTGGTGTCTACCGCCAAACGGGTGTTGTGTCAATGCTCTGTTTTTCACGATTTCCGGGATAGCTGTATCTCAATAACGTACAGATTATCATACAATTTTGGCTGCATACGTTTTGATTTATATAGAAGAAAATTTTGTGATGGTCACAACTTACTAGTTTTACTTAAACATTTACATTTTTCTCCACATTATGGTACGTAAATCAATACTTCACACAACGCATAATATTTGTGTTAACATCAGGAAATTTAAATATCCTGATTAAAAGTTCTCATTATGCATCGAAAATTTTATGCTAGATGTAGCTATTTATTGTTTGGTAGTTATTTTTGGAACAACACGTATTGATCGTTGTCTGAAATAAATAGTCAACATTCTTCCTCTAAAAAAAGAGAACGAAAGCTATAGCTATATATCAATAACTTATTGATTGTCATTTAATTTTGGCTGCTTACGATTTGATTTATATGGAAAAATTTTTTGTGATGGCCACAACTTACTAGTTTACATAAAAAATTACATATTTCTCCACATTATGGTACGCAAATCAATACTTCACACAACGCATAATATTTGTGTTAACATCAGGAAATTTAAATATCCTGATTAAAAGTCCTCATTATGCATCGAAAATTTTATGCTAGATGTAGCTATTTATTGTTTGGTAGTTATTTTTGGAACAACACGTATTGATCGTTGTCTGAAATAAATAGTCAATATTCTGCCTCTAAAAAAAAGAGAACGAAAGCTATAGCTATATATCAATAACGTATTGATTGTCATTTAAGTTTGGCTGCATACGATTTGATTTACATAGAATTTTTTTTTGTGATGGCAACAACTTACTAGTTTACATAAAAAATTACATATTTCTCCACATTATGGTACGTAAATCAATACTTCACACAACGCATAATATTTGTGTTAACATCAGGAAATTTAAATAACCTGAGTAAAAGTCCTCATTATGCATCGAAAATTTTATGCTAGATGTAGCTATTTATTGTTTGGTAGTTATTTTTGGAACAACACGTATTGATCGTTGTCTGAAATAAATAGTCAACATTCTGCCTCTAAAAAAAAAGAGAACGAAAGCTATAGCTATATATCAATAACGTATTGATTGTCATTTAATTTTGGCTGCATACGATTTGATTTATATAGAAAATTTTTTTGTGATGGCCACAACTTACTAGTTTGCATAAAAAATTACATATTTCTCCACATTATGGTACGCAAATTAATACTTCACACAACGCATAATATTTGTGTTAACATCAGGAAATTTAAATATCCTAATTAAAAGTCCTCATTATGCATCGAAAATTTTATGCTAGCTATTTATTATTTAGTAGTTATTTTTTGAACAACACGTATTGATTGTTGTCTGAAATAAATAGTCAACAATCTGCCTCTAAAAAAAGAGAAAGAAAGATTAGTGAAATCATTTTGTTTTCTAGTTAAAGAATAGTCGCAATTACTGGAATACGTGGTGTAGAAGGAAAGGATCAAGACGGTTTTCTTTTTATCTAAACGTGACGTTTTTGCTTCGCAGAAGCAGAAAGGAGATCAATGCCAATGCAAACAGACAATAAGTGAAACGAAATACACGTGTACCGTGTCACTAAGTAAATATACCGATGTACCATATGTATAAAAATTCATGACTTGCAAAATTAAAAATAGTTTTGTAAGAAAGATTCACCAGAAAGTTTATACGTCAAAGTATGGTAAAATAGAAATCAGTAATAAAGTTAACTTCACACAAAAAAAGTGTTTATTTACATCTGAAATTAAAGAGCGAAGTGTAGTGATATAGAATTTTTAATTTTAATTTTAATGTATGTTTGAAAGTATTGCTTCTAATTATAGTGTGAAAATAAAATATGCAGATAAGGTACGTTATTTATGTTATTAAATGGAATTTCAAAATATACTGATTTAAAATGCCATAGGCGATGACAAATTGAAAAGATGAAGAGTTCGGAAAAATATCAAGAAGTTTTTTTCTCTTTTTAAATCGGACTTGACATGTCTGTTCCGCACTAAACAGATTATTGTGAATAGAAACATACAGTAATTGAAAAAAATCCCATGTCTATGTGTTATATAACTATATAATTAATGATATTTTCATTTGTATCATAAGTTTATAAAAATAATAATGAGAATCTTAAATTATTTGTTAGAAAGTTTGTATGATAAACAGTGATAAAGATAAATTATTTTGTTAAGAAGAAATTATTAGAAAACGTTTTTTTGAAATTTGAAAATTAAGGCAATAATATGGTGATATTCCTCTAATAAGACAGAAAAATATGATATTTTACATTAGGTAATTAAATATCTTCCTTAAAAATAAGAAATAGCATGTATGTCATTTTAAATGAATGGAAACCAATACGAGAATGCGTGATTTTGAAAAAAAATACAAGAATATATTTTAAATAAACAGAGGTAAATTGAAAAGACAGTAGTAATTTGAAATTTGCATATTTTGTAGAACATTTTAGCAAAAAAAATATGAAAATATGTAATTAAGTAAAGTGAAGATTAATATTTGAAAGAATAAAAAAAAAAAAATACTATAACACTCTGACTAATACAAGTGACTGAAAAATACAAGTATTTCCCCAATTTAAGGAAATAATAAATATAAATATTAAAAAATGTCACCTCAAGCGTTAATAAATGTACGCAATTAGTTTGGCAGATTAATTATTTTGCCATAAGAAGCACAACAGTTTTATAGTGATAAATACAATATATAGTGCTATATAATATATAGCGTTATACAATATATAGGTTTTATAGTGGTAAGACAATTTTTGTTTGCAAACGATATTGTGGGGGATATTTTTTTCGATATTCGTAATAAATAATTGAAAATAAATGCAAGTATGTATGTTGGTGTATCCTTACGTTTTTGTCTTTCCAGACACATTTGGTGTTTTTCAAAATGTATGAACGTCTGCGTGCCAGTAAAAACAGTACCTTTAAACGTTGTTTCTGATAGAGCTCAAATTTGGAAAGGAAGTTATAGGCCACTGGCACAATAATTGTATAATACGGCCAGCAAGTTTGGTATCTAAACCATTTTCGAATCATTTTTAAAACATATTTTGACAGTTTCTAGAGGAAAACACATGAAGAAATGTGACAAAAGTGACACATACCTTTGGCCGCGATGTTATCAAATTCTGGTTTGAAAATTAAATATTTCGTATTAGCTTCAAGCCTATTTCACATTGTCACAATGTTATTTGAGCGTGCAGTATGTTGTAAAGTGTTTGGAATGCCGAGTATAGTCACTAAAGATTTCATTATTTCCAAGTTTATACATTGTTTTTTTTAGTGTCATAAATATTCCCATAAAAATATATGATAGAAATTTCAAATTTTAATATTACATCCGTTTAAGTAAATCCCCGATAACGTTTGTACGTCAATCAGATTTTATTGATTTTAGTAGCATCTCTTAATTTTAAACAATAACAACTGAGGGTACAAATGTTTCTGCAATATTTTTCTAAATTTTATACTAGTTTGTTCTAAATAGGTAAACCCTTCTCACCGCCGTGACCTGATATATCCGTTCACTATGCTGTAGGTTTCACTGCAATATTTGCATCGTTTAAATTAATATATTTCTTCAAATATAATGCAGTTTTAAAATACTGAGTAATGTTTGATACTCTCAAGGCTTATACTCATATACGTAATTAAGTTTTTTATATCAAATTTGAAAAAACATCTTTTTATTAGCATTAAAAAAATTAGAGAGAAAAAAACAATACAAATGGGTGCTTTTGCTCGGTGGTTAGGGGGTTTTAATCGGTGTCAAAGAATTTAATTTGATTATATCAATAGAAACTTCTAAAGAAAAAATCACTTATTTACCACGAAAATAATTGACATTTTAAAATAAATTTTATTTTCTATAAAATATATTTAAAACATAATATTGCACAGCTATTTTTTTCTGTGCAATTGGATTTAATTTTTTTCTAAGCGTTCAAATTTTGTTTTAAAATTGATTGCATTTTTCATAATCGTGTGTATAAAAATTTAAACAAAAATATGTCATTAATTCAGTTAAATGTTAAAAAATTGCGGTAAAATTTGCAATTTTTTACTAATATTCATTTATACAATTATTTTATTTAATTTAATAACACAATATTAATAAGATTAAATAAATGAAACTCAATCATAGTCTTTTTTCCAATGTTTTTTTTCTAATGAATGTTATTTTATGCAATACTTAACATTCGATTTTGAAAATATTTTACTGTTAGATGTTTTTTAAAATAATTTTATTCCATATTTATCTGAGAATTTCAAAAAAATTGATGAAATGTTTTAAGGTTTTTTTTTTTTCCTCAAGATGTATATGCATTTTTATTCAAATCCTGATGCTAGGTGACTTCTGGTGCCAATAAAATTATTTCTGTGGCGTCATCAATAATTATCTTTTAATTAAAGGATAAATTATCTAAGATGCCCATAATGAAGGAGGCAACTCATTTCACTATGTTAAGTTACGGAGAGCTTTTTAAATATGTTTTAATAACGGCAAATAATTGGAAAACAAAATACACAAAAAACACTTGTGAATCACGAATTACATCTATTCAATTACATGTGCATTTTTCGAAACACAGCATCTATTTGACGCAGCAGAAATCAAATAACAACGTTTTTCTTCTCGGGAAAAACACAATTATATTAGAAAGAGCACACAGTTTTGAATGTTGATAGCATAATCTGGTTTGAGACTACTTTACATTCGCGTATTTATATTATATGCTACATTTCTATATTCATCAAAGGATAGTAATGGAACGTTTATATTAATGCAAATACAAACATAATAGAAATTGTACTCGATACGTAAGATTATTTTCATTGTATTATATTTACTTAGTTGTGTCCCTAATTTGATTAGTATTATAATGTCATGTTAACATTATTTACAATTACTAGTTAAATATTAATTGTTTATTTCATCATTATTATTATTGGGATGACACCTAAACGAATATTACATACTTAAAAATCCTAATATGTTGTAAATTTGAAGAAAAAGTAGAGACACCAGAAATCATAAAAGATACCGCCTCTCTCTTCATCTAATTCAATATATCCTTGTTTATACTCTGTGGAGCTAGACTAGAATTGTGTAAAATTGATTTTTGGTTTTTGAAAAAAGTATCACGTAGACTATTGATAAAATTCTTCGTCAAATATGTTCGATTTTTTTTTATGGTAGATGGCGAAAATTCCTGTTTCTTGTACTACCATTAATTTATTAACTATTATAGCATTATTTATGAATATAATGCACCTGTAACAGAAAATGACTGCAATTGTATTATTTTGTTTCCTTAATGTTATTACATGTTTAACTAACCTTTTTATTATTGAAAAAAACATAGGTGTTTGGAGAAAATATATACATTTATATTCACAACAAATACGCTATATCTTCGATTTAGGTATTATATAAGGTTCAAAAATAAACGAAAACATTTCAATTGCATTTTCGGATTATAATTAATCACGCTTTTTATAACTTTAGGTACGTTTAAAAATATTAAAACAAGAGTATGTCTGATTGAATCTTCAAAGTTAATATGACATCAAAGGTTATTTAAAGAAATAGAAGTATTTTAATGATATACATATTGATGTCTTTTCGAAAACATGAAAAATTAAAGATGTCTTCAATAAATAAAATGTGCTGTACAATACATAAAGTCAAATTCATAGTGAATAAACAACTGATGGTTCTTTTATTTAAGTCTTACTTTAAATGTCTCTCCATTATGAATTGGAATGGAGAATTGGATTAAAAAAATATTCATCAAAATGAATATATATCTTAAAAGAAACTTTTTTTAAAACTTGAATATGCTGTAATTAGTGAGAATACAATTGAAATACAAATTCCGTTCATTCATAATTTAGAGTTTCATAAAATAATTTTACGCTTCATTTCCATTCTTAATGAAGAGGAATAGATTTTTACATTTTGAAAAGTGAACCATTTCTATTTTTTACTCTTGAAAAGAAAAAAAAAGTTTTGTATAATTTAAAAATTAAATGAAATAAAATGATTTTTCATTATTCTATTAATACGTTTTAATTATGTTCTGCATAATAAATGAAAACTTCGTTAAAAGTAGAAAAGATATGAGAAAGAGAGTGAAATATTATTGGTAAAATAAAGGGGCCATTAAATTACAATTAAGGCATGTTATAACTTTTAAAATAATACTTAAATTTTCTACACATTTTAACGACTTTTTAGCGCAGTTATACAGTAAAAATAATGGGAGGATTCGCAAATAAAACAGCATATCTTGAAGTTTTAAAAACATTTTTTTTTTTGGAAATTGTTTGAAATATGGTACTCTGGCGGCCTTTGATACAGGGGTGTGCAAAAAGTGAAGCGTTTCGCTGTACCAGACGCATCTCGGAATCTGCTTATCTGTAACAAAACCCGAAAAAAACCCGCTAAAATTTACGTTATTTTGTAGTCCTTCTCCTATGGGTTTATCATTTTTTCTATCCTGAAGAAAATAGCGACAGTTCAAATTTTAAGTTGACGATATTAAACAAAATTTTCGGCTTGCAAAAAAATATTTACACTTCGAATATTAAAAACTCGTCCATGAGGGACTTCAAAATGGTATACAGTAGAAAAACATGAAAATTTCAACCAAATCGGTCGATCGAATCTCGAGTCCTACCTGGTACCAATTTGTAATAAAAAGTTTCGAAAACTATAGGTTTAAAGTTTTACAACGGTTTTAAACAAACATAGATAACAGTGACAGTTTTCAACAAACATAAAATCATCTATACCATGCACATATAATGAGCCCCCCTGGACTTCTTTCTGAATTTATTTGTTTCTACCTGCGCGCCGCACACAATACGCTAAAAATAGGCTGTTCACTGCAACACCAAAAGGCGGATAACTTTTGAACCAATACGAATTTCGAAAAAACATCTTTACAACAAAATGTTTAAGGTTTTAAGGAATCAATATATATATATATATATATATATATATATAAAATTCAATTTTTTTCAAAACAAAAGTTATAAAGTGCCATATATGCTATGGAATTTAATAATTAAGAGAGTTCACCAAGGAAAATGTGGTGCTTTTTTTAAAAAATAAAATGTGACATTTTATTTTTAGATAATGATAGGATAGAATTAAAAATAAATTATAGAAATGATTTCATCATAGCATTCAATCATAGAACTGATCATGAACTTTTTCGTGCATTATCTGTTTATATACCAATTGTAGAAATGGGCATAATCCTATTTCAAGCCACCATTTGGCGCTTTTTAAAAATGATGCTACATTGGCGATTTCTATATTGTTTACTTACCTTTATCATATTGTAACCCACAATAAGCAAGTGGTAAAATGTTGCCATTCTTAAATTTCAAATAGTTACACATAGGAAAAGTAAGGGATTTAGCGATAAAAATGCACTGAAAAATAAATTGCATTTATACGAGAGTAACAATGTAACGAATGTAAAATTGTATTCGTTCAAAACAATTTGGACAAAAGAATGATAATTTAAATACAGAATTATTAAATTAAACCATACACAGTTGATTTTTTTAGATACTGCATTTATGAGTGAAATAAAATATTTTATTTGACAAATTTAATAAGATAGATATAAAAAAGATAATATGAGCAGTAAAAAACAACGTTTTTATACACATTTCATTGATATTACATAAAAGTTAACGATTAATGTGAAGTTGAAAAAACGAAAATACACGAAATTCGTTAATGCCACGATCACTGTACCGCACGTATGATCGCTTCGCGAACACGAAACCGAAAAAAAAACATCACTGGATACAGCAACCTCGTCGTATCGGAATCCCCAGAAATACACGAAATTCCTTAATGCCGCGATCAGTGTACCGCAAGTATGATCACTTCGCGAACATGAAACCGAAAAATAAACATATCTGGATGCAGCAGCCTCGTTGTATAGAGATCACAAAAATACACGAAATTCGTTAATGCCGCGATCACTGAACCGCAAGTATGATCACTTCGCGAACATGAAACCAAAAAATAAACATCTCTGGATGCAGCAGCCTCGTTGTATAGAGATCACAAAAATACACGAAATTTGTAAATGCGGCGATCACTATACCGCACGTATGATCGCTTCGTGAACATGAGACTTCCATGAAAACTGCAATCAATTAATTTATACTGTTCTAAAGTAACATAAGTAGCCACTCACATACATAAAAAAAGAAAAAAAATCAAGCTTTAAATAAAGAAGCAGATGATGATATTTTTTCAATGCTTTTTGTTATTTTAATATCATGACATAACCATTTAATGACGTAAGTGTTATTTAACTGTATTACAAAAATGTTTTAATTAACTAATAAATCATTAAACATCATTAAAATACAAATAAACGTCGAATAAAGAATCACTTGATGACGTAAATACGTCATACGTAACAAACGCGTCATCACAAAAAATATCATTGCTCAGAGTTCAGTCTTTCCAACAATAAAAGAGCTACATCTGGCTAACTATCGACGATTTGGCACGATTTCGCCAAATGGTGGTCTCAAATAGGAACCAACCGTGGAAATGTACCACATTCGTATTAGGACTTTTGAATAATTTGGATTGCATTTTAAAATTTAAATAAAAATAACTCATTATGAATTTACATAAATAAACATTTACATCATTAATATCTATATATGTAATATAAACATGCAAAGTCCTATATATTTTATTTATGTATTAATTATCTTAGGATATTGCAAAAAGACATTTTAATTTTATTTTCATATTATTATTATGAAAGCCTATTTTTAATATTGCTTTTGTTTACCTTTAGGCCCGTTTCTATATTTAAAATTATTTAATGGAATATAATTAATATAATTGTATGAATGTTTATTTTTAATACAGAAAAAAGTGAAAAACATGCTATAAATTTAATATGAAATATATTATTTAAATTCAGTGCATAAATAGCAGCTTGTTCTTTGCTTTAACTAAATTTCACTTTATGTGGTTCTCCATTATGGATCGGAATGGAAAATTGAAGTAAAAAAATGACCATTCGTCGGAAAGAAACCAGAGATCCAATTGGTTAATGTTTTTAATACCAGTTTTTCTGAAGAAAACATTTCGTGGTAGGTTTTTTACATTTGCGCCAAAATAATCGTTTGGGCAGGTTACCCCAAAGTTTTCAGGAAAAAGTTTGCAGATTCAAAAAGTCGATTTCACGTTGAAAAATTTGCATTAAATAAACTTAAATATGTGGCAATTTGTGAGACAAGAATTGAAATGTCTGAAATCAAGAACGGAATATATATATTCCGTTCATTAAGAATTTAGAGTTTTCTAACATTATTTTATGTTTCTTTTTTATTCTTAATAAATTAGAATAGATTTGTAAGTTTTGAAACTCGAGCTTGTTGCTCTAATTAACCCATTAACGCCGACTTATTTTACACTTCTTTTAATACTTCGATAGCAGTTGACACCAGTTTTCCAATACTGTTATTTTAACTGATTGAATCTCTGATAGTTTCACATTAGATAATATGATTTTTTTTTACTAAGATACTGGTGTTCATATTTAAAAGTTTCGTATCACTTAAATGGTAACTTTTCGTACCAACAGGCATTAATGAGTTAAAATAAAACATTTTAGATATTTGAAAAATTTAATGCAGCAAAAATATTGTCCATTATACTATTGATATCGTTTAATTACAGACGGCATAATAAATGAAAGCACCATTAAGAGGACAAAAAGTTATGGAAAGAAGAGCAACAATTTTTTTTTTGTAAAGTAAAGAGTTAATTAAACTACACTTAAAATACTATAAACTTTAATATTTCAGAAAGTATTATTTATGTAGTATGTATAGTATATGTTCTAGAAATGTTATTCATTTCTATTTAGATTTTTGCTTGGTTTTTATTCCATTATAAAACAAATTAGAAATCTCATTTGGCACGTGCAAAAATATAGTTTTTAATTCCCTTCAAAATAAGATATACATAGTTGTATCTTCAATTTATGTATTACTTATCTTCAACATAAAAATATAATATTTGTGCAGAATTCCCCCTTTATAATTATGATATCTGATTTTTAATCACGATTTTTTATAACTTTAATCATGTCAATTTATTTGTAAATACAGAAAAACTGTGCAACACATTTATATTTCATAAAATGCGGTATAATATTTAAATTCAATTTCATCGTAAACAAATAGCTGATGATTCTCTGTTTATTATTTTTTTTAACTTTTACTTTAAATGTCTCTTCATTATAAAATGGAATGCAGAATTAAATAAAAAAATATATATATAATTTACGAAAAAGAATACAAACGCGCACACACACACACACACATATATATATATATATATATTATATATATATTTCGTGATTAGAAAACGTAGAATATATATATATATATATATAGGGGAGACTTGGGAGAGTTCATCCCTAGGGAGACTTGATCCATATGTCTAAAACCAGGGAAAAAATGCAATTAAGTCTCTGAAACCGGCAACACTGGTAAAGTGATTCCTTATCAACAGGTGTGACAACAGAATTTCATTCGCCCATTTTTATTTTTGTTGTAAGAAAAGAATATCTGATTTCTTACAATCAAACTTCTTTTTCAGTAGGTAGTTTATGTTTCTTATTTTTTGCTAAATATAACTAAATTACTTAAGTTGATTGGTGTAATTTACTAACATTCCTTACTGCTTAAATGTCCTTATTTAAATCCAATACAGTTTCTTTGCTTTTGATTTAACAATTATTTTCCCAACACATGCACATTAGGGACACATGATCCCCATTATATGGGGAGACTTGATCCTAGGGATCAAGTGTCCCCAAAGTTAAGCTAAATTATTATTAAATTTTATTAACCCCTATTCCTATTTCTGACTTTCAAGACACATTTAGATAATATCAATATTAGACTATGGTTACCTTGATTTTGGATGGTTGACATAGATAAAAGGTTACCATATAGCTGCACATGATGGTTAGCAAGTACATGGTGACTGTGCAAGGTTTGTTTTGTTGTTACTTTTGGATTATTTTAAAGTCAGAAATCTATTTGTAAATTAGAAAAGTATAATTCCATTTAATATGTGTTATGTAACCAAGTCTTAAACATCCGAGTCCATATATATATATTGAGCTAAAAATTTAATTTGTGCAATAGAGGGTTCATTTTACTACAGTGATTAAGAACTCTGTGTTTATCTTTACTTTCTACAGTCATGCCATGTATTTATAAATCTAAAGACGTGTTCAACCCAGAAAAAGCATCAATGTTGCAGACTTGCAGGCAACAGTGAAAGCTGTAATAGATGGATCTAGTTTTAAAAGTGCAGCAAAATCCATCCATATTAATGTGATGATTTTAAAATGTTATGTGAGAAAACAAAAATCTCAAGAATGCGACATTTCTTATGAATCAAATTATAAGCAAAACCAAATATTTTCGATTAACCATGATCTTTTGTGTGTATATTTAAAAAATCAAGTAAATTAGATCATGGACTTATTCCTATACACACTAATCATCATGCTCAAATAATAACAATTTATCGAATTGCTGAATTGAACGGAATTGCTTATCCTAAAGCCAAGATGCCAACAAATATAATAAGTGGATTTAAAATCACTGGCATATATCCCTTAAGCAAGAATATGTTTTCTAAAGATGATTTTTTATCATCTTTCGTCACAGATCAACCATTAACCCCAACAAACAGTAATACAATTACAGTTAAACCAAACATAGTGACTCCAGAAGACATACAAGACTTCCCTAAAGTTTAATTATCCAAAACGCGAAAATAAAGGATCTTAAAATTTTTTGACAAGTACACCAACTAAAAGACAGATTGAAGAAGAAATACAAGATCACCGACTGAATAAAAAACATAAATCAAGAAAAACTCATTTCATCTCAAGAAATTAAAGTAAAAACACTAAAAACGAAAGCCCCGAATCTTCAGAAAGTGAGAGCAGTTGTAGTGTTCATGATTCAACCGAGACTGATTCACTTAATGAACATTCTGATGAAATCATCGAAGATCCGCAAAATTTGTCAAATGATGAAAGTGACTTTGTAATTGTGCGATTTCTAGGAAAGAAGAAAATTATTCATTTCAAAAAATTGTAAAGAAGATTTCATCATCTGAACGCAAAATCAATTTTCTAAGAAAAAGGACTTAATTCTGACCAACTTATTTATCCAGAAAATTTTAACATTAGTATTGTGGGCAATGACGAACATTGTCAAAAAAGTACCTAAACCAGTCATGCTTGGAGGAACTCTTCAAATTACAACAATTTTAACATTTACGTTTCACTTATAAAGCTTTGAAAATGTTTTTTGATCATTAATTTTAGTAATAATAATCATTCATATGGCAAACAATGATTTTACAAAATGTAGAATTTTGTGTGTGTTTTTCTCCCTTTTTTACGTGTTGTTCAACAATAAATTTGATTTCTACAACTTATTTTGAATCATTTCAATGCATCTGTTTAAAGGATCAAGTCTCCCTTGGAAAGTGATCAAATCTCCCTGTAATTGGGGAGACTTGATCCTTTATTTCTATTTTGGAAAATAATTTATATTTATTTTAAAAATGGTTTTTCAAAAATAAAAAAAATACTACAACATTAAAGACACATGAACTTTTAATAATAACTGGAAACATTTTTTAATTTTTTTTTTCCAAAAAAAAAAATTAAAAACTGAAAAAGGGATCAAGTCTCCCAAGTCTCCCCTATATACACTTTTTCAAAACTTGAATATTCTGTAATTAATGGAATAAAATTGAAATATAAATCCTCTTCATTTGGAATTTAGAATATCATAATAGGATTTTACGCTTCATCTGTTTTTAAAATAAAAAGGAATAGATTTTTATAATTTAAAAATTTAATTCGCATATTTCACGAAATGTGGGGATTTTATTTTCTGTTAATTTGAGGATAGAACTAGAATAGAATCGAAAAGTAAAGATTACATTTCATTTATATCAGTAAATAAATATAATAACTTAAATCATTGTTGAATTTAGGTCAGCTAAAGTCGCATAGCGATTTCTATATTGCTTTGTCGATAGCAGAGTTTCAGGTTTATGTTACTCTCGATTGAAATTTCCCTTTTAAAATAGTAAAGTTAATTACCATTGCCTGTTATGACACTAAGCAAAAAAAAAAAGCATAAAGCTATCTTACCAAACTTGATTTCAAATTTCATAAAATACTTGCAAAAAATGCTTTACTTGCCAAGTTTTCTGTCAGCTGTCTTTTCCTGTGAATTTTCGTTACGGATAATTATTGAACAAAATTTAAATTAAATCATAAAGTACATTTAATTGAATACTCGGTATAAGTGAAAAAAATATGTAAAAGTTCTATAAAATATTAATTAAAAACAAAACAGTTAGTGAGATAATTTTAAACCATTAGGCTTTTTTAAATATTGCATTCTGTATTTTGCCGAACAAATATTCTTCCGATTTGTTTTTGAAAACATTATAGAGTAATGTAACAATAATGTGTATCATTCTATTTTAATAATGTATTTTAGTTTTATGGAATAGTTATCGACTGTGTTGTTTTATTAAAAGATTGAAAATTGTACTAATCCATCAAATGGATCAGAAACACAAATTTGCTTAAATAAACGCAATATTTTTCAGCCTTTGGTATTTGCACATTTATAGCCGTAATTCGACATTTTTTAAACTGCAGAAGAATTTTCATTTCAAACTGGCTCAAATGTAGCACAATATTTTACAGGAATATTTGGCGTATTGAAAACATAAATCTAAGTAAATCTAATAATCATGACAATTTGAATGTTCATTAACAAGTGATAACCATGTCAAATTTTGATTTTAGATCCATTAAAGCATTTACAATACACAATTAACAAATAGTGACACTATGAAAACTCAAGTCATTTTAAATGACATGACTCTGACATGACTTTCTGGTACAGAATATACGACTAAATTTGGACGTTTTGCTCGCTAAGTATTTACAATAGCAAAACATTAGTAGATAATAGATTTCTATATTCTAAATGATTGTTAGGTATTTTAAGCAGAAATGGACTATATCGCCTTTCTTGATTATTTGCGATTAATGCGCATGAATGTACGCATTCCTTATATTATTGTGTTATTAAGAAGTTTTTATGCTTTTATTTTATCACACCAGTTTATTCAATATTTTAATGTAAATAATTTTAGTCATGATATAGATATACATACTCTATGGTATGTCAGTATATCATATCATGCTGTATAGTATGTCAATATATATTGCAATAGTATGTCAACATTTAAAAGTTAAAAATTCAAATTTCAGGCACTGCTGGAAACAATTCCAAAAACTTTCGCAGAATTTTTTCTCAGTCTGGAGGCCGCCTCACTTCTAGTGTCATTCATTAGCTGAGGAAAGGAACGTGGTTTAGCAAAGATAATCCTCGATTTAAAAGAATATAAAAAAGTCACAAGTTAAAATATTGGGTAATCGGGGTGGCAACATGATGTATCCATGTAAAAAAAATTGCCAAAAAATCATATTTCCTTCCAATCTCTAGAAATGTGGCCAGTTTACACACATGGATTTGGCTTCGTGCTTTCTGTGATATTCTGAAAAGGAACAATAGAGTTCTGAATCATTGAGTGTAGTTTTCTGATTTCACTGTCTGATGATATTGATCAAAAACATAAGTGTCAGTTATTCCAAATTTTTTACACTTCTCAACACAGATCTAGTTTTAATCACCTGCTGTATTTGTTCAATGTTCAGGCGTGTGTGCAAATCTCGAACTTATCTTTGGGTGCAGTTTACAGAGGGTGTTTACAAATATTGGGAACGGTTTTAACAAAAAAAAGCCCTTGTTGCGACTATCATATAGCAGTGGGATTTCCAAGATAGTAGGGCTTTTTGTAAAACTGGAAGTGGAATTTTGTTCCATTCCCCCACCACACATTTCTAGAATCCATTCTGCGTAGTTGGTCAGTGTTTCGCAAGAGCTTGTTTTAATAGTCCTAACACACAGTAATCCATTGGTGAAACATCTGGGGACTTGGTTGAAATATGATTAAAAGGTATATACTTGATTCCAGTTTCTCTTTTCAATTTTTTGAGAAATGGGACTGTACTTTTGGATGTATCCTGGTGAAACGCAACAAATTTAACGTCCGTAGGATAAAATTTTGAATTTCGTATTTAAAAAATAACAATTAGAACATTATTTTGATAATAAGTAGAGTTAATTTTGACATTTTTCTCAAATTTTCGAATCTTTAATTTTCGGTTGTAAGAGAATCCAACAATCACTTCACATCCTTTAGAGAAACTTTCTTAGCAGCGTTTGAACCAAAGTTGTATGTCTTTTTCTCCTATTTTCTGGTAATAACTCTATCTTTTTTTTATTACAGTCATTTAGATAAATCCAGGCTTCATCAATTGTGACAACTTTTTCCACATATCACCTGCTAAATAAATTTCATATAACATTCTGCATCTTGTTTTTCTTTCAACAACATGTCTTGGTAGCAGGCGAGGAACTGTACTTTTTTGTTTTAATTAAATTAAAATCTCTGTTAATTATTTTATTTAAAGTTGCTGCAGATGTATGCAAATATTTTGCGATAGTTTTTTGAGGTATTGGATTTTCCATTACAACCATAGAGCGTACTTTAGAGATGTTAGAAACGTTATGTACATTTTTTGGGATAGTTCGTTTGGGGTTTTCTTTTCGATAGCTTTAAAGATTGATGATTTGTTTCCTTTGCAATTAATAATATCACTTATTTTGCACTTCGATACTTTAAAACCATCCTTCTCGCAACGTTTTCTAACCACGGTATATGAATAATTCTTTTCAGAAAGAGGAAATATATAACTTTCAAGCCACTCGCTCCTTTTGCGTGCCATTTCAGTAGTAGACGATTTTTTTTTCATATCCGCCAATATTTCAGTTATCACGTTATTACTTGTTGCCAGATTTCCCCCCCCCCCTGTCGTTTCTCGTTGTTTTTTTAATTTAACATTAAAATCGTTCCAAATATGTGTAAACACCGTCTGTAGACGCCAATCATATGTTACAGACATTGGTCATCCACAAAAAAATAGTGATGCATAAGGAGACATGTGATTACCCACTGTGAGCGTAATGGACAAACAATAATTTATTTTTCGAATAAGTAAGGAAATCTTCCTCCAAAAACAAATCCTGACATGTGAAAAAAATGCATATCCTATTAATGTTTGTGTACCATTGATCATTATTTTGAAAACCATATCTGATATGTTTCAATGACTAGCGGTCAAAGTATATAAAAGTGATTCTTTCTAGTGAAGGAAATGCAAGCCAGAATTATAAAATGTCAACTTGGCGAACGGCGAGGTCTAGTTCTAATCGCCTACTGTATTTGTTCAACGTTCTCATATGTGTGTTTATGTATACCTGTAACTTGCTGTTGAATTTAGCTTATTCACCAATACTATGTTCCATAAATTTGCCATCTACACAAAAAATCTTAATGTATAAAAGGAAACGTACAAGACAGCTAACAGGAATATATCGAAAAAGTTGTCTTTTAATGATAGTGCTGGAATTGTTGCTTTTGAGGATGTTCTCCAATTTAAAAGAGTGATAAGTAGTGTTCAATATTTTATAATTCAAAATTTAACAAACCGCTGTTCAGTATTTCAGCAAGGTTACATCTCATATTTTCTCAAACAAAATATGCGAATTTTCAACATAAATGTTACTCTGGTGTGGTAAAATGAAACTGCAATAAAAGAAAGGTGTAGAAAATTCCTACAGCCCTAACTGAATATACAATCGATGTGACGTCATTGTGACTTGACTAATTGTCACAAGCGTCACAGTGACTTCGGTAAACCAAAATGTAATATTTCTTAATTGTGTCATTACTACTCTCAAGAGCTTCATTTAATAAAGTCACCGAGACTTTTTTTTTGAGTCTCCATTCGGGGTAACAAAGATATCACATTGTGATTCATTGGGAAGCTCCACTTCGTAATCACCAAGATATTTTTTTACGACGATTACACCAAAAGGCATAAAAATATAGGATGTGGTGATTTGTCACAAAACAACTCTCTTGATACTTTACAGTATTGTCCAAATGATGGCCACATGAGTCTGAAAAGGTGACCTCAGAGTATCATCACCATATTTTCGTTACCTGAGTGTCACTATGTGACTTCTTTGAGAATAAATTTGGTGATTCATCGCAATGCAAATTTCATGGTGATATCAGTATTTAATCTGAAAATGGCAGTCGCATAAGAGTCCAAATGTGACCTTATTGTATAGTCACATAGAAATATGCACAAAGCGACCGATTCTTCTCAAGGGCGTTCTCTAATGACGGCACAAATTCCTAGCAACTTAAAATAAAAATGAGCGAATGAAGGATGTTACACTTTGGTTCCCTGTAGCGACTATGACACTTGTGATCATTTGTGTGGTCAAAGTGACGTCACATTGCATGGTTGCGCTGTTAGTATAATATCTACTTTCGAAAACTACCGTTTATATCAATGTTTATTTTTACTAATCACAAATAAGTCTTATGTTCGTAAATTAGCATTTTGTTTCTTGATTATGGATACCAGTGAGTTAGGGATATCATTTCATATCTTGAGCAATAAATCAGGCATGTCATAAAAATCTATTTATTTGTATCTAAACCTAATTTTAGCAATGTTTGGCAGCACACTTTTATACATTTTGGCTATTTTCAATTTTCCATAATAATGAAAGTTTGGAAAAATTAAAATTGTCGTATATTATTCTTTAAATATTTCATTGAAATTTTACTTTTGTATCTTTAAAAATTTTATTAGTCGGCAGCTTTGGAATTTTGCGTGTTTTTGTTCTTGTTTTTTTAAAACGATTGTATATGTACAAATTTCATTCTGTGCGATAGTAATAAAATTAATTTGTTCTTTTTATTTTTCTAATGTATGCCGTGGCTTTGTATTCAATGATTAATTTGGCCCCCAGTGGTGAATGAGTTTGGCATGCCTGCATTAAATGTTTGCAAAGATGACTCTGAACTCGTACTCATCACAAACTTAAAATTTTATTGAAAATAACGACTAAAGAAAGCTAATTTTAAAAACGATGTAAGAATATACCCTGATTTTGTTCCTACCAATAAGGCAAACAGAGTTAACTTTGTCATAAGACCTTGAAGTAATCATTAGTCCGCTATATTATCACATGAAGTAAAGTCTCTTAGTCGAAACCTCACTCGTTGTTTATTGTGTAAACAATCGCGTTTGCAGGTTTCCATTTAGACTTTTAACGTTTCATCTTTTGCACTTGCAATCTATAATTATTTGCCAAGGCCACAAGTTGTGTTAGGTATTTTTATTTCGAGAGCCCTGTCGGCCATGACAGCTATTAATGTGCTGAAATTGATTGTCATCGACTGAAAAGGTTAGGAGGAGCAGCGTCACAAACAATCATTAGACTGGACGCATAACAGCTTTCTCGCTCAGCTTATTCAACATACTTGATAATACATTTCTAAAAGGTAAGTTGTATAAGTTCATAATACATCGGCTAAACTTTCAATCCCGTCATGTCAGATAAGATGTTCCACTTTATACATTATCACATAAATACGTGACATCCGCTATGCTCTTTTCCTAATGGTACTATCACACGTACTCTCATATCATAGTCAATATCAGATATTTCATCCGAAACACGTTTTTCAAGAGAAAAACTCTCGAAATCATTCCGTGTGATAGACTGCCTCTCGTAATTTCGTCAAACGCTAACTTTCTGCTGTTAGTATCCTCTACGATAGATATAAGCTCGAAATCCACCAATCAGACCTCTCTAAAAATTCCAAGATGGCAAAAAATAATATCCGGTGTATTGCGGCCCGTACTTAGGATATTAAGGAAAAAAAATATTCTTTGTTTTAGGCAGTGTTTTTCAAACTTTTGTAACTCACAGGCCTTTTCAGTCTATTTTTTCTTTTTAATTATTGAATTTCAACCACCCTAAAATTTTGTCTTCCCCCTCCTAGTGGTGTATAAATTTTAAACCTTTATATGTTTTTCAATTTGTTAAGCAGATTGTGCCCTTTTTTACTTTGTATTAATAATAAATAACGCATATAACCCGCACCCCCTCCCTCCAGTTAAAATATTTTATTTCCCTTCAAAAACAAAACAAAATCAAATTTATATATTTTCGAAAACAAAAAAGAATTGTAACGTAAAACTTTCCTAACAGATATATATTTCTAGAATTTTCAAATATGCGAACCCAAAATTAAAGCTCATTATGCCAAATAGTTTTTAAGTTATGCTTAAAAAAGCACTTGTCTTGTAGTCTGTTTTTAACGAGTGACTTTCAGTTTGATACACGAAGGTAAAATTTACCGAAAAATATGATGTCGAAATTAGGGTTTAGTACTAAAAGTATTAGAATATGTTACAATTCCTATACGTAACTTCCTCCCCCCCCCCCAGCAAAATGTATACACAGCATTATTATTAGACATTATTACTAATTTATTGTTACTTGTGAAATTTTTATACAGTGATTTTCGGTAGAGTTAGTAGAGGGTATAACTCCCCCCCCCACCAGGACTGTAGATAATATGTATAAAAATAAGGATTGTGTTTTTGAAACGAAATATATAAAAAACTCAGTTAAACTTTCGAAAAATGATTAAAATCATCAAAACCAAGGAAGAAAAAACTGCAAAAGAGTGGGAACGATACCTAAATTCTAGTACGTATTTCAATTTTACATTACATTCAATATGTAACATGAATTACATTTAAAATATGTAAAATATATTAACTAAAAATGTCGTAATAGTGATTTTGGCAAAATAACTAAAACTTAATTTAAAATCTTACTTTGCGTTACAGATTTCGGCTTAGCAAAAGTGCGGTTCCAATACATGTGACAATAAAACTAGTTTTAATGTACTATTTTTTTCTAAATCACTTAATACTAATAGTTGAGAATTTTTAATATTTACAGGTAATGAAAGACGTAAAGTGGAGATTCTGTTTCTGTGGACTCTGTAATTTAGAATTTTAATGTTATATTAGAAAGAGTATTGTTTTTATAATCTTGGAATTTTAAGTAATTAAGGAATTTTAAGTAAAATGATCACAATATTATATATAGAGAACAGACACGAAAAGAAACTGCAATATATAAATTGTTAGTACGTGATAATGCTTCCTGTTTATCAATCGAGCTCTGCACTCAATATTAAAATACCTGCTGCAATAAATGTTACCTCCTCTCCTTACATTAGCAGATAAATTTCAGTATGGAAAATAACCCTAGTTGCAGCATGAAAGTGTAGCTCCACGCAAGCGAGAGGCAATAGCATATACTTCACATCGTACGGTAGTCCGTGTGATAACAGCTTAACAGATGCTTTTCAGTTTTTGCAATCATACTTTCTACTTGCTCGCATTTCAATTTTTAGATGGGTTTAGGAGATAGAGCTGCTCGACCTCACATTTCAAGATGATTTTCAAGCATAACATTCGCATAGCTGTGTGTGATTATATGATATATGTGATATGTGTAATCATTCATCTTTCTATTTCCTATACTGTGCTACGTAATCATTTAATTCGTTTTCATCAAAAATGAAAAAAAAAATTATTTAGATAAATTTTCAAGATAAAGTTTTTAATTTATCATGTGTTTTGCTTTTTGAAATATATTTCAAAGGCTGATTATTTAAAAATGATTTTGTTTCATTCTATATAAAACTTAATTTAAAACTTTTAAATATTCTTATATTTCCAAAGGCAATTTAAGGTATTTGCTATTAGTCAGAGAACAACAACAACAACATCAACAAAAATTAGCTAATGGCAAAGAGTTAATGAATATTTGTTACAATCCTAAAATGCAATCTACTGACATACATAGTCTGACCTATTCTCATAACAAAAGAGATTTTCAAAGAAGATAACAATCCAAAAGTTATTTTTTTTTTTGTTGTATTTTTTACAACAAAATTGAGTTTATCGGAGAAACGTGAACAAATAAATTTAGTTTTCATTTATGTAATAAATTAAACAAAGAGACTTACTTTCTTTTAACAATTTTGTTTGTCTTTAAACTAAATCATTTTCAAATAATTAATAATGTATCTTTAATATAATTAATATTGTATCTTTAAAAATAAATAAGCATTCATAATTCTCAAAGCAGAAAAGTGGCAACTATAAAAAAGTTGTAAATTTATATCCTTAAATATAAAACTGTTAATATAAAACTTCATTAATTTATTGATAATGTTTGTTATTTATGTGAATTGTTATTAAAAATCTGAGTGTATGAACCATTTTAATGAACATAATGTTATAAATATCAACATCAAAGTTATTCACGTAATACCACTTAAATTTAGAATACAATCGTTTGTTTGTTTGTTTGTTGCGAGCGGGGAAAATAAATTTTAAAACAAATTGTTGTCAATACTATTACGTATTCTGTTATCAGTCAGTTTTCCTGTTGTTTGACGATGTATAAATTAAAAATATTTGTTATATTACATTGACCAACATGCTGAAATTATACGTTTTTAAATTGTTGTGGAGGATTCTATTTAAAAAAAATAATGTCTTATTATTTCTTAACAAACTGTGCATATATATGCATAAATATTTATGAAAACGTAACCATCCTAAGCATGCAGCACTTTTGTAAAAATGTCGTCAAGGTATCATTACCATCATCAACTTTCTTTAGAAACAAATCATGTTTCCAAATATCTAGTGTATTGATGGAATTATTCATTGTAGAAAATTTTATATACATAAAAAATGGCATTGACAACATACGGTGGATTTGCCCATGCTTACACACCCATAAAAAAAGTTTTGTTGAATCAACAAAAATTTGTTTGACCCAACAAAACTTTTTGTTTAAATATCGGTCAACGGAAATTTTGTTTGAATCAACAATTTTTTTTTTTTTTTTTTTTTTTTTGCAATTCCAAAAACAAATTTTGTATCGTCAGCAAAAAAAGTTTTGTTAATTCAAGTAAAATGGTTCAATTTTACTTGAATTTTGCTAAAACAACCAAAATGTACTCAACAAAACATATTTTGTAGTTTTAATCAATTCCTTTTTCTGGGTGCAATTAAAATCTATATTAATAAAAGAAAGTGTTTGTCGGTGTGTGTGTCTCTGATTGTTTACTATTACTATTAATTTCTATTGTATAGAGGTTCAGAATTGTATTTAGTGAAAATTAAAATGAATTGGTATAAAAAGCTGATAAGCATACTCTAATAAATGGAGGGACATATACTTGATCAATCGATTGTGCAGACATTTTGTGAAAGTTTCTTTTTTTTCTTCTATGGAATAACTATGTTAAATATATATTTTCAAAGTAAACTAAATAAAAAGCGTTTTGCATTTTACATATACAGATTTCTGCTAATTTTCTCTTTGTTCAGTAAAATAATTTTAATTAAAAAATTTAACTATGCCCTTAACACTATATAATTAAACTTATTTTTTTAAAGAATAAGAAAAATGTTATAAATGCTAATTTGAAATCTTGAAAAGCACTTAAAAGCAATCTATTTATCTAAATTTATAAAAAGCTCAAGCGTTGCCTTTTAACTTTTTTTAAGGAAAAATAAACTCAACAATCAACTTAAAGCTTTGAAGAAGCTTTTTTTACTTGATGTAATTTTAATAAATATTTCTTGTACTTAAATTTAAGAGAACTTTATTCAAAAATTTTAAATTTACAGAAGTATGAAATAATAAATATTTCAAAAGATATCTATTTAATTTCATTAAGTTTATATTTAGTTATACAAAATATTCTTACATGGCTTAAACGTATGTTTTGTATGTAAGTTAAAATGACATTTATTAATTTAGTAGTTGATGTTTTACGGTTAAATAAATCGTACCATTTGTACTAGAAATACTTTTTTTGTGCAATTACACAAAACCAAAGAAAATCATTGTAATTTTAATATTATTTAATTTTAAAACTGTCGAATTGTATTTATTTTTTCCCATGCTTCCTTTACTAAGGACATTTTTATTAACAGTATCGGATTCAGCGGATGTCTACACTGAAAACGAAATATTTCTCGAAACTGAGATATAAATACAAATATTTATAATTGTGGTATTTATATTTTTAGATACGTATTCATAATAATTTGTAATAGCTAATTTATGAAATTGCACGTTGCTAAATGAATATCGAAGATATCGTAAAGATAAAAAATGCAAAACACTAATGTAGTTATGAGTAGTAATTTTACCATCAGGGCAAAAATGTTTCCAAACTGGGACTCGAACCCAGAACCATTGGCTTCAACTGCCAATGCTGTTCCAAATGAGCTACATGGACGATATCTCAGTCAACACAATATTCGCTCAGAACAACCATTTTGTCAGGACATCTGGACTGTTGTTTGAAACAGCACAACAGAATAAACCGCAGGTAAAGAAACTCCAATAAAGCTATGGATGCGGAATTACACTATAATTATAAACCGTGAAAATTGTTTTTTTGCTGATACAAAAGCAGAATTTCTGAATTCTACGCAAAGAATGTCAAAAAGAATGTTAATCAAAAAGTATAAGTATTAAATGAATATCTTTATTTTAGGAATATTTCGGCACCAAAAATTCGTCATAATTAATCTAATTTTTTATTTTAGTAACATAGTGTATTTAAACAAAATTAATATCGAGTAGAGTTTCATATATCTGTATTGAATGAAAATTATAATATTTTCATATAAACGAATTGTAAATAATACTTTAGTAAATATATATACGCAATGTTTGATCAAGCTATGACGAAGAAATTCTGTAAAAACTCTATTTTTCTTTGTGAGATATGATTCAGTGATCAAATAACTGAAACACATTTAGCAAAACAATTAAGGATGTTTATAAAATGTAAGTTATAATCAAAATTAAAAAAAATAATAAAAACAATAAAAATTAAATAAAAAAATACGACTTGAATTTAAAGATATAGATATTCTCGCAATTTCATTTTATTAAACTGTTTTTTCTGGAATTTTTTTAACTTCCTTGTAACTATGTAGAATTTATTATAAATCATTTACAGATTAAAAATGATTTCAATGCTAATTTTAAATCTCTTAAAGAACTTATTTAAAATTTATTAAAAAAAATTTAGAAATCTCAAAACCTCTTTTTACTATTTCCTTAAACAAAGCAAACTGTTAATCTAATTCTTTGAAGAGCATTTTTTTTTTTTTTACATTATATGAATTGTCTTTTTTTATGTAAATTATTCTGCCTAAAATACTTAAATATAAAATTATATTAAACATTTTACAATTTTGTTTCATTAAACTTTTTATTCAGTTTACAAAAAACATTTACATGCATTTTAATTTGGCTTAGTAGGTATATAAATGCACATTGTTTCCTTAATAATTATTAAAGTTACATCAAAAGTACAATTTTTGCTTCAGGGATGTCTTGTAATGTAGACAGAATGTAATGTAATTTCTTATTAATCCATTTGTTACGATAATTTCTTTATGAGAATATTTGCAATTTAAACATACAATTACCCTTTTTAATGCTTTCCAACCTAGTTGAAAAGTGTTTATGATTTCGGTTTGTCTTGCCGTCTGGCCGTCTGCCGTCTGGCCATCTGCCGTCTGGCCGTCTGCCGTCTGGCCGTCTGTCCGTGCTCTAACTCCCGTAAATATGCTCAGATTGCTCTGCAATTTTCATATGTTATTGAAGTATCTATAGCAAATTCCCTATTTCAACTGAAGTGTGTAGCACTTATAGTTTTCTTACAGGGACACTCAAAAGAGTTCCGTTACATTACGGTCTATGGGGAAAAATCATTTGCGGTTCATTTTAATGATGTTACATAATTTCAAACACATCGTAATTGATATATATCACTAAGGTGCATTACAAGAAGCTTAATATGGAATAGGGTGTGCATAGCACTTATAATTACTTTACAGGGATAGTCAAAAGAATTACGTCTATGGAGAAAAATCGTCTGCGGTTTATTTAAATAATGTTTCACTATTTTAAACGAATTGAAATTTATTTATATCACTCAGGTGCATTACGAGGCTTATTACAGAATATTATGTGTATAGCAGTCATCATTCCTTTACAGGGACACACAAAAGAATTCTCTACTGTCTGTTAACAATAATTCCTGGAAGTGCGTTTTAAGTTACTGACCGTGATTTTAAATTGAACTCACTTTTTGTTTATTACGTGGTGTGTATAAATTTTGTAGATCATATACAGGAAAGCACAAAAGTTCGCGAACACATTTCCGTTTATTGACAGAAACTCCAGAAGGAGAATTTTAAACTGTGCTACGCGTTTCTTAACTGAACGAAAATTTAGCATCCTGTGTAGTATATATACAAATCTATAGATCATATACAGGGCTGAATAAAAGTATTTGGATATTTTTTTGAATATTGTATATGTTGCAAATTCCTTAAATTACTTTTTTAAATATGTTATGCGTTTTCCAAATTGTTTACTTCGATGTTATCTTTCAGCTTATTAAACGGTAATGATTTGTAAAATTATTTTGGAAGCGTTGGACAGTGTTACATAATCTATGCTTGACGCAATGTGTTTCGTTCTTGTTTACTATTATTGATACTACTTGAGGACATACCTGAGATTTTTATTTAATTATTGGTGGCTTTATACCTAGAAGGGAATCATGCAAGACTGTAAAAAGGAAAATGTTTCTTTATCTATGAAAATATAATATAACAACAAAAGAAAATTTAATATAATCTTTTGCGAGTCACCCACGATTACGAAAGCCTTTCCTTTATCTTTACATAACCTCAAAAACCAACAGATTTTGCCATTAAAAGAAGAATTTATATAAAAAAATTCATTTGCTGCCTGTAATTTTCGGAAACATTTCTTAATAATTTTTATAGTGTATTATTCATTTTTCTCAAATCGCATTAAGTTATTAATTCCCAATTAAACATTTTCAGATGCGTAACTGAATTTATACATGCAAGAGTAACAAAATAATATTAATATTAATGTTAATGTTAATGTTGTTAGTTTATCGTGTTTGTCTGTAAAACATGTTTCTTGAACATGAAAATGTTTAGGTGAGAATTGATGGTATGCAATTATCCTGTATTACGGATTGAGAATATTGATTAATACGCTATAAAAACCACTCGAACGTTTCCGAAAATCAGTAGCAGGAAGCTAAACTTTGTTTTTATAAACACTTTTTTAATCTCGAAAATATATTAATTTCTGAGACTTTTAAGATATAGAACGCTTTTTGAAATTGCAAGTTCGTAAGAGGTTATATAATTTTTTCGTTCATGGTTATGTTATATTTTTATAATTGTTTTACAGTGTAGTTGCAATGTAAAAAATGACCAATGTTTCTTATTTTATGAAAATATACTATAACCACGAACGAAAATATAATGTAATCTTCTGAGTTATCCGAAATTCTGAATAACGTGTTTCATTGTCTTTTGAATCCCCAGAAACCAATACATTTCCAAAATTTAAAGAATTATTTATAAAAACAAATTATTTTTCGCTGCCCGTATTTTTCAGAAACGTTTCCGAAGGGGTTTTGTAGAGTATTAATTAGTGTCCTCAGCCTGGAATACCTGTTTTTCGAATGCTATCAATTCTCAAGTAAACATTTTCATGCTCAAAAAATATGTTTAACAGACAAACATGCAAAATTAACAGCGTTAACAATAACATTAAAATTAAGAATATTTCTTTACTCTTTCATGTATAAATTAACTTATGAGGCTGAAAACGTTTACTTGAGAATGTATGACATTCAAAAAACAGGTATTCCAGGGTGAGGACACTAATTAATACACTATAAAATCCCTTCAGAAACGTTTCTGAAAAATACGGGCAGCGAAAAATGTTTTGTTTTTATAAATAATTCTTTAAAGTTTGGAAAAGTATTGGTTTCTGGGGATTCAAAAGACAATCGAACACGCTATTCGGAATTTCAGATAACTCAGAAGATGATATTATATTTTCGTTCGTGGTTATAGTACATTTTCATAAATTAAGAAACATTGGTCATTTTTTACAGTGTGGAAGCAGCACAGTCAATGACATTAAGTCCATGGGATAACACTAAATCTATTAATTACTGTTTATAATCATACAAAAAACTTATTGTAATAGTGGATGATACAAAAAGTTTCAAACAGAAGTGCTTTTGTTTTTAATAATCTCTGTATGTGATATATTTGCAAAGAAATCGCACTTTCATCTTTCGCATGTCATTGTTTTAAAATAGCAAACTTCCTGTTATTTAATCTCAAATTTTTGTCATTAAATGCGACACATATTACGTTTAGTTAGTTGTATGGATCCTCATAATATATGTGTAGGAAAACTTTCCAGGCGTAACAAATTGGTTATAATGCAAGGTAAACACTAAAATAACGTACAGATTGTACCAACTCTGGCCGCGCTGTTTTTAACCCGCAAACTTTGTCACCGAATTTTCTATTTTCGTAGGAAGCAAATATACTATTCTCTACCTGAGTGATCGCCAAAAATAAATAAATGAAAAACACAAATAGAAATATTTAATTGTCTTACAAATTTCAATTTTCATTAACATTTCTTCACTTACTGTATCATTTCTAAAAGTTTGCTGTTCAGAAAAAAGCACAGTTCCCCACAACCCCTGCACACCTGTACTTTTCTAAGCTCCCGACGATGTTTACATTTCTAGATTTTCAAAATAATCATTGAAAAATGATCTTTCGCTTGGGAATTGGATGAAATTTATTTTTCATTAAATAAATTTAAGACTTTAAATTGGATAACACTAATATTTTTGTAACATAATGTTTGATTATGCATTAGAATTTTAATTGTAGTGTGGTTAGTTGAAAATTCATTAATTTGTATTTATAGATTTCTCATTAATTCATGAATATCACGAAATTTCAATTTAAATATTTAAATAAATAAAAATCATAAACTATTCCAATTTAAATTTATCTTTCGAAAACACGTAAAACAATATAATTCGGTTTCATTGTTTTATCAAGTGACATATGTACAGAATAATGACACATTTGTATTGGCATATTCTTTCTATAATGTATGGATACAACATTTCATGATATTTAAAAAACCAGGTTCTTAAATAAATCGTCTGGCATTAAATAATTTTGGAAAAACAGGTGTGCGGTATAAATAGCTAGAAACCCATGTTATAAATAATATGTAGTCTTTTATCCTACAAAGATAAATAATACAAAATTTAACAATTAACAAAATTACAGTGGTAAAATTATTTTAATACACAATGAAGACTGTAGAATAATTAAACAATCATTTTTATCACTAACTTCAAATACGTTTAATTTTCTAGACACAATTCTCGGAATTCTTCTTCGTAAAAAAAAAAAAAAAAAAAAAAAAAGCTTTTATACAGGATTTTGAGAAAGTAGAAAACAACATTGCTCACGGAATGAAATTTGCTAATTAACTATTTAATTTCTATTTTTATACAAATAAAAATTAAAAATATAATTCTAATACTTCAAATAATACTTTTTTTTCCTAATTTAGGTTCTATAGTTTTCTTGTAGTTAGAGATGATGTTAAATTTCTAAATCGCTGAATTGTGTTATGAATGTACAGGTTTTAAACATTTATAAGCAGAGTTTTTCAGAGAAAGAAGAATAAAATAGGCTCTCTGACGAAGTCGTCTAATCCTAAAATAAAGCAGACTGAAGCTAAAAGGATTAAACAACTTTTTTCCATTCTTAAAGAGTTAGGGAATTTTCTTAGCAATTATCATGATTTATAAGATGAACAGAACTTTCATGGTTCGAAAAAAAGATTAATTATTGAAGAATTTATAACTTTAAATATTTGATGTCGTTAAAAAATATTCCGTATTAAAAAAAACTAAACATTGAACACATTGTTTGATTTCCTGATTTTTCAGAATCTACTTACACTAACATAACAAGGCGAAGTCACGTTTTTGTTACTATCAGCTGATATTCATAATATCCCTCTTTTTTAGAATGGAAAGCATAATATAGATGGTCATGACGTGATTTTCTACGCACAAATAACGAAATTACAAACATTTAATCTGTTGATTTAATTTTTGTCATTAAGAAAAAATTTTTATGTATTAAAAAAAGGATCTAGTTTATTTTATAGAAGTGTATTAAGCATAAAACAATATGGATAATTTTGATAGATTGATATGAATTACAATAAGGCACGTAAAATGGGAATCGTTAAATAACCAATCGTGTTTACTCAAATTCGTCCAAAAAAATATCTGTGCAAAAGCATAGTAGGGTGAGTTTTCGAAATTGTACAAACCAACTTTAAAAAAACATCATACCTTTGTTATTTATTAAGAATACCTAAGTACATATTTAGCATTTAGTGTTGAACTTTTGATTGTTTTTTTTGTTTTGTATGAAAATTTGCCTTTGGGAAACATCACAATTAAATGAAGTGAAAGTTTTCAGGATTTACACATATCACCGGTTAAATCCAATGAAATTTCATGAACTAACTAGGATCACGGACTATAATAATTAGACTTTATACATAAAACAGAAATTAAAGACAAGTTTCGCACACTCCTTGGAATCTCCAATGTTAATTAAGGCAAAAAAAAAACTATTATCAATTTGTGGTAGAACTGTGTAAACCTGTAAAGGTTACAGTAGATAGTTTTAAATAAGAAAACTAAATTGTTGCTTTTGCATTCTATATACAGGGTGATTTTGTTTAAAGTTGTGAAAGTAAAACACTATAACAAGAGAACCACTGATCCAAATGACCTGAAATTTCACCAGTATGCTCCCAAAGCAATGGGAATTTTTTAGGCATGGTTAAAAAAAACTTAAATTCGCACCGACACATGGCGCTGTAAGGAAGTAGAAACAAAGAAAATCGTCTGTGGGAGGAAAACAATGGACGGTACTTTGAGAAACCATCTTCCGTAGGCCCACTGTCGTCATTGGACATTTTCTTAAATTCTTAAGTGTCCTAAATCTCCTAAGAGCAGTTGCTGCGCTGTCATTATTCTGATAATACAGTTTCACTAACAACGCACGGTCCGTCAATGGCGCAGTCATTGCGAGGATTTCCGTAGAATAATGAATACGAGGTGTGCGTACTTCACGTTTTTTTTCGCCAATGTGCATGTGCCGGGCGCAAGTTCGTCTCCCGACTTTACTGCATGTATAGCGCCATCTGTCGGTGCGTTTTTAAGTTTTTTTAACCACGCCTAAAAAATACCCATTGCTTTGGGAGCATACTGGTGAAATTTTAGGTCATTTGGATCAGTAGTTCTTTTGTTATAGGATTTTACTTTCACAACTTTAAAAAAAAATCACCCTGTATTTAACAAGCGTGGAAGAAACAAGATTCGTACGGTTTTAATTTTTGAGAACCAGTATTTTAAATAAGTAATCAGCGCGTTATTTAAAGACATACATCTGCCCTTAGATAATAACTTTTATAAAATTGTGGTACGAACACAGAAAATATGTTGGCAAGAAATCCTGCCAAACGGTAAAATGTGCTAAATATATATTTTTTTTATATAAAATATTATAATTATTCAGCAGATGTTTTTCATTTATTTACATTTTTAACAATGTACTTCGTGTATATCTAAATTTTAAATAAAATATTTCCCTACTGAACACCCGAGTTACCGAATAATTTTTAATGTAGGATTTATGTTAGTAACCAAGTAACCAAACAATATTTTTTATATAATATGCATGGAAAAAATAAATTAAATAATGTAAAACAAAGATTTTAATATCATGTTTACATATGGGAATTTTATTAATTATTTACAATTCGATGACTTTCCTTAAGTGATAAATATACAAAGTTAATATAAAACCTTTTTCTCTTCTAAGATTTATGTGACGGAGATAATTTAATAGATGTTTATTCACGAAATGTCTCCTCTCAAATACTTTGTGATAAAATATTTTATTGATAAATATAAACGACTAAATAAATATATTGCTTTGTAAGTTGTTAATTTTTATGGAATATAATAGAAATTCTAACATTTTAATAAAATTTTCAGATAGTATGATATTTATAAAGAGTTAGTTATTTTGCAGCACTACCCTACTTTTACCGAAATCTTAAAAAAGAAACATTATAATTTGTTTTGTTGACATATTAAGTTATAAATTGGAGATTTAAATCTAATAACATAAGAGATCTTTCACAAACATTATACTTACATCAAAATAATAAAGTTTATCATTATCCAGGGTTCTGTCAACGAATTTTATTACAATACAAATATCTACAATATGTTTTGATTGTTTAATTTTCGATATATTAAAACAATGATAAATTGATAAAAATTATCAATAATGGCTTACATTTAATTTTTTCTTGTTGTCTGTTGACATTTCTTTCGAGTATTTGAACTGCAATTTCAAGTTTATGTATTATGAATATAGCACAATAATAATGTTTGAATAAGTTAGTGTACTTGTCTTTTTGTATAGCTATTCATCTATCTATATATCTATATTTTTTGTGCTGTAAATATTTTTATTTTAAAATCCTTTCATTATTATCATCATTATTAAGACTGGATATAGTTTAAAATAAGATAAAAATAATTTAAAAGTGTACTTGAATTTTATTTATATTTGTAAACATTGTTTACTTATTTTATTAACTGTCAATGTAACGTAAATGCCATGTGCATTTCTAAAGAATAACGTGGTTTTTGATAGCTAAAATGTCACTGGTTCGGTTTATTTTACTGGGATATTTCTCATTTTGATTAACAATTCTATAACAAATACGTTTTTGTATTTAATAATGCTCCCTATTAATTGATTTTTGCACATATCATGTTCAGTTATTCAATATTTGTCCATTCTTATTCAATTTTCTTTAAATTTGACTTTGTAATTAATCGGATAATTTACGTTTATAAATTTGGCTCATGCCCATTTACTCAAACAGAAATCAATTACATTTTTCTTATATTAGTGGAATATTGCCCTTGAAAAAGTGTTCCACTACGTAAGTTTCCATTTTCTTCTTGTAATACTTTTCACTTTCTGCACATTGGATTTTTTCTCCACATATCTTTAAGTGCTTTTCTATTTATTTTAATTTTGAGAATCATACATTTTTGGATATATATATATGTATTGTATTATAATTATCGGTTTATCTAATGTCGATTATTTATGTGGTTTAAAGGTAATTATTAACAAACGTTTTATTATATATATATATATATATATATATATATATAGTATTCAAATTCATTCAAGTTTAAATAGAGATGAACACAGAAAACTGCTCACATACGACAAAAAATATTTGATAAATCATAACAAATACTTATATTTATATTTTAAAGGACAGATAAATTAAAATAAATGGATAAAGAAAACTTACGATTTGTAAAAATCAGCATAATTCCTTGAGATAATTCACTGACTAGTGCCCATAAAAATAAGGTAAAGTCAGAAGAGATGGCGCGGTCGGAGAGATTGTGCACATAAAGTTTCGGCGGGCAGGAGTAGAGTGAGGGAGCAGCGACTCCAGGTAGTTGTACAACAGCAGTAGTGGAGTGTCTACTTGAAAGTGCACGTTGATTGTTTTGAACAACTACGGTAAAGCATTGCTATTTTGTTTTGTTTTCCCAAAGTAAGTGCTTGAATTTTCATAGCTATTCATCAGAATTTCTATACAATGTCAGTAGTACAAAATATCTTAAACTTAAACGATTTCTCATAAGCTACTTATTTAGACTAAAAATGTGAGCATCAACGGCTCGTTAGTAGCGGCCATGTTTAAATAAAAGGCCGCGCAATTTCTCCTACCGAGATTGGAGAGTTTGCGCATATGCTACTTAGGAGAGATGGCGTATTGTTTCCATTAGTTTCCATGCTAGGAGAGATTGCACAGCTTATTGGTAAATTTGAATTAAAAAATGAAAAATGAAAATGGAGTTAAAATTTTAAGTTAATGAAAATTTTAAGTTAAACGTGTTTTCAAGTAACTTAATGTTATTTTGTAATCTTATCTGGACTTGCTTTTTCTGATTCTTTAATTTCTTTTCCCTTTAATTAAAAATTTTTAATCGTTTTTAAAGTTATTTAATTTTTTTGATTCTTTAATCAATAGGTTGAAATATGCACTCTTAATACAATAATATTTGTTCACAAAAACCTTACAACACTGTCATTTAAGCGTAATTATTATTGTTAACAATTTAATTGTAGTTATTATTAGTGACAATCTCTCCTACCCATGTGCGCAATCACACCAACCCTGTAAGGACAGATTGCGCAAAATAACATTCTTGGTTTTATTACAACTGTTCTATTAAATTACAACATAACAACAAAATAGCAATGGAAATGCATGAAATAAACAAATGAAATAAAAATTAGTTATAGATAGTTTAGCAAAAAATTAATAATTAGATTTTTTATTGTTATTCTTTTGAATTGTGCGCAGACTCTCCTAGCTTTACCTTACATCATCTGTTAAATTTTCAGATCCATAAAAATCTCATTATCATCTTTTATAACTCCATTTATGGAAATCCCTTTTAAATGAAGATATAAACTTAAATCTGCACATTTTGTAAAAACGAAAATGTAAGAAATTATACTAAAACCATATAATAGAAATTATGCAGAATTTTGAGATTTATATGGTGATAAAATCTTTAGAATCGCGTGCGGTTGCACCAGGCGTATCCCACGATTTGATTTGGTACTTTTAAATAGCTTCTTTTCCAGTTCAAAATTTCTAAAGCATGAAATTTATCAAACCATGGTTTTCTGATCTGCTTAATAACTGAAACGGGTCGTTTATTAACAAATATTGTATATTTATAAATGAATTATTATATGGTGCTCCTTTTTTAAAAATTCCCCGTTTTAAAACCAGTATTTTGATTATAATAGTATTGTATATGAATCTAATGCATGCAAATATATGTCTAATAAAGTTATTTTTTGATTAAAGCCATATTGTCGAATTATTATTTCCAAATATATTAGGACATAAGATTCTATTAATATCAGTTTTCTGAATTTTCAGAAAGAAAATACATATCAAGAAAAAAATTGTTGTAAGAAATACCAGAGTTGCAATTCTCAGAAATAACGCCTATTACAATTAGAATACAGGTCTTTGTTTAATAATAAAGTTATTTTAGCAAAAAAAAATATTTTTTCTATCTACAATAGAAGAAAGTATTGTAATTAAAATTTTTATCGACTTCCTACTTTCGACGGATTTACACGTTTTAATGGTCAGAGAACACGAAAAATACGTTTTTTACGAAATACATAGAGTTCGTGTGAGTGTTTATTCTCTTTGTATCATCGAAAAGTAGATGAAGTTATGCACAGAATTGAACCAAATTTTATATATTTTTTTTGGCTATGACGGTCTGGTCACAGTTGAAAATGGGAATATACCCCCAGAAGAGGGCGCTGTGATAGCGATTTGTGTGCCATTTACCTTATTGTATCATCGAAAAGTGCACGAAGTTATGCATATAATTGAACCAATCTACATATATATGTTTTTGACTGTGGCCGTCAGGTGCCAAATAAAAATGGGAATATTCCCCCAATAGCTATTTTTAGCGATCAATAGCTGTGATAGCGATTTTTGTACGTTTTTCGAAATTGTATCATAAAAAAGTGCCCTAAAATATCTCCATTATGTTTATATTTAGAAAAGAAATATGGGAATAAAAATAGACAGGAAATATATGTGAAAAAATACCTCTTCAGGTGCTTATTTTTTAATAAACAAATATGTGAAGGTGAAGAAATTTTTTTTTCACAAATTATAGATTGAAATTAGAAAAATTGTAAATCAATAAATCTTTATAACGCATGAAAAAAAATTGCATTATTTTCTTTTACACTTTTTAAAGAAAATGTGCCCAACGTTTTCCAACAATGTACGATATTAATGCATTTTAAAATAGAGTTACTGTTTTTCTAAGAGAAAAGCTCTTAATTAAATGAATTTTTAATTTCAACCATAGAAAATAACTATTTTTATTTTTAATTCAGTTTCATATTTGAAAAATGGCCAAACACTTTGAAAATTCGTTATAAAAATTCAAATTTTGGCCATGTTTAAGTGTTATGGTAAAAGTTGTTACATTGCTTCGGAAAAGATTTTGACATGCATTTATGCAGAATTTTTTAAATAGTTACATTATTTTATATATAAAAAATATTAATGTAAGAAAAATCTTGTAAAAATAATTCTTTAGCTAAACAATTCAGAAATACACTTAGATACATTCTTATATCTTAATTTTTTATTAAGTTATAAGTATATAAATAAAAAAGAAATATTTTTCTTATGGCAGACAAAGAGAGGTGAGACAATTTGTTAGCGCCGGATATCTTCAAAAATAATAAAAATAAATGTATAATAACTGGGTCGATTTCAGTTGTAAAATAATGAAATTTTTATAGTTTTACTTGTCAGATAATATAGAATTTCTTTCTAAATATAAATTATGGGTACCACGTTTACTTCATAAATTTAAACACTGGAAGTTTTGGAAAATTAATGACAAAACTATTTCATTAATACAATCTTAATACGTACCTTATTTTCAAAACTTTTGCAATTTGCAATTAATGCGTCTTTCAAACTATTTGTGACACTCTGTAGATTGATAATTACCTGTAACCATTATGTCGAATATAAAAATATTGTAATTAAATTTAAATTTTTTACTTGAGTAGGTCGCCATCGAGCCTCATGTGGAGCGGTTTGTTAAATTTTGAATTTTGAGTACCACTATTCAATTGCCAAATATCATCGTTTAATTATACAGCCATATGTGGAATGTTTTCGGTGAAGGCTGTAAGAAAATGCTATGATTTCTGGTTAAAGTGCAAAATAAACACTGTAAACCCTTTACGGTTATGACCTAGTATATTTTTACCCAGTTTGGACCGCACAGATTTGAACCTTTAAACTTCGGCACGAAACTCCTTATTTAGCAAAATGCTATATTATACTTTTACTATTATACTTAAAAGTTATAATATTCCCTGAGCTCCGTGAAAACCCAAAAATAAAGAAATGAAAAAAAAAAAGAAGGTATTTAATTGAAACGTATCTTGATACTTTGCAATTTTCATCGTGATTTCAGATCAAAAGATAACATATGATTGATTGTACAATTTTTTAAAATTTTATTGTTCAGAAAGTTAGGGAGGGACACTTCAGAAAGTTGCAGAGGGGTAACTCTGTACTCTTGAAACGTCTATTTTTAGTTTTCAAAATTTGTCGTTCAAAATTTGAAAGAGAAATGTCACATGAAGGAATTGATTGAAATTTATTTTTGATTAAATTAAATGACAATTTAATTAAATAGCTGTCATACCTTTGATAAATGATCGATGTTTACGCATTAAAATTTTAATTAAAGTAAAGTAGTTAAAGATTCATTATTTTTTACTGATTGATTTTCTTGAATTTTACAAATTCACTATATTTGTCTTTTTAAAAATTTAATAAATAATATTAAAAAACTATTTTCATGTAATTTTCTTTTGATTAAAGACACAAAACAAAATTTTGTATTAGCTTTTTAACATTTTATAATATTATGCGTACAGCAATATAACATATTTTAAATGACATCCCTTTTTTATAGCATACAATTACAACAAGTTGGAAATTGTACGTCAAACGTGACAAATGAGGTGCGTTCGTACTATAACTAGTTACATAAATATTCAGATCTTTTCTGATTTTTAATTCTGTGAAATGAATTATATCGTCTGCAGATTAATTTCTGTAATAAAATAAGTATCTCGGTCGCTTGACGATTAAACTTCGGAAGCTCCGATTAAAAAAAAAACCCTCAAATTTCTTAATAAATATTTTTATTAATATCTCCTAAAGTTTTGATTCGATTTTAATAAAATTTGAAATGTCTCGACAAAATTCTGCACAGATAATATATTTTAAATTGCAAACCATTCGGATGGGTATTTTTTGCGTTGTTATATGCGGACGGACGGACAGACAGACGGACGGACGGACAGACAGACGGACAGACAGACGGACAGACGGACAGACAGACGGACGGACGGACAGACAGACGGACAGACAGACGGACAGACGGACAGACAGACGGACGGACCAAGCGACGACAATAGGTGCTACGTATTTATATAATTACGAACGCACCTAAAAAGGAAGAATATTTAAAATACTGAATGAATAAATAAAGAGTATCCTACGAGTAGGCTATAAAATTCTGGAAGCCAATGCAGTAAATAAAGTGTAACCATTTATCATACAAAAATAAATAATACAACATCTATCATTCCACTAAATTAGAGTGTAAATATAAACTAATTAAAAAAGGACTGTATAATAATTAAACACGAATGACTTGTCCGCTAGACGCAAATGCATTTAGTTTTCTTTAAAATCATTAATATAATATAATTCTTAGCCATTGCATCATTATTCTTAGAAGTTTCTAAATATCCAAGGTAGAAGAAAATTACAATGAAAGGTAACTATAACAATTTTATGTCTTACTTTATACAAACAAAATAAAAAATTAAGTCTAGTGCTTCAATTTTTTTTTTAATTTAGACTCTATAATATATATATATATTCTGACAATGTTTGGGAAATTACATATATTTACTATGAATTATTCATATGATGTTCCTCTGAAGAATCCATAATATATTAATAGTATACCATTCTTGATTTTCCTTTTCATTAAGTTTAATTCTTGCAGTATTCTTTCCATTGATTTTTATAATATATCTTCCTATGTTTTTCACACATGCTATTCCATTATACACATATATATATATATATATATAATGGAATAGCATGTGTGACAAATAGATTTTCAGATATAAAAAATAGATTTATTTATATTTATAAGAATTTCTTATATATTAAGTGAAAATAGTAGTGAGCGAAGAACAATATAATTGATTATTTTAAACTTTGATGAAATTCAAAGATCATTGTTATCTTAGAACTTTTTTTAATAAAAAGCTTTAAATTGAAACAATTTTCTATATAGATAAATACAAAGAATACTTAAAAATGTCTAATGATTTAATCGTTCATTTATTGTCTGAAATTGGCTTAAAACAATAAGCATATTTAAAGGTTAGGAAAATTTTATAAAATATAAGTACCTTACAAAAATTTTTATAGCTTCGAATTTTAAATTAAATTGTCATAGCTTCGAATTTTAAATTAAATTGTCAAACAAATATTTTCAGCATTATCACAATAGTAGAAGTAATTACAATCTTTTTTTTTATTATTATACTTAATTTTAAAAATAAGAAAGAAGCATTTTCTTATCTTTTGAAGCATTCTCAATAGAAATATTCATAAGCATAACTGATTTATTTCAGCATAAATATTTTATTTTTATATTCAAAACACATACAAAATAATCGTGTTTTTAAAGCAAATTTTATGTTTGGAAGCTCGCCAAATATTTTGAACTGTTTCAAACATTCGATCTGCATTGTTAAAAAAAAAAAAAAACTTATTACTTAACGCTAGAAATCTTTTTACACACACTCGTGCATAAAAAACGCTTTAAAAATACTTATAGTCGTGTACAGAGAGATAAAAAGAAATTAAAAGAAAATGAAAAGTTTGGATCGAATTAATGTTCATGTCGTGACAAGAAATTTCTTAACTCATTGCGTTCTAAACTCATGAAATATTAAAAAAATATCATTTCTATGAAAATGCTTGTCTGCATTTGTAATTTTTAATAAAAGAAAATAATTTTTTATATTCATGTGCAAAAGATTTCTAATTTAAAAACAAGTTTATATATTGAATCTTTAGTCAGAATATTATATTCAATATATACAATATATACAATTAAATAATATATAAAAAACAATAAAAGAAAAGATTCGCGTTGAATAAATAGCGAGTCACAGTGCTTGGCACAGTTTGAAATAAAAATTATTTGCACATTCAGGGTTGAAATAAATGGCACATTAGCATACATTTTGGCATAACGGAAAAGTACGAAAATATATCCAAAAAACTTCGATCGAAATTGGGCCAATTCTCTGTAGACTCTATTATGGAATAGGTCAGCTTAAAAATAAGTGAATATTTGTGTTACATTATGGTGTCTAGTCTATAGGGTTTACATTACGATGTTTATTGGGAAAAATAATTTCCGTTGGATTTTAATGAAGTATATATACTTCAAATATAAAGAAATTGATATGCCACACTGAGGTGGACTAAAATATGCTATTTGTCGAGAAATAAATAATAATCATGCATTCGTGACATCATAATTTACTTTTTCATTAACTTTTTACGAGTGGTTTTGCTATGATACTCCATTGTGAAATTTGGTAATTTTTTAAATTCAATAATTGAAAAACGGCAAAATCATTAGATTTGAAATTTATATCAAGAAAAATACAATTTTGTACCTTTCTAATGCAGTTTGTCTAACAATTTTCTGACAAATACTTTTCGAGCTATTAATTTTTTCAGTAACTTCAAATGTTTCATTTTCCGACATTAATCTGTGGCAACAATTAGCGAAAAATCCAGTCGTCAGCAACGCATAGGTTTTTATTAAAGAGGATAAGCTGATATTGGATGTAAGCAGGTCTTTTATGTCATTTTTAAAAGTCATTATATGAAATGTATATGGATAGCTTACCAACGTGAAAGTATTGAAAGCTTATAGAAATATTAAACATAATTCCTAAGAAAATTCTTTACTAGCTTTTCATTGAGTTGAATGCTATACATTTTACATGAAATCAGGTGCTGAAAAAATTCAAATATCTCTCTTAATCTTTACATCAGTTAATATGGCTACGATATGAAATGGCTACCGAAAATAAAATTAAAAAACATAAAAAAAAATTGTGTTGCAGATTGTGATGATATAAATGACCGTGATGACGTTCGTTTTCTTTATTTTAAAGCATTACAATCATTTTTATACAAATATTAAAAGAACGCGTTTTGCAATTTTACAGTTGTTTTGAAAGCACTATATGTATTTAATACGGAAGTCAAAGTTTGCACTTTACGTTTTGTCCTAAATTTTCAATGCACCAGACTGTTTAGAATGTCACATACGAAAATTGGTTTATAGGAAGGAACGGGAGCACATGTTTGTATTATAAATATCTATAAAATTTCCATATATAATTTGAAATGTATTGTTACTATTTATGTATTTATTACTCAATCTACAGTTTGATTTTATTTGTTTTCTAATTAATAATTTTTTAATGTTAAAAAAAACTTCATTTTCTATCAAACGACTTTCAAAAATAGTGACATTTTGCTTTCAAAATTACATCATTGTATCATTGATTCCCCAAGTGCAAAATAATAATCAAAATCGTGTACTGTACTAACGTGTACTCTTCTTGCACTGAGAAAGGTTTCATTCATGGAAATATTTTATTCATTTTCTTATATATCGCGGCATTTGTGTGCTTTTACTTACCCATCATGCGTAGTATAGGGTAAATCTTGTAATTGTTTTGAAAAAAAAAATTGACGGATTTACATGTTATAGACACTAGAGATTCCGAAGAACCTATTTTTAGAAAAAAAAATTGCCTTCCGTCTGTCTGTGTGTTTGTGTGTGTGTCTGTAAACGCTCTATTTCCCGAAAAAATTGAGATAGAGACTTGAAATTTGGTATGTACTTAGTATGTAATAATGGAAAGAAGCTTATTGAATTTCCGTAGCCTCGATTATCCGGAACTATTTTTTTTGGACTCTCGACATATTCCTTCTGATAAAAGGTATATACTTTTTTTCGAAATTGTTTATTTTAGGAGTAAATATAAAAGACAATAAAAAACACATAAATTTTGCATAAAGAATTAAGTTGATCTGATAATTATTTGCCGAGTTATTTGTAATCATATTTTCCACATTTTTCGATATTTCATGCCCTGTATTTCTTAAATTTCAATTCAAAGATATATTTTAATTAGAAATGAGACGCTTAATCCGACGCAGTAAACCGTCAGTTAATAGGATTGTCAATTTTGGAGTTATAAGGATGTTTCTTTTACGCAATTCTGTAATAGAGCATTTAAAGTTTATGACGTCATCAAGCCACGATTTTATTCGAATTGCAATGCATTTTATAAATAGTTTACACATGTTTTATTTTCATATTTTATATTATGCGTATCCATGATGGGTAAGTAATACGGTGGCCCCCAACGACTAGTTTACATTCTTTCTATTCCTTGAATCATAACCCATTCATAGACATTTGTATTTTAGTCTTTGCAAGGAAATCTTATAACATAAAAATTGTGTATATGGCAAATCTTTATAACAAATGAGATCAAAGTAAAAACTAAATATCGTCAGTAATATCAGAGACAAATGAATAAAACGTGAATGATGATGTTTCAAATGATTGTATTATAGATCGTGTAACTGTGGGAAATTGCCACCTGTCTTCAAAATGGCTTCGGTGAAGACGAAACCTGCAGACACTTTATATATAAATAAATGTTTAGTGTTTTTTGGTTTTTAATTAACAACTTTTATCAATTAAAGAAAAATAAAAATTTGATTTAATAAAAGTTATCTATTATGGAATATTTATATCTATTCACTTTTGCATCACTGTGTATATCTGTATGTCTTTTACCTTCATGTACACTGTATATGAAGCTAAAATATAGAAGCCTTCATGTATAAATAAGCCTTCATTTAAATTTTCAAGCGCAATTTAAAATTCCTTCCGTCGAACGAAAATTTTCGGAAATTCTCAGAATAAGCTTCAACCGTAGTCAAATTTTTGTTTTGATAAAAAGTGTTAAATTATAGAGTTTTTTTCCTCTGCTGATATCGCTCTGTTTTAGCTTTTCTTATATAGTGACTATGCCCCAAATTAAAAGTAAATCACACAGATTCAGCAATTTTTACGGCAAAAACACCGCCTTGCGGGAAATAGAGCAACTGAATTTTAATAAAATTGTTTTCCTTTTGTGCTTTACTGTATGACAGCTGTACCTAAGTTAATAAATAGGGATAAACATGTAAACATTGTATATTTTTCATATGAGCATTTATCTCTTTTGTATATTTTTCATATGAGGATTTTGACCAAATGTGAAAATATTGAAGCAGAATAGCAATTTGCGTTGTTTTACCTACTATTTTATTGAAATACAATTTTATTTTAGAAAATCAATATTTAGATACCTTTAGGATACAAAGTAGAAAATGTAATCTACTAATAAATTACTTTGTAGGGGAAACTTATTGTTTTCCAATATATCTTGATATAGGTTTAGAATATTTATGTTTATTCACCCCTTTAATTATTTTGTGTAAGTGTAACTTTTCTCATGAGAAAGCATTTGTATTTATCAGTAGTGATTTAATGATTTGAAAATTAGAATAATATATATATATATATTTACTTATTAAATTCATACATACAAGCATAATCTAAAATTTACTCTTTAAAAAAGGATTTATAAAATTTTGATGTAACTTGTTGAAATTCTCTTTCAAACCTGAAATAAATAAATAAATAAAAAACAGAAAGCAGCATAGTTTATATTTATTAAGATACTCATATTTAAAATATTACATAACTAGCTCACCCGCCCGGCGTTGCCCGGTCCTGTGTAATAAACTTACATTTCTTAAAAAACGAAACTCTGGCCCGAATCCCTGCTAGTTTCGCATCGTATACCTGGCGTGATGTGTGGAAAAACTTTTATTCCGCTTTCCACCACTAGGTGGCACATTCTGTTCTAAACAAACCTATTTTCGAACAAACCTCCGGCACGGGTCACCGCTGCCTACGGCACCATACAGACACAATAAGAGACGAAGATTACAAAATCTTAAAGCTTTTAATATACCCCAGTACACGAAAATAAAACCGGAAAACTTTGGAACAAACTGTCCAAATTTTGGATTTTATTCATGAAAGGTGGTGATACAACTTAACTGTATGCGAACCAAAAGTGCTAGAATGGAATGGATTAAATTGAAATTAAAAGCTCCCTCTAATGGTGAAAGAGTAGTACTAAAATAAAAAGAAGACTGGTGAAAAAATGTTTAAACAATATCTATGCAACCAAAAAATAATAATAATCACAGATATCGTACCATTAGGGAAGAATAAATCGCAAAAGAGCCTCAAAAATGAATTATTCGAAAAGAGTTACTAAGTGATTAGAGTTACTAAGCGATGAGCGTAGTTGCCTATAACTATATGTGTTCATAATAGAAAAGGGTACCGTTTTATTTTCCTTTTTTTAGATGAGGTATTTCTATCATGATTCGCTCCGTACATGTAAAATAAAAAAAAAGATTTTGATTTAACATTCAACGTCAAACAGAAACAAATCTCGTTTGCTAAATCTGTAAACAACTGAGATGATACGAGAAACACTCGGAACAATATATGTATAAGAAATTGGTTTCTTATTTCACCATCGGTAGAAAGCTACACGGAAATGGTTGAATAAATCGTAAGCAAAGAATATAATAGCAGTGTGATGAATTTATTTGAAATGGTGTATTTATTCAATAAAAACGTCTTGTAGAAGAGATATTGTACCAATGTACCAATGCAGATATTTTGAAATGCCGGATAACATATATTGTTGTCTTTTGAAATATAATCTGTGTATCACACCATTCAGCTTCAGAGAATAAAATTAATGAATTAATACGAAATCATGCATTTTGTTTTTATGAAAAACTGTGAAGTGTTATTTCAATTATTTTACTATTATACAAATAGCTAAAATATTTTCCGCATATTTTAGATTTTAATGAAATAAAACAGTGAAATATTGTAGATTTTTTCAATAAAATTTTACATATGTCTTTCACTTTTTTATCACCTATATACATAAATCTGTTCAAATTGGTTACTTGTATTTGAAATAAATGTTGAATACAATTTCAAATCCCATATTTAAAAGATGTAATAATTAGTTGTTTTCATAAATTTTCCATTTAGTTAAAATATGACAATCTATTGCATATATTCTTCACTTATAAATAAAATGTTTACTTCATAAAAATTTATTATCGAATAATTCTTTAAGGAAAATTTATGTTGGTAATAGAGCAATACTTTTAGATAATATACATGCTGTAAATGAATTAAATACATTTAAAAGAAGAATTTGAATTCTGTGATTATTTATAATAATTGATTTAGTTAGTTAAAAAGTAAATTCATTGTACTCTAAATGAAGTCACAGAAAAGAAGAAAGTTTGTATCAAATCTTTTTTTCTGTTAATTTTAGATTTCGATGGTAATTTATTAAATACTTTTAAAATATCAGGAAAATATTTTTTGCAAGAAATTATATGCTATTTTCAAATAAAATAGTCTGAGATTAAACCTTTAAAATTGTGGATATAAAAATGCATGAAGCTATTATTTTATAACATGCCCTTTTTTATAGAATATGAAAGGAAAATTTGTAATGAAATTTTAATAAAAAGTTTAAAAAGTATAATCTTTACCAAGAGCTAAACCACTTTGTATAATAATCCTAAAAAACATTTTATGGAAATCTCACAACAAGTTATAATCTGTTTTCTTAGAATATTAATGTTTTAATGTGAAATGGAAATATTATGTTCTTCAAATATTATATTTTATATAAATTATGATATTTTTATTGAACAATAATGTAATATATTATTAAAATAGATTAGTACTGTGTCAGTGATTTTGTTTACAATACAGATGCTAACAATTGTAATTCTAATAATAGTATTGTTTAATTTTCGACATAGTAAAACTGCTTTTTTTTCAATAAATATATACATTTTTTTCTGTTTAATCGACTATAGCATTTTTAAGTTTCTTGATTTATTTTCATGTACCTAAGACTTAATTTAAAGTTTGCGGATAAATTATGGACATAGCAAAATAATCGTCTTTGAAGTATGTAAGCTAATTACCTCTCTATATCACTCTCACTCTATCTATCTATTTATCTATCTACAGATTAATATATCCATCTGTGAAGAAATTTATTAGCCTTTCGCTCTCTCGTAATCTATCTACATATCTATTCCCTCCCCCCTCTCTCTCTGTATCTATCTATCTCTATATGTATATATACATATATTTATTATATATAAATTTTATTTTATTCCGTCGTCATATAAAAAAAGTCTAATAAAATTCATTGAAGTTTAAATATACGTAACCACCCAAAATTGTACACATATGAAAAACAAATAATTTTTTCGAATCGTTAGATTAAATTTTCATATCAATTATGTTTAATTTATATGTAGAAAGAAAAAATAGAACTTTTAATATCCCTATAATTCCTCGATATATAATCCACACGTGAATAATCCACATAAAACTCTATCAATCTTTTACATTTTTAATACGAACGGTGTAAAATTCTTATTCATATCTTTTATTAATTCATTTATGATAATCCCTTTTAGATGACGGTATGTACACAGTTTTACGCAATATTATCTAAGCGAGAATATGAAAAATTATACCAAGGCCGCGTAATCGATAATATGTGAAATGTCCAGATTTATAAGGTGATAATATCGCCAGATTTGCGTGCGGTTTCACAAGGTGCGCCCCACGATTCGAAATTGCACTTTTGAACAGCTTCTTCCTCATTTCAAAATCTCTGAAGCACGAAATTCATCGAGCCATGGTTTACTGATTTGATTGATAACGGAGACGAGTATCAGTAGAATTATCAGTAGAATTTATATATTTATAAATGAATTATTATGATGTTCCCATTATCAATATATACATATTTACGTAAGAGAAATGTTTAATATTTTTCATGTTTTCATAAACATAGTTAAGTGTTATTAATAAAAATAAACGTTACTGAGTGTTAAATTAACATAATAATGTTATAAACAATTGCAAATTTCTTTGTAATAGATGAGTGGTACCTTGATAGTAATTAATTAAAAATGTATTGTTTCTCAGATATTGTGTAAAATCTATATTATAAAGCAAAAGTATGTCCGGATTAACACAGAACTTTTATGCACTGTAGAAGCAACCAGAGCAATAAATTTATTTTTTTGCAAGTTTATTAACTTCTAAACATTGCAAAATTTCAAATTTTATTCCAATTGAAACAAAAATTTACTTCTCAATAGCACTTATTTTAAAAACTGCATTATACTGATTTTCGTATGGTTTTAAAAATAATTGCTAAGCTTCTTATTTAAACTTACCTCAATCGCGTGTATCCCGATTACAGAAGATTAACCCATTGACACTTAAAACAATATAAATAGTTCAGCATTTATTTCTTGCTCAAAATGAAAACTCTCTCTCAAAATTAAAACTTCATAAGTAAGTAAAAAATTAATAATAAAACACAAGTTTAACAGACTACGCGCGAACTAATACTAATAGAATTACACGCTGAAACACTGAAATAATCACAATCAAAAAGTCTGCTGTAACTGCTGAAAACTTCGGCAATTTTTTTGCTATTAATCACTGACACAAAAGAACCGTTTTCAATAAATTTTGATAATAAATCTATTTAAAGTCTTAATTAATATTTTCCATATAAAAATGCGTTTTGGTGCTGTTAATGCGTAATTTAAAAAAGTATATTTAATGTAAAAAATTCATTACAGTTTTTAATTAAAAATGGTTCTCACCTATGTACTTTGTACAGGGCAGTATTTTCTGTAACGTTGGAAGCCTGGTATCTTCATCTTTACAATATAAAAACGATTTAAGTTCAAAATATTCTGTTGCAATTGCTTTGAATTCCCCATTTATGACTATTACTAATTTATTTATAAAAATAAAATTGTTACTGGTCGCTCGTCCGCCTAGATTGAAAAAGGAGTTTAAGATATCCTAACAAACATTGTAGTTTTTAAGACCATTTTACGTTTCTTTCATTTAAACTATGTGAAAAGGACGATTTATGTTTCAAACGAATTTTAATTGGGGATGTGAGAGCAATAATGTATTAGATTATATTCGAAGACACATTTCCATACGATGATATTCCATCTGTCATACATTCCAATGCAGTGTAGTGATTTTAAATTTTAGTTGAACAGTAAAACTTCTAAATATGTAATAATTAAAAACATGAAAACATTTAAATCTAATAACAATTTATTTATCACTAAAATAGGTGTAAAATGGAATAAAGGTTTTAAAACATTAAAACCATTCTAAGATGTTAAAACTTTCGTAGCAGTCCCAGGTGATTTCGACTAGAACCTGGCAATCATCAAAGGGTGAAAATGAGAAAAAATTCTGTAACAGTGAGGTGGGTTATTCCTACCCAAATGTATCATTGACACTAAATTGTTTAAACTAGATTTTTGGTATATCGCATGATAACCCATCATTACAAGATTTCTTACCACTTGTCCGTATTTCCACAGACTCCCTGAGTATACATGTACTATAATAATTCATTTGCGATATAATCTTTACTTTACTGAAATATATATCAATATCTGTTTATAATTTAAATGAGATAGTGCTGTAGATGTAGTAATATTTTTGAAAAATTAAGAATTTTACTTTCGAAACTAAGACGTTGATAAATTCAAGCTTACGTCATGTTATTTCAATGGCAAAACACAAGTTTCACCAATGAGCCAAATAAATGCCGAAACACTATGGTCTATAGTTGTCTCCAATAATATGGAGTTCATAAATCTCTCTCAGACAACATTAATACACCCGGTCATTGAATCAGCACCTTTAATTAATCTTGCCGTAAAGCTACTCATAAACTATGCATCTGCACTCTCTTTTCATAGCCACAAAATGTATGATTAATTTAAATTAGTAAAATTTAATGAAAAGCTTATTCACTGTGATTTTAATTTTCGGGACGTTTAAGTAAAGTACAGTAATCCCTTAACATTCGCGAGGGTTACGTTCCAGGAAAACCTCGCGAATGTCAAATCCGCGAATGTTGAGTCTATCTCTCTGCACTGAAAAGGGAGTTGCGTTCTATAAAATGTTAATAAGAGTGACACAGCATTTCAAAGAACAAAAAAGTGTATGTATTAACAGTACGTTTGCATAACATATATGTATGAATGTACACACATATTCATACATATGAAATTTATTTAATGAAGATATAATTCAAATTAAGTGACTGAAGAAATAATTACAGCTAAAAAGCATAGTTTTTGTAATTATTATTAAAGTAATTTCGACTCTCTCTTTCTTCGCAAAGAGATGATAATATATGCAGCTTCAGCTCCATCTCTACGAGAACCTGCACAAGCACATTTTAAATTAATAGATTGAAGATTACGTTACCTAACCACTTCTAATATCCCCATTGCAATGAGTATTCTGCTGTTGTTATTATTTTGTTTTCCTACAACACTCGCTCCTTTTTCAGTAGACAATTGAAAATTGATTTCTAAATACATACTGAGAAAACACAGGGGAAAAAATCTTTAAGTACTGTAAATTCTGGAAAAGCAAAGATATAATTGAAAAAAAATCGCGAATAATCAAGTCAGATTCTCGCGAATGTTAAGTTTTCCGCATTTTCGTATTCGCGAATAATGAAAACTCGCGAATGTTAAGGGATTACTGTAAAAGGCATTTTATTAGCTTAACATACTAGGGAAAAAGATAGGCCCAAAGAATAGGTAATTGACACATACTTATCTTTAAATACATAAATAAATGCCACAGGTTATTATTATAATATTCGGAAATAATCTATACTAATATTATAAAGGAGTAAAGATTGTTTGTTAGTTTGTTTGTTTGTTTGTTTGTTTTTTGTAGGGGGTAATCTCTGGAACTAACGATTTCAAAAGTGATGGTGGCAAATTGATGGTGACAACACCTGCTCCAACATAGGCTATATTTTATGTCGGTGCGACTAACCCCAGGGGGGTGCAGGAGTGAAAAACGTTCTAAAATTGCGATTTTTTTTATACTGAAGGTGCTAGAAATTTGAAATTTGGCATTTTAGTTACTAATAAGATGTAAATGCTCTCTAAGAACAAAATAAAAAAAAAATCGAAATTAAAAAGGATGAAATGAGCGAAAAATGTTCTAAAAACATTCTAAGTTACAATTTCTATGGAATCTCTAGAACTACCGAACCGATTTCAAAAGTAATGGTGGCAAATTGATGGTGACAACTCCTGCTCCAACATAGGTTATATTTATTGTCGGTGCCACTAACCCAAGGGGGGTGCAGGAGCGAAAAACGTTCTAAAATTGCGATTTTGTTTATACTGAAGGAGCTAGAAATTTGAAATTTGGCATGGTTACTTATAAGTATGATGTAAATGCTTTTTAAGAACAAATTTTTAAAAAAAATTCGAAATTTAAAAGGGTGAAATAAGCGAAAAGCGTTCTAAAATCATTCTAAATTACAATTTCTATGGAATCTCTGGAACTACAGACCGATTTCAAAAGTGATAGTGGCAAATTCGTCGTGAATATCCCTGCTCCAACAGCCTCTTTAATAAAAAACTATGCTTTGCTGACGACTGGGTTTTTCGCTAATTGTTGCCACAGATTAATCTCGGAAAATGGAACATTTGAAGTTACTGAAAAAAAATAATAGTTCGAAAAGTATTTGTCTTAAAATTGTTAGGCAAACTGTGTTTGAAAGGTAAAAAATTGTATTTTTCTTGATATAAATTTCAAATCTAATGATTATGCCATTTTTCATATATTGAATTTGAAAAATTACCACATTTCACAATGGACTACCATAGCAAAACCTGCATGTGTAAAAAGATAATGATAAAGGTGGCGTGTCCTGGCGTGTATATTGGCTATTGCACGAGTCACAAATTATAGTAGCCTTATTATTCTGTTAAAATATAAAAGTGAGTTATGAAATGTCAATATTTTGTTTGATTAAAAGTTCGTTAAAAGAAATTGACCAGCGTAGCGGGCGTAGTTTGCTAGTATTAATATATACAGTTTCAAAGTGAGTAAACGGCTGATGGTTCTTTCTGTATTTAGCAACCTTTTCTCTTTAAATGATTCCCTATTATGAATTAGAATAGAGTATTCAATAAATAACGAAAACTTAATCAAAAATAAGACACACTTTTTATACTTAATGCAGTCTGTAATTAGTGTGAATGCAATTGAAATATAATTTATGACATTCATCATTTAGAATTTAGTAATATAATTTTACGCTTCATTTCCATTTTTAAGGAAAATGAATGGATTTTTACATTTTGAAAAAAACAATCATTTCTAATTTTCACTCTAAAAACTAAAACAAAGCGTTTTAGATAATTTAGAATTTAAGTTTAATAAAAGGATTTTCCATTATCCTATTGATAATTTTTAATTATATTCTGAATAAAAATGAAAGAATATGTAAAGAATAAATAAATATAAAAACCAGAGTGAAAAGTTTATTGATAAAGTAAATGGTTAATTACATTAGAATTAATTTATATTGGAATTTAGTATTTCAGAAAGTTCTGTAAGGAAGTTGCAATGCATTTTTCATGAAACGTGTGGATTTTATTTTCAAATGTTATAGGGTGGAATTAAAATTTAATCATAAATTAAGTTTTATAGTTAATTTAAAATTGTACGTAAGTGGGAAAGTTTACAGAGTACTATAAAGCATTAACTATAGGGGCAGGGGCATTCGATCCGTAGTCCCATGCTTTAAGTATATTGCAGTGTTATTTCTTACGGTCTGTCTTTAATCCACCTGTTAACTGTGGTACCACAAACGAGTCCGGACCACGAAAATCTAATTTAGAGAAAGTCTTTCCTTCGGTTGGCAGCTTTAAATTTTACAACGTATGTGATAATTTAGTACTTATGGAGTTCATAATAGTATTAGATGTAAATGCTTTAATTGTCATTCGTCTTTTTAAAAAAAAAAAAAGATATATTTTACAATAATGATGTCTTATGTAGCTGTAGAATGTTCTAATGTTCATTGTCTCTTTTCTTATAATGTCCCTTTTATAGAAAATCAAAAATTTAATCAAACAGTTTTAAATTATTGCTCATTTATATATAAATATATTCTTTGTTTTGTATATGGAATATTTGGGAGAATAGTTTTTTACCGATTTCCTCACGTAGAATAAAAATAATGTGTTTCGTAAAATTTTAATAATGTATTGCAGTCACAATGTATTGAGGATCACTGATCGAATACGTTGTCTTATGAAAAGATCCAAATTAAATTAATTATTCCAATAAATCTGCCCATAGACATTCTTGCAAAAAATTTATAATTTTCTTAAGATTTACTAAGCTCTTCTTGAGGGTTACTGCCCATATTTTTTATTGTAATTCAACGTGGAGCAATACAAAGCATTTTGAGTGTCTGCACACATGATCAAAAATAGTTCACAATTAAAAAAAAATATATATATATAAATAAATCTATATAATACATGCCGTGTTCATGACGATTATTATATTAGCAGATCCCAATGATTCAAATTTGCCGTTATATATATATATATATATATATATATATATATATATATATATATTACGAAACTTAAAATTCCGTCCTTTCTTAAAGTATTATAAAAGTGTCCCCCGTTTAATATAATTTATAATGACAGTTTATTTATTTCTTCCCTGCCATAAAAATATTTCAATCATTCATTTTACATTACTTCTAAATTCATCTCATTGCTATATTAATATTTTATTTCTCCTTTCAAAATCCTACTTGAAAAGAGCAATTCGCGTATTAATATTATTTTTTCATTCGAAGCCCGTCTGTTTATCTTCAAGGTTTTTCATTTTTTTCTAAACGACGCTTTGAATTCCACGAAAATTATTTGTTCTGTGAATCTCACTTTCAAGCATGTTGTTTATGTACTCCGCAAAATATAGTTCATCTTTTTACGCTTTCTCATTCGCCAAGACTCGTTTGTGCATTGCAAAAAAATAATAATAATCATGCTCTTGCAGTATTTATTGACTTGCTTGAGCTTCGGAGAGAGATTTTTGTGTGTTCTTAGATTGTTAAAATACTCGCGTCCCCAGGAAATTGCATTTTTCACAGTATTGTATAGTTTATAACATCTTTTATAGTCAAAAGTGCTGATTGAATGCGTATTCGAATGGAATTTCAATCGGCATTATGTTTTTGTTCATAACAGTGCTATGATGGTTTTTGAAAGGTGTAGAGAATGGTCGTTGTGTACTCGTTAACTGGAAAATTAATAGATTTCCTTAAATATATAACTGACTACAATTTATTTATGGGAAAACCATGGGGATTTTGTTCATTGCCATCTTTCTTTAAAAAAAAAGAAAGAAAGAAAAGAAACACATCGGCGACTATTGTTGTCATCGGCGTCTTGCTGATCAAAGTATTGTTAGAGCTACCCATTGTTGATATTATACAGAGATCATTCCTATTATTGATATTATAGCGAGAGTGCACCCTTCATATTAAAAAAATGGTATGAAAATCGATATGCATTCAAGGCGAATGCAACATATATATATTGAACTATTGATATTTGTCAATTAATAATAAATTTGAGTTTTTGAAATAATTAACGCAATTTTATGACAATTATTCTTAATTTATAAATACAGCGTTTTCTTTTTCTTTTTCATTACTTTGTATCACAGTCATTTGTGAGAAAGTATAATTATTATTATGTATGCAGATCGCTCGCAGACAGTGTAATTCTCCGAATTCTGATCTTCTTCCTGTAAACAAATATGAGATAATCACCAATCTTTTACACTCCATACTACAGTACAAAATACTGTGAGTATAAGGAACACACAATATGTTTCTCGTTTTAGTACCAAAATGTCTTTCAATTGACAAAACTGGACAGATAGAAAATTGTTGATGTCTGATTAATGTTTTTATGTCATCGGTCGTTATTTCCAACGTCTTCTCTGCGAATTTCTTATTGCTGTTTCGAATAAGGAGCAGTGAATTTATTTAAAATTACAAGTTTAAAGTGATGGAAATGTAAGACGGAATGAAAAATTGTTATTACGCTTAAATTGAAATTTTAAAAATCAATGGAATCTCGACGCGTCGAACGCGCACATGGTATAGCTTTAATCGACTGCTTTTCTTGTTAAGAGTTTTCAGCGGAGTGTGTTTATGACGATATATATATAATTTCCACTTGTTTTTTGCTATACAGGCTACTCCTAGTTTCATGAAATCCTTCTTTCATATAATTGTGATGCAAAAGAGAATACGCATAACTGCAAACGTTTTTGCTTTTAGTTCCCAATTTTTTTCAAATTAGAATCTTTGCCTTATTTAATAGCTCTATTTATGTAATAACGTGAGACAAACATTTCTATATAGAAAACTAACTATGAATGCACTCATAATGAATAAAATGGATATACCGATAGATTAGTTTTTTGCGTGAGAACACTGAATCTTTTCTTTTGCAGAAAATTTTATTGTAAATAGGCAACGTGTAGCATTCGAAGGTTCATAGAAAATGGATTCAACACTTTCCAGAAAATTATATGAGAGTGACACCTTATTTACCTTCTTAACAGCATTTAGGGTAAGGTAAAGCCAGGAGAGATTGCGCACAAAGAAGTTCGGGGGGAAGGAGTAGAGTCCGCGAGCGCAGCCAGTTGTCCAACAGCAGTAGTGCAGTGTCTACTTGAATGTGCACGTCGATTGTTTCGAGTGTCTAGGATAAAGCATTGTATTTTGTTTTGTTTTCCGAAAGTAAGTGCTTGAATTTTCATAAGTATTCCTCAGAATTTCTATATAGTGTCAGTATTACAAAATATTTTTAACTTAAACGGTTTCTCATAAGTACTAACCTAGACTAACGGTGCGAACACCACTGGTTCGTTTTAGAAGCGGTCATATTTAAATAAAAGGCCGCGCAATCTCTCCTACCGGAATTGGAGAGTTTGTGCATTTGCTAATTAGGAGAGATGGCGCATTGTTCTCATTAGTTTCCATGCTAAGAGAGATTACACATCTTAATGGTAAATTTGCGTATATAACAAATGACATGTAAAACGTATGAATGAATCAATTTTGAAAAATTTTTGAAAAACACATAATTATGCAAACTAAATTTGGCAGAAATAAATTAATTTGTTAAAAAATACTGGGCAATGAGGATGGGTGATCTGAATGTCTGGAATTGTATCATTAGGTTGAAATATTCACTCCTAATACAATATTTATTCACAAAAGCCTTACAACAATGCCAACTAAGTGTAATTATTATTTATTGTTAACAAATAAATTGTAGTTATTATTAATAACAATCTCTCATACCCATGTGCGCAATCACACCAACCCTGTAAGGACAGATTGCGCAAAATAGCTTTCTTGGTTTTATTACAACTGCTCTATTAAATTACAGCATAACAAAAAATTAACAATACAAATGCATAAAAACAAATGAAGTCAAAATTATTCATGCATAATTTAGCAAAAAATTAATATTTATATGTATTTTTATTATTCTGGTGAATTGTGCGCAGACTCTCCTAGCTTTACCTTATCTACTGCATTTCAACACTTGCTCTCAATCCAACAAAGCAGGACAGTTACAGCAAAATATGTAATGATATTCACAATTTCGTAATGCGTGACATGTGGATAGATCTATGAAGCTTCTGAACAGGAATTATTTTATGTTAAAATATGCCAGGAAGAATTTTGCCTGCATAAGAATCGGAATTAAAGTCTGTTTTCACTTTACGCACAGACAAAACAAAACGACAACTACTTCATTAATTTTTATCGACGAATGTTATTTGCATGTTTTATATTAATTTAATATATTACTTTATTAAATCTTTGGTGCATCGGAATCAGCGTTTGCCATAAGTTCTGGTTCTTCTGGAGGTTCTATACGTTGGTTTTCGAAGGGAGGGTGGTGACCCATAGTATTGGTAAAAATGCTGTACCTGTAATAAGAATGCCGGAAGTTGGCCTTGAACGCTTTTTTGAGTTTTTGAGGGGGTGGAAGACCAGCGGGGGCGTAGGGAGGTCTTGACCCCGAGGTACCCCCCTCGTACCGATCGGACGCTTGGAAATGGAGATACGCACCCCGATAGGGTTTTTCTTTCAGGGGGGGGGGTAGAGGGGCGCTTAGCGGATGGCAAAAATGTCTTCCTGTGGTCGCCCCTTTCGAACGACACTTCCCCCGATCCGAAGCGCGCCTTAGTCCCAGAGGCGATAGAAGCAAGGTCGCGCAAAGTCGAAGCGCAAGGTCGCGTTGGACAAACACACAGACAAACAAGTGTTTACAGGCTTTAAATAGAATGGACAACATAGTTAGTTTAATAAATATTCCGAAACACGGGGCAAGATGACGAGCTCGTCATCTTGCCCCGGACTGCCTTTTTAAAAATATTCGTTTTCATTGCCATGAAGGAAGGCGGTTAATTGACATTTATTCATGGTAATAGTTAGTATTTAAACTAAGTTACTCATAAATATTATAGAGAAACGATATATCTTACCTGTATCTGTAGCACACCTTATTTACATATGCATAAAAGTTATAATGTGGCAGCGGTAAACAATCAAAGCTTCACAACTAACACAAAAATGGCAATGTCAGTGTTTCTATACTATTGTTTAACGAACGGCCGATAGGAGAGCCAGTAGTGTCCGGTTGATGCTGCCACCTAGTGGAAAAACGGAAAAATTAAGACATTCGTCATCTTGCCCCGGTCTCCCCTACATTTGCTTTATTTGCATTTTAATTCAGATTTTATCGTATTTACTTGATTAATTACGTTATTTGTTTTAACTTTTTATTATTATTTTCACTAATATTGTTAACCCAAAGTTTACATACACAAAATAAAAAAAAATATGAGATTTTGCTATAAAAGTAGGCATGTAACATTTAAAAAAAAAGTTTATATAAAGTTAGACGCTCAATAACAGAAATATTCCGTGGAGCAGATTTTTCTTCCCCCATAGAGGTGCTACGATCGTCATCACAATACCATTATGCTTTATGATAATGTTTTATATTTTTATTTAATCTACGATCTTTTCTAATCTCGCATCATCAGTAATTTTTTGAACCATATGTTCTATAATGTTGTAAATTAAATTGCCAAGTTACAACATGAAAAAATATAACTTGTTTTCTATTTGCAATGTTATTTAATTTATAAAAAAATCAGGTATTTTCTACCGCATCAAACAGTAGACATACATTCAAGTAGTAGATACATTTGCTATTGCACTCGAATTTGATATAAAATGAAGCATTACGTTAAGCAGTTGTTAGTTGTAAAGTACAGAGGATTTATCATATTCACTAACATTTATCTATGAAGGTGGCAAGGTGATACAAGCAAAATACGTTAACACCTAGAAGAAAAATAAAGAGATAGAGCAGAATCTTTATATAATGTTTGAAGTGTTACGGAGAAGTTGTTAAAAAACAATTTTGTAAATTATGGCATGTTGATCGAAAAGAGAGTTTAGTGCTATTGAGTTCGAATTATTGGAAAAATGGAATATAATCCCAAATCTACCAAGTATTCCACATTTTCAGAACCGCTATTTCAAAACAGATTTTTTTTTTAAAATAATAACTGCTGTGAGAAAAAAAGCAAACTTTCTGATCGGAATTAGTGGTAATTAAAATATGTGAGAAATGACACGTACTACATATTCCACTTCTTTCAAGCCTGAACATACAGTAAGTTCCTTATCATGTACCAGTACCTAGTTTTATGACAACGAATAAGCAAGATGGGCATTTAAATAAAATATGACAGTATCTGTATAAATATTTTAAACTATACGTTTTCAAAACAATATTAAAATTGACGATTTTAAACCACAGATTCGCTGTTCTAAACGTAAATGATGTACTAAGCATAACTTTCAATGTAAAATGAAAATGAAAATTCGCATTTGTTATATTACGTATTCATTCATTTCGCTTTCATAAAGAACAAAAAAATAATGTATGTATATTATTTTTATTCATTATGCTATTCAATTTATTCAATTTATTCCAAAACATGTTGAGTTGCAAGTGAGTTTAATTTAATCTAAATTTAATTTAATTTACATTTTGAAATATATTTACATAATCTAAAGTAATTCAAAATATTGACTATTTTGCTGAGTAAAAAAGGCAAATACCAAAGCGTCAACTTCTATTTCTTAACTTATAATAACATTTTTAATTCAGACAATTTTAGTTACACAAACCCAACATTAGTGAAAAATTGACCGGGATCAAGACTCGAACCTGGGACCTTCAGTGTAACGTGCTGATTCTTAACTTGTGTTCTATTTCTTACATTCCTAAAATAGAACCTATTGTCATGTATGGTCTGACATATTCTTAGATTACTAAAGTTTTCGAGCGAAAATAATAATTCTAAATATATATGTATATATATATATATATATATATATATATATTTACAAGATAAAAACGTTTCTTTATCGGAAAAACATGAACAAATAAATGTATTTTCATTTATTTATTAAGTTAAAAATATAGACTTACTTTCACTTAACTATGTTGTCTGTCTTTAAACTATATATTTTTCAGATTTGATTAATATTGTTTCTTTTATAAATAAATAAACTTTCACGCTTGTCAGAGTAGAATGCTCGAGATCGTAAGAAAGTTGTACACCTGTCAGAAATCATTAAATATCAAACTGCTAACTATAAAACTTTATTATTTTTTTGGAAATGTTTTATTTTTATGTAATTCTTATTAAAAACCTGAGTTTATCAGCCATTTTAATAGACACCGTGGTCTAAATAACTTTGACATAACTACCTTTTTATGTCATTTTTTAATTCGAATAAGGCTTTTTGTAGGGAGGGAGACATGTAAAATGTAAACATAAATTTCTGTAATTATTAGCTATAAATTTTATCAATCAGATTTCATGGTTTGGGAGGATGCATTGAATTTGAAAATTCGTCTTCCACTAATCATTAATACGTCTTTAATACTTACATTAATACGTCTGTAAACTGTTATTAAGACGTTCCACCTAATTTAAAAAACTATGTTATTTATTTTATTTGGTATTTTATTTTATTTTATGGGGGAAATACTTCATTGTGCGGCTGTTCAAAACTTGTATTTTTTCCCATAGAAATAAAAGCGATTGTTTATTATTAATTGAAAAAAATAGCTCCATTGTTGCTGCATTCATCCATTTTAATCGCATTGTTGCCCGCATCATTACGACGACAGATTTATGTGAAATATATATGAATGAGTATGTATTGATGAATACATATGAATACAATGAGTATTTGTTGAACGTACTAATGACAGGGTTACCACAATAGCGCCAAAATTTGGCAAGAAAAATAACTTGCCATATATGAAGCCAACTTGGCGATAACTGGGTAATTTGGCGAAATTCCCATTTAAATCGATTATTCTTCCATAATATACTACCATTGTCATAGTATACTATTTTCTATAAAATGCCAAAAGAAAAAAAAAAATTAAAAAACATGTTTTTTTTTTGTGTTTTTTAAGCCATTATACTTATTTAATTGTAATCACGCAAAACATCTTAATTTGCCATTTTTCGAATTGAAAATATTTTTTAAAGTTAGAACTTACATATTTCACTGGGCTAACATTGATTTTACCATTTGGAACATGGTGATAGAGAGATTGTAGCAAAATTGTTTCAGGGCTATAAAATTATAGATGAACAAAGTTTTATTGCGAGAATGCCAGCTACGAACATTTAACAGTATAATCAGAAATATAATTTTGTTGATCCTAACAATGAATGTCATACCCACACTTTGAGATATTATGTAGCATCGCAAAATATCGTAATAATTGACCAGTGTTCGATATTATTTACAATCCTATTTCACAGAGGTCAAGTGGCGACGTCTTTATTCCAAAAATGAAATGTTTACTGCAATGCTAAGAGACATTTACAATTTCGCGTCTGAAGTTAAAACTGGGTTTTATTTTGTTTTTTGTATTGTATAATATTGTTGTTTTAAGCATATATTTGTATTGATATAATAAAATAGTTTGTGAATGTCTATAATTTTGAAATGTAATATTTTTGGAATGATCACTTTTCACAATGTTAATTATTTTTCATTTGGCGCAAACTATTACGCTTGAAGACAATGGTATTGGTATAACGGAAAAAAGCGTAATTTTCTTGCAAACACAAAAGAAAATATTCTAAATTTCGAAATAATTACCGTACTTAACAAACAAAATTATTCAAGGAAAAATTTCATTTTATAAACTATCGTTTTAAACAAAAACTTATGCGTCATTGTAATCAGAATCAATTGTTTAACATGAAAATTTCCAGATAGAGCTTTGAGAATTGCATTAAATAAAAATTAAAACGAATTCATATATAGATATATAAAGCAAGTTTCAGTAAATGTAGAGTTATAATGAATTGTATTTTTTACACCAAAATGTGACTGAATAGCTAAATGTTAAGTATGCATATATCCAAAGATAAAACTTATTTTCTCATTATTTAATTTATATCACAATAAAATAATTAATTTTTGAATAAAATAAATTTTTACAAATTTCTAAACGCATTCAGATTTTGCGCATTTTTATCATTATTTAATAAACATGTTTTCAATTTTTTAAAATGTATGCTCTTAACTATATATAATTGAGCATTAATTTAAAGAATTAAAAAGTGACATAAATGATAATTTAAAAACTCGAAACGTACTTTAGAGCACTGTGTTTATTCAAATTAAAACAAAATTCATAAGAGCTATATTTTAACTTAAAAAAAAACCCTCAGCAATTAATATATTGCTTTGAAGAAGTCTTTTTTACTTCAGGGAAAATAAATATGTGTTTCTTTTAAATATATTAAATACAATTAAATTATTTCTTAAAGAACTGAAATGTGCAATAATAATTAAGCTCCAAAATTGTATTATTACTTTTTATTAAACTTTTTATTTAGTTATACAAAATATACTGCATTCACATAATTATTTGTTTAGTACTTAAGTTTAAACATATTTTATAAATATAATAGTTAATATTTTAAGAAAAACTGTTGACTGATATTTATTATATTCTGTGATAATTTTTTTTCTTTAAAATACATGTTTGCTAAATGTCTGGAAATCAGTCTCAATTTAAAAAAAAATGAAATATTTCCAAAACATAAGGTAAAAATAAAAATGTTAATATTTCATTCAAATATTTACCAATAAATGAAATTGCTATGGAGATGAGATTTTTTTCTTGTAACACTGCTGTCGTATGGTATAATCTCATACTGATTCAGAATTTCTTTGATTACAATGTGTCATGATTAACCGAATTTTTAATTATCGCGTTCAAAGACTACTTTAGCCTCAATAAATTAATCAAGAGATCATATTTACATTTTATACCAAACTAATTCAACCTGTTATGACCAAGCATCAATCATTGAATTCAATTTATCCAGTGAGCGATCCTACATTACATAGAAAAACTAATAAACCCATAAAAGCTTCTAATTCTGTGGTAATTTGATAAGAAAAAAATAGTCCTCCAAGAAATCAAACAAAAAATAGTGATATTAATAGTTTGAAGAGTTGACACAAACAGTGCGGTGTTTGTGTTGATATGAATCTGTAGGCGTGAAGTGTTATCCTGAAAGTGGACGGCTCAAAATTGATGTTTTCGAGAATAGTGCAGTGTTCATGATTTAAGGTTATGTAGCTCGAAGAGAATTGTTGTGGGGGCATTCTGATTAGTTTAAATGTCTGTATATGCATTGTGAAAATTGTAATAACTTGTATGTCTGCATGTAAAAATAAACTTTTCGAGCACATCTCTCCCAACCCCGCGCACCCCACCCCTCTCTCTCTCTCTCTCTCTCTCTCTCTCTCTCTCACTCACTCTCTCTCTCTCTCATTCTCTCTCTCTCTCTCTCTCTCTCTCTCTATATATATATATATATATATATATATATATATATATAATTATATCTTTGAATTTCAAAAAACATATCAAGTTCTTGTAACATTCTAATTAAATTTCCTAAGGAATAATTAGTAATAAAGTGTAGACAGAATACCACATAGTTAATAAATTAACAAGTGCAATCATAATTTTACCGTAGCATTTGCTTCAATGGTAATTGGCCAAAAATACTGAAAATATGAAGAATATTTAAAAAGAGAGACAGAAATATATATATATATATATACCGGTGGAGCACACAAAACCATAAACGTTGTAGGATGGCAGCTCCAGTTGGTCTGACAATTTGACTCTGGGTTGCGTGTTGTATTGATTGAAAATTCACCTTGCCACTCTTGTTATCAACAAACTTTAAATATAGAAATTGAAGATCCTTAAACAGTCCTCATATAACCTCAATATAAGTCCGAATGATTTCTGGACTATTCCCTAAATAATCATGGATGGAGTTCTGTTTTACAGAAGTCACTATTCTGCAGGTCGCTCTTTTGCGAGCATTGCTATAAACGGATATACTACTATCGTCGAAAGCCTTTCAGATCTGTATCCGGAATTTATCTCTAACTATAATAAAGAAGGAAGTTTGTGTGTGTTCCTGGAGAGACCGCTGCACGCAGAGCTACAAAATTTGGCCAAAACATACCTCTATGTATGTAGTTTTGCAGCCCGATGCCCGATTTTGGAATTTTTGAATAGATTTTTTTATTTAAATTTGTATGCGATATTTAGCGTTTTTTTCACTTTTCACTGCAATTTTTGCAAATTAGTAACAGCATTTAGCTCAATATAGTAAATTTTATCCTCTTTTCAATAAAGTTTATTCGGAATTCATACAGCGATTTTTGAATTTTTGGTGATTGTTTTTTTTTCGACACTAAAACATTTTTCTCAGAATGCTTGATTGGTTCATTAGTTGCCTTCCATTTCAGCCACAGTTATGCTCAAAATCGACTTTTTTTCTCTTTTTATCTTGGAGAGAGTAGTTAATTCTTTACAGATAATATATCTTGATTTTTAACGAGTTATATGAATTATATGCGAGTTATTAATTATCCCGATTTGTATTTTTTGATTTAATTTTTTAGGATTTTTTTAAAATTTTTTTCCTGTTTTGCGCCGTTTTTGTTTAAAATGACGTCAGAAATCACTCATTGCAAGTCAAACATTGTTTGAAGGCCTGAATGTTGTGACTGGTAGCTGAGATGATTGTAAGCACCGCTTTAAGTCAACCGGGCAATTGTGATTGACGAATGAAATGGTTACCACCTGATTGCAATTCTAACCGCGATTAGTGAATTTTTCACGATTTATTTTATGCGATTTTTAGAGTATTTTCATGTACGTGACGTCATTTATATAATTGATTTCCGAACTTGGCTACGGTAACTTACAGTATTTGTATGTCAAAACAAAAAATAGCATCATTTTGTTTCTGTTTCAAAAGTTAACGATAATTACTAATGTTAAAGGTCGTTGGTTTAAATTTGAGGAGGAGAGGAGTGTCCGATTGTAATTTAAATATTGCGTTAATACTTTCATCGAAATTCCCTCCTTCACACCTGCCTCCCATATCAGAACTTTTTTATTATTAGTCCGATTCAAACGAAACATTTTCTAATATTCTTCTCAGGTCCTCCAGATATTAGATAAACTTTCGCATAATTTTTTCAGCCATTGATTACCACTATTTCTGAACATTAAACACCCGGAAGGCGGAGTGATATTTTCTCGGTTTCTAAGGGCCCAATTTCAACAAGAATTAGTTCATTCAACTTAACACGAACTAATTAAGATACAGATTTGACGCCCCTCGCTGTAGAAAGTGAAACTAAAAGATCTTGCAGTGCGTGCGCAACACTCCTACTATAAAGTGTCGTAAACAGATGGTTCACGTGTCGGAGTTTCATTCGGAAAGAGGTTTGTTTAGAACAGAGTGCGCTCTCTATCGGATTAAACTAGAACTAAAAGGTTTTGCATTTGAAATTGGACCGATTCAAACGAAATCTTTCTAACCTTCTTCTCAGGTCCCTAAACTACCAAATAAAGTGCGTTATAATTTTTTCAGCCCTTTGTTACCACCATTTATGAACCACCATTTATTATTACTAGGGTGGGGGGGGGATTTATATTTCTCGGTTTCTATTGACCAGATTTTAACAATATTTAGCTCATTCAACTTAATACGAACTAATTAAGCTATAGATAACTGATTATGATACAGATTTGGCGACACTGACCGTAGAAACTAGAACTAAAAGAATTTGCAGCGCGTGCATAGCACGCCTTCTATATGGTGTCTTAGGCAGCGAGGACACGTATCGGAGTTTCGTTCGGAAAGACGTTTGTTTAGAACAGAGTGCGCTCTCTATCGGATTAAACTAGAACTAAAAGGTTTTGCATTTAAAATTGGACCGATTCAAACGAAATCTTTCTAACCTTCTTCTCAGGTCCCTAAACTACCAAATAAAGTGCGTTATAATTTTTTCAGCCCTTTGTTACCACCATTTATGAACCACCATTTATGAACCACCATTTATTATTACTAGGGTGGGGGGATTTATATTTCTCGGTTTCTATTGACCAGATTTTAACAAGATTTAGCTCATTCAACTTAACACGAACTAATTAAGCTATAGATAACTGATTATGATACAGATTTGGCGACCCTGACCGTAGAAACTAGAACTAAAAGATTTTGCAGCGCGTGCATAGCACGCCTTCTATATGGTGTCTTAGGCAGCGAGGACACGTATCGGAGCTTCGTTCGGAAAGACGTTTGTTTAGAGCAGAGTGTTTAGTTAGAGACGTTTGTTTAGAGCCCCTGTCGGAGGAAATTGGAACTAAAATATTTTCCATTTAAAATTGGTCCGACACAATCAAAATCTTTTTTAACTTTCTTTCCAGATCTCTCATGTACTAAATAAACTTCGGTATCATTTTTTCAGCCCTTGGTTCCTACCATTTATCAATATTAATACCCGAGTGTTTGGTTTATATTCTCGGGCTCTATGAGCCCGATTTTAACAGGAATTGGTTCATTCAACTAAACACGAACTAATTAAGATATCAATAACTAATTAAAATACGAATTTCTCGCCACTGGCGGTAGAAAGAATAACTAAAAGATTTTGCAGCACGTGCGCAGCATACCTTTTATGGTGTTGTAGACAGCGGGGACACGTGTCGGAGTTTCGTTCGAAAAGTGGTTTGTTTAAAACAGAGTGCGCCCCTGTTGGAAAAAATGGACCTAAAATATTTTGCATTTAAAATTGCTCCGATTCTAACGAAATATTTTCTAACATTCTTTCCAGAATTCCCAAGTACTAAATAAACTTCGGTATCATTTTTCAGCCCTTGGTTACCACCATTTATGAATATTAATCTTGTTTAATCATTTTTAATCAGGTGTTTGATTTATTTTCTCGGGTTCTATGGGACCGATTTCAACGGGAATTTGTTCTTTGAACTTAATTTGAGCTAATTAAGATATAGATAACGAAGTAAGATATATATTTCGTGCTCCCTGGTGGGGGAAATTGAAACTAAAAGATATTAGAGCGTGTGCGCAGTGCGCCTGCTATACGATGTCGTAGGCAGCGGGAACGAATGTCGGAGTTTTGTGAAGAAAGAAGTTTGTTTAGACCAGAATGCGCCTCCTGGTGTTGGAAACTGAAACTAAAAGATTTTGTAGCGTGTACGCAGCACGCTTTCTATACGGCGCCGTAGGAAACAGGGACAGTTGTCGGAGGGTTGTTTAGAACTGAATGCACCCCCTGGCGATGGAAGTAAAAGAATTTCCTGAGTGTGAGCCGAAAATGGCAATTTTTTTCGAAAGCGTAAAACAAATTTACCGATTTGATATTCCCAGACAACGAAATATTGTGGTTTTTACTCATCCTCGAGTATTAAGAAAACTATTGAAGGTATCTATTTGATACTCACAGTATGTAAATAGTTTATTTTTCGGATTCCAAAAATGGAAAATTTTGTGAATATCGAACGGTAATTTTTGTTACTTTTGACCAAAAATTTATCGGCTTTAAATTAAATGACCCAGTCACGTCAGGGTGTGATATTGAATTTGCTTCCGCTTCGGGATCCGTCTATCTATATAATTTTCTAAAGACAAAAAGGTTACCAGAGAAACGGTTTCGTGCGGCGATTTTTAGAATGATTTTGGGTTTCGCATTATTTTTTCACGGGACTGGGAAACACCTGACGGATCAGCTAGTTATAAATATAGCTGAAGATTAATTTGATAAAGTTGAGAAGTTTGAACATTTTATAATTATTTCTTTGTAAATTATTACAGTATTACCATGAATTTCTTTCCAATCTGTGTAGTTGGGATACGAAAAAAGGGAAAAAGCATGGCACAAAAATCAACAGACCATCATACTGGAGACAGAAGACGAAATATAATATATTTGAGGGAATTTTAATTAAAATTAAAAAAAAGAAGCTTTCTTCAGTTCATTTCTTTTTGATGCTAATGAAGAGATGTTTGATTTAATAAGAACATCATTGGTATACAAAGGCATGCATGCTTGTAATATATATAGAATCAAATTTCGGCTGACGTATCATTTTATTCTTACACTTGTATGAAATTAGGAATTTGGTTTTCTTCTTTTTTTATATACTTTCTCAGTCCAACAGTTCAAAATAACCCTTATAAGCTGATTTAGGAAGTTTCATGATTGATAAAAACTCCACATACCGAACACATAAACATGATTTTGTATTGCAAAATATTAATGTAATTATGTAGAAAAATACGAATAATAGCGGTTTCATATGTAATAATTCGGGATTTATAAATCTTATTGATTACTTTTTTCTTCTGATATGAAAGCATGATTTTTGAATTCTACATAAAGTTTGTCAAAAATAATTAATATTCAATTAAAGCTACCTTTACTAAAAGAAAATGTAAACATATTCATATAAAAAAAATCATAAATCAAATATATGTAAATGTAGATATACACAATAAAACAATTCAAATATTTCTTAATCGGGAAAAATAAACTATAACCAAGAACGAAAATATAATATAATATCTTCCACGTTACCCACGATTTAGGAAAAGCGCTCTTTTTTCTTTAGGAAACTCGGTAACCAACAGATTTTCGAGAGTTACAGAAGTATACGAGGTAGAGTAAATAAATTCCCGGAATGGTAACCTACATTTAAGTAGGTGTTCGTTGGAGGGGAAATATCTTTTTTGGAGCTAGGCAGCACTGATAGGGAAAACACACAAGCATCTGGAATTCATTTCCGGTACTGTCGGCGTTAGCTGCAAATCATTTCTGACAAAGCGAATTTTTTATTCGTTGGATTTTGAAATGTTGTCTTTAGAGCAGCGTGCAAACATCAAATTCTGAGTTTTGTTCGAAAAATCACCTTCTGAGACGCTCGAGATGCTGTAGAAAGCATGTGGAAATGATGCCACGAAAAAAAGCTGTGCATGAGTGACATAAGCGATTTCGTGAACATCACACAAATATCGAAGATGACGCTTGGACTGGGCGCCCTTCCTCTTCCACTGCAGATGAAAATGTTGAGCGTGTTCATTCACTATGAATTTATTCCTGAAGGCCAAACTGTCAATAAAGAACTTTACTTGGAGATCCTTAAACGACTACGAGATGCTATCAGACGAAAACGACCAGGAAAATGGGCAACAAACGACTTGTTTCTTTTACACGACAATGCTCCACCACATCGCGCTCCAATTGAGAAAAATTACCTTGCCAGACACAGCGTTACCACTCTGGAGCACACTCCTTATTCTCCCGTCCTAACACCAGCGGATTTTTACCTGTTTCCACGGCTGAAAATGAAATTGAAAGGACACCGTTTTATGGATTCAGATCAGGTGGTTGAAAATGCGCGAAGCTACTGAAGGACGTCTCAAAAATGGATTCAAGGAGTGTTTTGAACAGTTATACGAACGCTGGAAGAAGTGTGTGGATGCAGACGGAAAGTACTTTGAAGGCCAATAAAGTAAAATTATTGTTCTATTTTTTAATAATTTGTAATTGACCTATTCCGGGAACTTTTTGACCCTACCTCGTATATAAATATCAACATTCTTCTTCTCCGTGTATCGTTTGGAAAGGTTTTTGAGTAGCTTTTATAGTAAATTAACCAGTTTTGTCAAACCAGGTTATAGATTTTTCAGATTTTCAGCATAATTTCGTTAGTGGTTATTTTACATATATTTCCGTAACTTAAGAAGCATCTGTCTTTTACTTTTACCGTGTACAACGATTTATCAAACGATGGTTACAGAAATTCTGCCAAAATATTACTTTTCGAAATATGACTGGATGATTAAATAACTAATTCAAAAGTACTTGTATCATTCAAGCAAATTTTAAAATTGAAATTCTTTCATCGTACAATAACAGGAAAAAATGAATTTTATTCAATTTAAAGATAAAAGTATTCTGGCATTCTGAACTGTATCTGATATAACATATTTATTTAAAGATTAAAATGTGACATAAATGCTAATTTAAAATCTATAAAAGTCCTTAACTAGCATGTGTTTATTAAAATTAACAAAAATATATCAAGAGCTGTTTTTCACATTTTTTAAAGCAAACATAATATCAACAATAGATCTATTTATTGCTTTGAAGAACTTTTTTTTCATTATTTTAATTAATTAATATATTCTGTTGCGTAAATGTAATCGAACATTATTCTTTTTGAAAGCACTGAAATATGAAATTAGAATTTAAATTTAAAAAAAATTCTCTTTTATTTCATTAAACTTGCTATTCAGTTTACAAAAAATAATTATATGCACTTGAACTTTTGCTTAGTATTTAAGTATAAATGCATTTTTTTCTTTAATATTTTAAGGTTACATCAAAGGTATAATTTTTGTTTAATGTAATATTTTATGCGATTATGGGTAATCAAATAGAAAAAAGTACAAAATTAAAGTATGGAATGTTAATAATGTTGTTCATTATCACATTTTGTTATTAAAATCATTTTGTTAAAAATATCAGATCCACTAGAGAAATCTCAAATAAATATAAAACGATTGCGAAACATGTACCTAAATTTTTCAAATATTGGAATTCAAATTGAATTTGTTACTTATACCTTTGACAATATTTCCATCAAAGCCCACTTAGAACACTTCGTATGTTTTCTAACTTTTGAGTACAGCTATTTAGTTGACAAATGCCATATTTTGTTTATAATAGCTGAAGGTGGAATACATTCAAGAAATACGGTCTGAGAGAAAATCCTGTGAATTCTAGTTAATGTGCAAGGAAAACCGTGAAAAACATACGCAGTTATCCGGTTTCGGCCACTCAGATTTGAATCATAAAATTTTGGCATCAATCTTCTTATTTCTCAGAAATCATGCATACCATTCACCGAGCTTAGTCAACCACTAAAAATGAAGAAATGTAAAATGAAGATAAAAAGTTTATTGTCTTGATAATTTTTAGTATTCATTTCGATTTCAGATCTCAGGAAAACTGTTAACTGACAGTAGAATTTACTATAAACAAAAAAATGGTGTTTAGAAAGTTCGGAGAACATGCTTTTCTCCAAAGCTATGCCTATTTTTCCAATGATTTTTCATTTAAAGGTTTTCAAAATATTTCATTTAGAAGAAAAAGTATTTCACGTGGAGTGATTGATAAAAATTATTTTTGATTAATTTAAGTGATAATTGAAAAGTGATCAATCATAACACATTTTGAAAATGCTAGTTTTTTATACGTTAACTATTTATTAAAAGCGTATTTATTTAAAAAAAGCGTATTTAAAAGCGTATTTAGTTTAAACATATTTATTTATTTATTTGAAAAAATTCATGGACTACTTTTACTTATTTGTTTCTTTTTAGAAAAACAAACAACTTAATTTTATAAGAACATTTTAACATTTTATTACATTACATAAATGTAGGAAAATTACACATTTTAAATGACATTTCTATTATTTATTATACATTTACAAAATTTGTGAATATTTAAAATTCTGAATACTTAAATAAGGCTTATAATAATAAATGCCTTTTGACTAAACATGAGTGGGATATAAATATCTGGAAGTCAATGTAATACAATGAATAATTTATATTATTTTATCATTCAAAGAGAAATATTACAAACGCTAAAATTTACTAAATCACTATTCTAAAAATAGTTTGATACATAGGAAAAACTGGAATATAACTAGACATTCCCTTTTTTAATCCAAAACTTTAAAAAGATTTAGATTTCTAGATAGTGTTTAACATAAATTATTGAGCCTACGCAATCTTTACATATGGCAATTTTAAAGCTTTTAAATAAGGTTATATACTTATAAAGACACTCACACACGCAGTAAAAAATGCATCAAAATGTCTCAAATTATAATTTTGTACAAAATGAAATAAAAATATATAATTATCATAGATATATACCAGACAAACTATTTATTGTCATTAAAAATATATACATATATATTTTAAAATTGATTACAGTATATAAAAACATAGAAAACCTTTTAACACAAGAATCTAAGAACATATAGCAACAAGTGGCAACAAGTAAACGGTACAACAAGTATAACAACAAGTAAACGGCGTCTCTAGCCAGACTATACAAACTAAAACCTTTCTAGATTAATTTTAAAAATAGTAACATAATTTATCCATCAAATTTATATTCTCCATCAATCATCCACAAGTCAATAGAAATATATAAGTGCAAAAAGAGGGTATACAACTCTTCTTTTTAATTACCTGAAATTTCGACCTAGATTCAGCAAAACTTTAAATATATATATAAAATAAATCACGTTTATGGAAGATAATTTTTATTAAATCACAATGACTTTAGATGGCGCCTTGCTATATGGTGATATTTGTTTACCAATTACGTAGTTCAATTTTCATTCGAAAATGATTTATTTACATTTTATGTATAGACCTTAAGCATGTCACCGTTATTGAGTGTTCAAAACTAATCGGTTAGTTTATTAAAATGTTTTTGAGATTTTATATTTAATGTGATCACTTTAAGCGTATATATGTATTTTGTTATAAATATAATATTTAAATTTTTTTTCTAGTTCAATTATACTAAAAGATATTGTTGTTAAAATTTCTAAATCTTCTAATTGTGCTGTTAATGTAGAAGTTTTAAATATCTATAAAGACTCTTTTTACGCGAAGAAAAATAAAATATCGTTTCTGAAAAAGTTATCTAATCCTGAAATAAAGAAGAATGCAGCTAAGGGGATTAAGTAACTTTTTCCATTCTTAAAGATTTAGGGGATTTTTCTTAGCAATTATTTTATATTACATTTAGGTTTATAAAAAGAACAGTATTTTCATTGTTTGAAAGAGAAGATTATTTATTGAAGAATTTATAAGTTTCAGTATTTGAAGTCATTTAAAAATATGTTATATTAAATTTATAAAAATTTGTTTCTTGTAACAAAAAATTATGTTGTTTGGGATATACAATCATAAAAAAATCTAAAAACTGAACAGATTGTTCGGTTTAGAAACTTTTCAAAATTTGTTTACAGCAACATTACACGGTAGGAGTAACTTGAGTGTGTTTATCCGCCAGTATCCATAATAACCTCTTTTTTTTAATGTAAAGTATATAGATGGATATTTATATCACATGTCAGTTATCAGTAACATAATATATCAAAATGACATATCCAAATTTCCTAACAATAACAATGCATTTTAAGCCTTTCAGTTTACCTTACTTTTATCAATTTAAATGTGATCAACTTTTTAAATACTTAATACTGTATTAAATTTAAATAACTAATAATTTAACATTTATACTTTAAACACATGTAATTTTGACAATTAAGGAAGAGGAAATAACAAAAGAATGACCAATAATATATTTCATAAAGACGTGATTTTGTCACATGCTTAAAAGTATGCGCGTATAACAATTTGACAAACGTTTAAAAAATATTTACAAATAAAAAAATGCGATTATTTATTGTGAAAATTTTTAAGTTTTAGTATTGTAATTCAATAAAAATATATTATATACTTTTATATAACATATACACTTTGTATTTGAGATTTTTATATGTTTTATATTTTCATATTTAATACTTTGAAATTTTCTATGGAAAAATTTCGATTTCGTGTTTGCCCCAGGGTTGGTGGCTCACGGAAAATATTCCATCTTGTGCTGCGTTTGTAGCCTTGCCAACATGTTATAGTGAGAAAGTTCCAGGCTGAGTATCGTTCCCAAGTGGTTCAGTTGGTAGAACGTCAGTGCGCTACACTGATAACCGGTGTTCGAATCCCGGTTTGGGTCCTTTTTCAATATGTTGGCTATACGCCGAATAAGCAATTTGAATGTTTTACATTTTGTTTGAGATATACAAAAAATAAATTTGGAACGCAACTTATGGATGCGTAATATACATGAAAAAAATAAAGAATTTTGTTCATTCCATTTAAATTTAACAAATCACGTAAAAACATAACTATTAACAATTGTAAAAAATAAAAAAAATAAAAAACGATCGCAATGTATAATAAACTACGCGTAAAAAAGGTTCGTGTAAAAACATAATTGGGTGTTTTTTTTGTTATATATATATATATATATACATATATATATATATATATATATATATATATATATATATATATATATATATATATATATATATATATATATATATATATAATTATGTAATTTGGTATTATTCAAATTTCCTAATTTCAGCAAACTCCATCCTGTAATAAAAAAAATTAAAAAATATATATATAATACTTCAAATTAAAAATATTTTATTGCAGCTGCTTTCAGTGAAAATATAGAGGTATTTTTACAATAAACGTAATAAAATAGAATAAAATGCTATTTATACAATTGTCGGTCAAGAAACCTCAGTGATTGACATTCCCCAGAGAAATAGTCTCATAAAAAAATCATTGAATTCAGTAGGTTTTCTTGTGTGGCAAAGAATCAAATAAATAAACGAGAAAATCAAATTGATTAATAAAAAAAATATATTTGAATAAACAAAACACTTGAAATAATAAACGAATCTTACGAATGGATTTTTATTTGTTTTTGTATATATTTAAGAAGAATAATAGACTTGCATATTTCCTAAGTACGAAGGTGCAAAATGTTGGAATAGTTTTATATTGCTTTTCATCTTATTATACCCGGTCTATCGAAACGTCAGGTCGGGTTCCGTGAGCACTTTTCACAATAGTGCATCTTTCATTTAATTATCTATTAACGGAGTAAACAGTGGCTTTTGGCGTCAAACGTTTCTCATAATTTTATTACTTATCGAAAATGTAATCACCCAACTCGGAATCTCTTTAACACCAACCAATCCGGAATCTCTTTATCAACTTCCTAGTGGTTGCGATTTTAACAGAGCTTACTTTATATACAGGCCTATAACATTCATTCAAATGTCAAAAACAGACGCAATATACTGCATAATTAGAGTAAATGGTAAAAATGAATGCAATACATTAGAAAAAGATATCGTTAAAATATTTTTTAATGTACAAAAATGAAAACGTCCCAATTGTGGACGTAGGTACAAACAGGTACAAGTATTTTTTATTTTAGGATGACACCAATCTTGTATAAATTAAATTTTAACAAGAAAAAGTATATTAAAAATTAAAAAAAATATACATTATCGTATTATTAAAGTTAGATATATAGAAAAATATTTTTTCTATTGAATAAGCAATTTAGTTTATTTACAAAACACTGAAATGTTGTTACTTTTATGAAAGTATGTAACGCACTTCTAGTTTCAATTCAATCTGTTATTTACTGCACCTCTTGGCGACTTTCACCTCACATTTTCCGCATCGTAACTGTGTTTTGATCATTATTTTAAGTGATGGACCCATTTTCAAAAAATTGCATTTATTAAAGTACACATCCAAAATGAACAATCTTTATACCAATGAAAAGAGGAAGTTTCAAAGTTTTTTTTTAAGACATTATAAATGTTCAATGTGTCCACCGTTTTCTGCACTGCAAACATCTACTCGATAGCCAAACTCACGAGAAAGCGTATCTGCTGTTACTGAGTGCATGGCTTTCAAAACGGGGATGGTTCCTGAGGCGGCCGGTAGAGGTCGAGCGGCAATAGGCCGCGATTTCGTTTCACTGTCAGCTTTGAGTGAGATGGCTACTGTGGAGCACAAGGTTTTCTGCGTTCTTGAGTTCGCAAGAAGTGAGCAAACGGTGGACACATTGAACATTTATAATGACTTAAAAAAACTTTGAAACTTCCTATTTTCATTGGTATAAAGATTGTTCATTTTGTATGTGTACTTTAATAAATACAATTTTTTGAAAATGGGTCCATCACTTAAAATAACCCTGTATTATGATCACGTGATATTGCTTTGTGTTTGTATTAAACCATCGCTTTGCTGTTACTAAAGGAAAACTCTGTGTATGCATGACCCAAATGTAACCACATTATTATATCTCCATCTTACTATTGTAAAATTTGGCAAATCAAGCGAATTATATTGATGAAAACCTCTATTCTGTTTTTGAATAATTTATATTTGTTAGAGGAAAATCTGTGGTATAATTGGTATGTATGTATTTCCATAGCTTCAATACTTCTTTGGCTGAATTCATGCATAAAATAAGAGCTAGTGAATAAGTTAACAAATAAAAGTGATAAGACTTGTTTGCAGGTATTTCATATATTAAATCAACAGATCATTCCATTCCAACTGAATGAACGTCTGAAACTTTTCAAGCTATCTTATATGATTGAAATTGAACTAGATAACCAAGACATGTGTTCAACGACCAAACTTTGCAAACCAAATCTCTTGGTTTTACTTCTAATAAATTGTCTGCAATTATGTCAGACGTAATAGGGTACCATACTTCCATCTGCAGTCAGTTGCTGCATTATTGGAAAGTAAAGCAAAAACTTTTCCTTCAACATTGAGAAAATGGGGTGAAGATTTGACAGTTAGTGCTTATTGAGTTTGTTCTTTTTGGCAAAATTCAGATATTGAAATACTTGTTCAACTCGATTTCGATTCATTGAAATACTTATTCTGGTATTATTTACCTCAATAGATGTATCCAATTACAATCTTCTTCTCTGTAACTCAGCATCATCTGTTAAAACAATGGCAATAAAAATTCGACATTCTTTACGACTAACTGAAAATGTCATGAATCCTTTTTTAAATTATATAATATGCTTTTTTCTGAATCAGTTCAATTAGATCGTCATAAAAAATACTGGAAATATTATTGTAGGAAACCTCAAATTTTATGGATTTGTTTTATTCCATTTTGGCGTATTTTGCAAGTGAAACAAGTTTTACGATTTTAGTGTTGCAGCACTAAAGATTGGTACAGACCAGCACATGGTTTCAACTTTAACTGCGTAAATTGCGAATTATTTTTATAACTCAGGCATAACTTAAAAGAGTAAAAATACTTTCAACCTTTTTATAAACACAGAACAATTTATAATATATTTTCTTTTACTATATTTAATTTTGAAAATAAGAAAGAAGCGTTTTGGTGTTTTTTGAAGCATTCTAAATATAAATAATAATAAACATACGTGATTTATTTAAGAATAAACATTTTATTTTTATATCCGAAACACAGAAAAAAATAACTCGGCTTTTTCAATCAAATTTTATGTTTGGAAGCTCGCCAAATATTTTGAATATTTCAGTTAAAAACTTCAGCGTGCGCTCTTATAAAAAACTTATTACATAACACTAAAAATCTTTTAACAAACACTCGTGCATAAAACGCTATGGAAATATTTATTATGTTGTAGAAAGAGATAAAAAGAAAAAAAAGGAAATGAAAAGTTTTGACAGAATTAATATTTATATCCGACAAAAATATTAAATAATAAGATTCTTTACATGAAAATGCTTGTTTGTATTTGCAAGTTTTAATAAAGAAAACATTTTATTATATTCATCTGTCGTAAACAAAAATTATATTTGAAATAGAAATTCTTAAATGCAATTTTAATAGGAATATTTTATTGTTAACTGTTTTTTTTAGGCAAGCATATTTTTATGCATTTTGTAAAAAGTCAGTGTTTTATTTTAAATGTTTCTGGATTGCTTACCTGCGTGTAAGTGATTACATCCTTTAGAAATATACAACGTAATTCATATGAAAATAAGTTTCGAGCTCTTCGGTGAACTGCATGCGTTAAATTTAACATATGATAAGGTGTTATGAAACTCATGTGCATTTCTTAGTTTTTAAAAACTTTAATAATTGATATAATTGTATAAAGATGATTAAAAATAAGATACTTATTTCTATTGTAGACCGTGATGATATTAAATAATTCTGTTTCTTAATTTGAAGCACTGGCAGACCCGTTCGACATTTTCCGAGATTAACTTATCTAATATATCCTTAACCCTTAACCCCTTCAAGGGCAAGCAATTGTGCTCCTGTAACGTCGAATTCACACCGGTATTATTTACGAAAGAATTTAGTTCAAAATAAGGAAAAGCAATTTTTCAACTTTTTCCCGTCAAAGTTAAAAAAGTAAAATTTAATTAAAAGTTTCTGGTTCGAATCGTATAAAAATTAGGTGGTATGTAATATATACCACCGCCCCTCAAAGGGTTAATTGCATAGTGATGTAAATTTCCATCACTGTTTATTTAACTTTGAATAATTAAATCAACTTCTTCGCCACCACTATATTTATATAGAAATATTAATCCAGTAAATTTCCCGTGAACTATGTTGCTGAACACAGTTAAAAATCTATTTTAAAATTTCTGGTGTCTAATATTGAATATATGTATAAAAAATCCCTGACGGCTCGGCCTACAGGCACAGGTAGATTTCGAAGACGCAGAGACCGTGGGGCGCCTGTTTGTCGGGAATTGCGGAAGAAATGATCTTTTTGCGATGATGCTGCAGTTGGAACCGCCTACTTCGAAACCAAACTTGTTTGCAGGCGAAGCCAGCAAGGATTTTTTTTTGCTATAAGAGTTGGTCCTATAAAAAACATGTCAGTATAAAAGTTTTAGATAATATTAAGAGGATTTATAATAAATTTAAGCGGATTTGAAATCTTGGGAATTGACGAAGTTATGAATTTTTTTCTTCTAAAACCCCCCCTTCCCCCCCTTAAGGCAATTTTTAATTATATCAAAAATCTGTCATACATAAGTTTTTTGCCCTGTTCCTAGAAGTAATAATAACTTTAAACGGATTCGATACGTATCATAATTAAGAAATTATGGTTTTTTTTCGTTTTCATAAAAAGCCCCCCCCCCCCTTGCTTCGATTTTGCCCATTAACGAACTTGACCGAGATTATATGCCCCTTGATTTTATGTATCAGTTTCGAAAAGATGCGGGAGTTGGAACCGCCTACTTCGAAAAATAACTTGTTTGCAGGCGGAGCCGGCAGGGATTTTTTTGTTTTTAATTTTTTTTTTGCTATAACGGTTGGTCCTATAAAAAACGTGTCAATATAAAAGTTTTAGATAATAGTAAGAGTATTCATAATAAATTTACGCGGATTTGATATCTTGTGAAATGACGAAGCTATGATTTTTTTTCTTCTAAAACCCCCCTTTTTTACCCCACTTGGGGCCATTTTTAATTATATCAAAAATCTGTCATACATAAATTTTTGGCCCTTTTCCTAGAAGTAATAATAACTTAAACGGATTCGATACATATAATAATAAAGAAATTATGAGGGTTTTTGTGTTTTCACAAAAAGTCCCCCCCCCCCCCATTCCCCCCCCCCTTGGTTTGATTTTGCCCATTAACGAACTTGACCGAGATTTTATGACCCTTGATTTTATGTATCAGTTTGGAAGAGATTTATGCAGAATTTTTCCAGTTATCGTGGTCAGAAAAAAGTGACATAGATAGATAGATAGATATAAACTTTTGAACTGGAGGTGGTTTTGGGTTCTGGGAGTCATGATCGGCGTAGATATGCAAAAATTTTTCAAAATTTCCAACTTAGGTGAGAATGTAATAGGTAGTATTTCTTGCGAAATCTACCTAAAAACACAATTGTAAAAGAAAAACTCATGCAAAGAAGGTTTAAAGGTAATATAGAAACGAGACTCAATAGAGGCATGCTGCTACCTTCGACATTGTACTGAGAAATCGTAACAACTACAGTCAATATAAAGGTCCTAGTGGTGGGAACCTCGCTGCCTTCGCCAACGGTAGCCGAGCACAAAAACAAAATAATCTTAAGTAAAAGTGGACAAGTTCTATCCATTGTGACGTATAGTCACAGTTGTCTCTGAGACCAAACGATGGTTGTTACGTGTATCCGAACACCTTTAAAAGCCGTTTTTCGGCCAAAATATCGATTTTTAGATTTTGGTATAATATAATAGCCGGACTTCCAAATCTGTTTGAATTTTGTTTATTTCTTATTTAGAAGTCAAGTTATTGCCTTTTAAAAATTACTAAGTATCAGTATTTTGAAACCGGAGGTATCGTTCTGCGCACCGGAAGTCAGCACGTTTTTCAATGCTATGTAAACCCAAAAGTAAAGAAGCAGAGAAATTTTTAAAATAATTTGAAACAGAAAAACAGCAATTGTTTTAAACAAAATAGATAATATAGTGTATAAATTGAGTAACATATTAAGGTTTGCTTTTCAAAATAAAGGTAAGATTTTGAATTAAATTTTGTTTTTGCGTTTTCTGAAAATCAATTTTTTAACATTTTATGTTTACGCAAAACATCATAAAGGAAAAAATTATGGATGAATCTCTTTCAAAAATTTTTTTGTATGCTTTGCAAAGTGCAATAAAGGGAATGAACTACACACGTTACAGTAAGTGTATTAGTTTTTTTTTTAAATTATTGATAAAGTTTCCAATTTGCAATAAATTTTTAGTAATTTTTGCTTCATCACTGATTAACTTTCTCTATAGTTTTAAATATTTGACTCACAAATATGAGAGTAGTTAATTCTTCAGAAAAATGTTTAATAATTATAATAATGCTTACAAAATAAAAATATCTTGATTTAAAGTTGAGTTATGATGTTTTGCGGAAGTGATTATTTTCGCTGTTTTTTGCTTATTTTTTCCCCAAAATATAAAAAAATAATTTGAAATGTATAACTTTTTCTGTTTTATTTTACTTTTTTAATCACATCATGATATACAATGCAAAAAAAGTCATATTTTAAAATAATTTTTAAAAAGGCCCTCCGAAGGTATTCGGATACCTTAATACAGATCTTGTCTTCCACTTTGCAAAATGATTTTGATTTTATCCAATTTATTGGAATGATAATAAACCTCTCGAAAATCGTATTCTGTTTCCAAAACAATCCATCGCCATTGCGTCTTTAAAAAGTTTGCAAAAAATCCATTTCATATGTTTTTATTTTTCAAACTATTAACGAATATTTGTTCCATACACGGATGTAAAATATGAAGTTGAATGGTTAGCAATTTAAATCTAAATAAATCAATGAAAAACAAAATCTCCAATTTCTGCAAAAAAGAGACTTTTTTGAAAACATTCTCTAAAATTCAAAGTTTCTCAATAAAATTCAAATAAACCTTTTCAAAAGAAGACAAAATTACTATTTTAGGATAAAAGATTGGGTTTTGATTGTTTTTATGACAGGCTCAAAATCTCCAGCAAACTTTGAAAATCGGGAAAATAGTTGAAACCCTGGTTCTAATATTAAAAAACGAAACATTTATTAAACAATTCAGAGTCTGAGATCTATTGGGACATGTCTGTGTCTGTACGCAATCAGATTTGCAGACTTAAGTGCACTAGATGTTCTTAGACATCGCAAAAAGATACGTACGCCGTCCACACTGATACTTATCTTTATTATTAAAGATAACAATCAGTTTTTGCACACGAGGGTTAATAGCCCAGAGCATGAAATTTTAAAGTACATTTCAAATGACTGTGGTCATTTAAGAGAGATTTTAGACTCCAATTTTGCAATTTCGGACTATTCACCAACTTCTATTGCACTGAACTGGATTATACTCTCATAGAATAAAATATTTGTAGGCGTTAGCATACTTTATGAATTTTGCATCATAAAGATGTATATAAATTTCACAGAAGAGTGAAACTGTAGATTTAGTGTTTGTATAATATTTATTCAATTTACAGTTAAATTTTTATTTATTTGTTGATTAAGTATTTATAAATCTTTAACAAATGTTCCATTTTCAATTAAACAATTTTTGAAAACAATCACATTTTTCTACAAAAGATACACCACTGTCTCACTCCGTTCGCAAATGTAAATCACTACAAAATTAAGTATTGGACAAGTATGTCCAATACTTGTACTGATAAAGGATTATTTCTTCCAAGTTTTTTTTGTAATTAGTGGTACGATTATGATTCTTATTTTGTTTGTAGTCCGTGATTAATGCAACTGCATTTCAGTCTTTGTAGCACGATCATATAAAATAAAATTTGACTTAATGCATTCACACTCAAAAAATTTTTTGACTTTTATTTGACTTGATGCTTCTTGTAAATATATATATATGTCTTCATCTAATTTTTCAAACGCAATTTTTTGATTTCCGAAGAATTTCAATGGAATCTTCAGAATAAACTTTTTCTATTGGCAAATTTACGCTTTGATAAAAAGCGTTTCGTAATAGGTTTTTTTACTATTCTAGTAGTGCTCGTGGTAGAAAAATACCTAACTAACTTTTTAAAATGAGTTTTGACAGTATTTTTCCATATGCTAACCATATCTTTCATATGCTAACCAAGTCTAAATTAGACAAGACAGATTCAACTAAATTTTTATTTATGCCGATAACGACGTCTAGAAAATAAAGAGTAACAAAACTTAAATAAAGTTGTTCTTTATGATTTACTGTATGACAGACGTTCTCAAGTTAAAATAGGTCGTGTCGTTTCTACACGGCCATCTATTTTTGTTTATAGCGCCCCTAACGGAAATTAGGCTATGTGGGAAAAATATGAGTCACTAAATATAACGTCTTTCCCTGAAAGGAAACGAACCCCAGTTGAAAATATTTCCACAGAAAAATAATTTGAAATGTGATTATTTCTAACGTGTCGAAATGCTTGCTAATTTTAACGAATGGGGAATTATTTACCTTAATATAAAAACTTAGAAAGTTTGATGTACATCTAGGATACTTTTAAAACTTATTGCGTTGAATGGTACCTTAAAAATGCTCTTGTATATTATTTTCCTTTCATCCCTTTTTTAGACTGTTTAAGTATATGTTTCTGAAACGGAATATTTTTTTCGCACGAGAAAGAGCATATTTAATGTAATGTGATTTAAAGTATAAGATATTTAAATGATTTTTTTTTACGCATTAAATTCATACATATATACATAATCGAAAATGTTTTCTATAAAAAAGATTTGTAAAAAATTAGAAGCAGAAAAACGAATATATCTGATTGAAATTATCTTTAAAATCTAAAATATGATAAACTACAAAAATATAATAAAAAATCTGACAACTAATCGACATTTAATTCAACTAAAAGAATTGTTTTATTTACTGTTGCCTAGTTTACGCAAAATAAGTTATAATTTTCAGCTAGTGTTAAAAGAAGCCTTTTCAAGTTTCATTTTTTTTTTAATTTGCTCAGTAATGATTCGATTCACAGATATAATATATATATATATATTTTGATATGAAATCCAACGGCAGAGAAGAAGAAATTTTGTTTGCTTAATAAAAAATGTAAAAACTAAATCCAAAAAGGGAACAATTCAAGTACACGAAATTGATTTCATATTGCCCCATAGGTAGAAAGTTACATTGGTGTTACAGACCATTGGTGTTTGCGTTTGGTAGTTGCCTCGTATCTCCTATCGTGCACTATGGTGGTTGCATGTCGGTAGCTGTGGCGATGTGGGAGATATGGTGGTTGAAAGTGGTCGACCTAGGGCATTTTGAATATAAACTAGACGTGTGTATCACTATTTTTCCCTTTTCAACCACAACTTCCCAGCGCAGGCCACAGGTGTTTGTGTGTAGTAGTGGCCTCGAGTCTCTCATCGTGCACTACGGTGATTTCATGTTGGTAGCAGTGTGTGTGTGGGGGGGGGGGAATATGCTGGTTTAAATTGGTCGACCTTTGACATTTTCATATTTCGAACAACGTGTTCCAAAAAATGTTTCGAATATTCTAGAATGTCCTAGAATAAATAAAAATTTTCTAGAATGTACTTGAATGTATTAAAAATTTCTAGAATGTTCTAAAATGTGCTTTATATTTTATACCTACGCATATATTTTATTATATTATACATATTTTTTATTTTATTTACATATAGTCCAGAAGCATCAAGAATGTTCTGGAATATTTGAGGACCACTGTGTGGGGGAGTTTGAGATATGACAGTTGAAAGCGGTCGACTTAGGCCTTTTTCAATATAAAATAGACATGTGTTTCCCTATTACACTTTGCAGCCACAACTACCCAGCGCATATGACTGATGTTTGTGCGTGATAGTAGACTTGAGTCTCCTATAGTGCACTATGTTGGATGCATGTCGGTAGCTGTGAGTTCCGTGAGATCGGGTGGTTCAAAGTGTTCGACCTCTAGCATTTTCTAGAATGTTCTAAAATGTTCCTTATATTTTATGCATACATACATACATGCATATATATATATATATGTATATCCTTTATAATTTTTAGATATGGACTGGAAATATTGAGAACGTTCTGAAATGTTCGAGGGCTATACTATGGTTGTGGTTAGCGAATGTTACATTTTAGAAATTTCTAGAATGTATTAGAATGTTCTTGAATGTACGAGAATTTTCTAGAATATACTGAAATGTTCTTTATCTTTTATACATACACACACAAACACACACACACACACACACACACACACACACACACATATATATATATATATATATATATATATATATATATTCTTTATTAGTTTTAGATATGGACCGGAAAGATTAAGAAAGTTCTGGAATGTTCGAGAACCATTCTATGGGGGTGTGTGAGGTACGGTGGTTGAAAGTAGTCGACCTAGGGCATTTTCAGATTTCGACCAAAGTGTTCTAAAAAATAAAAGAAGAAACAAAAAAAATGTCCTTTAATGCACTTCTTCTATATGAAATATAGAAAAAACGGCACAAATGTTCCAGAAAAAAAAACAGCGAAGCGTGCTGTCCTCAACTACTCACATATAAAAAAAAATAATGAGAGTGTGATGAAATTATTTCAAATGTTCTATGTATTTAATGAAAACGTATTATAGAGAAGGTTTGTGATAATAAATGTTATTTAACTTTATATAATATAATATATAAAATTAAATATAATATATCTATGCATCATACTATTTTGATTCAGATACTGAATGTTATGAATTGGTACGTAATCGAAAATATAATTTTTGTTGTTGTTGTTGTTATGAATAAATTTCTAATATATGACATTTTTAAAGTTAGTTGAAGTAAAATAACTTATAACTATTCAGATTTATAGATATTTAATTTATTTAAAATACTGAACAGCTTATTGCATATGTATTTCAATTTTACATAAATACTTCATTAATTAAACTTAATTACCAAATAATTCTTCAAAGAGAAATTATGTAAGAAATGGATTTTTTTTATATAAAAGGTCATTTAATAAGTCAATTGAAAATATTTAAAATAAATATTTATTTTCTATCATTACTTATAATTATTAAATTCGTTAAAAATGTCACATAAAAGTAAAAAGGCTATATCATAACATTTTCCCTTCTATGTTTAAGGTATCAGAGATATTTTATTAAATACTTTTAAAATATGAAGATATTATTTTTGATAAGAAATTATATGTTCTTCAAATAAAATACTTTGGGAATAGACATAATAAACTGGTTGGAATATAATCAATAACCTTTTATCGTCTTTTCTTTATTAAATTTGCCAGTTTTCAGGGAATATAAAAGGAATTCTTATTGCAAAGTTCAATAATAAGTGTAGGATAGTCTAAATTTTAATTTAGTGTAGGATAGTCTAATTTTTGTAGCAATATCTTAAAAAATAATATATATGTATATATATATATATATATATATATATACGCGAAAACCACATACAATACTTTCAAACCCAAAACTACTGAAACGGCAGAGAAAACAAACAAATAACCTTAAAAATTCGAACTAACAATACTTTAAACAAAACTACAAACAGAAAAAACACAACCAATGGAGACAGGCTGCAGGGCTAAAGACCTGCATGCTGGGTTATACCGGCATTACACATGAAACTTCCCCCATGCCTGTCACAACCAAACTAACCGTAGGAAAAATTAAACCAAGATGAAAAGACGACTCAGCCGGCCGAAGCTCCTTATAAAACCTACACTCACTTGGCGATATTTTTAATCGCCAAAAGGAGAGTATCACCGTATTCTTTACCTTTGACAAAACTATTCACCAAACTATTTAACAAAGCAATAGGATAACTCTGAACCAATGCACCGTGATAGAGATTTATTATGTCACTCATTATACTATCATGTTCAGAATTTAATTTTGCTATCCTAATTAAACTGTTGATAAATATATTTCTAAAAATTGAAATATGTACATTAGAATTAAAATTTAATATCTTGATTGTTTCAAATTTGTAATCATTTCTCTTATCGTAAATGCAAGTACGCAAGTCACTCCTCTCGATGTCGATAGCAAGGTCAAGATAATTTACATGTTTTGTGTTATATGAAGTTCTCTTTAATGTCAAACCTTGGGGGTAATAATCAAAATTTAATTCACTGTTGGAATCGTTAATCTTTACCAACAAGACATCATCAATATATCTGAAACTTAAAAAATCCTTGTTTAATGTATCATTAACTTCGTATAAAAATAAATAAATATCTGCAAGTACCGAGCTGCAACTACCCCCCATAGGTATACCCTTAATCTGCTGAAACACATGTTTACCGTCAAATAAGTAATTTTCATTAACTACAAAATTAAATAAATTTATTAAATGATCCAAATCTTTACCCAAAGTATTGTAACGCTTAAAAAAATCAAAAATTTTATTTTTAAGATCTATTAAATCAATGTTATTATATAAATCTTCAAAATCATAAACATATAAACCTTTGATATTACTCAAACCTTTCAATCTATTAAGTAACTCAATACTATTTTTTATAATACAAGTGTTATTATGTTTTATTGCCACATCAAATAAGCTCTGCAAAATATCCAAAAACTTTTTATTAGCAACTTCTAAATAAGTTCCAAAACCACAAGTAATTGTACGAAAGGCAACAGGGTCCTTATGAAATTTAGGAATCAATACCATATAAGGTAATTCTTTACTACGTTGTGTATATTTTAACCTTTTATAAAATGCGCCAATTCTATATATATATCTAAATCTCAAATGAAATTATAATATTTTTAGTCAGAATTTAATTTTTAATTTAGAAACTGAAATATAATAATCCTTTTCCTGAAATATTATACATTTATGATATCCGATATGTTTATTGAATGATAATTCAGTATGTCATTTTAGATGCTGTGTCAATTCATTTGAATACAACATATATTTCTACATTACAGTCTGCCTTGTTTAAATTTCCAAAAAATAGCAAGTGATAAAGTAAATTTTATCAATCAAGCAGGGCGGTCGCTCTGCCAAGCCAAGCTTAAAAAAAAAAAACGCCACACAAACAACGCCAAGAACTGGAATAAAGACCGCTAATGCTTATATACAGAAAGCAACTTCGCAATGTTAAATCGACAAAACATGCCAGATTAAAATATCAGATATCAAACACACCAAGCGTCGTAGAAAAAAAAAACGAAAACTAGAAGAATCTAAGGAAGAATTTCTTCAATTTAAGACCAAACTCATCTTCATAAGTGATTTATAAACAGAGATATAGCTTTTTTTTAAAAACGTCGAGTTACTTAAAATGATCACTATTTTCTTCGTCAAACTTTTTTTTTTCAAACAAGCTACAGGCCTTAATATTGGACAGAATAAAAAAAGGATTGCATTTTTGGACAAGTAATTACGTAATCTATGTGCTTTTATAAAATTCAGTGTAAAAAAAAAAATATTTTCTATCCTTAATTAGCAAAAAACTGTTAATTAACTTGGCGATTAAAAAATTATGCCAAAACAGAGATAAAACCCGCCAACGACCATATACCATCTGTATTAAAATAGCACAAATCAGTTACAAGTTATAATATAACCACATCAAATTTCATCTGCAAGTCAGCCATTTTCTTCTGAAGATATATTTTTTTTTTAAATAAAACTTCACAATTATAAGAACACATATTTTATCAAATAATTAAATATGACTGCAAACTGTGGCAGATGATTGTTTTTAACATGAATAAGTATGAGAAATTGCCGGTTATGGATATGGATCTGGGTAGCTCAGTCGCAGAGCGTCGGCATGGTACGCATAAGGTCCCAGGTTCAAGTCCAGGCCCAGGCCGATTTTTCACTCATGTTTGTTTAGTGTATTTAATTGTCTGATAAAATGCGTGTTCTTATAAATATTGTAAAATAAAGTAATCAGACGTAGTGTTTATGCTTTAAAAATATTTTAAATATATAATTTACGTTTTTAGAAAGATCTTTAAAAATAAATTAGTTTTTGAGGGAAGATGTACCTTCTAAAATGTATACATTAAGAGTTATCGCCATTTAAAATTTCTTTCCAAACGTAAACAAAAATTTTGAAATGAATTAAATGTGATTCATTTATTTCTAAAAATAAAAAAACACGGTAAAGGACAGGCATTTCGTTCGCAGGAGTACCTTTCACGTCATCTACTATATATACGAGGCTAGCGAAAAAGAAAGGCTACCGGGTGCTTTACGCGTATCTTTTTTTACAGACCGCAGGAATCACGTGAGGCTCGAATCCACCAATGCAGGTGTACGAAAAGAGCATCACGTCACTCTAGCGGTCTGTAAAAAAAGATAAGTGGAACGCACCGCGGTAGCCTGTCTTTTTCGTTAGCCTCGCTATATATATAAAACACAAACGGAAATTTCGTTCCGCTCCTTTATAACTCGAGATCTGCTGAATGGAATTTGATGGATCTTGCACTGTTCGAGAGATAATTTTTCAGGGAAGGTTTTAGTATGTAACACAACGTTCTACGTATATTAGCTATCGAATTATGATAGAATGTTCTGTTATTTTGGCCGAAAAGGTTACCATTGCTAATTTTTTGGCGATCATTACTGTTGCAGAAAGAAATGAAAAGGCTATACATCTCGAAAAATAAAAGAAAAACTGTTACTAATTTTATTTAAAAAAAAAAAAAAAGAAAGAACGAAAGAAAAAAAAAGAGTTTTGATGAGAGAATATTATAAAATGAAAATATTTAATTTAAACATGATTAGAAATTTTCATAATGCTTAAAAAATTATTCAAGGGGCAAGATTTCTATTGAAACAAATTTGGCGATTTATCTTTTGTTTTTGCCGATTTTGATTTTACTTTTGACCCCAAACAATTTGATTTTAAGCCAAAAAGTGTCTTTTTTTGTTGCAGAAAGAATTGAAATGACTATACATGTGGAAAAATAAAAGAAAAAACTGTTACTAATTTTATTTTTTTTTTTAAAGAAAGAAAAGAAAAAAAAGAAAAACAGTTTTGATGAGAGATTTTAGGCCAAAAGGTGTTTTTTTTTCAAGTGTACGACTGCATTTTCGCAGTATTTTTTTTGGGTACTTTTTGGTTAGCCGGACGCCGGTGATATATATATATATACATGTATATATATACACACATATATACACATATATCTACACAAATACATGTATATACATACATATATATATATATACACTTATATGTATGAATATATGTATATATATGTGTGTGGGTGTGTGTGTGTTCATATATCACTGGCGCCCGGCTAACCGAAAAGTACCTTTTTTTATTCAAATGCACTATATTAATGGCAATATACTTCTATTTACTTCTACATATATGAAATTTCGTTCCGGTTGCTTATAACTCGAGTTCTGCTGAATGCATTTTCGTAGAACTTAAACTAAGATTATTTTTAAGGGAAGGTTTTATTGTATAACATATTGTTCTACGTAGCTTAGTTATATAATTATTCTGGGAAGTTCTATAATCAGATCAATCCGATTATGAAAGATTAGCCTTTTTAAAAGATTTTGCCGAATGTATTTCGATGGAACCTATACTGTTAAATAATTTTCTAGGGAACGTTTTATTATATAACGTTGCTTAGTTCTAGAATTATAGGGGGAAATTCAAAAATCGGGTGACCATTTTTTTTATCAAATATTAGCCTTTTCAATATTTGATTCCGATTATGAAAGATTAGCCTTCTAAAAAAGTTCTACTGAACGGATTTTGTTGAGAATTGTATTGTTAGTTAGATGCTATTTCAGAAATGGTTTTAATGTACTATATATTGTCCTACGTTGCTTAGTCCAACAGTTATGTGTGAAGGTTATATAGTCAAGTGAACCCGATTCCGAAATATTAGCTTTTTTGATAGTTTTTACTGGGCGTATTTTTTGCGACTTGCATTTTTAAGTAGATAATTTGTAAGGATTGTTTTAGTATATTTTATATCGTTTTGTTGTTTTAGAATTATGTGGAAAAGTTCAATAATCAGATTATCAAAGATTAGCCTTTATAAAAACTTCTTCTGAATGGATTTTGTTAGTTAATTTGTTTGCATTGTTATTTCGATAATTTTTAGTGATGGTTTTAGTATATTGCATATAGTTTTATCATTCTTTAGCAAACCCTAACTGTAAATGACCAAATAAAAGAGTTGGTCCTTAGCAGCTAAAATTTTGACTGCACATTAGAAAATATAATAGCGCAATCGCGTCCTTTTTCAGTAATGTGGAAGGATATTCCACGTAAATATACAGATTGCTTTCAAATAAAAGGTCAAATTAAACGATATATTTCGTTTGATTCAGGGTTCATTTGTAGAAACCGGCCAGCGCAGCGGGCGTAGCTTGCTAGTTTTCCTATAAATTAATGAAATCCAGTTGTTAAATTATTTTTGTTTTAGAAGTGAAGTTTCCATTTAAATTTATTGTAACAGTACAATGTTTAATTGAATAAAATAAGGTAAATCTAAGAAATTGCTAAGAAATTCCAAACATGCACAGGGCAACGCAAAAAAATAAAATAATAATAAACAAAAAATAAAAAATAGATAAATAAGTAAATAAATAAATAAAAATCAGCTTTCAGAAATTCTAAAAATTGTTCCGCTATTCATATTATGTATCTTCGGGGTCCATCCTCCCACTTTCAGCCCTCCCACCCAAAGGGGGCACTTTTCTAAATTTTGCCGACACCTCTCATGTGATATATCGTTGGAAAAGTCTGTGAACGCTTAATCATAATATGCAGGGGGGGGGGATTTTCTAAATTTTGCACATACCCCTCATGTGATACATCGTTGGAAAGGTCTGTGACCGCTTAATCCTATTATGCATCTCCGGTGTTCATCCCCCCTTTTGCCCCCGAAGCGCCATTAGCTTTCACCACCAGGGGACGCTTTCCTATATCTGTTCCTACGAGTCGGATCACGACGGGGTATGGCTCATTCGACTCGACATCAATAGAGTTTTCCGATTTTAGTTCGTTTTTTCACCACCAGGGAGCACTTTTCTATCTCTGGTTCTATGGGCTAGATCACGACGGGGTATAGCTCATTCGACTCGACATCTATAGCCTTAACGATTTCAGTGCCCGAGGTTCATACAGAACAGATTGCGCTACCTGGTGGTGGAAGATGGAACTTGAGCGTGCGCAGCACGACTGCTATACGGTGCCGAAGGCAGCGGGGACCCGTGTCGGAAGTTAGTTTGGTTAGAGGTTTATACTATTCGATGTGCAAATTAAGGGATTATCCGGTGCCGAAGGCAGCGGAGAACGAGGTCGGAAGTTCGTTCGGTTCGAGGTTTATCTTATTCGAGGTTTTACAAGATTCGGGGCCCCGATATAAATTAGGGGTCCGCTAGCGGGCGAAGCCAGCTAGTGTTAATAATAAAAGAGCGTGATATCATGTTTGATTTCAAATGCAGCGCTGACACGCTATGTACGTATTGCATTTTTATTCATTTCATCGATAAGTCAGTGATATTTTTTAACGGGGGATAACAAGTATTATAACAAGCCACATTTAGTATGTTGTTATTAGTTTAATTTAAAAATCTACTGGTATTTCTAGTTAACCTTTTAAACAATGACTGAAAGTAAAATGTAATTTTAAATTATTTCTCATGTTTAGATTATTTAAATTATGTTTATTCTGTTTTAAAAAAAAGAAATGATATCTACAAAAACAACTTTTCAAAAGTAAAAAAAAAGCCAAGCTTAAAAAAAAAAAAAAAAAGTTGTGGCTAAAAAATGGTGTGATATCAAATTTTCAAGCTATTATATTACTTTTTTAACTTTTTTACATTAAATAAGTTATCATATATATAAGTCGAGTGCCTACGTATATGTTCATAGAAATCGTTTTCTCCTGTACTAAATACATCCTAACGAGTTTCTGAAAATTCAATTTTTTCAAATTATGCATGATGGGCTTGGCGGCCATCTTTTCATGTTTCTAAGCACCCAAATTTCTAAAGTAAAAGCGTAATATGTTTGCAATGTGATATGTTTATAACAATTTCGAACTTCAGATTTTAACTACGGACAGATAAATTAGATAAGACTGATATTTTGAGAAATTGATTTTTACTAGTTTGAAATTATTAATTACTGTAAAAAAATAAATCTTAAGATGAATCTTTAAGAAAAGTCATCATTATCTTAAGACACAATTTTCAGATCATACAAATCTATAAATGAAACGCTTAAAATATTTGCTTAAATAACAATTTTGAACTTCGGATTTTAACTACGGATTTGGATGCTTAGAATTTTGTGAATAATATGCAAAGATGGCCGCCAAGCCCATCATGCATAATTTGAAAAAAATTGAATTTTCAGAAACTCGTTAGGATGTATTTAGTACAGGAGAAAACGATTTCTATGAACATATACGTAGGCACTCGACTTATATATATGATAACTTATTTAATGTAAAAAAGTTAAAAAAGTAATATAATAGCTTGAAAATTTGATATCACACCATTTTTTAGCCACAACTTTTTTTTTTTTACGCTTGGCTTTTTTTTTACTTTTGAAAAGTTGTTTTCGTAGATACAATTTTACATATGTTTTTTTATTGCAAATCTATGGAAGTCTATCGGTGGCTTTGGTATACCTGAAACGCAATTTCTAGTTCGCGTATTCTGAATATGGAACAACAATAGTTTTTGTAGAAGAAAGCTAGCAGATATCTGTCCGATTATGAACCTAAAATTCAATGAAGTTTAAATAGAAATAATCACATAAAATTGTACTTACAAATTAAGGCGAAAAAGTTAATAAATCCCTGCGTTACTTTTTGCGTTTTTTTTTTTTTTTATTTAAATAAAAAAATTACAACCATCAAAATCAGCATACTTCCTTGTGACAAAGCCCTGAACAATCTATATATTAAACCTCAAATGTAAAGGGTGTACAATTATCCCACTCATATATTTATTTTATCAATTCATTTATGAAAACCACTTTTAAATGAAGATATGCATTCAAATTTTATCCAAGCGAAAATATGAAAAAAAATTACTGGAGCCACATAATCCATATTGTGCCAAATGTGCAGATTTAAAAGATGATATCTTTAAATTAGCTTTCGGTTACACCAGGCGTATCCCACGATTCGATTTGGCACTTTTAAGTAGATCCTTTTTCAGTTTGAAATCTTTGAAGCATGGAATTCATCGAGCCATAGTTTGCTGATTTGCGAGATAACTAAAACGGAACATTTATTAGCAGAATTTATATAATTATATATGAAACCTAATTATTTTCCGTGTTATAACATGAAAATATTTACATAAGATGAATGTTTAATAAATTTTCTTGTTTTAATAAATGTTATTAATGAATGAGACATGACTGCATATTAATTTGGCTTAATGTTATTAAAAATAATTGCATTTATTCGTTGCCAATAAGTGGTATGTTTTTTTTCAATTATCTTTTCAGTCTAAATTATTGTTTTCCATGAAATGATACAGAAGCCGTTTAAGATGTCCCAAAGCAATCAACATATTTAAATAGATATGCAATAATAAAATTGAAACACATATGTAAAAAATATATATATTAATAATTTTTTTTTTATTACTTAAAAAAATTAAAAACGCCAAATACACTCTAGAAATTTATATTGTTTTAAAATTTATTGACAAAAACCATCAAAATTTTGTAATGAATTACTATTCATTAAAAATACTTGTTATTATAAAATTTTAGGAAATATATTATATTTGAGATTCTAAATTAAAAATTAATGTTCTGAGAAAATGGATTATAAATGAATTTTCGTGGGATTTAAAATATTGTTCTCCTGAAATGTGAAAAATATTTCGAACATGGAAACGAATTATTATTTTAATGCAATTAATTTTAATTTACGAATCATAACTTCTAAATATGATTCTGTACTAATTACAGAGGGATGAAAGCATACATTCATCTAATAGTAAAATAATATTTTGAGAAAGTAATTTCTATTGACTTTATTTCAGCTAATATTGAATATATCATGGGTATGTCTTGCTCATTATTATCAATATTGACATTAAATATTTTCTCCCCATTCTAATGTTTAATTTTGTGAACATTTCATCCATATTGGCAAGAATTATTTTTTATTCCATAGTGAAAATTTCAGGTTTTTTAGTATTTCAATGCGAACATTTCTAGTGTTAACCAATATCTATATAACAGTGACATTTCATTGGATGTGTTTCGGCTGTAAATCTAATATTTAACCTGTATTGGTATTGCATTGTCAGGCTCTAATTACCCGAAAGGCACATAAAGCACAAGCACCCCCTCTAAAATTTAAGAGGGCCTCAAATGACTTTGAAATGGTCCATTCAATTCGCAATGTAAAATATGTTTTAGAGAGTTCCCAGAATACAAGCGAAAACTACACTCAAGTCCGTATTTTGGATGTGTGACGTCCCTGTACAGACAGTTATTTTCCGCCATCTTTACCCTCTCTTACCTCAGTTTAATTCAATAATTTTTGGAATTATTTACTTTAATTTTAAAATCTATAAAACATCTAAATTTAACTGAATACATAAAGCATAAAATAAATATGCCAGTTAAGTTTAACAAGTATGCCAGTACTGTTATGATATTTTTGGAAAGGGAAAATTAACAAAAGAACAGCTTAATGAAATGTAAAAATCGCTTCCGGTATTAATATTTCTAGGACTGATGCCTTTTCAGTTATTTAGAACTTGGTAATCGCTTCCAGAATGGAATATTTGTTGGTCACCGAAATAATACTGTGCTTCTACTAACTTCAGAGGTTATTCATTTCCCATGCATTGGAAAAATATCCAAAGAATTTTACTCAGATTTCAATAGTAATCTATAGCGTAAGCGGAGTTCCCGAAGTGATCAGTCCTGTTCATCCCTGTTCCCCGATACATTATTTGTTTCCAATGTAAACAAAAATTGGAGGTGTGTAATATCATCATTATACGCTTTAAATAAACATTAATGAACTCTATTATCATGTCATAACATACTAAATAATTGAATAGGTTTTATATGCAAAAAAGTAGTACTTTGCTCTCTTCTCTAACTAAATATTTGTATTTTATAAAGTTTTTTTTTAAATATTTTCTTCGGAGACTTATATAAATGAAATTTAAACAAATCACGAACTAAATTAAAAGTCTCACATTTCTAAGGAAGAATCATTCCCATATGAAATCTCTGTCATTGTTTTTACTGTTACGCAAGTGGGTATAGTAATTATACTCAACACAGTTTAGATTTTCGATATAGTAAAACAAAGACAAATGTATTTTCATCTATAAATTTCTTCCAAGTCTTTTGAGTTTTTCTAAATTGCATATTTTCTATTTTTCAATGTACATGTGCAATTTCGAATAAGGTTTTTCTGGTTAAAAAGCTTTCCAAGAAAAATAATATATGTGTATCTATATTTGTATATATATATATATATATATAAATGTGGGGGGTGGTGTTATAGAAATTATGTAATTAAGTAAAATTTTACATAAAAAAATGAAACAACATTCAAAACGTATGAAGCTTAAATATATTTTACCACATGCACACGATATATCTACGTCCACATAAATACGTATCAAAAGAAACCAGCATTTTAATTTTTAACGTGGAACGAAAAATGTAGAAAACGATTTTACTGCCAGAAAACGCTGAAAATTTGTAAAATTCAATCTACAATTTAATCATGTAAACTATTTTATTTCATAGAACATGAAGAAAATATATGTAAATATAACGTATTGGATCCAGAGACTTCGCAATAATTTAAATTTCCTAACTTTTTAAAAATAACTATTTTGGCGTCGATGGAATTTTATATAATTAAGAACAACAATTGAAACAATTTAGAAATAGGTATTATAAGTTTAAAGGTAATGGCATATTAATTAGCAACTGGTCACTATTAAGAAGGACTAGTTTCTATATTACACTAGATATGTGGATTGAGACTCTAGTTTACTAATACAATAATTGTTTATTTTGCCATGTATTATTCTTCCTAAACATTTGTACAAATAATCTTGACACACACAATATGATATTTGTTTCCTGTTATTCCAGAGCAAAAGTAATTATGTCTTAATCTGAATACAGTATGTTCTTTAATACCCATAAAACATAAGTGCAAGGATCGAATTGCCTGGCAGAATGTATAGATAAATAAAAGAAGATATTAACATCAGGTTGCCATACGTGGAATATCATTATAAATTACGTTCTTTATAAGTTCTAATTTATATAGTAACACTTCAGATTTAACTTTTACGAGACAAAATATTCATTTAAAGAATAAAAATAATAAAATATGCATATATATAAAAATGTATATTAATACAAAGTACATTTTTTTCAATGTTTTCATTAACTGTTTAAACACCTATATACATATATATATATATATATATATCTCAATACATTTCAGATTCCGATTTCAAAAAAGTATCATATTGAAAATTATTTTAATAATTAATTAATAAGGATAAGATTAAGTTTTGAGATATCATACTTAAAATGTTTTTTTTTAATTATCTATAAATGAATAAATGTTTATTTAACAAATTATAAAAGGGTAATAAATGTGTTAAATATCAGTATCTTTAAAACAGAAAGAAAGTTGGTAGAATATGTATTAAATTAATTTTTTTCATAGACACGTTTGAATATTTTTTAACTATGTTAAACATTCATGCATTAACAAGAATCGACGTTTGTCTAAATCAAATGTTTTTACTTGAGGATGTTTTTAATTCAAAGCATAGACGATAACTACATTTTTTCAATCCAATTTTATATTTGAAATTTTGCCAAACATTTAGAAATTTTATACAAGTGTTCAAATTTTGGCCATACTTGAGAGTTATGACAAAAGTTGTCATATTCTTTTAAAAAAGCTTTTTACATTTATTGAAGGATTTTTTTATTATAAAGTTACACATTTTTAATAAAATGAGTTGTTATTAAAAATGAGAAAGAAAAATCTAGTAAACCACTGTCTTTAGTGAAGTAATTTAGAACTATATATAGACGAATTTTCGTTTCGTAACTTTTGAATACATTAAAATTCTAATAATCTCATTTTCAATTTTTTGCAACAAAATTGTATATGGGCGATACAATAGGGACTTCTTTATTTTGTTTGTAAACTTGAATTAGTTATCTTTAAGAACAATATTTGTCGCACTTTGTAAGGTGTTTCAGATATTGCAACACATTACTATATTTATTATTATATTATTATACACCTTATTATATTTATTTATAATTATATTATAAATAAAATCTACAAATTATATAATATCAACAGATGGGTAAATACTTTTAATGTCATAGGTAATAATAAAGTCGTTCCATTCGAGATTATATTCTGAGATTTTTTCAATAAATAGATTGTTTAGTTAATTGAAATGTCTGACGGTGCGCTATGTGGTGAAATAAAAAAAAATATCTTAAAAATCGCTTTATATATTTTTTGTATCTGAGTAATCAATAGTACATACGTATTATAACATTACAGGACATTGGAACACGAGTTTCAGATCACTGCGTACACTAGAAAGCTGTCTGAAGGAGTCACACGGTAAAAAAAAAAAAATAGAAGAAAATATAAAAAATTAAAATTGCTTAAACATTTAATTTTTAAAATATGTTATTTATGGCGAGTTCCTTTTTTTTTTGTACAGTAATACAAAGTAAAACATTTTCTTTCACAAATTCAGAACCAAAATTGGATATTGAGTACCAAAAGATGACGGATTGCATCAGTATCAGGATTTAAAATCACCGTGCAGTTTGTGTTTTTGTTTCTCTTTGAAAATTACGTAATACATTCCTCAACAGTCGCAAAACGAGCCTGCACAAAAAACAGCTGCAGACACTTGAGGAACTAAGGACCAGAGGGCGAAATTTTGGAACAATGCGAGTACGAAAAAATACGCTTAGAGTTGATGAAGAAAAAGTGCTTCATTTATCCATTCTATCACAAAACTTAGGAAGGTAAAACAGTTTCTTACACCTTAAATTCCCTCTTAGAGAACGTAGGAATCATTGAGCTACATAACATACTGGATTTGACTGCAAGTATGCAATTAATTCCATTTTCCAATAACAGTAACCCACTTCGCATCAACTTGGTTGTGGAAATGGGGGTTTGACGCGTCATCACGACACAGCACTTATATACAGCATGTCAACATACGTGACAGATGGAAGTGTTTTTATGATTGCAGCAGTACCTCTTCAATTGTCTGGGACATCAACAAATAAAAATTACAATTTCTGGATCAATCCAAGTCCTTTTTTGACGCATATGTATCGCTCTATTAAATTTGTATTCGCCAAAGAAACTGGTACTAACATTGTTGCAGATATTAATGGTGTTACGAGGGAAATCAAAAACCTCCTCCCTTTATCGCTAGCAATCAACGACTGTCATATCTGACGGACAGTTAGTCATGGGGGGCTAGGATTGGTCTCAATCAATTCAACATCCAAAAATACATAGATTTGAAAACACTAGATGACATTATTTTGACCTTTTTAATTTTTTGGGATTTTTGATATGCTGTTTCTTTGATTTTTGTGATCCAAATTTGAAGTTTCCAATTCTTCCCCATTGAAACGTTATTGATTGTTTAGTGTTCTTTTTTTTATTTCACCCCATTGTCCGGTGGTAGTAATTCATTATACATATTTTCCAGATAAATTTAGAGGTCATAATTTGAAAATAGACATTTCTTGACAATTTGTCTCATTTTTATAGGGGTTTTGTGATTTTTTTAGTTTATCACATATTGTGAGGTGGGGGTATTTGAAGTTTAGTCTTTCTAACAGGTTTTGTATCTGTAGGCCATTTTTCATTTTTCACTGTTTTATGATTTTGGTGTTTTGTTATTGTTTTGACGGTTTTCTCTTTTTTTTACTCCAATATTGAGAATTGCATGTGTCATCTTTTCATATAATCTGGTTTATGCGCAATTACAAGCTTGGCTGTTTTATCTGTATGTAGAAAGAAAAGATCTGTTTTATTTTTCAGTTTAGAGATTACATTTCTTTTTTTTTCATAAAAAGCTTACTTTTGGAAAGTTTTAATATTTAATTTTGTGCTAAATTTATAATATGATCTGGATCTTCGTTTGTGATATTCTTTAGGGATTGTCCAATTTTTGAAATTATAAATCTGTTTAGTTACTATCGATTGGGTATCTGAGTCCAAATTTTGAACTTTTTTTTCTTTATTCAAATTGAATAAGGAAAGTTTTAAATAGGGTATTTCAGCCTTAAATATTTTTCTATTATTTTTAATTTTAGACCGCTTTAGCCAGAAATTAGATTTCTATCTAAACTATAAACTATGTTGAGATGGTTATGTTTACTAAATTCCCGTATTCTTTAACTTTATATTATAAGTTAGATATTTATACATACATATATATATATATATATATATATATATATATATACCGTAATTTCCGGCGTATAATCCGCAGCTCAAAGAGTCGTTTTTCGACCCAGAAATTTTATTCAATAATTGTAGTTAAATATTTACAGCGATCTTTTAAGTTACATTTTATAAAATAATATTTCTGGGTCGAAAAACGACTCTTTGAGCTGCGGATTATACGCCGGAAATTAGGGTATATATCTGCTTTTAATAACTTTGTTAAGTATTTTCTCCTGATAATATTAAACTTTATTCTTGAAAATCCACCAAAGGAAATTTATTTCTAATTTGGAATTAATTTAAGGTTTATTTAGTGTATTTACAGTGTTTCAGAAAGTAATTATAGGGTTTTTTCTTAACCATCCTTAATTAAGTTGTCTTCAACATTTTAACGAGTGTTATACTGCTATCTTACGTTTTTGTTTTATTTTTTTATTCTGAGCAAAGGAAAGGAAATCATCGTTCTTTTCAATCAAATTTTATGTTTGTAAACTTGCAAAGTATTTGGAATTTTTTTTGTTTCAAAACTTTAGTGAACGTTCTTATAAAAAAAAAAAAAAAAAAAAAAAAAAAAAAAAAAAAAAAACTTATTACATAAGGCTAGGAATCTATTTACATACTCGCGTACAGAAAACTTTTTTTTACATGAATATTTATTTTGTGTTTTTTTATATGTTATATTCTTTCCTACCTTTTTAACCGTAAAGTTTGTTACTGGTAACGGAGTAAATGTAGGGGAGATACTCCTGTGTAAATAGTTAGTCATTTCTTCCAAATTCAAGGTTTCGGTTATATTTTGTTGTTAAAAAATATAAAAGCTTAGACAAAAAATGCGCAACTGTTGCACCAAAGCTTTGTTTTAAACTGTAAAAATGTAACTCCATGTTTCCATTATTTTTTTCTTTTCAAGAATATCAGCACGTATTTAATGGAATCTGGCATCTTTGAAATTGTTGTTTTTAGAGCAAAAATATTTTTAAATGTGATGCTTGAAACAACGTTTATTGCTTGTGGCCCAAAATCGAAAAATCCAAGTGTCTAATTTCGAAATGAAATTCATTCCACAGCATTAATAAATATCTAAAGATTTATACTCTTAAATATTTTGGTTTTATAAACACGCATAAATTCGCATTGCTTGAAGTTGGAAGTTTTGAACGATTCTTGTTGTGGCGTGACTTTCAGGCAAATTTGCTACATTCAAATGCTAATATAACCCTTTTCACATGGTATGTTGTTTTTCTTATTATGTGTCTTATTATGTGTCAATATTAAGTTGCATCTTTAATTTGATTTTTGAATTCCAAAATATCTGAAAAATTCCAAAAGAGGATTTTTTTTAAATACATAGTTTTTAAGCATTTTTGTTCATAAAAAGTGATCTATAAAAAAGTACTTCCTAGTCCTTCAAACTTTCCTAGCACAAAATGTAGAATAAACCTTCTAAAAATATATCTAAACAAATCTATTTGGAATTTTTGCGATTTTGTGAGAACTAGTAGTTTTAAGTTGGGCATGTAACAATATAAGTCAAAATCAGTTATTGGGAGTAAGATCTTTCCAGTTTTCGCATTGACCAAAAATCGACTGCTTTTATATAATGATACGTTCTAATTAACAAAACAGTGTAAATGTAATTTTTTTCGGGGGGGGGGGGGGTTGGGCTTAAGATTCGGAGGATTTTTTTATTTGGGTATTATTTGTCAGTTTTTTAATCCCCCCCCCATGCTTTTTTCGTTTATATTAAAAATAATATTGAAGTTTGACCTTATTTTAAAAAATATATATTAAAAATTCATTCGTCTATATATTTACTAAATGCTACAAATATGCGGACATAGGAAACTTAATCAACTGCAAAATAACATTCGATTGTTCGAATTTCCTAATGTTTTGAAAGAAAAATTTTCATTTACTTACAAATAACTTTGATTAAACACTTTTTTTTAATTTTCACGTACCTTCATGTAAAGCTTGTAATATTTTGGATTAACGATATTTTTTATTCGCAGTTTACTGTTCGAGTTACATTTCATTCCATTAATTTATTTATATATTTAAATTGAAAGTGATACTTTAAAGTAGACTTGTTTATATATTTGTATTTCATACTTGTTTACAATTTTTTCTCATCACACAAAGAAATAATCTCTTGAATGAAACTTTCAAAAATACATAATAAAACGTTGAATACAACATCTCATCATACTACAGTTTCTTGTAACCTTAGTTGCAGAAAATGTACAGTCAACACTAAAAACAAAATAAAATGAAGAAATATCTCTTGAGCTTTTACTATCTGGAGAAATTTGCATTAAATTATATTTATAGTTATTACATCAGTAGTTAACAGTGCAAGGAATTATTTGCATTTACTGCTATTTATTAATTTTAAATATGTGTAGGAAATTACTTCTTGTTTTAAAAACATATTTGTTTACTTATAATAAAAGAGAAATATATATATATATATATATATATATATATAAAAGTATGAAATTTTCATTCAACCTTTGGGATAAAATTTTGCGGTTGTTTGAAATGTATGTAAATCTGCATTTCTGAAAGGTTATTACAAAAAAAATTATACTATTTTTCGATAAAAAGCTTTTAAATTGCTTTATATTCAAAAACAAGTGTGAGAATATCCAAACAGCTAGAAAAAAATATTTTTAATTGCTTCCCCCATCCTCAATATCTAGAAATCCCTCCTCTCCATTATTAGGGGACAAAGGCTGAAGTGATACTTTCCTAGGTATTTAGAAATCGGAATACTATTTATTCATTTTAAGTACAAAGTGACAAACAGAATAGAATATTAATTAATATTTTTAAATATTTTAGATTTTGCATGCGAGGTGGGGGGGGGGGAGGAGGGTGTAGGAAGGAGTCATTTTAATGGAGAGGAAAAAATCAGATGGTTGTTTTTTAGCTATTTATTGCAAATACAGAGTAAAAAAAAGCAGAACATATTTTAAAGTAAAAATTTAGGATATATTATTAAAAACATTTATTAAACAATTAATAAAAATAAATGCTGCGGGGGAAGCGGAAATTTTGGAGGTGGAGTCTGAATTTACATGTTTTATTGTAATTTATTAATTATAACTGAAAAAGAACAAACAAAACAAACTTTGTTTGTAAAAATAAATAAATAAATAAATAAATAAAGTGGTTTTAACCATGGTATGCTGGAGGGGGGTTGGAGAGTAAATTTCAGAAACAGGGCAAGTTTAGAGAAATGATTATTTATTGAATGTTACAAACAGTAACAAACGCAGAATCTTTTTTTAATTGGAATTTTTCAAAGGTATTGTGCATTGTGTTGATAGACAGAGACAAAAAAAATGTGTGGGGGGGGAGGGGGATCGAAAATTTTAGAAATGATCTAATTAATGAATTGGATTATTTATTATGAATTCATAGTAAATATAAATGTCGAAAACTTTATAAAAAATTAAAGATTTAAGAATATTTTCTATGCCAGAGGGTCAAATGGGAAAAAGGACATTTCGCATGTGTGAATGTGTGGAGGGGGATTTATCTGATTGATTATTTATGTATTTTATTGTTTATTTATATACTTTATTGTGTCCTTTATCTGCCGTAACAGTAAAAAGAGAAACTATATATTTTGAATAGGGATGTAAGTTTATGGGGTCGACGGAATTAGAAGATTGGTTTTAAAAGAGAGAATAGTCACAAGAATAATAAGTGAAAAATTCTCATCCCTGTAAAAATAAACTGTTGTAGAAAAAGAAAGGTATAATTCAATAAAAACATAGCCCCTCTTTTGCCCCTCCAGCTCCTCCCTCGGCACCCCCAAGGCACATTTAATTCGAATTCACAATGTAAAATCATTTAGAACATTGTAAAATCAAAAATGAATCAAAGTACAACCACCAGGAAAGCCAGAAATGGTTTTTGGCCACTTGATCGCGATTTGGGACAACGTCGCGACGTGTGAGAAACAAACTTCAGGATAAAATTATTGATTTGACTCCAGGTTTAACAAGGAATAAGCTTTATATATGTTAATTTTCCTTTTAAAACTTTAATGATATAAGCAATTTACCTCATCATATAAAAAAGCTGAAATGCTGATGTCAGCAATGCTTTTGGAAAAGTAATTTTAGATGTATTTACTGTTTTTTTTTTAATGAATTTCACGCATTATTGTTATTTTTACGCAAAGGGCTTGCTACATCCAATGATTTTTTGTTGTTATTTTCATGGGTGCGAAGCGCACATACATGCGTTTTAGCGATCGTGGCATAACAAAATTTCATTCATATTATTGTGATTCCTACGCAATGGGGTTGCTACATCCAGTTACTTTTGTTGTTGTTTTCATGGATGCGAGGCTACATATATGCCTTTTAGTGATCGCGGCATTACCAAATTTCACTTATTTTTGCGATTCCTACGCAAAGAGGTTCTTGCATTTGTTTCGTCCTATTATAGCAAGGATTTCAAATGCGTGTGTTTAGTAGTCCATATAAACCATATAACTTGCACATTGACACCTTAAGATCGTTTTATTTAAATATTTATATGCCATACCCTAGAATGTCTACATTTAATATTCCTAATGTATTATTATTTAGATAATCTACACATTAGTCCAGTCAAATTAGGTTTTTTTCTGGACATAATTACAAAAGTTTTGAAACTTGGTAATATTGTTTGAAGGGTCTACTAATGAACATACTAAATGTCCTGATGGATGGGGGGGTGAGCGCGAAGTGGGGCAGGTAAAATAAGGTACCATTTTTCGGTTTTTTGTTAATATCTCATAATCTATAAGTCCTACGGGAAAATTGCTAATGCAAAAGATAAAGAAAATTAAATTTTCTACAAAATAGGTTTATACATTTTTCTCTAGAGTCCATAGTTAACGAGATAATCGCATTCAAAAATCAAGAAATTTGTCAAAAGTCACACCAGCGCCAGAGAGTGAGTCAATGGCACTTACATTGTACTTACTTAACCTAAACTTAAACGAGCGTTAATAAATGCTGTGTTCAGAAGAATTGGAATCCTGAAGTATAACTTCAACAAATCACATTTTTTGTTAACTAAAAGCATACAAAAATGAAAAATGTTTAAAATACATCCATTCAAATTAGGCAGATTTTGAGCCATTTTGGGACATAATTCCGAAAGTTTTGAAACTTTGCTATATTGTTCGGTAAGATTCTAATTATGAGCATACTAAAAGTCCTGATGGATAGGGGGCGATCAGGAGAGAGGAAGTAAAAGAAAATACCTTTTTTTGTTTTTTTGTTAATATCTCGTAATCTATAAGCCCTACGGAATACGAGAAATTTGTTCGAGAGAGCTATTTCACGATTCGACGCAGCGACAAGTTTTGTACAGAAGTTTCGTCTGATATGACCGACCATTGAGCAAACACTAATGAGATCTATGAAATGCTCTGGAGGCCTCACACGGGGACGAGGAATATATGACAGCGTTTTGAGTAAGTGGGTTCTTGGCGCCACAGGTACCTTTCATATTTGTACCTCCCTGGCTCTCTGTTACATAAGGTGGTGTGGAAGAAGGAATTAACAATATAGGATATTTACAACACCCACATAAAATACGTTAAGAACACTATTGTGGAAAGAGCTACAGAATTGCTTTCGATGGATATACTGACACTGAAACAGTACCACAGTATCTGAACAAAATAGAAGGTGCTCAGTGAAAACGTCAGTTGACATACATTTTGAAGAATATACTGTCATTAGTGTGCCCCTTAATCAGTTTCTCTCAAATAAGAACAATAAGACAAAGGTCATTCCCATTCTATCCTCTAAAGTAAATGACAAAGGATTCTCATGTCAGCAAAGTCCTAATGACACCGACACTTTGATTGTTCAGACTGCTATAGCTGCGTTGACTGAGAGTGACAACATTACTGTTGCTGTACAGGATGCGGATATACCTGTTCTTCTCACAGCCTTAACCCCTTCAGATAAAAATATATATTTATGCAAACCAGGCCGAGGGAAAGTCGTAACTCAGGTATTTTCATCACAACAGCAGCAGCAAAAGGGCCTCAAACACATTATACTACTTGCTCATTCATTCTCTGGCTGTGACACAACATCATCTTGTTACAGGAAGGGGAAAGTTGCCATCTGCAAAATGTTGATGCGACGTAAATCATTAGAGTGTGTAAATTCAGTCTTTGGTGACACAAACTCGTCCCGTCAGCAGGTGGCAGAGGCGGGGGCGTAAGTTCTTCTTGAATATGTATGGAGCTCCACATACTACAACATCACACAACTTACATAGGTTTCATGCCTTCACAACATGCGTTTCAAACATAAGACCAGAATTAGCATACCTGCCTCCCACAGAAGGAGCAGCGATGCAACACTCATACCGGGTTTTTCCTCAGATACAGCTGTGGCAGGGAATTGAACTGTCTCCTGAGATTTGGGGTTGGAAACGCAAGCTCGATCATACGTTAGTGCCTATCACAACCATCGATCCTGTTGCCACTGAGGCTGTACTAAGCCTCATCTTCTGCCAGTGTACAACCAGTTGTGGTAAAAACTGTGGTTGCAGAAAAACAGGAATCACATGCACTGCTGCCTGCCACTACTGCCATATAGACTGCTCAAACAGCCCACCACCTGTTGAAGAGGATGTCCTAATGGAAATGGAACACAAATCAACATCTTTTGAAATTTCCCATTGAACCCGGGATAATCAAAATGATCAAATACATGAGTATATTGTTTATTCCTATATCATTGTATTTTACGCATTTTTATGTTAACAAAAATGTCATTTGATAAAATTATTGTTCAGGCTTCCATTCTTCTGACCACAACATTAATTAATATTCATTTAAGTTTAGGTTAAGTAGGTGTAATGTAAGTGCCGTGGACCCGCTCTATGGCGCTGGTGTGACTTTTGACAAATTTCTTTATTTTTGAATGCGATTATCTCGTTACCTCTGGACTCTAGGAAAAATGTATCAAACCTATTTTGTAGAGAATTTAATTATCTTTATTTTTTGTATGAATTTTTTTTCCGTAGGACTTATAGCTTACGAGATATTAACAAAAACCGAAAAATGGTACCTTCTTTTACCTCACACCCCTCGCGCTCACCCCCTACCTATCAGGACTTTTAGTATGTTCATTAGTAGACCCTCCCAAACAATATTACTAAGTTTCAAAACTTTCGTAATTATGTCCCAAACTGACAAAAAATCTTCCTAATTTGACTGGACTATATGTAAATGTATTACAGACATTCTACATACATAAGCTCACTACATACTTAAGCATTACATACTTAGGCTCAGTAAAGCAAACATTAGAAACATTCGTATTTATAATGTATACAATTTAGGGAATTTTTTTGTAACTTTTTGGAATTATATTCAATCATGGATTGACTTTTCATAAGACCTATGTAAAAGCATTTAAAAATAAAATAATTTACAAAATTTGTTTCTTGAAACAGAATTTTCAAATTTAGGGTCAAAATTTTTATTTAATATACATTTTAGAGCACAACATTGAAGGTTTCCCTCAACCTTTCAGCAGGGATGTGCGCGCAAATTTTATTACAAGAGGTAAATTTTTTATACCGTCCCCAATTATGTCACTGAAACTGTTCTAAAATCCTTGTTATTTCTCAATTGAGCTTGTTTCTTTGCATTAAAACTATTTCTCCAATTTCCAATGTAATTTTGAGAATTTGTCTCTGTTCTCTACTTTGATAAACTTGTTTTGTACGGGAGCTGTAGGAAGTAAGTGTATTAATTAATTTCTTCACGTTTTATACATTTATTTCTTAAAAATTGTAATTTATATGTTTTACGTGAACGTATATATATTTTTTCCTTACATTGGCAAACAAAAATATTTAATATTATTTCTACTAAAACTACAATAATTAGAAGTTTCTGAATATATATTTCACGACAATCAAGTAATATCAATTAAACAATTTTATATTTCTTGATTTAAAACAAAAGGTAGTAAAGTGGATTGTATCAGGGGATCCTAAACGAAAAAGTTGTGCATTGTAAAAAATTTCTGTAGCATAAAAAATTTCGAAAAATATTGAAAATAAAAATAGATCCTTTTTGAAAATAATAGATTTTCTTTTAAATATTATAGATTTTCTTATCTTTGTCTTTTCGCATAGATCAGGATTAATACATATTTTTATGAAATACTCTTTTTATTTTACGATTAATATATGTTACTTACATTCTTTAACTGTATAGCTCGGCCTATTTTTTTCTGTATGTCATTATTATTAAAATTCAATATTCACGACAGATTTGTATAATTTCTTATCTAACTTACCTATTTTATCAATGGTGTTAAATATCTCGCATTTGTAACAGCGTAACAAAACGAACGATGTACAAAAAAGTTACGATGTGTATTTTAACGCTTCCGCTGAGCGATTAAATTGAAAAGATGAAACGTTTCTTTACTTACTTTGCCTTTCAAGTTGTCTTTATTTATATAATAATTTTTAAATAATAATTATTTTGAAAGATTTTTAATAAATAATACATCTTTATAAAATCTTTATTAAATCAATGTAATAAGTTTTCTTATTACACATGCGGACCCTTAAATTTGAATTCTAGTAATACGATTCCAAGAATTTGGCAGCAATTCAAACGTAAAATTAGATTGAAAAAATTGGCTTAGAACGTGAAGCTGAGAACGCCTTTATCCTGAAATTTTCTTCTAACGCATAGGAGTATTTCTAGTTTAAAATGCATGACTATTGCACATACTTTTCAAAACAGAGAAATATATTTAATGTGTTAAATAGAACACATCAAAGATTCCTTGTATGTTTTGTGTTTTGCAAGATGCGCATATAAATGATTTTGTGAAATGCAAATTTTCATTTTGTAGAAGGAAGATTTTTTTTTCATTTGAAACCATGTATCATTTAAACTTCTAAAAACGGGATATTTGTTTTCCTTTAATTATATAAAACAAAAATATATCTTAATACGAAACTGGATATTTATTACAACATTTTTTAAAAAATTTTCTAACTGACTTCATAAAAAAAAGTGCATGCAATTAATTAGTTAGGGTATTTATTTATATGTTCATGAATGATTTTTTAATGGTTGCTGCATTTATTATTATTACTATTATTATTATTACTATTATTCGAAAAATTATGTACTCCCATAGTATGCTTGTCTTTCTCAAGCATTTTTCTGTAATTTTGTTTCACTTTCTGCCCTCTAACTTTTGTAAAAATTGGCCAATAGTCACAAAATTTAAAAAGTCCTTCCTGCCTGTACCAGGAGAAAAATGTAGCTATTCTACATCTTCCTTTCATAATTTAATGTTACTCGAAAGCAACAATCTAAAATGAAAAGAATGCGATTACAGAAGATTCGTTAATACTGAATTTGAATAAGAAATGCACCAAATTCGTCAACTACAGCCAAGTTGGCTTCATTTATGGAGTTTTGTTTTTGGTCCCAAATTTGGTGACATTTCGCCAGGTGTCGACAAGTTTGGCGAGAATATAGGCGACGTACTATATTGACGTATATACTATTTGACGAGAATATAGTTTTATACACTGTTAAAAATTTGCAGCAAACTGGCCGGTCATTTGACCGTTTTTGCAGAAAATGGTTACATAACCGTAATGCAACTGTATTCTCACTGTATTATTGCTCTTTTTATGGTCATAATATTGTTAAATTACGGTAATGTAACCGATTTCTACAAAAACGGTCAAATGACTGGACAGTTTGCTGCAAATTTTTAACAGTGTACGTATGATTGCGAAAATGATTACAACAATGAAAGATAAAAATTTGTGATAAATTCCGTTCATTAAAACTCATAATTTAATCCCTGATTTGTTTTAATCTGCTGTCATGTTACAAAATGTCAGTCACCCTAAAATTTCAAACTGCAATATCTCAGCCACAGAGAGACAAAACAGAAAATGTTCCAGATTCCTTGTATCAAGTATTAATACGTAAGCAAAGAATAAATTATAATTGTGAATTTTTTTGTATATTTTGTTTAGTTTTAAATCTTTTAGTTGCCGCCATTTTGAAAAAAGGTGGCGGACCAAACTGAACAACGAACTCGGTCGAGATATTGGTGAGCTTAATACACACGCTTGGTGTATCCAAAGCGGTTTATAAATACGAGTGCTATCGTATGACATAGATATCAAATATATATATATATATATATATATATATATATATATGATCGGGTCATTAACGGTGAAAATAAAGCGCAATTTTCCGGAATTTCTTCCCCCCGAACGGCTACAATAGGAAGCTTTTGATTTTTTGTAATAAAAACTATCTGATAGATTGTTATGGTGCATATTTCTATTATACATTAAAAAAAACTATCTTAAAATAATAATTTTTTTTTCACAGATACTGTCCTTATTTACTGTGAACAAGAACGTAGAGGGGAACAATGTATCGTAAATTTAATGTGGATAGCGAGAAAGTGATGTAACAAAAAAACTGTTATCAGCCAAACTACTCTCGATAAAATATGTCGTGCAATATATAATTTAACAAATAGGTATTTTTACATAAACATTTTTATACAATTGTAATCAGGCGTAGATTATAAAAGAATCACTTAAAAGGGGGGATATTTTGTTTAAAATTTATTTAGAAATAAATTAAGTGGGCAGGAAACATTTGTGAGGTCCTATGAAAATGAACTGGCATTTATTTGTGATTCTTTACACTATGGTGTGATACTCAGGCTCGAAAAAAATATTAAAACAGACCTGGATCTACTTTGTTGAGCGATTAACATGAATCACCACTACTTTATAGATGACAGCACTAATATATAACACAATACACCCAGGACGGATTTTAATCGTTTTAAAATTGGGCCAAGGTAGCATTTTCCTGTGTTTCAGTAAATACGAGTTCTGGAGCCTATTTCTCGAGAAGTATTTAAGCAATTTCAACATTATCGTTCGGCAAAAAATCAAAATAAATAAGAACAAAAATCCATGCACCAGACACATATTATGAAATATTATTCAACACAAGATTAATTTTGACACAATTATTCAAATTGGTTACGAAATCATACCAGATGTAATTTTCCCAACTGGGTGAAGAAGTCCGGACCAGGATTCGAACCAGGGATCTCTTGACGGAAACTGTCAATCCTGTACAAACTGAGCAATCCCGGAAGAATATGGTGAATTAGTTCCTGGGGAATTAGTTCAGCCATATTCGTCCAGGATTGCTCAGTTGTTAGCTCATTGGCAGCTTCAGTCAAGAGATGAGTGGTTCGAATCCTGGCACGGACTTTTTCAAACAGTTTGGAAAATTATGTCTCATATGATTTCTTTACCAATTTGAATAAATGTGTCAAAAGTAAACTAGAGTAATCACGTTTCCAGCATTTATTGTAGGTTCCATTACCTGCGATTATCGAGTCCGTCTATTGAGATATGATATGATTCAGATATGAGACCAGATGCTATAATCAATAAGATTAACTGAATGAATTAGTTCTGCCATATTCTTCAGGGATTGCTCATTTGGCAGAGTATTGGCAGCTTCAGCAAAGAGATCCCTGTTTCGATTCCTGACACGGACTCTTTTACCCAGTTGAGAAAATTACATCTCGTATTATTCGACACTAACAGAATATTAATAAGAAATATAATTTTTTTCATTCAATGAAACTGATTATAGTCCGTCCTGTAACCTAATACTTTTGTGCGTCTCTGTAAATGAAGACTACGCACTGTTTAACTTATAGGAAACATGTTGTAGTGCAACTCACTGATCTTTTCTAATTTCACTATCTTTGAAGTATCATAACATTTTTAAAAAACCTACCGCAAACTCCTTTTTTCCCCATAAATCGTAATGTAATGAAATTCTTTTGTGCTCTGGAATCTCTCTGTAATTGAACTATACATGCTACTTATGAGAAAGACTGTTTTAGTCCTCTTTAAAAATGTTTGTTAATTTCATTACGTTTGAAGTACTGTAACATCATTAAAATGCAACAGAAACAATTTTTCCCATCCATTATAATGTAAAGGTAATATTTTATGTGTTATTGTAAATGAGTTCTAAACGCTACAAACTTAATTTTTAATACCGAACGTTCTATGATACATATGAATGTAGGAGCAGAATACTAAAGGAAGGATGCTAGTCCGATTAAAACAAATGTCCAATATTTATATTACTTCAAATATTTAATTTTCTCTTGGCTAAACATAAATATGAAGAAAGGGGATATATTATTTACAAAATTAATCGTAAATTTGGCAAATAATACCGTAGCTACTCTCAAAAAGGTTAAGGGTCAATGCCCCAATTAAACAATATAAATCAGAAGGCAATCCGTGTCCGAAGCCAAACGTTATCTGCCCCAGATATCGAGGCTGCAGCTAGCTAAAAGCAAGTTGGAAATTGTGCGTTAAACATGACAAATGAGGTGCGTTCGTACCATAACTAGTTTTACAATGTAAAACAATTATCGTTATTATTTCAGTGAAATGAATTATATCGTCTATCATGAGAGAAATCAGCATGCAATTTTTTTTACGTATGCCACGTTTACAGATGCAAATTTTTTTCGACACCAAAATTCACCATGAAAATCTTGCATTGCAAATGACTACCTCCATGGTTTAATATTCCTATGACTCACGATGAACAAATCTCTTCTGTTTATTTACTTCAGTGGTTTGAGATATTCTGCTGTTAACCTAATTTCCACTGAAGTTATCGAGGAATCTATACATTTTTAATGTAACTCATCTCTCAAACAAATTTTTTTTTTGTACGATCTTTCTAAAAATGTAACTTTTACGCAATTTTATTTGAAAAAAAAAATAGTTTTGAATAAAAAGGCCAGCTTGGCATAAGGCCCGTACTTGGCCCGTATTTGTTTTCCTCAGGCACATGACTTGCGCTTTTATTATATAGATTACATATGATAGAATTCAATAGACTAAATTAATATCTTTTTAAGTTTTGATTCAATTTTTATAAAATTTGAAATGGCTCGACAAAATTCTGCAACGATTATATATAAAATTTCAAACAATTCAGTTGGGCAGTTTTTGCGCTGTTATTTTCGGACGGACGGTCAGACAGGCGGACAGATAGACGGGCAGACGGACGCATCAGACGACAACTATAGGTGCTACGTATTTATATAATTACAAACGTATCTAAAAAAATACGTTTAGCTTACAAGGAATTGCATTTTGGCGGGTCTTCAGATGGGGTTTGCTGTTCTCTTCGCGTCTGGTCTATGATGAATAATTTCGGGCACCACATGAATAACATATACAAATTTCATGGCAATCCGAGTATATTTACGAGAGTTAGAGAACTGAAAAACGTCAGAAAGACAGATGAACCGAATTCTGAAACACTTTTTAACTATGTTGGAAAATTTTAAAAAATGCAACTATTACAAAATTTCATAATCAAATAATTATACTTTTTATTTAGCATTTTTAAAAAATAAATGATTTTCCAGTAAAATAAAACAATCAAAATATTGAAAATTTTAATACCATAAAAGTTAATTAAATATTTTAATCGCTTCAGTATATTCCGAGAAAAGGTACAGCTGTTTTACACAGAATTTCGCACTGCTATTTCGCTCTTATTATTTTCTTAGTATTATTGTAAAAGTTACTATTATTTCTTTGCCCCATTATATTTATATTAAAACTTACGGTTAATTTATTACATTAATATGTTTACTTTAAATATCAAACATTTTTAATACCAGCTCTTTGGAAAAATCAGAAAGTGTTCATAAACAACGGCATGTCTAGTAACCTCACTTCAATGTGTCCCTCGCTTTGCCGGCTTTTATAAACAAATATACGTTTTTATTGTTGCATTCTGTGCATGGTGTCATTCTGTAAATATACATTTTTTAACTCAATATTTGCGATAATTGGAACGTATGTAACGATAGTTTATTCTACCGTAATACATTGGTTAGGTAACAATGCACATTATGTTTATTGAATATTCTAAATGTACGTATATAATTACTCCATTTAATAACTAAATATTGCAAACAACTAACTAAAGAAGGCATATTTTTGCTCTGTTGTAAATATATCAACTATGATACTCCAACTTTTGGATATAATTTACCTAGTTGAATATACTTTACTCTGTTCATTATGACATAATTAAATTGTATACAGGAGTTTCCGTGCTATTTCAGATTCATCATGTAAAATGCTATAGTTATAGCTTAGATGAATGAAATTAGTACTGCAGTTCACAGCCTTGTCCAACAACAAAAAAAGTGAAATATGCCGGCCAGGATATCGTCGGGATAGCTCAGTAGGGAGAGCGTTGGTACGGCAAACCAAAGTACCCATGTTCGAGTCCTGGTCCTGGCATATTTTCGCCTTGAGAAAAATCTCAACTAAGATACTTCAACCTTTGGATACAATTTACCTAGTTGTATATAAAGTAAAGCCAGGAGAGATGGCGCGGTCGGAGATATTGCGCACATAGAGTTACGGGGGGAAGGAGTAGAGTGAGAGCGCAGCGATTCCAGGTAGTTGTACAACAACAGTAGTGGAGTGTCTACTTGAAAGTGCACGTTGATTGTTTTGAACAACTAAGGTAAAGCATTGCTATTTTGTTTTGTTTTCCCAAAGTAAGTACTTGAATTTTCATAGCTATTCATCATAATTTATTTACAATGTCAGTAGTACAAAATATCTTAAACTTAAACGATTTCTCATAAGCTACTTATTTAGACTAACACTGTGAGCATCAACGGCTCGTTAGTATAGCGGCCATGTTTAAATAAAAGACCACGCAATCTCTCCTACCGAAATTGGAGAGTTTGCGCATCTGCTACTTAGGAGAGATGGCGCTGTGTTCCAATTAGTTTCCATGCTAGGAGAGATTACGCAGCTTATTGGTAAATTTGCATAAAAATTGAAAAAATAAAATGGACTAATTATAAGTTAAACGTGTTATTAAGTAACATAATTTTATTTTGTAATCTTATCTGGACTTGCTTTTTCTGATTCTTTATTTTATTTTCCTTTAATTAAAATTTTTTAATCGTTTTTAAAATTAGTTCCTTTTTCTGATTCTTTAATCATTAGGTTGAAATATTCACTCCTAATACAATAATACTTGTTCACAAAACCTTACAGCAATGTCATTTAAGTGTAATTATTATTGTTAACAATTTAATTTTAGTTATTATTAGTAACAATCTCTCCTATCCATGTGCGCAATCGCACCAACCCTGTAAGGACAGATTGCGCAAAATAACTTTCTTGGTTTTATTACAACTGTTCTATTAATTTGCAACATAGCAACAAAATAGCAATGGAAATGCATAAAAAACAAATGGAGTAAAAAATATTCATGAATAGTTTAGCATAAAAATAATATTTAGGTTTTTTATTGCTATTCTTTTGAATAGTGCGCAGACTATCCTAGCTTTAACTTACTTTCTTCTGATCATTATTGCAAATCTGTTTATGTTAACATCCTTCCAATTAATAACTGTGTAGCCGCAGATTTCAAGCAAAATTAGTGTCATCGCACGTGAATTTGAGATTACTATCACCATATAAATTTGGATGTTTAAAGTGGTATTCAATACGTGTTCTAACATATTGTTTTTTTAAATTTAATTTAAAGAAATATGGAGTAAAAATATTTGTGAGCGTTATAAATAAATTAAGAAATCCGTAATGTGAGCATGTATGCCAACATTAAATATTTACAAATTGGTAAATATTCCAATAATATTTAGAACGTTTTATTCGATATCTCGAGTTATAAGATTTGACTGATAATGTGAGGTTTACTGATAATTTACTAATAATGTGTGCAATATAAACAATGATTAATATATTTTTTGTAAATTTATTTTTTTTTGCATATATTTACAAAGTATTAACTTAGTTTCTTCTTAACTTCTTTTTATTTTCTTTTTTACTGTGAAATAAATATTTGTCCTTCACGTATTTTAGCATATAGTTATTTTACCCTATTCGTTAAAAAGAAACTTAGCCAACCGGTGCGTTTTTTACTAATGGAGATATGTGTGAACAAATTGAGTGCTGCACATTTAAAACTGAATAATTAGCATTAAACTGAAATGCGCAAAATTAGATTGTAAAAACTGTTCATCCACTAACACTTAAGATTTTATTTATATTTAAATTCCATATAATGCGATTTTAAAGTAATTCTAATTATAACATACAGGGTGAATCTAAACTCTTGGGCAAAAATTTAAGGGGTGCTAATACACATCAAGACAAACAATATTAAATAGGAAACTAAGGGTCCCAAACGTCTTCCGAAGGAGATAGGCGCCATTAACGTTTAGGGTCGAAAATTTCAAATAATTATAAAAAACGGAAAAATTGGTCGATTCGTTTGCGGTTTTCGCTAAAACTATTCTTTATGTCAGTATTTTCTTAAAAATAAATTTTAAATAAAACGTTTTAAAAATGTCGATAGAGGGCGCTTTAGACTTTGGAGTAACGAACAACTATTTTTTACCGTTATTTTTTGTATCTGGTTAAATGCTTTCAAAAGCTTAGACTTCAACTTAAATTTTGAGCTCAAAAACCGAATCGTTGGGAATGGTTAAGTAGCTCAAACAGTTATTCCCGATCTTGGTGTCATAGACCAGGTTGAAACTACTACCCCCTACACGTAAAATAAATGATAGAGGGATGACAAAATTAAATAAAAAAAATTTAAATAAATTTTAAAGATAAAGTTTGAAAATGCCGATAGAGGGCGCTTTAGACTTTGGAGTAATGATCAACTATTTTTTACCGTCGACTCCGACAAGGACCTGGTTGCGGGGATTGCCGTCGTAGAATGCGATATCCCGGAGATGCCCGGGGTATTCGCTAATGTTCGCAACTCCCTCCGCCGGCGATGTGAGGCCTGCATCGTTGCTGGTGGGCACTCTTTCGAGCAGTTTTTGTGATTCCTCACGAACATCATGCTAGTACCATTTTCTACGTGTCAACCTTCATTCATATTGCGCACTACATGCATGCATCAAATTGTTTCTTTTTATTTTGCGCGGAAAAATTGCTCATGTCTGTTATGAATAAATTTTCTATTTAATTTTGTCATTACTCTATCGTTTATTTTACGTGTATGGGTAGTAGTTTCTGCTTGGATTAATTTTAACACAATTATTTAAATTGGTGAAGAAATCATATGAGTTGTAATTTTCCAACTGCACGAAAAATGTCCGGGCCAGGATTCAAACATGGGATCTCTTGGCTGAAGCTGTCATGCTCTACCAACTGAGCTATCTCGGTTGAATCTGGAGGGCATGAACTGGATGAATTATGCCCTCCAGATTCAACCGGGATAGTTCAGTTGGTAGAGCATGGCAGCTTCTGCCAAGAGATCCCAGGTTCGAATCCTGGGCCGGACATTTTTCATCCAGTTGGAAAATTACAACTCATATTGTTTCTGCCTGGTCTACGACACCAACATCGGGAATAACTGAACTGTGTTCAGGAATAGGGGAGGTGGAGGGAGGTGTTTCAAATTTCAGCTCTTGAACGCAGTTCAGTTTGCGCTACTTAATCACTCCCAACGATTCAGATTTTGAGCTCAAAATTTAAGTTTAAGTCTAAGCTTTTGAAAGCATTTAATGAGATACAAAAAATAACGGTAGAAATAGTTTTTCGTTACTCCAAAGTCTAAAGCGCCCTCTATCGGCATATTTTGAACTGTATCTTTAAAATTTATTTTTAAGAAAATACTAACATAAAGAATAATTTTAGCGAAAACCACAAACGAATCGACCAATTTTCCCGTTTTTCATAATCATTTGAAATTTTGGACCCTAAACTTTAATGGCGCCTATCTCTTTCGGAAGACGTTTGGGAAACTTTGTTTCCTATTTAATATTGTTTGTCTTGATGTGTACTATCACCCCTTAAAATTTTGCCCAAGAGTTTAGATTCACCCTGTATATTGATAAACAGCATGTTTCATAGAAATTCAAAAGTTACAGTGTTACTAAAGAACAATAAATAAATAAATAATAAGAAGAAGAAAATAAGAAAAAAAGATTTCATAATCAAAGGAAATTTTTTATTAGACGTGTTCTCTAGTGACTCAAGTCTGAAAATTGTTCATAACAAAAGGTTTATGTTTCCACAGAATATAATTTCTTTTACATTTTTCCCAAACAAAATATATAAATAATCTTTTACAAGTAAAAATATTTGATTCCACATAGTCCACAAAGAAAATCATTTATATTCGTAGATATGTAGGGATAGTTTCTTTTTATACAAAATTAAAGGCACAGGAATAGTAATATTAAGCAATGATTTTTTATTTTATTATTATAAAAGACGAAGGTAAATATTCAACAACAGGTAGTATTGCATTATTTGGCTCTTTTAGTAGAGAAAACAATTTTTATACTTTAGATAAAATAATTATGATGAATAAATTAAATGAATATAGCTTACAAATTGGCAAGCAAATAATATTTAAATATTTTCTGTTGAATTTACATTTTGTAAATAGGGGGATTTTTAAAAAGTATGGATATTTAAAATCCAAAGACATAGCTTACAAATATATGATAGAAACACTGCTCTATCTTTTTTTTCATACATATATGTATTAGTTCCAAAAAAACATGCTTCATAGGATAAAAATCATTTGCGAAATCATATAAAAGTCAGATGATATTAAAGTATATTTTGCTCACTAACCACTAAAACGAATCAAAAGTGATTTTAAAACATTTTGGCAGTAGATAAAGTATAAATTTATCGATAAAAGATGCAACAGATACGCATCAATAATTTTAGTTTTCATATAATTAAATTATAAAAAATAAATTGATGTTGCAGAAGAAAAACAATCGAAATATAGCTAATTACAAAACTAAACAACCTAAATCAATTCAGTAGTTACCTAGGAATATGTATTTTAGTTACAGACTATTTGTATAGGATTTCGCGGCTGTTGTTTCCCTATTAAATATTAAATAATGCACGAAAATAAACTACCTAAAATAAAAATATTGAAAACACTAGTTAATTTCAAATCCACTACCATTCCATTACCAAGGGACTAAAAATAATTTTAAAATATATATATTATAATCAGCAACATTCAAAAAGCAATAGAAATCAAGTCACATATAAATATCTTTAAAATAAATTTGATATTAAAACATTTGGTAAATATTGCAGCAAATAAACTTTATGTATAATAAACTTTATCATAGTAAACCTATATTATTAACAGAGACGGAAAAAATTACAAACAAAGAATATGAAATTTATTTAGATCACTTTTCATATTTTACAATTACCGTAGGACAGCTTTTATTTTAAAAAAATCAAGAGCATTTTAATTGATATAGAGCGAAAATCATATAAAAGTACATTTGACCAATAATATATTTGACAATTATTTCCTTGGAATTCTAAATCATAGCACAATTTTCAAAAACGTTTAATGGAAATTTTCAAGTTTGATAGAAAATAAATACAGCAAATATGTAAGTAAATGTTTTCAATATTTACAGTTTTTAATATTTTTATAACAGGTATGACAGGATATTTTTATAACAGGTATCTTTCGTTTTTATTATAGCGTATATTATGGTTTTATGCCTATAATTATGTATATATCTATATATATTATGATATCTAGAACTTCTGCGAAATTTGAAAATTATCCTAATAAATAAATATTATTGTTATTATTATTATTTTTTTATTTCACTTGAAACCTTAAATGTACTTCTCGTGGATGAATTAATGGTTAATATAAAAAAAAATCTAAAACCTCTCGTGCAATATATATTAATAAATATACGCATAAATCGAACTTATACTTAACAATTAAGAATTTATTGAGATATATTTTAAAGATTTGTTAAACTTTAAATTAATTTTTTGAATTATCTTATTAGTTTAATGAAATTTTATTACAATATACTTTTGTATTAAAATTTTGCATTTTATTTCATTCACTATTTTACAATATTAAGCATCTAAGCATCTTGTTATATAAAATTGTATAAATTTAATTGCAAATTTATTATTATATAAATTGTTGATGACGTAAAAGAACGTAATGATAATAAATTTTGAGAAATATCTAGTATTATTCTATAATAATTAAGAAAACTAACTGTTAAATGCAAGATAAAGTACAAAAGTTTATCATTTCCTGTTTTCATTAATCAACAATTTGTTAATCTTTGTAAACATTAATTTGCTAAAGACAGATAAAATCTCAGAGACACTTTATCAAGTAATTCCAACAAATTCATGTAAAACGCAATTTGGAGAATTATTCGCATTTCCAATTCTTCCATTGGATGTTTAAATGAACGTATTATTCTTACGTAAGAAAATAATTCCGTTTTACAAAATAAGAAAATCCAAATCCCGTTTATAATATGCTTATTCTAAAATTTAAAAAAAAATTAAGAAGAATATTAAAGGAATATCATTTCTAACAATTTCGCATTTTGGTATAAAATAAAATAATGACCTAAGTAAAAGACGATAACATATATTCAGAAGTATATATAAAAACCGCATATAAAAATTGCAATTTTTTAATTTATATAAACATTTGCAGTTTCATGTTAATTTTTATGAATAATGAGCGTAGGTAATTTTGCCTAAACGTTTACATTGCCTTGGAAGATTGTTGTCAGAATTTAAATGCAGATTCTTTTAAACAATCGCTTGAAATCTTATTACAATTAGTTTTACATATATACTACAATATATAGTACTATAGAGCATTGCAATCTACAATTTAGCTATCGTTAGATTATTATTTTATTGTCTAAAATTAAATATGTCCAAATTAAATTTTTAGTCGAAAAGTTATCCTTTATCAATTTATTAGTTTGAGAATATAACGTTCATACGTAAATTTTATAAGATTTGTGCATGGAATACAATATTTTTATTATATTTAAATCCTTAATTTAAACGACAATTTATAAAAGTTTTATGTAAGCGATTTTTACTACAGAATTTTAAACTGAACCTCTTTTTAATAAACCCAAAGAATTTCAATAGTCACAAAGCCATTTTATGTTTAATGTATACGATAGTAATACATTGAAATGCATACGATTTATTCTTATTTTTGTTGTTCAGCGGATGTACTGGTAATAATATTGTGTGGATTTCAATCAATAGTTGCGTAGAGCAGAAGTGTGAAAATATTGCGTACAGTTGCAATACAGAATTTAGTTAACTGCCTATTTTACCATCGCTGTCCTCCATCTATCCTCGGCTGCCCATCAAATTCCTTCAAATGTCTTAAGTTGTAAGTAGAACAAGACTGTCATGTAGCCATTTAGGTTTCGCAGTCAGATTTCACCGTCTCAAAATTTACAGTACTCAGTAAATAAAGGTCATTTCTTTAGGCAAAACTTACTTAATTAATCGTTTATTTATTTATTATTTATTTATTGATATATTTAAATATTTCCAGTTTAAGTCAGATTTTATTATAAACATGCTCCGTATTTATACGTTTTACTATATACAGTCTTGTATAAAATGTTTAGGCACAACAAGAAAATGTCGATTATTAAATAACAATACAAAATTAAATAAAACATATTATTTACTTATTAGCTTCAGTAAAATTATTCAAATAAATCATATCAAATAGAATAAATGGGTACATTATCATAGCTTTGATAAAACATTATACAAGTCCGAAGCCATACAGTTTAGGTACAATGGAAAACGAGCATCATTTAACATAAAACGAGCATCATTTAACATTTTTACATAATGCTATTTCTTAATGGTATTTCCCCCCATTTCGTCTAACTTCAAATAATCGTGTTTCTATTGGATCAATTAGTTTTTGAAATATTATTGGTGACAGAGAACACCATGTTTTTTCATTGGCTTTTTAAATTCTTTATTAAAGGAATATTGCTTTCCATACTTGTATACGTCACGGGTTAAGAAACCCAAATATTCTTAAATTGGGTTTATGTCTGGGATTAAACCTAGCCAATCTGAAACTTTAATATTTCGAGCAGAAAGCCTATGTTTCATACTGTGTGATTTGTGCATTGAAGCATGGTCGTGCTGAAATCTTCTCTCAGGACCCTCTAATATGTTATCAAATGGAACTAGATGTTGCTCTAGGATTATTTTCATTTCAAAAATGCCAGCCAGGTATGGCTATTAAAGCCAATAGCTCCATTGAAACCATCAGGAACTTACCGTTTTGACATCTACTAATGAAACGTGGCTGTATATGTGGCTGGTCATGCCAGCAACAATTCCAGCCATCAGATACCACTTCTTTACATCGACTAATAACACGGTTAGCCACTTGTCACCGTAAGACGTGTACTTTCGAGCCCCAATCCATACTGATCTGTTTATTGTTCGATTTTAAGCGTAATTTTCAACACATTTTCTTTAAAACAATATTTTTGTAGTTCCTTATGCGTTTATACATTGTGTCCTTTGAGACATTCACACCGAGATTATTTATAGTTTTCTTATAGATGTGTTTTCGCTTTGAAACCCATTTTCAAATGTTACGATCAGTCAGAACACTTATTACACGTGGCAGCCCACATCTCTATTTCCAGTCGAGATTGTTATTCCTAGCCACTATGTAACGATTTAAAATTCTAGAAATTTCAATAACGGGATATTTTTCAATTTCAACTTAAATCTCTTTAACATTATCTCTTTTGTGAATTTCGCAGCTTTTCGCATATTAAATAACCAATGGAAATTCAACATTGCTGTTATACTGCTTAAGGAAAACGGTTCGTTTTCAGTTTGATTAGTTGAAACCATCGTTGACTGGTTCAATCCAACGAGTATTCGTTAATGTTTGTATAAAGTGTCTAAACTTTTAAGACAGTGATTTCTTAATATAAATATAAAAAGGCGTATTTTTTAAATAAATAATGCTGATGAATCTATTATAATGTCTGTACAATGTTTTATTTCAAATACATTTTAAATATTTATTAAGAAATTATTCCATATATTTCTCCTTTCAACTTTATTATCATATTTTAGAGTGTGCTTTTTTTCGAGAGACTTTTGAGAAAAAATTATATAATAAATAATAAGTATTTCTAGTAAATCAGAATATTTTAACTAGCCATTTCCTACTACTTTGGTAAATTAAAAAAAAATCATTTTATTTGTTTTACTGGATTTTTTTATAGACCGTTTCTGTCTTCAAATGTTTTACGGGGTTTATTAAAGAATATATATTTATATTAAATACAACTTGTTATATTATGATTTTTTCTCATGAGTTATTTATTTATTTCAAATGCAAGTTTTTTTCCCCTAACGTTTTAAGCAGGATTACGCTATAGAAAGGTTCATTTAAACAGGTTTTACGTCTTTATTACAAATATTTTATTAATGTTTATTTTATTTTGTAAATTTATTATTACATGTTAATATATTTTCCATTTTAGGTTGGTTTACGTTATCAAGAAGTTTCATTTTAGGAGAGTTACTTCACTTTGTTTGATTTTGTCTGAAATGAAATATGTTGTTTAGTAATGATTATAGTATATTATTAAAAATTACTTTGTTTTTCAAATTTTGTCTATGTTGAAAGTTCAATGAAAATGCTTATGAGGGCCTTACATTGTATTGTATTCACTATCCAAGACTATAGATTAGTATTTTATGTCAATGCGTATATCGAATTATCTTCACTTCTATTTCAGCAAATATTTTAATGGACTAGTTATTTATATACTGATGTCAGGTGTTTCTGAATACATACATAAACTCTTTTTCTAAGGTACATTTTTAAGACTTTCAAATGAGCAAAATTCAACCAAAAATATATTTTTTGTTCTTGTGTTATTAACGTGTTAAAATTTTAAAATAATATAAAATTGTCACTATACGTGGAAGAAAATGTGATTTTACACTTCTTGAAGATAAATAATGAAAATGACATATGGTAATGGATTTAAAATAAATTTTTATCAAAACAAAATTTTCGCAATTTATACATCTAAAAAAAGTATATATACTGGGTGTTTCAGTTAAACGTTTCAGAACTTCTAAGAGGGGTAGGGTACATCCTGACGAACCAAAATCATATACCAATAGGCAGTCAGAAATGCTTTCCTGACGCGGTAGATGGCGTTATGCGAAAGTTCCGAGCTTTCGTGCAGGGAATCTTCATTTCGCACAAGAACGCCAAGTTAGTAGGATGGATGATTAAACGAACACAGAATTAGCCGATATGCATTTGGTGTACGGGGCTGCAAATTGTAGTGGGCCAGCCGCATAGCGTTTGTACGCGGATCGATATCTGACGAGGCGTATTCCCAGTCATAATTTATTTGCAAGAATGCACCAGAGATTAGCTGAGACAGGTTCATTTGAAAGAGCTGACAGGGTCAGGGTAAGAACAGCACGGATTCCAGCCGTCGAACAGAATGTGATGCAGCATGTACAGAGGAATCCAACAACGAGTACACGAAGTCTAGCAAACGTAGTCGGGGTTTCCCCTTGCAGCGTCTGGAGGATTCTCCGAGAACAAGACATGCATCCGTTTCACGTGCAGCGTGTCCAGGCACAGCAACCGGAGGATTATGCACCTCGTATTGCTTTCGCACAGTGGTACCTTGGAAAATGTGCTACAAATCCCACTTTTCTGTTGAAGTGTTGTTTTCCGATGAGGCATCCTTCACAAGGGCAGGAATTTTCAACTCGCATAACGACAATATCTGGGCGGTCGAGAACCCGCATGCTATACGACGTCGTGCAGCACAGATTCGATGTTCGGTCAATGTATGGGCCGGTATTATGGGAGATCACCTCATCGAACCTTACCTGTTACCGTGTCGTCTAACCGGAGATAACTACTTGCTCTTTCTGCAGCAAGTATTGCCACAAATTTTGAGAGATGAACAGATTTCTGCATCGTCGCAACAGACAATGTGGTTCCAACACGATGGAGCCCCTGCCCATTATAGCGGAGCTGTTCGTAACTAACTGGATGTCACATTTGGTCAACAGTGGATCGAACGTGGTGGTCCCGTGCATTGGCCTGCTCGGTCACCCGACCTATCATGTCTTGATTTTTATTTCTGGGGTCATATGAAGTCGCTAGTTTATGACACACCTGTTGACAATGCTGAGGAGCTGGTTGCAAGAATCGCAGTAGCTGCCGGAGAAATTCGAAATTCGCCTGGAGTATTCCAGAATGTTCGGATGTCCATGCGTCGGAGATGTGACGCGTGCATTGTAGCCCGTGGAAGCAACTTCGAACACTTACTTTAATCCATGTACCTTTTGCTTCTTTTCATGTATTATTAAAACGATTTCTCACTTACCGTCTCTTTTCTTTATGCTGCTTCTGTGTACAACACCGCTTCAAGAAAGCATTTCCGACCCCACATTGTTATATGATTTCGAGTTGTCAGGATGTACCCTACCCCTCTTAGAAGTTCTGAAACGTTTAACTGAAATACCCTGTATATATAAGATGCTTAATAGGTGTTAATTTTTATAATGTCCTTTTCAGCTTTATATATATATATATATATATTTATTTTAAAATAAGAAATAAAAAAATTATTTATGTAATTACATTTTTTAAATAATCAGTAACTTTCTTTCCAAGTATTATTTTAATTTATTGCACAGAATAATTCCATAATGAATTTCCTTACAGGATAACATAAATATTTTAATTTATTAGATTTTTTGTGCTTTTATATATTTAATTTATGATTAAAATATTTTCATATTTAAATGCAGACTTCCAATTTATTAATTTGAAGAAATAAGTCAGTTGGAAGTTTTCAAAACTTATTTTACTAATTTCAAATGCAGATTATTAATTTTACTCATTAAGGAATTTTCAGAAACTTCTGATTGTCAGACTTCCTCTTACAATAATGCTTTATTGCCGCAGACATAGAAAGTTTCAAAAGCGAAATAAACGAGATTATTTAATCTTCATCAAGGGGGTCTCTTAAATTTAATCTTAATTAAGGTACTCTTTGTGAATGCTGAATGAATAAGAATTAATATTGATTTAGATTATTTTCCACAAATATGTACAATATTCTGAATGTTTTTTGTATGTGAACATTTCTTATCGCATATAAGACATATAGGATATTACGGGGCATTATAGAATATTAAATGCAAAACTAAAGGTTACTGGTACAGAATTATCATTGGAACTGTTTAATTTTAATATATCATTGTTACAATGCTTAATTTTATTTTTATCTATAAAAATGTTTATGAGAATTCTGTAAAAGCAGATTAAAAAAATGAAAGTCATACAAAAATGCTCTGATTATAGATTTCTTCATAAACTGGAGATAAACCGTTTTTAAGACCCATAAATATAACAAATTTCATAAATATCTGAAAAACAATATATTTTTTTTAATACTTAAGATCACGTTAATTTTAGAATATTAAATATGTGACATTGCTCCTTTTCTATTGAAATTCATTATGACATAAATTTTTGAAGTACTCCTGAAAATGTATCATAAATCTTGGATTTTTGACATACAAGACGTTAATTGTTAAAGATTCATTATGATAATGCATTGAAAGCTACAAGAAATAAGTAAGAGTTTTTATATCGCTCTATCTAGAAGCTTCATTTAAATGATATATGTCTCGAAATCAATTTACCGTCAAATATTGATTCCAATACTTTAATGGCTGCAGTCACTGAATGACGTGTAGTGCAATCTTGATGCCTGGAATTATATTCAAATGAAAATGTCATACATTGATCAGTAAAGTAAAAAAAAAAATAAATATATCGTTTTGTGTTCCTCCATAAAGTTTCATCATGATTAAAAAACAAATTTTAATAAAAAAAATATGAAGCCTTATAATGTTTGAATATATCATTTTTAAGTGCGTTCGTAATTATGTAAATACGTAGTCGTAGTCGGGTCCGTCCGTCTGTCCGCATATAACAGCGCAAAAACTACCCAATCGAATGGTTTGAAATTTAATATATACAGGGTCATTCATAATTCCCTCCGGGGTTTCGAAACGTTATAGTAAAAAAACGAAGACGAATATGAAAAAAAGAAACATATGAAATTATTCCGAAACTATTCAAGTTTTACTTACATACATTACAGTTGTTCTATGTGTGAACCCTTGGTCACACGGCATACATCCATGCGATAGTCCAGTTCCTGCCATACTCCGTTTCTTTAAATTTCCGGTACCACACATGAATTGTTTTGTCAGTTGGTCCCTGTTTTCGATATTTATTACGAAAGGCCCGTTGAACTGACACCACTGATTCAGATTTAGAGAAACGGAGTATGGCAGGAACTGGACTATCGCATGGATGTATGCCGTGTGACCAAAGGGTTCACACATAGAACACCTGTAATGTATGTAAGTAAAACTTGAATAGTTTCGGAATAATTTCATATGTTTCTTTTTTTCATATTCGTCTTCGTTTTTTTACTATAACGTTTCGAAACCCCGGAGGGAATTATGAATGACCCTGTATAATCGTTGCAGAATTTTGCCGAGTCATTCCGAGACACATTTCTCATTCGATTAAATCCTATCATACGTAATTAATTCAATGGTATCCCATGATAACTAATGATTCTAGGTTGCCATGGTGATTACGTGATATTTAAGATGAAGTCATATTACTTCCGTATTACGGAATTTACAAACCGAATTTGTATACTAAAATTATTTAATTACAGCAATCATATAATCTACCGACAGTTTTATGGATAGATGTTTCCGGAGAAATACACATTAAATGGAAAATGAGTCTAAATATGGATTTCAAGTTCTGACATTTTCAAAATTAGGATTAATTTTTTCATTGGAATTTTCAGTAAATGGCAACAGTAAATGTCAAAACATAATATTTTGCCAACTGAAAATGTACTTCTTTTATTATGGAAATTAATTATATTATAATAACATACGATATAAATTATTTCACTGAAACTAGTTATTGTACGAACGCACCTCATTTGTCACGTTTGACGCACAATTTCCAGCTTGTTAAAATATGCTAAAGACATTTTTATGAAATGCGGCCGTATATTGATAATATTGACATTAACGATGGATAATATAGATATTAAAGATGGTGTAACATTGATGTTATATAAAATTAATTATGAAATTCTTTTATGAAATTCTTTGTCCAGTATTATCTGCAAAAGATTATAAATAGGATAGTTACAGTTTACCATGTTGTAAATCAGACAGCAAAATAAAAGAATATGCACAGCGTTTAGTTCAGAAATGATCATTCATTTCGTGCATTTACTAGACTTTATATGCTTTAACCACAACACACAGAACGTCTAATTAGTTATGAAATATTCATTTTATATGGCAATATTTCACACAAAATTTTGCATAGTTGCATAGTTAATTTTATAGCTAATTCATAATATATCTGTAACGATAAAAAAATGCAAGATAATATATGTCAGGCAGATATGTAACAATCATGTACTTTCAATTTATCTAAAATATAAAAGTAATATTTCAAAAAGTATTGTTTTTTTAAAAATTATTAATACAATAAAATTCGTAAATTTTACACACAGTCACGTCGGGCGCAATTTATTTGATGGACATACTGTGTTTATATTATCTCTTACTTGGCAAATAAATGAGCGGAGACGCTTTTAGTTTCGTCAAGCTTAGCATTCTGACATAACTCTGACAGCTGTAAACAAAATTTCATAACTTGATTCCTAAAATGTGAGTTATAAGGAAATTGTTTGGGCAGGCTCATTGCGCCCGATTACGGAACATTTAGAAACGAAAATTACTTTAATTTTTTTTTTACAATGGTAACTGAATTTTCAAAGCCATATATATAAATAAAGCTAAGATCCATTTCCATTCTGTTTTGTTTTTATAATATCACTTCCAATCTTCTATCATTTCTTAAAAATATTTTTTTTTCTTGAAAGTTTCTTAAACGTGTTAAAATATTTTATAAAATTCAGGTATTATAAGCTAAAATATCTTAAAGAATCTTAATATATATCTTAAATATCTTCTGTGAAATGTCTTAATAATGTTGGAATGAGAACAATTGTTTGGAGAAACGTATATTATTTACATTAATATTACTTTTAAAAAATGCATAAATACGTTTTAGTATATTTATAATATCAGTGCTTGTATATTTTAATGCCAAAAAAAACCTGTTTTTATATTATAATTCAAAGTCAGAGAAAATTGTTGAAACACAATTATATTTTTTAAAACATTTTTCAAATAAATTTAAATTACTTCTTTATTTAAAATTAATGAGTAGAAAACAACGTGTACAGGTACGATGTGTTCTTCAATAACATGCTTATCTTTGAATTTTGTAACACATAGAAATCTACTTAAACACATAAATAATCAGAATTTAAAAAAAATGCTGCTGTAAGTAGCTAAATCTTCAATAACTAACTCATGCCATGCAGCTAATACAAAAGTATCGTTTTCAGTAAATTTAAAAACTTTGTTTGAATACATAATAATAGTTCAGAATTCGTTTACGGCTCATAATCAATACCGAAATAAATATTTCATTAATTAATTAATTAATTATAATTTAAACACAAATTTAGCATTTATGTAATCAAATTACGCACTTAAACACTGAAATAATTGAAATAAAAGTAACGAAATCTTTTTCTATTAACTCATGGCATGCGGCTAATACCAAAATGTCTTTTTAACACTTTCCAACCTAGTTGAAAAGTGTTTATGACTTCGGTTTGTCTGGCCGTCTGCCGTCTGGCCGTCTGGCCGTCTGCCGTCTGGCCGTCTGGCCGTCTGCCGTCTGCCGTCTGTCCGTGCTCTAACTCCCGTAAATATGCTCGGATTGCCCTGCAATTTTTATATGTTATAATCGTTATCTATAGCATGTTCCCTATTTCAACGGAAGTGTGTATCACTTATAGTTTTTTTACAGGGACACTCAAAAGAATTCCGTTACATTGCGGTCTATGGGGAAAAATCATTTGCGGTTTACTTAAATAATGTTTCACTATTTTAAACGCATTGAAATTTATATATATCACTAAAGTGCATTAGAAGAAGCTTAATATGGAATAGGGTGTGCATAGCACTTATACTTACTTTACAGGGACAGTCAAAAGAATTCCGTTACATTACGTCTATGGAGAAAAATCGTCTGCGGTTTATTTAAATAATGTTTCACTATTTTAAACGCATTGAAATTTATATGAGGTTCATTACAAGAGATTTACTACAGAATATTGTGTGTATAGCAGTCATCGTTCATTTACAGGGACACACAAAAGAATTATCTACTGTATGTTAACAATAATTCCTGCAAGTGCGTTTTAAGTTACTGAATGCGATTTTAATTTTAAATCGCTTTTTGTATATTACGTGGTGTGTATAAATTCTGTAGATCCTATACAGGGAAGCACAAAAGTTCGGGAACACATTTCCGTATTATTTAACTCCAGACGGAGAATTTTAAACTGTGCTACGTGTTTCCTAACTGAACTAAAATTTAGCATCCTATGTAGTATACATACAAATCCATAGATCCTATACAGGGCTAAATAAAAGTATTCGGATTACTTAGATGTTATCTTTTAGCTTATTAAAGAGTATGGTTCGTAAAATTATTTTGGAAGCGTTGGAAAGTGTTACATAATCTATGCTTGACGCATGATTTTTCGTTCTTGTTTATTAAATGTAAAAGCTTTATTTGAAAACGCAATATGTATTTTCCATAAAAAAGCTTTCTTGGGTTGTTGGAGGGAAATCTAAAAAATATCTATTAATTGTAAATATCTATTAGAGATTTCAACACTAGAACGGCGGGAAAATTTTACCTACTGGAACGTCGGGAAGGGGTCCTTTTGACTCCTCGATGAAACTACTAAAATAACAATGATAAAACAATTTTACATGAAAATATATTGGAAAAATATATATAATTTACATGTATTTCACCATTTATATTTAATTTATATTTAATATTACTTGAAAATTTGTTGAATTTTTATAAAGTACTGTAAATGTAACGCCTACAGGACGATCAATTGGATCATACTACAACTACTCAAATAACTCATTCCTTTGATATAAAAATTGATTGGTTTCACAAATTAAAATTAACTAACGAAAATAAAGCACAATTTATAAATTAATATTTTTTCATCAATATTTCATATATATCTATTTAATATTGTCCAATATTTCAAAAACTAACAAATCTATAATCTTTTAATACTTGTTATTTATTTAGGAAAAGTCGAAATTTTTCAAAAGATTTCTTCCAACTAAACAAAAGTAATCAACGGCAAATTGCTTAGGGTTCAAAATGACCCCTACCACCGTTCTAGTGTTGTATTATGAAAATGGTTTTTAGTTATGTACCAAGCAATAAATTCTGCACCCCGGAAAAGAAAACCCGAATTTAATAATAAGAGAAGAAATTTTTATATTTATTATTTTTAAAGAACGTTTCTCTAAATAACTTTAAGATTATTTTTAAGGAGTCTTAAAAGTTATCTGTAAGACTCCTTTTAAACAGTCTTAACATTATTTAATGGAAATTTTTACTTGCATATTTTGGTTTCAATACTAAAAAAAAAGAAATTTGGGTAATCTTCAATATCATCGATGAAGATAAAAATGTTAATAGTTATTTTTCTAAAACGCTAATATTTTAATTCAAAATACACTGCTCAAAAAAATTAGGGGAGAAAGCAAATAAAAGAAGAGAACCTTGCGAGACAGCCATGCATGGGTATAAAAATGAGAGTACACGTGTATCAATGCGCAATGCAGAAAATAAGACGCAAAAAAATTGTAAGGGAGCTTTAATTTTTTGAAAGGATTGAAAGAACATGAAAAGATGGTTTAGGGCAACAATTTGGTTACATGTAAATTACAAAAAAAAGTATTGTTTAGTAATGATGCAAGTTGTTTAATACGGCGTGTGGTCCCCTCTAACAGCTAAGACTGCTGCACACCTGTTTTCCATGGATGTGATGAGGTTTTCGATAAGACTTTGAGGAATACTGTTCAAACTTCAAGAATTGCAATCTCCTTTTCCCAGACAATAAACAAAAGCGTTCGTCTTGCTGCAATGTGACGTCCGAGTGTGTTCGAAACATGTTTGATCTGATTCAGGTCAGGAAAGCATGCTGGCAATTCCATACGCTGTATTGTTTCAGTTTCAACCATGTTCTCCAACAGACGAGCTGTATCCGGTTAGGCATTATCATGCGTGATAATTAAGGAATCAACATGGGTGAAGCGTAAGGTATGACATGAGGTCTCAGTATCTCGTCTCTATACCTTTGGGACGTCAAAGTGTCATTCCAAATTTATATGCAGGTCCGTATGTTCACCTATGCTGATTCCAGCTCATACCATCAACCCACCTTGTCTATAATGTGATCTTTCACGAACAAATGTGAGGTTATTTCGAGTGTCCCTTCCCCAAAAATAAAAACACGTCGAGTGTCACACTTCAGACTGAATAGGGAAGCAGCATTTGACTCCAATCCGTTGCCTTCAATCTTGATGTACAGCATCTCAACTTCTTCAGACCGCACAGTGGCTTGTGGTCAACGGAACACAGATCATTGGCCTACGTGCATAAAGACTACCCTGGTGAAGCATATTTCGCACTGTTTGGCTGGACACCTTTCGTCGTGTTGCCAAGAGCTACCGTTTTTCCAACTGAGTATCATCCCCTTTTCTGTCTCGACCAAATGTTAACAGGATATATTGGTCATCAGTTGCTGTGGTGCATTTGGCCAACCTTGCCCTGGTCAACATCTAACATTTCTTGTTTCTTGGAATCGATTCGATAGTCTTGCAAGGGCATTTCTTGCAACTCCAACAGCGTCCGCTACACTTCGTTGTGTTTGCCCGGATTCAAGTCTAATCTCTAATACGCCAAGCCATGGATTCCGGTAAATCATGTTGTTGTGACATTTTGATATCACCCTTTTCTTAAAACAAAAGCTGAGCAATTGAATTTCGAAACTGAGACAGTGAAACAGACATTTCTGCGAAATCCTGATTTCTTCACTTATCTCTTTTTTCTGGTTTTTGACGTCATGAACTTTGATTTGCATGTGAAATTTTATTTTTCTGTTTTCAGCTATGCTTTAAATTATGGATGTTTTAATTTAAGTTACTTATTGGTGTAAGGATTTGTGTAATTTCTTTAAAACCATGTGCTCCCCTAATTGTTTTGAGCAGTGTATATTAAGCTGTGATTTTAATGAATACCTTAATCGATAAAGTACAATAAATTTTTAAGTTAAAATGCAGTGCATTGAATGATTTTCAGATGAATTTGTTTAAATTATGTCACTTGAATATTTGGCATATATTCATTAGCAGATTTTACTGGGATTTTGTACAATATTGGAATTTTTTTTAACTGATTTGATTAATAAATTTGTTGCGATAATGAAAAATCGGCATTAACAATTTGCTGTCTCGTAAAATATTAAAAATGTGATTATTGTAAATTAATAAACCTTTTATTTTACTCAATTACAGTCTATTATGCAATTATAAGACCACTCAGAATTTCAGCTTTTATCAACAAAGAAAATATTAGTTTGAATTTAAAAGTAGTTATATGAAAAGAAATAACTCTATAATGTTTATTTAGCTCAGGGGAAAAAGTTTGAATAATTCTTTGTTTCATGCCAAACGATTTTACGCAAACCCGCTGTTTCATAAATGTAAGACCACTCAATAAAGCAGATGATTTTATCAGAGTTTAGCTGTAAACTAAACAATCTGTAAAATTTAAAAAGAAGAATAAAATGTGGAAATTCGGAATTGTATCTGATTCTTTGAATTTATTAGTAAATAAAATACCTCGTCGGAGTGAGCTGTCTGAAATAGAAGTGAAAAGAGTGTGGTTCTGCGAAGGAAAAGGTAAGTCTGGACGTAAAACAAGTAAGATTCTTAATCGTTCTAAAACTACAATTCATAATGTTTTAAGTAAAACAGAATTGTATGGAACGCATAAACGATCTCGCTGTAAAAAGAAGTTATATCGGGATAATAGGCGTATTGTCAAACTGGCAATGAAAAAATACCAGTCGATTCGTAAAATAGCACAACAAATAACTAAAAAGGTACCACATGCAACCGTGTAGCAAAGTTTGGAACCTAATGCTGGTGTTATTCGTCGCAAATTACAAAGTAAACCATTACTACAGAACTGTCACGAAGAAGCGCGTCTTAAGTGGGCAAAGAATGTCATGTTCTGGAGCTTTATTTGGATAAATATATTGTTTTCAGATGAAAAAAATCAATCTGTATGGTCCAGACGGCAATAATTACTACTGGCATGATTTAAGGCAAAGATCTCACGAGTTCTTAAGTAGGCAGATGGGAGGCTGTTCCGTTATGGTGTGGGGCGGATTTTCGTATGCAGGAAAGTGCGATCTTAAAGAGTTGAAGGGAAAATGAACTCGGGCAGTTACCAATGGATGCTATTTCGAAGTCTGATATCCTTCGGACGACTTTCAGGAAGTGCAAAATGGAAGTTTATACAAGATAATTCTCCCAGTCATTCATCGAAATCAACAAAAGAAAGGCTTAAAAGAGAAGAGATTGATGTTTTACCTTGGCCTAGGCGAAGCCCTGATCTAAACCCCATAGAAAAATTGTGGAGTTATTTGTCTCGCCAAGTGAATAAAAATAACAAAAAATATCATTCAACATATGAATTAGAAATGGCCAGTATGAAGAAATGGGACAATATTCCCGAACAGTTTGTTAAAAAAATTAATTAACTCTATGCCAAATCGTGTGTTTGAAGTTATTCAGAGAAATGGTGGAACAACATCTTACTAGATTTAAGAAAACTGTCTTTTCCACAAGTGGTACTATAATTTTGTAACAGTTCTTATTGGCACTTTTGTGTTATATTGATGTTTTATTTTTTCCGAATTAATTTAATTTGTGTAAATTGCTACATTTTACTAAAAACTTGATCTACTAACATAGAATATTCTTTATTTTGATTGAAATATTTCTTTAATTACCTAAATAGCAAAATATGTTGTGGTCTTATACTTTTGTAACAGACTGTACTATTCTTAAAACTATCTTGGTGCGGAGGATTTTTTAATGAAAGTAATGAAATCTCTATTTGTTAAACTTTTTACTAATGTAATATTTTAAAATTATGTTACATAATTTATCTCTTTAAAAAATTACTATTTTATAAATGTTAAAATGGACAATTTACAATTTTTCGTTTTAAAGAAAATACAACTGTATTTAAAGGAACTTTCTTCGTGTGTAAGAGTCCTTCAACATATTTTGAAAGAAAGGATATTTGGAGAAAGTCCAGATGCATCAACAAGAATAAAGATTTTTATTTTCCCTTTATTTTATCTTTTTTTTTTTTTTTTTTTTTTTTTTTTTACGACCCTACAAATGCTAATATTTTATTTACAGAAATATTAACTTGTGATTTCAAAGTATATTCGTTGCAGTTCTTTTGTGTTTAAATGAAAATAAATGCTTTGGCTGTTTTAGATATATTATTCCCCTGACTATTAGGCGTATTTGATTTCAATGTTTTATTTAGTTTAATAGTATAACGTAAATGAAAATTAAAATGGTTAATTTTTTTTTACATATTGAAATAAAAATTCAAAATATTAATTGGAGGTGAAGGAAATATTATTAGTGTTTTTAGTATCTATCTATATTGTTTATATTTGTTACTACTGTTAGTGCATGTTAGTTTTGCAAACATGTTCCATAACAAAATATTTAATAAAAAAACACATTTGGATGTTTCATTATTGTTTTATCTAGAGATTTCAACCCGGACTTGCCGGGTTTCAGAACGTTGCTGAGAACCTTTTGTTTTTTATTAAAAACTCTAATAGACCTTCTACATTTAATATATTTTTTTTAGATTTCTAACTAACAACACCAGATTAGTAACTAACAACACCAAAAAGCATTTATTATGAAAAATATCAGTAATGTGCTCAAATAAACTTTTAAAATTTATTAAAAGCGATACTTTCATATTAGCCGCAAGCCAGAAGTTAATAGCAGAAGAATTAGCCAAAGTTTGCTACTTACAGCATTCTTCTATTTCTGATAATTTTAGTGATAAAAGCACATAGATTGATTCCATGCCTGTTAAATTTGTGTTTTATTTATATTAATAAATTTATTTATATATTGATGAAGTTTTAATTTCGTTATGCAGTATTAGCCTAAAACAAATGTTGTTTTAAGTGCAAACCGGTTATCCTTCGTAATCGGTTCAGTGATTTACGATGAATATTAATTGGAGGAGAAGGAAATATTAGTAGTGTAATCAGTATCTATCTATATTCTTTATTATTTGTTACTTATATCAGTGTATATATGTGTCAATATAGATAGATACTGATAACACAACCAATATTTTATTTTCCTCCAATGAATACTAATCGTAAATCAATGATATAAGTAACTGATGTAAGTAACACTGACAGAGTTTTTAAAAAATCATGCTTGAAAATTATTTAAAAAAACATAAAATATCAGTAAATTGCGATATAATTTTTAAACAAAATGCATTTGAAAGAACATTTACTTTCCTATTCGACGGTGAAAAAAATCGAAAATAAAATATATTTGGAAATTAAAAAGACATAGCACTAAAAGAGGAATTTATTGGGCAGGAGTTGCCACTGTCGATATAAGACCAGCATGATTCAAGGACATATTTTTGCTTTATAATATATATTTTTTCATATATTTGTATGTCTTTTTAAAATTTACTTTGCGCATGACGCGTTCAGAATCAGAGTGGATCAATTCCGTATTTGTGTTCTACAGCGATTGCGATGAACCCTTGAACAAAGACGATAATTTATTCGTTGTTGTAACGTCTTTGAGTTGATAATGTGAGTAATAAATGGTGTTATTGTATGGTGTTTTATAGTTTACATCCACTGTGATTCTGAATATCCATTTGTTTAAGAAGACTCACAACCGTTAATTTTAAGTCTAAAATTCGTTATTATAAAAAAAACATTTCATCTAGCCCGGGCTTCTCGGGATACATAACGCACTGCTCGATGAATGCAACATGGTTAAGCTTTTTTAAATAATAAATTGTAATATATTTTTTACGTCTAATATATAGTTTTACACCCACTAATAGCACCAAAATTCATTTTTATTTGCGAAATATAAATTGTGTATTTAAATAAAGTGTACTTTTCCACTTCAGGGTCCTTGGTGTCTTTTTAAAAAGCTTGGCGCAATTCGAGCTTCCGAAATTGAGATTTGTTGTCAAATGTTATAAACATCTATGAAAACAAGCCTATTGAACTTTTATACTTGTTTTTATATGAATTTTAATATATAGAAACAGTTTATATACAGGGTGAGTATGACGTAATCTGCCAAACGAAAGGAGGTAGTATAAGACCCCATGTAGATCATAAAACACCATAGACACCGTCATATCTCTAACCGTTTCTGAGCTATGGTGGATAGAAGAAAATGCCCTGAAATTGCGTCAAGTCTGCAAACATCCAAATTTGTTATGTTTCGGTAAACCCTACCTTCAAAATAAGCACATATTTGGAAATAATGGACAAATGTGTGTAAGATGACACCATTTATATCAGAATATCTAGATTTAACGGCGAGGTACAATTGCTTAAATATGGGCGAAGGGCAAAATCGAATTGTCGCCAAAATCTTTATACGGCAATATCGCAAACACCCTTCTCGTTACAATCGGTCAAATTCGCCTAATCTTTGGCTATTATACGAGCTTTCAAATAAGCCTAAAATAAACCAAATCGGTTTTCTACTTCAGGAAAAATGTAGACTTTTATTTGAAATGCGCCACTCCAATCACTCGCGATAGTAAGTTAAATTTACCACAAATGGCATCCTTGCGCCAAACAAAATCCATTTGCAAGGGTGAAATTCATTTTCAAGCGAGCAACTCATCACTCAACGGTCTCCAGCCATTCTAAGTCAAACATTAAAGCAGAATCGTGTCTGGTAATAGGATATTCAATGAAAATAACGAACATATCTTTGGTCCGACCTCAAAATGAAACATGTTGCCCATATTTAAACCCTTTACTCTACTTACAATAACTAGAAGAAGCAACATATTTCTTCTTATTTTTAATGCCTATTTGTATGTATTGTATCGTAACATGTGTGTGTGTATTGTATTTGATTGCTAGTTTTTAAAACGACATTAACTCATTTTAAAATATTTTGCGACATACTATCACCGTTTTGAGGGAAGAATAAATTTCATTCTCATTGTATTTTGAAAAACAAAAAATCCTATGAAAACATCACTAAATTAAGCAAAGTGTACATTCCTATAAAATATATCAGAGCGATGAGATACCGAAATACAGTTTTATATCATGAGATTCCTTTTAAATAATTTTTAGAATTTTATGTGATTTCCAGTTTGAATCAACTCCGATCAACTCATGAAATTTGATAATTAGATACTTCTCCAATACACGGCACAGCACATCAGGAGATAAAGTATAACGCAGTTACTGAAGCATTTTTTCTGTGTATTTTCTTTTATTATTTTTTTATCATAAAAAAGTTCTAAAACATCATGGTTTACATAGATAAAAAAATTTCTTTAAATATTTAATTGCGTCCAAAAACTTTATCATTAAAACGTAGCTTTGAGTAACAATTTTATTTTATACGCCAGACTAACAAAAAGCATTTTTTTAAATTTACATAGTAACATATATATTCAAAAGTTAGGAAAAATTATTAAGTTTAGACCTAAATTGCGCAACTAAATGTTTTTATTAAATTTGTCTTTCTTATTTTCAATAAAATCACTTTTTTAACAAAAAAAATATACATATCGAAACAAAATTATGCAAAAATGCACGTAAAAATATTTTAAGAACAAAGTAATAAATTTTACAATAACACTCAAGTATGGTCAAAATTTAAATTCTTGTAACGAAATTTCAAAACATTTGGCAAAGTTTCAAGCATAAAATGAGATTGAAAAACTTGAGTTATCTTGTATGTTTTGAATGTGTAACATATTTAAGTAAAAAAACTTCACTTGGACAAGGGGCATTTTTTTTCAATTCATATTCAGATATATTAAACAAAGATAACACAAATTTCTTATATTTAAAATATATATTTAAGCTATATACTTAAATATTTTTTAATAATAATATCTAAAACAACAATTTGTTCGCATTAAAACTAATATATAAATTAAGTATTTAAAATATATTTTTTCTAAATTTATGTTCTACTTTACGTATCATTATTTTTTATAGACTTTTCAGTGTAATAATTTAATTTTAATTTTTTTTTTACTATTTGATTTTAATATAGCCTAACACACCCGTCCGGCATTGCTCAGGTGTCGAGTGTGCCGAAAAAAATCAACGCCGAAAAATTAAAAAACCAAATTTGCAGATTTCTATGCGCGTTATATTTTTTAACCCATTGCCAACATCGAACGCACACATTACTTTAATAAATATACAATTAAATATACATAAAAATAAATTACTTTAATAAATATAGATTTATTTTTTTTGCACATTTAACTTTTTATGTGTGTTTTATGAATAATTTTACATATCGACATGCTATAGCTCAGGAGGCAAAACAAAATTCGTCCACTCTAATTCAGTGCCTAATTCGGCAGGGGCAACAAGTGCACCCATACAGCATCCACTTGGAACGTGGGGAAGGACCAAAATGCTGTTCACAAGAAATTGCATTTTTCAATTAAATAATTTTTCGCATTTGTACTGCCCGGTTTGTCGTATAGATATTGCCATAATTAGACCCCAGATGACACTTCTCACTAATATTAACATTCGAATGAATGGCAGAAGTTTCTGATATTTTCAACGTGCCTATGTTAACTTGCCTAACATGTTACAGTGTGAATACAGCAACGTGGTCTCTATATTTTTGTTTCCGCGTATGTTTGTGTTCACAAATGCCCTTTTTTTTCGTTTTATTTAAACCATCATTGACCAAAACGTTTAGGATATACTGAAGGACACGCGGGAAAAACGGAATATACGTATATTTTGAAATTTCGTACTCTTAATCCTCAAACTTCACAATCGGTTTTTAAAATATTGCTCATAACCCTTTGAAAAAATGTTTTAACAAGGGTCGTTTTCGCGGTAAATATTTTCCTCTTTACACCAACGCCCTTTTCTGGACGCAAGTTTAGAGGTTCCGATAAATACAAAATATGCTCTTAAAGCTTATGCTTTCTTTTAATCGTCTGTTTAACCGGCTTTCAAAAATACTAATTTTAACCCTTTCAAAAAATTCGCAATCGCAGGTCAACTTACACCTCCCTCAGATGATTTTTTACTGTGGTGAACGTAATTAAACGTCTGTATTTCAACAGACCAATTTTACATCCACTACAAAAATTTCGAGAAGAAAAAAGGCGAGAAGTATTTAAAAAATAAATAAAATCTGAGAAAATGTCGACGAAAAAGATAAAAAATCTCGTTGTTTCGGTGTGGTTCCACACGTCTTTATCTCACGTTTTCAGTACTAAATATGTATACGTTTTCATGAAATTTTATAAAGAGCTCAGTTACAGTTATATTTATAACCTATTAAAATTAATCGGACGACGAGATCTGTTTTTTGTTATGTTAAAGCACCCAACACGAAAACATGGAAAAAAGTGAAAAGAAAGCATATTTCTTTTACTGCTAAATATCAATATTTTTAAAAAGATTTTTAACATCGACTGCAATACCATTATATTTATAACATTTAAAAATTCCAAAGAGTTTGGACAACAAGAACTGTATATTTTTTAACTACTGCACGAACCCAAGTGAAAACAAAAGTCTTCTTAGAAACCCTTTTACCACTAAATATTGATATATTTTCATGAATTTTTAAAGCTGGCTAAGGAAACATATTTGTAATGTCTAAAAATTTCGAAGAGCTTTAACGAAAAAGACTATTTTTTAAAACCTCTAAGTTACAAGAACCCAATCCTCCTTCCCTTTTTTCGACATACTTCAAAATTACGCATCGATTCCGAAAATCCAATTTCGCAAAAAAGCAAATACAAAGCAACATGTAAGCTCATTTCGTTTTCCGACACTGAAAACCACTTAAAAACGAAACTAATAATAACCCTTTAGAAAAAGTTCATTCCTGACAGAAACTTTTGTCGAATTTTATATTTTTTTGCGCATTTTCCCATAGAATCAACATTACATATTGTTGAATAAAAAAAAATCACGAATTATTCACTCGGCCTGTGTTCAGTTCATTTATATCACGTATAAAAATGTAGTAAGTTTCGGACAACCGTAAGTGCCTCAAAATATAACTCAAATATGCTCCTCAGACACTTTTATGTTTCTGATCTAAACGTACGAGAGACGTTTTAGGAAGTTTAAATTAAAATAAATATATATATTTAATATCAACTATCGCAACCAAACGATTATGCAATCTTTCTATTATTTCAATATCGTTAAAAATATTAATTATGTTGATGTAATAACTGAATTTGCTGAAATCAAAGCAAGAAAAGTGCAATTGAAATAAATCTTATGAAAAATCTATTGTAATGTATTTGTTTTATTGTTCCCCATACCTAACTAATTAGGTGTCCTAAAGGCAAACTCTTTCACAGGGCACAGGAATGGCTAGTTACGTACTGTTCTAATTAATGCACGAAGTAAAAAAATGCACTATTTTATTTCGCACAATGTTCATTATATATGAAATGTCCAGAAAGTAAGTTCTACTGACCAATTAAAAAATGCGAAATGTAATAGAACTAGACTCGGCCGAATAAAGGCAAAATATGACCAGAAGTATGGCTTTGTACGCTGTACTTTTACATGATATGATTGGGTATATGAACGAATCACAATCTCCATGCGATGTCCGATGGGAAAATATATTGCTAAAAATATTCGCAGTTTATCGAGTGAAACTGGATTAGGCATATGATGAAGATCATATACATATTTTCATTATTATTCTAAATTTATAGTTCCCTTAGGTTTCCTAATAATTAATTAAATTTTTACTTAAACCCTTTCTATTTTAAAGATTAAAAAGTAATTACCTTTCATCAAATATATTAGAGTTTCTTTTCTTTCATTTTTATGTCTGGTCTTTTAACCGCAAAAACTATCTTCGTTTTTTAATTTTTTTTATTTATTCAATATGCACGCTAGATATTTTCATTATCCTTTTAACCCATTCTCGGTCTGGCATATTTAATGATAAGTAAAAAATGATTTTACAGCTGCACTTTTGACCAAGCAGAATATTAACTCCCTGAATTAATTTAAATGCTGTCTTTATTTAATTCCCAACGGCCAAAATTCTATTGTGCTCAGAATATGATTCATCTCCAGAAAATCAGATATTCTCGCTTCCTCATAACATTCGTTGGGTTGCTTGTCAACAATTACTAAAATAGCAATAAGTAGCCAGGTATGGCACTCCTTTCATTCACCCGTCGCCTCTAAATTAATATGGCAGATGCCTAAATGTCAGAAATTCTTTCTGGCGAAAAATGTCGATACACATGTATATTTAGCGTCGAAAACAAAGTGTCGGTGAGAAAATGTATCGAAATTAGGTTAGATCTTATCTATCTCTTGTACTGAGAAGATGTTAATTGCGATAGTGTGATCTTGAAGTTGTTCTGAGTGCTGGGCGACCACGTCAAACTTTCAACTCTTATTTTTTTCAAATAAAAAGGTTCCATGGAAATCATCTGCCTATTTATTTTTCTTGCTACGCATCTTTACACGGGATAAGAACAATGGGTTTATCTGTTAAAACGACGCAATGTTATTTTGCTAGTTTACTTTCGAAACGGCCAGAAATGACTTGGTCTCGAATCATCTTCACAAGGGTGTGTGGTGGGATAAGGCACCTTGTAGGTCAAATTCTGTGCCTGGTTTTAGTCACGAAGGTGACTTTCGGAAAAAGCTAGCTAATGTAATAGAATCATAACCACTATTGGCTGAGGAGAGACAGCGACGAGGATGGGCTTTAGAACGAGCGATGTTGGGAGGCTCCATTGTGCACATAGTTCGAGTGCAAACCTCGATTCGCACATATGACAGTAGAGCAAAGACGGTAGCTAACCGAGACTAATGCCTATGGTTAGTGTCCCGACGACTGCGGCCTGTGAACATATGTGAACTGCGGCCTGTGAACTGAAGTTGATTCCCCATCTCGGGGGATCCTGTGGGGACAGCGCTTGCGTGCGCCGAGGTCGTCTGTCAAAATCACGAACGAGCATTCGTAGGTTAGTCCGTTGAACGCCCTCTAGAGCGCTCCAGGTAAAGAACATGTTTACCATACTAGCCCTAGACGAGTATTTCGGGACCCACTTGCCGGTCCCCCAGTCGAGCATTGATCTTGATGACGGTCGATTGTAAAGTTCCCGTGAGGGCTGTCATCGATTGGCGTTTCGATGTGGGTTGTTTTTCTATGTGGGCGAGTCTTCCTTCTCGTTTCGACTGCCTAAAGAGGTCGACCAATGTCCCCGCCATGTGATGAGTGGCTTACGACCCCTGTCTGTTCGCTCGGCCTAACAAACAAGTCCTGGGTGTGTATGTGCATGTAGAGCTCTCTGTGCCTGGTACTTGGATTAGCATGTTTCTCAAAATTAACTGTCAGGATATTAATTCTCGAGCAAAGACACTACTATTGTGCTCGGGAGGAAGATTGCGACGGTCCTTCGGGGTCGTGAATGGAGCCTTATTCGTCTTGGTACCGTCTGAATTGAACGCGTGAAAGCACTTTGGTGATCAGGAAGCAGCGGCCTTGAGGAAACGTTCCTAAATCGGTGATAGGGGGTGGAGGGTCTGGTCTTGCGATTTACATTTGATCAGGTGTGGGGGGCCGACTGGGTACTTACACGAAGACCACATATTCATGTCGCGTACTGAGAATGTGTCTATGCGTTTTTGAAGAATATATAGCACGACATCCCGAGTACGAGTTAATCCTTCCTTTTCTCATTCATTGTCGATGGTCAAGTCACTACCTTTCATGAATTTTGATGTCCGAAATCTCTGGTAAATTAATAAACTTTCGGCAAACGTCGTTATAAGATCTCGATCTCGGCGTCTCTATGTGTTTCCAGTTTAGTTGAGGCTCTAGGAGAGAGTCGGTGCGATCCCCGACCCATACAAGTCATTTCTTCCGCCTTCAGGACTGCCTGTTTCGACAACCAGGAATCCAGTTGTAGTTTTAGGGATCAGGGGAACTAACGCACCTGTGCAGTGCTCTTCCTTGGCCTGTAGTTGGCGTCATAGCAGCTTCACGCTGGTCTTGGCCAGTCCCGTTTGACATGGTACACATAAGGACCCTAAAGAGCATACACTTGCAACATGGCGATTTGTAAGGTCTGTTCGTATTACCTTGAAGTAGTTTTGCCAAGTAGAATATATTTTTTAATCAATATATCTAATATATTTTCCAAAAATCAATCTTTGAGATACTTGGTCGCAGAAATAAATAAATAAAGCAAAGCTACTACTTTTTAGAAAAAAGTGGTAGATATTTTGAATAAAATGTTTCAGCAATTTGCCAACACTGTCTGAAATACTTACTTAAAAGTGTGATTCAATATAATTGCAAACCGTTAGTTAATATGATTATCAATTTTTGAATTATAAGGTTGTTTCTTTTACGCAATTTAGTAATAGAGCATTTAAAGTTTATGACGTCATCAAGCCCCGATTTTATTTGAATTGCAATGCATTTTATAAATAGTTTACACATGTTTTATTTTCATATTTTATATTATGAATATCCATGATGGGTAAGTATTACGTTGGCCCCCAACAACTAGTTTTAAGTATATTGCGTATTCCACTAAACACTTCAGATAAATAAAATGACGACTAAAGAAAAGATACAACTCAATTCTTAGGTTGATGCAAAAATTTTGTCGTATTTTAATACATAATAATTTTACTTATCAGTTAAACTGAGCAGTTTATTGCTTGAAGGGTTCACAGTTCAACAGCATCTCCACTCCCTGTATGTGAGTATTTTTGCATCACATCTTAGAAGAGCTATGAAGAAAAGGTGTATCCGTTACAATATATGTGCTGCAATAAAAAAAAAAATATTAAATGGTGAGTAAAGGTCTTCGTCTAACAGAGACAGAAGACGAAGAAAGTAAAAGAATAGAAACGTATATTTAAGCGACTGGTATACATGAACGACCAACCAAATTATAGAATAGGTTTGGAAGGCAAGGCTTCATTGAAAATATATGTCAGAAAATATATGAATTTGAGTAAAACAATGCTTTAAAATTTTATAATTAAGCTAGAAAAATAATTTCAAAGATGTTAAAGATGGAAAAATAAAAATAAATATTAAAACTGTTTAAAAAAACGCAAACATATCGTCGCTGTCAATCCAAACTATCGAATGTGAAAAAATGCATTTTTCATTACATTTAAAAATGGGTCGATTGTCACCACTATATTTTAAGATGTTTGCAGGGTTGTAACATCACCAGGGTTGCCAGTTTCGCCTACTTTTCCATTCATAAAATTTGAATTCATAGAATTCATAAAATTTGAATCACAAACCAGAAATTTTTAATAGACATTTTTTGTTTATATAATGACAGCCTATTTCGTGATTACTTAAAGTAAAAATTTTTCTCTAAAAATTTCCGGGATGATCTCGGCATGTCTAAATAAAAAAGGAGGCCAAACAGGCAACCTTCTTCTTCAAATAAATTTTATTATATATACATATATATTTTTTTACTAGGCGAAGAATTCTAATACAATGTAGTGGTGACAATTGGCCTATTTTTAAAAGTAATGGAAAATGCATTTTTTCATATTCGATAGTTTGACATGGTAGCGACGATATCGCCGGAAAGCAAGAAATAAGCAAGAAAATTAAGCGTAAATCTACCCCTTCTAAAAAAAGTTCAATTTTCATTGCCATACATTTAAAATAAAGAATATCATTTAATTTACAATGCATTTAAGTGAAAAGACGGATAATAAAGAATAAACATGTATTTTTTTTAAATATATACAAGAAAAAAAAGTATTAGCACAAAGAGGACTACTCTTCTAATATAATAGTATACAGGGTGAATCTAAACTCTTGGGCAAAATTTTAAGGGCTGAAAGTACATATCAAGACAAACAATATTAAATAGGAAACTAAGGGTACCAAACGTCTTCCGAAGGAGATAGGCGCCATTAAAGTTTAGTGTCCAAAATTTCAAATAATCATAAAAAACGGAAAAAGTGGTCGATTCGTTTGCAGTTTTCGCTAAAACTATTCTTTATGTCAGTATTTTCTTAAAAATAAATTTTAAAGATAAAGTTCAAAAAATGCCGATAGCGGGCGATTTAGACTTTGTAGTAACGAAAAACCATTTTTACCGTTATTTTTTGTATCTCACTAAATGTTTCAAAAGCTTGGACTTAAACTTAAATTTCTAGCTCAAAATCTGAATCGTTGGGAGTGATTAAGTAGCGCAATCTGAACTGCGTTCAGGAGTTTAAATTTGAAACACCTCCCTCCCCCCTCCCACTCCTGAACACAGTTCAGTTATTCCCGATCTTGGTGTCGTAGACCAGGCAGAAACAATATAAGTTGTAATTTTCCAACTGGACGAAAATTGTCCGGGCCAGGATTCGAACCTGGGATCTCTTGGCTGAAGCTGCCATGCTCTACCAATTAAACTATCCCGGTTGAATCTGAAGGGCATAATTCATCCAGTTCATGCCCTCCAGATTCAACCAGTATAGCTTAGTTGGTAGAGCATGGTAGCTTCAGCTAAGAGACCCCAGGTTCGAATCCTGACCCGGACATTTTACGTGCAGTGAGAAAATTACAACTCATATGATTTCTTTATCAATTTGAATAATTGTGTTAAAATTAATGCAGGCAGAAACTACTACCCCTACACGTAAAATAAACGACAGAGTAATGGCAAAATTAAATAGAAAATTTATTCATAACAGACATGAGCAATTTCTCCACGCAAAATAAAAGAAACTATTTCATGTATGCATGTAGTGCGCAATATGAATGAAGATTGACACGTAGAAAATGGTACACGCATGATGTCCGTGAGGATTCACAAATACTGCTCGAAAGAGTGCCCACCAGCAACGATACAGACCTCACACCGCCGGCGGAGGGAATTGCGAACATTAGTGAATACCCCGTGCATCTCCCGGATAACGCCTGCTACGACGGCAATCCTCGCAACCAGGTCCTCGTCGGAGTCGACGGTAAAAAATAGTTGTTCATTACTCGAAAGTCTAAAGCGCCCTCTACCGGCATTTTTGAACTTTATCTTTAAAGTTTATTTTTAAAATAATTGTTTTATTTAATTTTGTCATCCCTCTATCGTTTATTTTACGTGTAGGGGGTAGTAGTTACGGCCTGGTTTACGATACCAAGATCAGGAATAACTGAACTGTTTTCAGAGGAGGGGGGGGGTCAAATTTCAACTCCTGAACACAGTTTAGTTTGCGCTACTTAACTACTCCCAACGATTCAGATTTTGAGCTCAAAATTTAAGTTTTAGTCTAAGCTTTTGAAAGCATTTAATCAGATACAAAAAATAATGGTAAAAAATAGTTTTTCGTTACTCCAAAGTCTAAAGCGCCCTCTATCGACATTTTTAAAACTTTTTCTTTAAAATTTATTTTTATGAAAACACTGATATAACGAATAGTTTTAGTGAAAACCGCTAACGAATCGACCAATTTTTCCGTTTTTTATGATTATTTGAAATTTTGGACCCTAAACTTTAATGGCGCCTATCTCCTTTGGGACCCTTAGTTTCCTATTTCATATTGTTTGTCTTGATGTGTACTATAACCCCTTAAAGTTTTTCCCAAAAGTTTAGATTCAGCCTGTATATGTGCTTTTATGATTAGCAGGACTGTAAACGTCATAATCAAGCAGTTCCCAGACAATATCATTAGGAATATTGCAGATTTTACAGTAGCAATTTTTTGAAAGGAATTTAATACGGTTAGGCAGAGATCAAGTTGTAAGATAATTTCTGATTTTAGAATTACGAAGGTGTCTAGAGCCGTTATGAATAAGTGTTAGCTGTTTTTTATGGAAGCGAGATAGAAAGTCCTTACTGTTTTTGCAAGTGAAGCCCCACAATGGACAGGCATAAGTAATAATAGAGACAATGCTTGCATTATAAATAAGCATTTTATTGCAAATAGAGAGCTAAGGGCTACGTAGTAATGGCGAATGGGATTTAGAAGTACCAGTGACTTTAGCAAGGGTAGTAAGGAATTGTTTTCTAAATGTAAGTCTTTTGTAAATGATAACTCCCAGTTGCATAGCATTATATGACCAAGGGATAGTAGTATTGTCGATACTGGGTCTATTGGGGTAGGAGAATGTACGAGAGAATTCGACAGTGTGGGTTTTACTTCCGTTTAATTTGATGAGCCATAGATGGCAATGAGTATGCCACGATGATTTTAAATATTTTGTAGAAGAAGAAAAGGTGATGTGCAGGGTCATAAATACTGCTTAATAAATGGGCTAGAAGCGTGAAATGGGCTACCAAATTCACATTCACATCAAATTCACATCAATTAACACCAAAATCATTCTACAAAAACAAAAGGGCTAGAAAAGGGAGTCGATTTCAGGAAATATCAGTAAAATATAGATTAAATAGGCTAGGTCCCAAAACTGATTCTTGAATTATGCCACAGGTAATGGAGTTTAAAGCGGACAGTGTATTATTAATATGGACAAAAAAAGTACGATCACCAAGGAAGCAATGTATGAAATGTATACCTTCCGGATGGGATATTAAGCCGAATGACTTTGTAAATGAGGTCCTCATGCCAGACTTTATCAAATTCCTTGGAGATGTCTTAAAATACGGCAGCAGTAGGCATTTTTGCATTGAAGTTTTCACTTATGAATTTTACAAGGTGTAGAAACTATTGTGTTGAGTGTTTGGCTCTAAAACCGAATTGTTCAGAATTGTATGAGAATAGTGTTATCGTGTGAGACGTCATTGATATGGGATCAAATTTTATAGGGAAGAGACAAGACTGATAGGGTAAAGTTTGGTGGTATCACCAAGATTACAGAAAGGTTTAGGAATTGCAGAGATAATAGAAATTTCCAGGGTTTAGGAAAATAGCAGAATTTAAACATAGATTATGTAAGTTTTGTAATCTGAATGATACAGATTTAATAGGTAGTTAAATAAGGGTGTAATTAGAGATATTGTCATACCCAGGGGATTTACGATTTTGAAATTTTTGAAAAATATTATAAATGAAGATAGGTTGAATTTCGGGGAGGATCTCAGGGGAAAATTATGTACAATTATGTAGAGCTCAAGAAAATTATGTACAGTATCATTGACAAGATTAAAGTGGGTCTAGCTAGCAATGAATGGGTTTGGAAATAATTGATTTTCATAGTAATAACGTTATCAGGTGTTAAACTTTTACTGGTATTAAAAGTATTATAATTAGGTATCAGAATACGACAGAATTTTGCATCAACCTAATATAAGTAGAAAAAGAAAATAAATAAAATATTATATTTATCATGAAATAAATTTATCAAAACTGATGATGTCAAGATTAGAGAACTTTCTAAATTCTCTGTATTGAACTAGATATACAAAGAAACATTCTTTGTATACAAATACCAAATACAGCAATACCATTAAATACCAATTGGTTCTATTTAATAGAACCAATATAAGTAGTGGGATACGACTGGTGCAACCACATGCGAATCTAAGGAAGTTATTGCTTTATAAATCTGGTCATTTTACGTAATATTTATCATATTTATGTAATATAATTCTTCACATTTCCGCTTAGATATAATGCACAGAACACACTGTTAGCCTTCATCTAAAAGTTAAATGATTTAGTAAACTGTTCGAATGGAAAATTCAAACCATTAACATTAATTAATTATAGGTCATTTGACGAAATCGGAAAATCTGTGTGTTTAAGTCCATGTAAATATTATTATCGTAAATGTACTTATAAAAAATAAATTTAATATAGTTAGAAATGTAATTGTTGATTCACCATTAAATAATAAATTTTTATGTTGACTAAAATATGTCCTATGTCTAACTCATATTTTTCTTCTAAAATAAAATATTGTAGGAAATCTTGTCCTCCAAAATTTGTCAAGTGGTTTGTTTGGGAGTGAAATCGTTCCGAACCGGTTTTTCTTTGTGCATTTCGGTCGTAAAGGCACTCTCTTTTAACTGTAACTATATGCATATTACCCCTTGTTGCAGTTGTATATTGGTAATATTATTAATATGTGATAACCAAGTTCCCAGCAAAGGCTGGAGGTATATGTATATATCTTTATTTAAGTTTAACATTTAAGATGAATGAATAAATGTGATTCTTATTTCAAATTAAACTGTTTCATCAATGTGCACCACACCACAGACCTAAACCACTGCGTTTTATACTCCGTTTTATACCACTGCGTTCACTGTGCTCTGTTTACATCAAATATAAATACATTTAACGTGAAATGTAACGTAATGATTTAATATATATTTTTTTTGATATTATGGAAACAATATAGCTTCTCGTGATGTACACGACATTTTAACAATGCTTTTCTTGGTTCATGGAATTTCAACAAGGCATTAAATATCGCTCTATAATAAATATTGTTTTATTTGACAGCAAGTAAATTCATTATAATTCATTTATAAACATACGAATTTTATCAATAAAAGTCCCTTTAGATTTCAAGCACGAGACGAATATTATCTCAACGAATGTCATGCTTCAACGATTTTAGAACTGAGAAAGAAGCTTTTCAAAAGAGTCAATCCGAACCGTGGGATACGCTATATGCACGTGCGCGCAAATCTAAAGATATTAACAACTTATAAATCTAGTCAATCATGTAATTCAGTTTCCCTAATATAATTTTTCACATTTTAGTTTCGATGAAATGTAGAATACTGAATGTATGCTTTGATCTAAAATAGATTATGGTAAATGGATAAACTGTAGGAAAGGAAGTTTATATTTTTTTTACAATTGAAATGTATTTGTCGGTCAACAATTTAATACATATGTATATGGATAATTATGTGAATTTTTGTAAATGTATTTATACACATTTAAGCTTTTATACTTATAAATAATGTTTCTTATATATAAAATTATTCTTAATGTTAGTAATTTTATAATATGTGTGTTTTTGTTTTTTTCATTTCACAAAGGAAATCTTATACAAACTTAATAGAATTTTAGAAAAAAAGAAATATTTTTCAGTAGAAATAGGATATATAGAGAACAAAAATGAGAATTATTTATGTAACATTTTATTGGTGAAAAATCTCCAATGACCCTCATAACCCTCAAAATTAAATGGGGCTTTATATGCCGTACAAATTTAAATTGTAGTTTATTCAGGGGGGGGGGGACGTGAATGCAAGTCTAAAAAACACGGAAAAATATTAGTTTAAAATATTTTTTGTTGATTTGTGGAAAATAGTTGACGTTTTTTTTTCAATACGAAATTTCCATAAAATCGTGGAAAAACAAATTTTATAAAAATAAAATTAATTTTAACTAAAGCTGTAATCAATGCTTAATATGATAAAATAGTACACACAAACGATTAAAAATTTCTTTTAATATAAAGATGGCATGTTTCATACGCTCAAACATCAACATTAGTTTATTTATCATTATCGATCTGTAGGAACTCTCCGTTTGAGCATATAAAACATGTCATCTTTATATTAAAAGGGATTTTTAAGCCTTTTTGTGTACTGTTGTATCACTTTAAGCATTAATTACATCTTTAGTTTAACGTTAATAAGTGATTTTATTATATAATTTTGTAAAAATAATCTCATCAGCAAAAAGCTTAGAGTAAGAAAATTATTTGTATTATATACTATAGAACACTTCTGACAGGTGGATACTGCTTTTTGTTAAAGATAGTTTAAAAACAAACAAACAACGTTTAAAAAATTTAATCTGAATGCAGAAATCTAGTAAAACAGGCATTTTCACAATATATATATTATTTAAAAATTTTTAAATAAAATCTGTGGAAAACATGCAAAATATTTTATTAGAAGCCATGTTTATGTAAAATTAGGAATTTAATGATTCAACAGATACGTAATAGTCGCATCTAGCTTTACTCGATACTTAAAGCTAAATTCAAGGACGCACACATTGTAAAACGGAAATCTATCTAACGCGGAAATATTTCAAAGTCCCGCAGAAGGATTTTCAATACCGTAAAGTCAGTCTAATTCGAAATACTGTCAACGACGGAAAATTTACTCGTACCCGACTATTTCCGCCTTAGACAGAATTTACTGTAGTAATGTTCCGCAGTTCAAAAAATGCAATTTTAAGAAAAACAGCGTTAAAAATTTTGGAAGAGGATTTGACGCTTTAAAAAACGACGCAGAAAAAAGACTGCATTTTTGGTGATAGCTGGGCAATTATCATTGGAAACGGAAATAAACGCAGAAGCCTTTAGGATAAAGAAAAGAACTTGGATGTTTTAAAGCGTAGAACCATTGTTAATAGAAGTCTGTGACATCAAACTCATTGATATTTCATAATGGAATTAGCAAAACGTCATTTTAATAATTAAAAACTAAACTGAGTAATTAACTTTGAAATCATTCGATGTCTATATTCCAATACAGCTATACATATTATGGTTTGGCAGTTATAAGTTATTAAATTATTTAACTCTATACACCCCAGACTATTTAAACGCAGTAAGTTAAATCTCCCTTCCCCATCAGAATAACTGGAGTACAAAGAATCAAATGTTGATGCATGAAGTGCTATCAGTATATTGTAGTCAATAATTACTTTATTCTTCGTCTATATCTACACATTAAAATATTCTAGTTAAATGCGTTTAAAAGAATTGCCTCTTTGAATCGTGAAAATGTTATTGATGAATCTTTTTCAAATACACAACTTTTCCTCCTTTTAATACACACACAAAAAATTATTTAATAGTAATTATTCTTTTAATTATTTAAAATCCATCTGTGCTTATTACTGTAATAATTTTTTATGTGTTCCAAATTTGTAAAATTTATAATTATCTTAAGTGATTAGAAAGCTACATTAATGAATAGTGAATATGCATGTTCACAATTAAAAAAAAAGATATTATATGGATAAAACAATATATTTCTTTTAAATGCTAACTGATTAATTATTCCGAACTTTAGTAAATCAGAAAAAAATATTAAATAGCTATCTTTATATTACATCTAAAGTTTTTTTCGAAGCGTCTTCATTAAAGCCTACATGGCATACTTAAAAAGTACATGGATGTCTACTTAATCGAGAGAATCTGTATAAAAAAGCATATAAGGTTAAAAATTTCTAAATAAACACCACCAAACAATTGCCAAATATTCTTCAACATGAACAAATTCCATGCACAGCGCAGTAGACATTCATCTTCAGCATGTGTCAGACACCATTGATCTAACGCATACCCAGATGATATTAATTATTTTTTAAAAGATAAGTAGCAGATATATCACCACAGAGACAACCTAATAGTACAACTCATTAACATTCTAGTTATATCGAAATTGGACGTTCCCATTTCTCTAGAATAAAACTGGAACGAAGTTTGCCGGGTGGACAATATCTTCTTCACAGATATAGCACTTGAAAATAACATATCACACATCCTTTAAATAAAAATGTGAAATTTTTAATTCTAGTTTTTGTCAATTTCATTACCATAAATCTCCTATCAAAATATTTTAACACTTTGAAAATTTACCAATAATTTCGAATATTTGTTTTGGCGTAAAATAAAATCGGTGTGGAAAATGAGAGTATATAATTGGTATCCGAATACCTTACCTATTTATTTATTTTATGCATGTAGAAAATCAAAATAAATTTCAAAATTTGGCTGCCTTTTATATCGTGCAGATGGATCATACAAGATGGAAAAGCATATGTGAAAAGCTTATATGATAGAAAATACAATTTAAAAAAGTCCTTCCGGCCTGTACCGGGAGGAATAGGTAGCTTTCCTACATCTTTGTTTTAAAATTTTTGCTAATGTTACACGAAAACAGCAAGTTAAAATGCAAAGAAACGTTTACAAAAGATTCGTTAATACTGAATTTGAATAAGAAATTCACCAAATTATTGAGCAATAGCCAAATTGGCTTCATTTATGAAGACTTATTTTGGTCGCCCAATTTGGCGATATTTCGCCAAATGTCGCCCATTTTGCCAATTTTGACGCTAACGGATATGAATATATAGTTTTATGCGTATGATTGGGAAAATTATTACAACAATGAAAGAAAATAATTTGCAAGCAATGGCGTTAATGTGCTGTTTTGTTTCAAAATGTCAGCCACCCTAGAATTTCAAACTACTCTATCTCATCCATTTTTTAAGATAGAGGTAAACCAAAAAATGCTCTGGAATCCTTGTATCAAGGCCTAACACATATTTAAAAAATAAATTTTAATTTTTAATTTTTTTGTATATTTATTTTAGTTTTAAATTTTTAAATGGCCGCCATCTTGAAACAAAATGGCGGACCAAGCTGGCCAACGAACTCGGTCGAGACATTGGTGAGCTTAATACACACAATTAGTTTCATCAAACTCGATTTATAAATACGAGCGTTATCGTATGACATATGTCAGATATATATATATATATATATATATATATATATATATATATATGGATATATCTATATATATAAATCAACATATGAGCGGAGGGTGGTTTTGAGGTCTGGGGGTCATGATCGGTGAAAATATATCGAAATTTTCCGGAACTGCTTTCCTCCGAACGGCTGCAATAGGTAGCTTTATACTTTTTAGTATTGCAAGCTACCTAAAATATATTGATTGTTTAAAAAAACGATCTCCAGCTGTTTATAATATTATGATGATTACATAGTGGAAAGAAAGTTAATCGTAACATCTTAATTTGTGTATTAAATCACAAAATAGTCTAAAATATATATAAATCTTATGTTAATACGTTCTACTTAATACCAAAAATCATCAAGCGAATCCATTTATGAATATACACTTTCTACAAAGAAACAGCAAATGTTTTAGAGTAAGCAAACAAATAGGCAATGGATGAATTTAATGCTTCAGTGACTTCGAAGAGCGAAAATGGCAATTCCAAAGAGCCAATTCCAATGGTGGGATACGCCTGTCGTAACTGCGAATCTAAAGATTTTCTCACCTTATAAGTCTGGACATTTCATCGGAATATCGATTACGTACGCTAGTATAATTTTTCATTTCTTCATTTAGATAAAATGTGGGAAATCGTGTGAATGCATATGTTTAAAAGTGATTATATTAAACATTATTAATGAAAGATATGAATGGGAAATTTGTATATTCCGCGTGAAAATTTTATAATTTTGGTTGAAGACATTTGTTTCTGGATTATTAAATGCATTATGTCATTGAATTACATATATTTTACAATCACTAAGTTTCCCGATTATTATAAAAATGGTAAATAAAAAGTAATGAAGCTGGAAACAAATTGTAAAAATTATTGATTTGTGTACGATTTCATATGTTTACGTGTATTTAAAAGTCATTAGTTTTTAATTTTAATATATATTTTTTATATTTATAACGATATTAGTACCTATAAACCTATTAATAATGGTATTAAAGTAATACTATATTATTACTAGCCGCTTCTGACTACCGGTTTGGTCTCCCTTAAATGTAGACTAAGCATTGCAACGTGTTACTTTTATTCCTAATTTTGATTACTTGCTTTATCCTTCGCCAAATCAGATGAATCTAATAGACAAAACAAAAACTGTTTGAGATCATGGTAGCATTTTGTATATTTTTTTTATTATTATGTATTTCAGTTTTCTTGGCGCAAACCAATTAACTGACTCAGGCATTTATGCTTCATGACCGCTTGCATATCATTTCAATACGTTCGCTAATGCAAATATTTTTAAAGCTATTAATCTTCCGTAATTGGGTCCATTGCCAATATTCGTATTTTAGCTAATACGATTTAGTGTAATAAAGTATTTTTGTGAAAACCATTTAATTATATACACATTTACACTAAATCATATTGTCGCTAATGTCTTTTTTGTTTCATCTTAACTTTCAGTTTAGATCTGATTACGGAAGATTAGAAAATCTATCATTATTCTCATTTAATCGTCTTGAATAATGTGCAATAATCGGGCTGCATACTAATTGGTGTAATTTAGCGAGGAAACATAGAATGTTCGAAAGGGATGATAATCAAATTCCCTTTATACCATATTTGCTGCCAGTATCGCCCATTCTTGACACTTGACGTGCAATCTAATTAAAATTCACAGATAGTCTTCTGGATGATGAGCACTGTTCAATTTTGTTTCTCTTTGCACTCCTTTTTGTATACAGTTCAGGAGTTTTCATAACTGCGTAGCTCAATGACTTCGTCATTTATGCTTAATGTATACTGAATTTTAAGATCCGTGCTACGTAAATACCTGTGAAATACTCATGTAAATAGTCCGTCTTTTCTTTACTCTTTGGTTAATATTATGTAGTAGAGATATTAAAGGCAATTGCAGAAGCAGATATTAACTGTATAACATAATAGATTAACTGTATAACATAATAGATAATAGTATCAATATATATATATAGATACGTATATTATAGTCATAGATATAGTATGTGATTAGTAGTCATAGATATAGTATGTGATTAGTAGTCATAGATATAGTATGTGATTAGTAGTCATATTTATAGTATGTGATTAGAATATATATCTCATGGTATAATGTACAGCAAATAAAATTACCAGCGAAAATATCTAGCTAAAAGCTGTCAATCTTTTGTTATGTGTTTAATAAATGTATACCAAATTATTGTTTTGTATTACTTTAGTTTGCTTCTATGTCATTTACCATTTTTAATGAGGTTATGTATTAAATGAATGTATATTAAATTACTGTTTTTAACCCGATTGACTGCTGACAATGAAAATTATGGCTGCCGATTACCAATCATATTCGGTGATCTGACTTCCTGGCATGGATAATACGTAAGTACCAAATTAACTGACAATTTGTATTGAAATTTAATTTATTAAATATTATTACATGAGTTATATTTGTTTATATTTAACTTACGTGAAGAAAAGATCGTGAAGGGAGTTGAGTTGTAAAGCTCTTCACCTAACTGAATTATGCTAAAATTTCATTGGCTTAGAGTTGTAAATTATTTTTTTGACACCAAACAGCGCTACAAAATTTGAATCGTAGAGAACATGGTTTGCGAATGATTACCTTCATGGTTTAGTATTTTCATCGTTCACGGCGAACTAATCTTTTGTATTTGTTTATTTTGTTGGAATGAGATTGTTATGTCACAGACATATATCTACTTTATTATTTCGTTTTCAGTATTTAAAATTTCCACTTTTAAAATTTAATATTTCTTTATTTCTAAATTTAAAATATTTTATTTTTCATTTTTATTTATTTTCCGATTATTCCCGTTTTCTAAATTTATTTATTCGACCATAACTTAAAATTTTATTTATTTCCGTTTATAAAAAATCGCCATCTTTAATTTTTATCATCTTCTTCCTGGCCGTTTTCAAATTCTATGCGCGCTTGCTAATCACACATTGATTTCGCTTTGCCGGCACTCGGTTTTGCGAGCGTAAATCTGATATTACGCATGGTAGTTTCAAACTTTTATGCAGTTTTCCTGTGGCATCGTGTCGTTTCCGGAGGGGTTTTAATGTCGTAATGGCGTGGAGCCCTCCAATTGGCAGAGTTTTGGCACGCGATCGTGAAGTTCGGCGTTAGCTGCGTAACATTCTCTCTCGCTGCAAATGACTCCCGTGGGTGAAGTACGTATCTCTGAAAAGCTGCTGTAAAAGGGAGTTCGATCACAAGGCTAAATAGGCCTATGGTCGAATCCGCACAAAAAAATGTATTTTTACGAAAATTTACTTATGAAAAATATAACCTTCAGATAGAATGTTAATATTTCTGGTAAAATACTGGATACTAATTGGAGTGGCTGGATATTACATGACGTAGTCTAAAAGTATCAGAAGGCCTTCATCTAATAATAGGAATGAGATGCTATCCTGAGAATGACAAATTCTGGAACATCATTGTTATCAAAGGCATGTCTTATGGTTCATTTTTCTTCAGTGATATTTCATATGATGTTTAACTATAGCTGCGGTAATTTTTTAATATTTCTATTTCTTGGTTTTGAAATTTGGCGAAAATATCTGTTTTGGATGCAGGACATAGAGAATGATATAGACAACCGTTCAAGGAACAATTTGGAATCATCCTTTGTGTGAAGTAACCGGACTGTACAAGTGATTTTATCTCCAGCTTCCATTGATCTAATTTTATAATGTTGCATCACTTAGATGAATTACGTTACTAACGAAACAGACAGGCTACCGTGGTGTATTCCACTTATCTTTTTTTTTACAGACCACTAGAGTGACGTGATGCTCTTTTCGTACACCTGCATTGGTGCAATCCAGCATCACGTTACTCTCGTGGTCTATAAAAAAAGATACGGGTAAAGCACCACGGTAGCCTTTCCTTTTCGTTAGCCTCGGATGAATTAAAGGTGTCCGATTCCAAAAACATGTGAACCTTAAATCCTTGGCTGTAAATTAAAAATATTTTCCCTAGTAATAATTTAGCTGAATGTACGTTAGACGTTGGACTCACTTTGATCTAAAAATAAGAATGCTAATGTTTAAAATATTAAATATCATACTGAGTTTATTTCATCTAAAATATTCCTTTCTGTTTATTTATACCTTTTAAATCCATGAAAATCTATATATATATTACGCTATCGTACGTGGCACAGAAATCGCGATTATTTATTATTTGCCGATGGCAACGAGAGTTTTGTTTTCACTAATTTGCGAATATTAAGAAAAGTATTTGAGGTATCGATTTAAAAGTCACCACACATATGTAGAAAAATTTTTTGCATCCGAAAACACAATTTTTGTAAAAAATGGCCGGCAATTTTTCTTATTTATTTTAAAAAACTAGCTACTTTATAAAAAGGAAAGAAAATAAAGTGCGAAATCAAACCAAGAAACGCGTCATTTTGTTATTAATTAAAACAATGACTCCATTGTTGTACCTCATGCAGTTTAACCTCATTGTTGTCCGCATCGGTATGGCGTCACTGTTACGAATTTGTTATTTATAATATAGATTGAGTAATAGCAAATAATAAATAATAATAAATGAATAAAATAATCTGATTGGGTTGGAGATTTGCGTCAAGTCAGTCCTACCTGTCATTTTTAGAGGTTCAAGATCACTAACAGTTTCAAGTTGCATAAAGAAAATAATATTTTACATTATGAAACTCACAGCAAATATGCGTGCCTTTTAAACAGAGAGAGAGTTAGCAAGTTCGCTGTTACAGGTTGGCGAATGGCAAAGTGGGAAAACTTTTGAGTTTCCCCCAATTTGCTATCCAGGTATACAAGATCCAGTGCAGCCACTTTTCAGTAACATTGATTTGTCAACGGTGACACCCCAAAAGCTTAAAGGACGAGACATACTAACAGTGACAAACAATTAGTATTAAAATTAATAATAATATCGCAGAGCTCTGAAATTTACAATTTTGTATATAAAGACGTATTCAATGCAGAAAAAAAGATAAAAATATTTTCATAATTGTGAATGGTGTAGATATTTTCTATATAATATGTTATACACTTTTTTAATTTTAAAGAGTATCCAGCAAGTATTGTGTGCATGCAAAGGTTTTTTATATGCACGATGCTGGAAAAATACCTCTGTTTTCATATTTTTAAGTTGTGTCCATATCTTATGATGTGTATATATTTTTTATTTCAAAGTTCCCAGTCCTAAGTGGAGAAGTTTTTATGGATGATATTTATACATATAACGCTGAAATTCGTGTATTCTAATATGTATATAGTATTTAAAAGAGTAGGCACTAGAGTGCAGATACTCTGCGTAGGGTCGGCTAGTATATTTAAATTTCTTTTTGAATCTACAATATAATGTAAGGAGGTCTGCGCAGATACCTCTTCTGTTATTAATACTTCAATATATATATATTTACTAATAAAGCAAATTTAGTTAATAACCTTTTGTGTTTTCATTTTGTGTATGTTCCTGTCATATTACTGAAGAACTGTAGAAAAATATTTAATTAAGCCTTTAATTTTTAAAGTAATAAACGTCAATAATAAAGAATATCAGATACATTTTTATAAAGCAATAATATTTATATCTATATAAATTTGAAGTTTTAATGAAATAATTTGTATTTATGAAAATATCACTATTTAAATTTATTAGAACATTATATAAATGTAAACTACTTCAAATAAAAATATGAATATGGCGCAATAGTTCTTATACTTTGAATGTTTACAGGGGTGCAGATTTGTTTATAGTTCAGGTAAGAGTGTTTTATTTATTTTACTATGAATAGAAATGTTTATACTGTTATAATTTATTCTTTCACAATAGTATTGTACTTTTGGTTTTTATTTTTAATCACTGTCGATCACTGTGCCAAAAATCATCTCTTCCCTTTTTGGAACATTCAAAATTTAAAATATTTAACCAATTACTCAAAATTCTCTTTCATTCTATTTTAGAAAATCCTATTTCTATTTTAGATAATTAGAGAATCTTTACTATTTTTTCTTTTTTCTCTATTTTTTTTTCATTTTAATTACAGAGATATTGGACTGTCAAAATAATTTCAACTGAAGTTAATTCAGAATGTATGTATACTTGAATGTAACTCATGTCTCATACATTTTTTTTAACAATCTTTCTAAAAATGCAACATTTATACACTTTTATTCGAAAAAATACTTTTAGTCCGTAACTGTTTATGACAGTAACATGATTTGCGTCTTTATTATATAGATTTCAATACCATAATTAATAGTATAATTAATAACAGTAATTATATTTATTTTAAAATGAAACCTTATTTATACTTCTATTTTTGGCTCACAGGCTATCAAAGCCTGAGAGCTAATGTTCCCGCAGGTTCTGTATGTACGTAACGCGATAACTCTTGATAGAAATATCCGATTTGCTTCAAATGTTGTACATACTTTCATGCTGATAAGGCACTTCCCTCATTAGTTTTCGGGGTTCATTGGTTAAGCATAAAGGGGGAAACGGGGGATAATCCCCCCTTAATTTAGATAAATGAGTTTTTCATGCAGAATTATCCGATTTGCTTCAAATTTTGTATATATGTTCATTGTGATAAGGAACTTCCCTGAATAGTTTATGGGCTCATTTGTTAAGTATAAAGGGGGAAAATGGGGGAGCTAATCCCGCCCTTAATTTAGTTAAATGCATATTTCATGCAGAATTATCCGATTTGCTTCAAATGTGGTATAGAAATTTATACTTATAAGGCGCTTCCCTGATCAGATTTGGAGGTTCATTGGTTAAGTATAAAAGGGGGAAACGGGATGGCTAATCCCCCCCCCCCCCTTAATTTAGGTAAATGTGTATTTGATGCAGAAATAGCCAGTGAGTTTAATGCCATCAGTTGTTTAACTGGGCCCTTTTCTTTTTATTTAAGTTCTGATTTTCCACATGCGCAAACGGACTCTTATATATATATATACAGAGAGAGAGGGGGGGGGAGAGAGAGAGGGAGAGAGAGAGAAACAGAGAGAGATTTTGATAGTGATGTTCAAATAATGCGCATTATTTTTACTTAATTCTATCTATGATGGAAGAAAGTATTGTAATCGAAATTTTTGTCGGCTTCCGGTTTTCGACGGACATACACTTATTAGGGGTAAGAGATTCCGAAAGACATGTTTTTACAAAAAGTAAATTCGTCTTAGCTTGGGGTTATACAAAGAATCACAAAATTCTGCCCGGATAAATCCTTCATTGTGCAGTTATCATGATTTAGAGGAAAATTTGAAATTTTAGGTATAATTTTCAAATATTTTTTAGTCACTAATCGATTACATTTTGGACATACAACCATGACTCGACCTTTTTCATTCTTCTTTGACATATGACGAAAGAAGCTATTGAAAAATGCCAATCGCAATATACAGTAGGTGCAATCACATGCACAATGAAAGGTGAAGACCCCATAAACTGGAACAATTCAAGCACTAATGATTTTATCTCTATAATATAATATTTTTTATTTTGGAAAAATCTTGTCTTTGAATTTATTTCAAATTTAGTATTGTAAAGAAATGAAAAAACAAAAGATAAAATTATATCATTTACATTAAAAATGCAAATGTCAGCTAACCATTTCTTAAGTTATGTTAATTCTTGAGGCATCACGGCTAGGAATTATATAGCTCTTATATACCTCCAGTTCTTCTTCCAAAATATAACATGATTAAAGTGAAAATCTAACGTAAATATTTAGTAATTATTTGTTTGTAATATAATGATAACAGTATAGACATCTTAAATTATTTTATTAGCAATGTTTTACTCAGATAATTGGAACTCAAGATGGCATTAAATATTCTTCTTCTAAAATATTTCATATTTTATTACAAAACCCCTCACTAGTAACTATGTATAAATATGCACATTTTATAGATAGAATCTCTTTTTAGATTTCAAGCAAGTCAGAAATCCGCGGCTCAACGAATTTCAGGCCTCAATGATTTAGAATTGAGAAATAAGCTATCCAAAAGAGTTCATGCGTTTCGTGGGATATGTGTCATATAACCGTACGCAAATTTATAGGTATTATCACCTTATCAATCTGGACATTTAGAGTAATATTGGTAATGTGCTTTTAATGTAATTTTTCACATTTTCGCTTGCATAAAATATGGATAACTAAGTTTATGCTATCATCTTAAAGTTATTACCGTAAATGAATGAATAAATAATATGAATGGGGAATTTATACTTTTGGCATGGGCAATTTAATAGTTCTTTGACGATTGGAACGAATTTTATGTGGATTGTTAAGTGCATTATCTGAAGGAAATATTTAGATTTTTTACATAATAAAACATAAGCATAATTTGTATGAAAATATTATGTATTAATTTTCAATTTATTTATTTTAAATCTGCGTAAGTTTTTGTGTATATATATATCTTCCAACTTCATTGCACTATTTAAATATTGTTTTCCCTGTAAATAAAAGTATACTTAACTTATAAACTAAAATAGAAACAGACAAAGAGAAAGAGATAAAGAAAGATAGAGAGAAAAAGAGAGGAAGAGAGGGTAAAAAGGGCGTGACAGGGGGAAGGAGAGAGAAAGGGGAGAGAGTGAGAGGTAACTTTCTTCAAAATAAAAATCTCAAAATCTAATTATTACACAGATCTTCAAAATTTTTGAATTAAAAAAAAAATATTTTTTTTTAATTTTAAATTAATTCTTTACATTTTTGGAATGCTATTTAATTAAAAAATTTAACTCAGTATTTTTTTCTATCACTTACAGGTTTTTCATAATCTGAATCAACATTTGTTACATTGGTTTATATCGTCTGCTCAAATTAATAATGCAAATAAATAAAATAGGAGAATTTTATTTATTATTTTTTTTGTATACATATAAAGTACAAAACATTAGATTTAAATTAATCTATTTTTCTTGGCCAATTCCGTTTTGATAGTAAAATTGCGTTTTTGCTTTTCCTTATATGTAACTTTTGAGATATGTCCACCAGTAATTGGCGATCATATATTCCAATGACAATTGCACAATAGAAAGAGAAACGTGCTTTTATTATTATGTAAATGAGTAGTTTTAGGTCTTCTTTTAATACAGTCAATAAAAAATATCCATTCGTGGTCTTCATATCAACGAAACATGTGCATTAACCTATTAATATTCTTCCAGTAAATTTAGCCGCTATCATGTAGAAACTAAGAGGTTATTGGCTGTTCTCTTGTTATATACATAGTAGTATGTGTTTTATGAGCTCAGATATTTTCCAATTAGTTTGGAGTCTAAAATTTTAGCACAACATCATATCTCTGACTAAATAAGAATGTCCAAATTGATTAAATAATTGAGGGGAATCAGTGTTTATATTACACTGAAAATCATTGTCAGCAGCATTATATGAATTCAAATCAGTTGAGTTTCTAAATATGTCTCGTAAAAGAGGTCAGAAATCGTAAGGAACAAGTGGAAAAAACATACCTAATGAAACATATTTGGACACAAAAGGATTTCTTTTTTAGGGTTTCGTTCATCTCACGAAAACCTATTACTCCCGCTCCGTTGTCTGTCTGTCAAAGAGCTATTCTCGGAAAATATGTAACTTACAGAGTTGAAACTTTGTGTATATAGCGGAATACCAGTTAAATATTAAAATTTGAAAAATTCGTATTATTTTAATAAATAGAGATAAAAAACCAAAATTCTAACAGCCCCTTTTTTTATTAAATTTAAGCATTTTTCGTTATAGCAGATGCCAAAAATTAAAAATACACAATGAAATTCTTTCTACAATAATTAATTTTCTACCAGACGATTTCCACTTGAAAAATGAAAATGAAATAAAAAGTTTCACCAGTTGAAAAAAAGATTACTATGAAATAAAAATGATTGACGTCATAGTGGTAAAAAAAGCGGAAATTTTCAAAGATTTCTCAATAATATAAGGAGTATGAGTATATGTACGTACACAAAGCAGATTAATATCACGTCATTAGAGAATTAAAAAGAAAATCTGACGTCCTATTGGAAGTTTAACGAATTTTTCAGATGTTTGAGAATAATACAAATCGAGTATTAATATAAGTAATAGAGAATAGTGAATATATGAGTTTGAGAAACATATTGATTCATGATAAAAATCCGATTATGGAAATATTAGCATATTTTAACATTTTAAAGGTGTACAACATGTCTAATTTTGAAATTATTTTTTATATCGTATTTAGTCCGCATGACAGATATTATTATGACAGAATATAATAGCCGGCTTCGCTCGCTATCGGGCTGGTTTGATACTCGAAAAAACGAAAAATTAGACCGGTAAATTTTTACTTTATAAAAAACATGAATCTTTTTTTGTTGTTGTTGCTAAATAAAATTTATTTGGATTTATTAAAGAAAGGATAGAGTGTTTTGAAAGGAATATTAAACGAAACCCTTTGAGCGATCTTCGATCACACTTACCCACTTGTTTAAACTTACTGATATCACATGAGCACAAAAAAAAGAGAACCAGTGTCGTATTTAAGCCTCTTCATTAGCAATGAGATACAAAATTTTAATACTTAATTTACTTCTTGGCAAAATTATTAAATATCTTATAATAATATTACAAATTTTGTACGGAGAACATGGGTATATATCTATCCGTATCCTTATGTGACACTCCAAGGTAGGTGAAGTAAATTTTCTACAGAAAGTTGTAAAATCACTGACGGTTAATTTTGTATAACACAAATTTGTTAAATAAGGTTTTCGATTTAATTTAAATTAAGAGTTGTGATTGCAAAAAGCAGACCATAACAGTCAAAATTGTGCGGAAATATTACGTGACACATTATTATATTTTATCTGTTTTTGAATTCAGAATCTAAAACTAATAATAATAATTAAAAGAATCAAGGGATATTTTTATTGTAGACCTGTTTTTAATTTTTTTAATGTTATATTAACAGACTTGAAATGGCTTTTTAAATACACATAAATTAAAATCAATAAATTTAACGGTTAATGTATGCAGTGGACATAAAAGAGAAAAAGAATAGAAATATTTATTGATTGGAATATTTATTTTTTATTTTTATTATACTGAATATTAAATTTTTTCAAAACATAAATTTTTGTATAATGGTTTCAATTAATTACAAAAAAATTACATATTCCAAATAAATTAATAAATATAGTCGTATATATATATATATATATATATATATATATATATATATATATACAGGGTGTTTAAAAAATGACCGGTATATTTGAAAAAACAATAAAAATCTAAACGGGCAGCGATAGAAATACACCGTTTGTTGCAATATGCTTGGGACAACAGTAAATTTTCAGGCAGACCAACTTTCGAAATTAGTTATAATTTTCAACAACAGATGGCGCTGCAGTCTGGATAAAACTAAACCACGTCTATGAACGAAATTACCAGAAACCTTTGTAAACGTGTCAGGTGAGATGGCTTCACATGCAGAAGAGATGTACTGTTTCAGTTGTTCAATTGTTTCTGGATTGTGGCGGAACACCTGGTCTTTCAAGTGTCCCCACAGAAAGGAGTCACAAGTTTAGAAAGGTTTCTGGTAATTTCGTTCAGAGACTACGCCTTATTATTGCTGCCCATGGTGGATATGTGGAAAATATCGTGGTTTAGATTTTTCCAGACTGTAGCGCCATCTCTTGTTGAAAATTGTAACTAATTTCGAAAGTTTGTCTGCTTGAAAATTTACTGTTGTCCCAAGCATATTGCAATAAACGGTGTATTTCTATCGCTGCCCGTTTAGCTTTTATTGATTTTTTAAATATACCGGTCATTTTTGAAACACCCTGTATATATATATATATATATGTGTGTGTGTGTGTGTGTGTGTGTGTGTGTGTGTGTGTGTGTGTTAATTTGTATTAGTTTACGGAGATCTATTGCAAGTAGATGTCTGAAAATCTGCTTCAGGATAGACGAATCCAGATAATAATACACTTGAGACTCATCCATTACATTTTTTTTAAAATTAGGGCAGACATTAATTAAATCCTTTGTAGAACACTTATGAACAAGTTGCATTTTCCAGCATACCACAGGTGTCATTATATCGTCCATGCATGTCCGGGGTGAAGGTAGTTCTTTCCACGTATTATTATTAGTAAAAGTTCTGTGTTTTCTTCATTTACAGGCCTGGTTCCCTATTTTACCTGTACTGTAAGCACATGAAGACACTCTACTGCTGTCGCAGAAATCAGTGTGTATTCCCTTCTTACCAGCAAAATTAATCCTTTTTATAATATTCTCAAAACTTCCATCACAAGACAGAAATCTTTTAGACAGAATCATAAAAAATGAATTCGAAATGTGTCGTCTAGTTGCAAAACCGGCCAACTCCTCAAAATTTGAAAATGTGTTTTTTCAGCTTTTTAAGTTCTAAGTAAACGCTTCTTCCATCTGGAAACAATAAACAAGCCTAAGCTGGTCAAATTCCTGTGTTATATGCGTTTGAAAATCACGATGTGCTGCAAAACCGGCCAAATCCATAAACTACCGACGTTCAAAAGCGGCCATCTCCATATTCGCTAGATGACACTTCTGCTTTTCCCCACAGTAACCTCTCACTTGTTGATTAGATTAATGTTATAATGTTTTCTCTCACCTGTGACTGCCACTCCTTGGTGCATACAAAGTTTCTAATAATTTATTTTCGTGTTTTCTCTGAATATGGAGAAGTTTGTGGAGGAAGTATCTCCTAATCAATCAAGGAAGAAGAAAAGTGACCCTACGACGTGGAAAAGAAAAAAGGCCAAAGTTCACCTTGTGATAACGAAGGGCGGATTAACATGTTTTTATGCTCTAGGCAAAATACTTTTCTACGCCCTCTCCCTTCGCTTTCACAAAACTGTAAGTGCATTTTCTCTGATAATTTAAGAATTTTTTAATCTATTTAATTTTTTAATAAAATATTCTTCCATTTACATTTTTTTTTATAAATTTTAGTATTTTGAGGATTGTAGATGCGGAATTAACGGGTTTTTCGTACAGTTAAAATCTGAGAGAATATATTTGTGATTACATTTTCATAATTTTTGGCATTATTTTTTTCAGGTACTGTCCAACTAGTAATCCAAGAAATCCAAGCTGTGGACACTCTTCAAAAGCTTACGAATGCTCCTCAACGCTTCCTCGAAACTTTTGGGTGTTTGCTACCCCTAAAAACCCAATGTCACATTACATTTAGCAAGAATTAATTTTTGGTTTGTTTCAAAACCGGCCAACTCCAAAGTAAGTTGCAAAGGTAGCCAAATCCAAAACAAAGACTTACATAACTCCCTCATTTCATGTGCCTCTGTCACCTTATTTTGTGTTTTCAAATATACTGTCTTAATGACTATAAAACTAAAGAGTTTTGGTTCTAATCTTATTTTGACTAAGTGTGGCAAAAAATGAGCTTTTTCTCAAAATTTTACTCTTTGGAGATGGCCGGTTTCGCAACTAGGCGACACAAATATTCCTCAACAAGACTTTAAAATATAAAATCCTTTTATAAAATAATAATCACATTTTATGTATTTTATAGTCAAAGCAAGAGCATTTTAATTTGAAGGATAGTAAAATAAACTACTATTCCTTCTATAATCAGTAGTATTTTTACTACTAAATAATTTACACTATCCAAATATTTTCCGAAACAAAAATAATCACTTTTGAAAATAACATCAAAATAAACTATTAATGTACAAATATTTATTTTTTAATTGAAATTTGCATTCAAGAGACGGTTTAGTATTTTATATAAATAAAAAACTTAAGAATCAGATTTTTTTATTTATTTATGTATTTATTTTTTATTTTTTCGCTTATATTGACTGAATATAAATGTCGATTATTAATCATAACAAAACTTATGTTTTCGTGTTACTTCGTAAGTTTTAGTATCTGAAACTCAATTGTCTCATATAAAATACATTATACTGCTAAATACAAAAAATATAGCATGAATAACCTCTTTTTGAGATTAAAAAAAATAAATACAGCCTGGTTCAACTAAATTCATCACACTGTCAATATATTCTTTATACAAGATTTACTCAACTGTTTCCGGGTAACATTTTTTCTGTTGCGCAACAAGAAACCAATTCCTTATACTTGTATTTTTTCATTTCCGGATATTTTTTTAGGATTCCTGTGTTGTTTACAGCTTAGAAAACAAGACTTTTTCCTGTTTGTCCTTGAATATTAAAGCAAATCTCATTTTACATACATAAAACGGACCATTATAGCAATACAACGAATGGAGGGAGTAAACAAAACACAGCTACTTTTAGCACAAAATTAATTTTTCTACACTGATGGTGATAAATGTCAATTATAGAACATTTTTTAGTAATCAAAACTTTATTAATTTATTGTCTTACGAACACTCAATTACAAATGATTATGATTTGTAAATGTCTGTCTGTGTATCTGAACCGGGAACGCCTCCAACACCAAAGCCCACACCGGTAGTGTCTTTACTTACTTTAGTGCCCGAAAAGGACTGCTCAGACTAGGAATAAAGTCTGTAGAGAATGGATGTCCCCCCGGTCCCCATTATTGAGGTTTAAAAAATAAAAAAATCCCGCCGGTAAACGCGACAGAGGGCGGGGAGGTGAGCAACAGATAAATGAATATGAGAATAAAATGGAACCAATATTTAAAAAATATATATTACAACAAAGTATCACTGCCGGATAATACAAAGCTCCGACCCGACAATGCGCAGTGAATAACGGGGAACACGAGTTCCTGGCTCAGTGATGGATTAAGGTAGAAATGTCACATAGCATGTTAAGGATGGCTTTTAGCTTTGAGAGCAAATCCGGATGCGATAAAAATATTAGTCTGAAAGAACAGGAGGAGGGCGACAATGCCAGAGAGCTTTTGAAGATGGATAATAATTATAGAATTAATGAGACCACCACTTATTAATGGAGGTAATGACCATTTCATAGGTGGGATTTGGGACAGACAAGTTTGGTCCCTCGGAATGGTCCAGACCGGTGCCATTCGACGCGGAAAAATACGAGAAAATCATTATCTGTATTTGATAAGAAATCCGACCGTAAATAACCAAGATATCAATTAAAAAGTAATTAAAATAGCAAAATGGCGGTTCCGCTGATTGTGTGGCCGTTTTTCTGGTCTTTCCTCGGTTCTTACGAACGTAATACGTTTCTTATTTTCTGCATTTAGAAAAAGCAATGACCCGATCACCAGTGAAGATACATAAGAAAAAACTCTTTTCTGCTATATTTTTGGTTCAAACGGTATTTAAAGAAATACATATGTATATTTACTATTACAAAAAAAATATTTCTTGAGATCGATTAAGCAGTAGTTTTCAGGTTTTCTGTTTTTTCAGTAGTCATTTCCCCCCAAAAAAAAACACTTATTCGGGTACCTTTACGCTTCTAACGATGTCTTTTATTTTAATATTAATATTTACTATTTAAAAAATATATATTTTTTTAAGAAGTTCAATTTCGTGTTGTTTTTCATGTTTTCCGATTCCTTTTTACGTTTTCCTTTTTCAGGGTTCATTCATCTGATAAATAACTCTTCGTCTCATTCCTCTGTCTGTTTGTCACAGAGTTCGTACTCGGAATGTGTATAAGTTAGAGACTTGAAGTTTTCAATACTTATAGCTGAATATCTCCAAACGCATTACAAATCATAATTTTTTTAAAAAGCCTTATATTATTTTAATTAAATGAAATAACTTAATTACACTTGATCATTTCTGCGATTTAGATTTTAAAACAGAACCTTAATTTCAGTTTTTTGTCGGGTAGGCTAGAAGGCTCTGTGGTAGCGCATTTTCTATTTAAAAGGATTCTGATCCGAAGCTGGGTGTCGGAATTCGAAATTGTTTCCTCGAAATTTTGCTTGAATATCCACTAAATCCTTGAGAAATTTCAGCATTTTAAATTTTGTTTAAATATTTTTTAAATAAATAAATATAATATAATAATGTAATAAATATTTTTTTTTTTAGAAATTTTAAATTTTATTTAAATCTCGGCTAAATTTTTGAGTTTGGGAATTTGAAATTTCGTTATTTTTGAAATTTCCGAATTTTAAAATTTTGGAATTTTGAATTTTATTTAAATAATTTATTTTAAAATAATAAGTTTCCACTTTAAGTTATTAATTCTCGTTAATGATTAATGCTGCCATCTCACTTTGAATTTATTAAACTGCTGCCAACTGTGTTCTTACTGACAAAGGATAAGAAATTAATAATTATAAATTAATGATTTGGATTGGATAATTAAAGGATAAAGTTTTTTGAAATAAATATTAAATGAAGCCATTTTGCGATCTTCGATCACACTTACCCACGTGTTTCTGTATTTTGAAACTCCCATCCGTGTTTCTCGGATGAAAATAAAAACAAAATATAAAATGCTCACTTATTCAGCGTACTTTACCAATTTTAACTGTATCTTTTGTTTAAAAAATTATTAATATTTACTATTTAAAAAAAGAGAGAAATCTGGATATCCTTACACGAATTCGCCAGACTTTTTTTTTCTCAGTGAGAATTGAGAGGTCAAAGAATTGTGCTCTTGCATATTTTCGTTTTTTTTTTTCCACGCTGTGAAATATCATTTCGCGTTTTAAAAGACGGGCGGAAGATTTTTTTCTTTATTTTTTACTCCGTTATAAAAGTGTAATATTGTATAGGTAGAGCAAGGATTTTCGTTTCTGTCCATGTCCAGTGAAACCTTCATATTTTCAACAATGGGAGATATAATTTTGCATATGACAAGAGAGAGACGCGGGCTATTAGTTAGGTTTCCTCAGAAAATATTCTTTAGAAAGGAAAGTGTACTATATATAAATTGTACAAGTGAAATCGGAAATTACTACAACGACGGCCCCTTACAGGTCGCAGGCGCCTTCAGCCCGCCCACCCTACTATGTGGAATGCAATGGGACCCCAACCCTAGGTCTGTTTTGAAATATTATCGTTTAAAAAATGTAAAATCGCGCAAATTTGACGTTCGATTGCAAAAACCCATCGGGACGAGCGTTGCACGCCCGATTATGCGTTGCCGAAGGGAACGGGATCCCAACCCTATCTTTCGCTTGGAAGGATTTTAGTTTAAAATATGAAATGTTACAAATTCCTGGCCCGTTTAAATTAAAAAAAACGCAGCGTGCCAATGATTCCTAGGTACACGCATCTGAAGACCGGGCAGCCCCCAACATAAGGTTCGTATGGAATGACAGGCGTGTAAATTACAAAATCATACAAATTCGGGATTCGTTAAAAAAAAAAACAGACCAGAGCGTACGTTGTACGCTTGGTTGTGTGCTGCCGAAGGCAGTGGGGCCTCACATAGTAGATTCTCTTGAAAAGATGTTTCTTTGGGAAGATTGTCCCCTAAAACTTAAAATTCATGTTATGTCCAGGTTTGTTTGTAAAAACAAACCAGCGTAGCCAGCGGACTGCTATTTATAATATGAAAAGTGTAGAAACAAAATAAAGGACAGCTGGTGACACAACATGCAGTGCAGAAACCTCAAATAACTTTACTTTTCTCTACTTAACAAAAGAAAACATCCGAAAGAAGCTTTTTTTTTTAATATTTTCCGTTTCCGTTTCCGTTTAAAGTGAGGCAATATAATAATTTGATTTAAAAAAATCTGAGTGATATAAGTAATGTTATGACAAAATATGAGAAATGAGCTAAGAATAAAATTGAAATGAGACATGTTAAAAAGAGAAAAGTTTTATTTGTATCTTGGAAATTGTCGCTACTAGATTTTCAACGAACCAACCAGATTTCTAATTTACTAGTTGATATCAATTCTCCATAAGATGAACCTCAGAGGTGCTACGTCGGATACAGCTGCGGCATTTCGAAAGTTGATCACATTTTATTCGTCTTGTATACTATATCACCTGCTGAATTGGGACGAATTATAATGAGAAACAACACACCCGACTTTATTTGTAAACTGTTTAGAAAAATATCAAAGGTGTCAACAGACTCTAAAAATGTCTTTTTTGCAAAACAGAGGAATCATTTTTACTTTTTTTACATGATAATGCCTACTATTAAAATTTCATTTGCTTGATTCAATAAAATTGCTTGCAACACTACATTGATTATATATATTTTATAATTTTTTACGGAGTTAGTTTCTTTGAGAAACAGTGTATTTGCCAAACATACATTTGACAAAAGTTGGATTCAAAAACGTCTTTTTTAATTATGAAAATCAATACAAAATTCATATTAAAACATATGAGTTAAAACTATCATTCACTGTTAAAAAAAAATCAGCATCGTCAATCACAGTTTCCTTCAAAAATGTAGTATAAAAAAAATTACAAAACCCCCGAATGTCCAAGAATATAATAATATGTATCATAAATAACAAATCTATCACAAATACAAATATATTTAAATTTAATAAGTACTTTTTTTTTATCAGAAATATATATTAAAAAGAATAATCTTAAGTGATATTGTTATTTTTGTTTTCTAATGGAATTAATTAAAAAACAATAATAAAATGATAAATTAAAATGTATTAAAGGTCTTTAAAATTGGATGTTTATTCTAAATAAAATGCAACAATATTTACTCCCTGTTTATAAAACAATTTTAAAGGAAACGTTAATCTATTTCTTTAAAATAATTTTATAACTTAATGTGTCCTTCAGGAGCAATATATTTCTTTTGAAACAAGGAAAAGATGAAAAAGATATACTCTCAGGAAAAGACGTATGAATGTTTAATTTAATTACAAATTATTTGATTTAATATTGTTTTTATCTTGTTTTTTTGTTAAAAATTGCCATGTATATATATTTTTTATAGTTGTTTAAAATAATCAAATATTAAAAATGATTTTTTCTATAACATATAGTATTACCCAAGTGTTGCATTTTATTTTCGAGTTAATTATTTTTAAATGTTTCAATTTTTTAATTATAACTTACGTTCTTGAATAAATATACAAATTTCTACACTTCCATAAGGTTTTTTTGCATTTCAATAGCAGAATCTAATTAAAATTCGTCAAATCAATAAAAGTAATTATTTTGTATAAAAATGAGAAAATTTCTAAGTTCTTTCTCTTGTGAATAAACTGTTACTGAACAAAATATTAATTTTTTTCTGTATTTGTTTCAAATGATAAAATAACATTTACTTCAGTATTTATATTATACAATATAAAAAATATGTATATACCAGTTTGCCTACTACAATTGTTTAAGTGACTGTTTCACCTCATTTTATCGCTCAAACAACATCATAAATTCTACGATTAAACGAGATGATTACAAATTCCGCGATTAAAAGATTAAACAGATTTTTTTAAAGATCTCAAACTGAGGTATCAAACTCTTGGGAAATTTCAAGTAATGTACGCATTTTGATATGTGTTTATACCTGTGTCAATAGCACACTTTTGGAATAATAGATTCATGAAAATTTACAGTTGTGCGTTATACGCAATTTATAAAAATAAAAAAAATAAAAATAAAGAACATATAAGGATTAAATTTCTGATTTCAACACTAATGAACAGTGTAGTATGATATCATTACAGTAATCTCTCACCTATACATCGTTGCAAGGGACTGATTAAAAACGACTCATAAATGAAATTCAAATAGAAATTAAATTTTAAATAGATGTTAAGAAAATATTAATCTTTAAATGGTTAAATAACATGCCGAATAATAATAAAAATACGATTTACAAATATTGTTAAAGATTTAATTTCAAATCTAAAATATATACATCTAAAAAATTTAATTACATTAATACTAATTTTTGTAAATAGTATAAAATTGAAGCTTGCTTATGAGCATGATGTCTGTCTTTAAAAATAGCTTTTTCAAGTTCATTGAAACATGAACATGTTGAACCGAGCAAGTACAGAAATGTTAAATAAAAACGGTTTCATATACGCAGGCTTAACCCTTTAACGGACATTGTTTTCCCTACGAAACCACAAAATTTTAATTACAAAATTCAACAATGACAGCAGAATTTTAATAGAAATGTATTATTTAATAAATTTATTATGTAATTATTATGTAATATATCGCTTTTTTGTTATATACAAATAAATTTGTTCATAATTTCCGGTGTCAATGATTTATTTAAACTTTTTTGCAATTGAAGTGCTTTATCCGTTAAAGGGTTAACAAACAGACTTCCATTACTTCATTTCTAAGACAAAAAAAACCTTCCAACCCCTCTAAGTAGCAGCAGGTGCGAAGGTGTGTGGCGCAGGAATTCAGCCTCCATTACTGTCTAGAAAACAAAAGCAAAACACAACCAATTGACTCCCCCTTCGCAAGCTGATGTCAATTTTTTGTAAAGGACATGTATAGAATAGGAAGAAATGTCGATGGAAAGTTTCTCCGACTCATATGTGAGGGATACATTTCATGTTGCGACGCATAAACGGAAAAAAATAACAATGCATCCCTATATGTTTATCCGGGACTACATAAAATGGACGTGTAACTGAGAGAGACGCATAAAAGTGGCGACGTATAAGTGAGAGATTACTGTAGTTGAATGAATCAGTGGATTTCACATAACTAAACATTTTTACGTCTGATATATAAATTTAAATTACTAAAAATTATCACATTTAATCAGACACTACAAGGCTAAAAACACACAAATATATGAAACAATAAAATAGTAAAGCAAACGTTTTAGTGTATGATTGAGCCTCTTATATTTATATATCGAGCTCCCTTTATAAATAGATCCAGCTATAATAACGTTAAGAGTAGAGTTTTTCTTGAAGGTTAGTTTACACGTTTGCAGAATTCGCCGATTAATGAGCCTTGTATGATTCCACCTGAATTACAGTCTCACTTTAACGTAAGCTTTGTATTGTGTCATGAATTTAATTGTTAAAACTTTTGACTGTAAACGTGGTTGGTAATAGTTTGGTTATCGTATGGTATTGCACTGTTGAGGGTCTCGATCTTAGCCTGACACGTTTACTTTACTATTTTGTTGTTTTATATATTTGTGTGCTTTTAGCCTTGTAGTATCTGATTAAATGTGATACTTTTTAAGAATCAGTGGATAATTTAAAACGTTTTATAGGAATTTCGTTACACAGCAGATACATGTGTTTGGCAGAATCATATGCCCTCTCTTCGAATTTGCTCAATTCTCCTTTTTTTATACAGCTGACCAGATCCCTACTTGCCGGGCTTTTACCAAGCTTAAGGTGTTGATGCCTGCCAACGGGGAGAGGATTCGTTTGTTCTCCGCAGGGCGAAGTTTGATAAATCTCTAGGCCGACGTGGCTCCAGTGCATATTATTGCCTAAGTTGCTTTTCCATAGTTGGCCGGTTGCTAATTGGTGTTTGGATGAGACGGTTCAGCACTGTACAGTGTAGCGAAAGCATGCCGACGTATGTGAGATGCTGGTGTATATACTAATTTCACGCTGCACCGCACGCCCATACGTCATGCCGTCGGTACTCGAGTTGGTCTGGTAATTTAGAACCTTGGTCAGGTGACAATACTTCCACCTGACTAGGCACATCCAGAGGCACATCCAAGTTCCATGGAAACTTGCAGGACTTTGCACCCACGACGGATTTTAGATGCATCGGGCGCCATTAACGTACATGATGGTCGTGCCTGAAAATAATTGTGGTTAGACATTTTATAAAACTTTTAATACTAGAAACTATGTGCTACTTTTAGACTTTAAGTACTATTTCTAGTTTTGATTGTTTGTTTTAATTTACCTATAGTTCTACCCTATGATTATCTTAACTAAAACCAAAGATTCTACATAGTTGCTTATTCCTATGGGGGGGTCATTAAATGTATGATTTACTATTATATTCATACAGGTATACAGTTTAGAATTCTTAATTAATTTATCTTGCTATCTCATGTAGATTCCTTTGCAAAGAAGGGGGTGTGCGTAATATGGATAATACACCCAAAAATTGAGAAATTATAGTCTCAAATCGTATGTGCGCGTTATACACAAGAATTAAAAAGTGATTGTTTAGTTGAATCCACTAGTACAGTAATTTGCACTGATATGCCTTTTATAAACTGATTTACATCTCAGTCATTGTGTACACATACAGAAAGTTCTGAAAGTAATAACTGACTAATTAATAACAACAGATATGTTACTGTAATAAGCTTAAAGTTGAAATACGTTACATGTCTATAAAAAAGTTTCTGCTCTCGAAGCTGGTAGACGGGAGGTGCTGGGTTCAAACCCCTGTCGCGCTCGTCGACCTAACCGTTCGGAGTTTTCCGTGGTTTTCTTCGAACCTGGCCGTAAATACGGGTTAGGATCCCTTAGAAAGACTCCCACGGAGGGCACTCCCCCTTGGGCCTATATCCCACGTGTTGATAATTGACCGTCATAAATCAACCCAACCCAACTCTCACGATATGTGTACAGTAATGATTCGTGCTTCAATAGCTAAACGAAAATAAGAGTGAAAATTCATTGTACTTAGACCTATTTTTACTTTTTATTTTCAATATCCTAAAAGATTTGCATATCTATTTGAATGCCTTAACAATGTGGTAGTGCCTTTCGCCTGATCCGATTATGTATAAAAATTATTACCATGGTCAAGATAAAAAAAAAGTTAATGGAACACGCTAAAATAATGTAATGTAAAAGATTAAATTATTTGCTAATTCAGAATAAATACTTATTTATGTTTTCTGCAAATTAGGTCTAATTCTGGGTTAATAAAGATCGAAAGATGCAACTCTCTGATAAATTACTATTATATTATTGTAATATTTTTAAAGCATAACATTCAAAACATTAGTAAAACAGGCTTAAAAATTCAAAAATGTGAAATATTTGTACCAGAAAATTAATACTGCACTGAAATTTCTATGTTAAATACAACTGTAAGAAAAACCAAACACAATTTCTCACCATTTGAGAAATCACTCATCCAGGACTCACCACTTGCAATCTACAGCAATTTTATCATCGTCTGATTAGATATATAAATTTCATCTAATCACACGTTACTCTGTTTTCTCTTTAAAATAATCCTGAGATTTATCGTTAAATTTTTAGAAACTGTTAACACCCTGTTGGTACACTGTAAAAAAGACGAATGTTTCTTAATCTTCGAAAATATAATATTACCAAGTACGAAAATATACAATAACCTTTTTTGAATAACCGACGATTCTGAAAGGTGTTCTATATATTTAGAAAACTCCGGAAACGATATAAGTTTAAAATTTAAAGGAAAATTTACAAACAAAATGTTTGTTTTGCTGCCACTGATTTTCGTAAATGTGTCGAATGTTTTTTACAGTGTATCAACCAGTTTTAGGATGCTATCAATTCTTAGTTAAACATTTTCAGCTGCGGAATTGAATGTTTGCATGCAAGAGTAACAGATAAATATTATGTCATAATGAACAGAGGAAAGCATTTTCAAATAGGTAAATTATATCCAATGGTTGGAGTATCATAGTTGAGATTTATTCAAACTGAGAGAAAAATGCCGGGACCAGGACTCTAACCTGGGTACTTTGGCTAGCCGTGCCAACCCTTTTCTTACTGAGCTATTCCAACGATATCCTAGCTGGCATATTTCACTCTTATTTGTTGTACAAGGCTGCAAACTTCAGTGCTAATTTCATTCATCCGAGGCATAACTATAGCATTTTTACATGATGAGACTTGAATAACACGGAAACTACTGTAAACTTTTACATACAATTTATGGACTATAAAAACTTTTACATCCAATTTATGCACAATATTGATAAAGAGAAAATGTATTACTACGTAAAAACCTAATGGCCTAAGCCTCATTTGTAATTTTTTTAATAAACTTGCCGAGCATGGCTTGTAGAGCTCAAGCCATTTGGTGGGCTCCCCTGCTTGGTTGAATCTGAAATTTGAATCTGTACATGGTATGTATGCATTCGTGAATTTATGCATTCACGCGTAACAAACTGACATTAATTTTAATGTTCATGTTAATTCTGTTCATGTATCATGCTTGTCTCTAAAATTTGTTTCTTGAACATTAAAATTTTTATTTGGGAATTGATAGCATCCAAACATCTATATTCCAGATTAAGAAAACAAATTAATAAACTATAAAAACTACATGGAAACGTTTCTTTAAATCAGTGGCAGTAAAGAAACTTTTTGTAAATTACTCTTTAAATCTCAAAAGTATATTAGTTTATGACGTTTCTAAAGATATAAAACACTTTTTTGAATCCTGGGTAACTCGGAAGAGGTTATCGTATATCTTTGTTTGTGGATATGTTATATTTTCCTAGATTAAGAAGCATTTCTATTTTTTACAGTGTACAGTTTAAGCTAGTTTCTTTAGAGGAAACTTTATGCGAAAAGTAAAATAAAAACATCGTTACTGCTGAGGTATTTTCTTTAATAAGTGATATTTAAAGTGTGATACTTTTAAGGTTATATGATAATCAGAAAAAAAAAATTCTTAAAATGAATAAACTAAAATATGCTTTGTGTAGAGGTTTCAGAAATGTATTAAGATAATTTAAAATTTAAAAAATTCATAAAAGTCAATATACTAACAAAAATGTTGACCTACGATTAAATAAAATAAAATTAGTCTCGATCCAAATTGTTTCTCTGATAAACATACAACGATGAGAATTTCTCATTTAATTAAGAAAACAACATAAATAACAGGATGAGAAAGTATGTTTATTCTATATGGAAGAACAAAAGTTTGAGTTTACTGAGTTAAAAATTTAATTCTGTAAATATTAAGGAAATTTGCAGGTTGAAATAGTAGGAAGAAAAACCATCGTGTATTGTGCACCGCTTGTGATGTTGATTTTTTAGAAATAAAAATATAAAACTGAAATATTTGCAAAGCATGTGAGTACTTCTAGCAGACAAAAAATATATATACTAATATTTTGTGAATTTATTAATATATTATGGATTTTATGAAGAACAAATACCACTTTTAAGCTAGAAACTTTCGTGGTTTAACTATAAATATTATTCATACTTTTAACAAAATTCTATTTTATCAAATGACTTAAAATGCCTATTACGAAAGGATTTTTAAAATGCTTCTTGATTTATGCTTAAAATTCATGGACATTGGAAAAATCCCAAACTTTAATCATATAGTTAAATATGTTATACAATTTAGTTGTCTATGGGTATAATTAATTCAAAAGAACGATAATATCAATAGTAATCTACGCGCATTACCCACAAACTACTCATTTACACTGAAAAAAAAAAAAAGTTGATTTTACAGTATAATACTAGCATTCCAGCTATCAGGTGCGGCAATGTATTACTGCTTATTTTACTGTTTATAACTGTTAATTTTACGGTATAATACTGGCAGCTGGGATGCCAGTATTATACTGTAAAATCAACATTTTTTGCAGTGTATCTTTCAATTGATAAAAAACAAATATGACCATATTCATAAAAAAAATTGCATAAAGGGTCAGATTATGGTCAAAATCTGTTTTAAGATATCGCATTTAAAAAACTCGTTATCATCATTTGCTGTGTGCAAAGAATTATTTCTTTTTTAAATAAGCTAAATCGATCTTTTCTATAACGATGATACATGCACTCGAAATTTCGTATCCATAGCTTGTTAAAATCGATATCTCTATTCTATTCACAAATTATCGAATATTCTGAAATTTAATGTACGTTTCATTCAATTTTCTTGGTAATCTACGTTTTAATGCATTGACTACAACTGCTATTAAGGCGATCATTTTGATACCAATGATTAGGCATGTATACCAGACTAACTTGAATCAAAGTGGATTTACGCGTCTTATCGTATTATTCACATGTGATCGGATTAGTCAATTCAGTTCCTTTATGACTGAATGAAAACATAAAAATGCTAAAGTACGCTAAAGAATTATTTATTAAAATAGTTTTGTTTATTATATATATATTTCTTATTTGTTTAATGATTTTTCGTTTGAGAATTCAATAAGCTTTGTATTAAATATAACTTATGCATTAAAATGAACGGATTTCTTTTATAGTTTTTGTAATAATATTTTTTTTTAATTCACCAAAATCGTTATACAAAAAAAAATATATAATAATATCGTCTGTAAAGCATATTTAAGCTCAAAACGTTCAATGCAGTTGCCGCGATTTATCATTCTATTGTATTTGCTATCAGTAGATTATAAATCGTAATTTATTTGCTGACATTGTAGATAATGACAACAAGATTATATCTTGTGTGTAATTGTTTTACCTATCTAACCCTAATAGTTTGATATTATTGTTATTGATCCCCGTTCTTAAAAATACTGGCAAAACATTTTAATTTATTTCATTAATTATCAAGATTGATAACTGATACGTTTCTCATGCAAATTGGTTAGGAAAAAATAATACTATGTTCAATGAATGTTCAATGAAATTCCACAAAGTACAAAAAAAAGTATTGAGTGACTAATTTTGAATTTTCGAACAATTTACTGGACACTGTGCGTTGAAATAAATATTAACATAAAAATAACAAAAAAATTAGTTCTTAATTTTACGTAGGTTAAGTTTTATCGTATGTTTTAAAGAAAACGTGCAATTTTATTCATAAAGCCGAAGCATTTTTTAAACTTATTACATAATTTTCATTGAATGTTCCTTCCACTCGTGCTGTCTTGAGGGTCTGTTAATAAAAATTAATATTAAAATAGGAGTTATATACTAATACTAATGGAAGTTTTAGATTCTGTTTTTAAATAAAAATAGTTATGAAATTTAAATAAATAAATATAAATAAAAAGTTAAAATATAAATAATTGTGATCACAAAACATACATAAAATAAATACAGTTTTTAATTTTAGAGGAAAAACATACAAATATCATGCTTAATTGATCTACATCATACTTTTCATACATACTTGCATTTAAATCGTATCAGAATATTTATGTTTATGATGATTTTGTTTTTATGTATACAAAATGATTATCTGTATATTATGTTAATTAAAAGTATTTATTTATTGAAAATATACCTTAACAATACCACAAGGCGCTTTAAAAATTTCCTTTTTTTTTTTTTTTTTTTTTTTTTTGCTTAATTGTAATAAAAATCTAGATAATTCAAATAATACTCTATATTTTAAAAATATTTTAAAAGTTCAATTATTTTGGGTGCTAGTGTAAATTGTAAATGTTCTAATTATTTATATAATTTATATTCTTTTACGTATTTTTGTTAAATACATATCTGATAATACTATATAATTGCTAAAATTATATAGTTTATGTGAAAATACTACTTTAAATTTAGGTGATTTGTATATTGTTTATCAGAACACACCGCACGCAGTATGTATAGTTTGTATATATTTCCCAATTCAAAACTCCTTAACTTTTAAAATTTACAGATATTTACACATGACCTAACTTCATTCAACGCATTTACCAATAATTTACAATGAACAGTGATATGCTCACAATCCTTTACTAACATTGAAATACAATAAGAAGATATAATGTTTTAAGAAAAATGTTATAAAATGCAAAATGAAAAGTTAAATTCTCAATAAATGTCTGAAGATATTTTAAAACTGAAAATAATGTTCATTATAATAACTACACTTCTTTTTTGTACTTCAAAACTTAAAATGTTGTGGAAAATTAGTGAAAAATTGTAATAGGAATTAGTGATGTTACAATAATTATACAAGAAACAATTTTAAATAAATTCATGAGTGCGGTAAAAGTAGATATTATTATGAACGTATATTTTGCATTTCATTTTCAGAAAATCATCATTACCTATTGAGAATAGTAATATGAAGACACAACAGAAAAAATGGTTTGCTTTTACAATCTTCCTTAAATATAAATTTTGCTCATTCTGTCTTCCGTCATTATTTCTCTCTTTTTAAGTATCTGCTTTCAACACATTCTCTCCCATCACCCCCCCCCCTCTTTCTTAAATGACTGATTTATTAGGTAAATGACCCTTTAATAATTCCTTCTGAAACGTATTTATCCTGCTTCATGCACATTGGAAATACAGGGGTTGGACAAAGTAAAATGAACACTTGGGAAAATATAGCACTCGAAATAAACCTCTCGTATACTCCTGCCCTCTAGCAGTGAAGGGTGCCACCTGGCAGATGAGAAAGTACACACATCAGTCTGCTACTTGCAGTGACAGAAGTCGGATGCAAAATATATTTATGTGTTAAAATTGCGTTATGGTTGACCTCTCTGATTTCGAAAGAGCCATGATTGTTGGGGCCCGTCTTGCTGGAGCATCAGTAACGATAACTTCAACCCTTCTAGATATTGGGAGAAGTACAGCGTCGACTGTAATGTCAGCATATTTGAAACACGGAAAAACCATCATCTGAAAAGCACAACAGTGGTTGAAAGTCGAAGCTGAATGATAAAGACAGAAGTGTTTTGAAGCAGATTGTCGCAAAAAACACAAGTCAACAACATCCCAGATAACATCTGAGATGAACACACGTCTAGAGGAACCAGTTTCATCAAAAACTATCCGGCATGAACAGCATATGTCAAATATTCATTGTACAGCAGCTATTTCAAAACCATTGATTACACCATGCAATGCCTCGGAGCAACGAATATGGTGTCGCGAGCATAAAAGTTGGACACAAGAACAATGAGAGAATGTAATATGGTCAGACGTATCGTCGTTCACAATATTCCCGACAAATGGACGTGTTTACGATTGGAGAACGCCGAAAGAAGCCTATCAAGTTGACTGTCTTCGGCCTACGGTTAAACATGGCGGCGATTCTGTGTTGATCTGGGGTGCGATATCACACTGTGGTCGTGTCCCACTTGTTGTTCTGAATTGCCGTGTTACAGAAGCGGATTATGTGAATATTCTGGCCGACCATCTTCACCCAATGGTGCAAACTGTGTCTCCTGATAAACGACCAGTCTTCCAAGATGATAATACCCCTATCCACACCTGTTTAATTGCCCCCAGACTGGTTTTATGAACACGACGATGAATTAGAGCACCTCAAGTGGCCCCCTCAGTCCCCTGATATCTTAATGTAATAGAACCTTTGTGGAGTATTTTGGAAAATAAGCTGCACAGTCGATTCCCCCCTTCCAAGGACACTTTCTGAATCAGGGACTTTTTTGGAATTTGAGTGGGAACGTATCCCTCTGAAAGTTGTACGTGATTTGTATTTGACAATTTCACATCGGATACAAGCTGTAATTCATGCAAAAAGAGGACCAACGGTCTATTAATAAAAGAAAATTCTCTTTTCACAGGTGTTCACATTATTTTGTCCAACCCCTGTACATATTTAACTTTAATGCTCAATTTGTATTTCTGTCGGACTAAAACAATGGTCATAACATTTTACTTTTTATATATTCATAGGAAGAAATTATTCTAGAGTATTTTTAACTTCTTGTTCTGATAGATTTACACGTTTCAGGATAGTATGAATATTATTTGGCTGTCTTTCACCTATATCTGTCAGATATGCTACAACTGTCACCTATATCTGACACATATATAGTATATTTGTCTACTTGGGGTCTGCCTGTGCCTTCCAGAATATTTTGGATATGATATTTACTCAATTTTTCTACTCAAAAACAAACATGGTTCAATTTTGGCACTAAATAAAGAAAGGACAGAGCTATGATTTTTAGGTAGATTTCGTAAGAAATACTACCTATTACATTCTCTCCTAAGTTGGAATTTTTGAAATTTTTTGCAGATCTACGCCGATCATGACTCCCAGAACCCAAAACCACCCACAGTTCAAAACTTTATATATATATATATATATATATATATATATATATATATATATATATATATATATGTCACTTTTTTGGACACGATAACTGCAATAATTCTGCACAAATCTCTTCCAAACTGATACATAAAATCAAGGGGCATATAATTTCGGTCACGTTCGTTAATGGGCAAAATCGTACCGAGGGGGGGCAATGGGGGGCTTTTTGTGAAAACAGAAAAAGCCCCATAATTTCATAATTATGATACGTATCGAGTCCGTTTAAAGTTATTATTACTTCTAAGAAAAGGGCCGAAAATTTATGTATGACAGATTTTTGATATCATTAAAAATGGCCCGAAGGGGGGAAAAAGGGGGGTTCACAAGATATCAAATCCGCTTAAATTTATCATAAATCCTCTTAATATTATCTAAATATTTTATACTGACAAGTTTTTTATAGGACCAATCCTTTACATGTTACTGTGTCTTTTTCAATAGTTTTTAAATTGTCACTTTATATTATTTGAGAAAATGGGGTTAAATTAATAACATCTGAGTATCAATGGTAAACATTACATTTACAGAAAATATTTAACAAATTATTTATTTTTAAATAACGATTTTTTTACAATGTAAAATCATTTCATATGGACCCACAAGTGGTATAATTTAATGAATGAATAAAGAATATTCAAAATTATTTGAATAAATACTTGAAATTTACAATAATGCAAGATTAAGAAAATTTCGTACACAAATACTAGTCTGCCTGTTGATGAAATAATGTAGTATATTTACAGAAATTTTATTAGTAGTATACATACAACTGCTGCCACACAATGACGAATTACTTTTATAAAAAACGCATTATATTGATATTAATGAAAATTTCCAGAATGAAACAAAGCATTTATTTAAATGCAAGTTTCAGGCATAATTGATAGTTTACACCTTTCAGGAATTATTTTATACATGTTTGAGATGACATTTTCCATATACCTGAAAAACGCTAAAAAGCCTTTTATATGATATCAATTATGAGCCAAGATAGTCTTTTAAACAGGAAGAAAATCTCATACATAATTTGAAATTGAATAATACTCAAAATCGCAAAATTTCAGAAACTCCCTATCTCTCCTCTCATTTTGGCAAGTTAAGTTTTAATTTGATTTACTGACTATTTCAGGGATTCCTCTCGATCTGTTTCGTGAACACCACTTTTTTTCAAAGAAACCACTATTTTGAGCACTACTCTTTTATACAAAATAAATTCTTTTGGATCCAAATTGTTGTTTGAATAAAATTTTTAATATCTTCAAACGTAATCGATAAATGCTTCATCGATTCATACACTCTCAAAATAAATTTTGTCAAAAAAACGTAAAAAATACATGCAGCAAGTTGCCGGAACACCCTTGTGATTGGAAGAGATTTTTCTGTTATTTGAAGAAATTCCTTTCTTGTGACTGGAGAATTTCAGGAAAATTTGGCTTTCGTTTCTTGAATTTTCTGTGTTTTGAAGGGGTGAAGTTGGAGTTCATAACATTTATTTGTTCATTTGCAGGGACTCAAGAATGATTCGTTTTCAGTAGTTCTCTATGACCGAAAATCGCTCGAAATACGTGTTCACATGCAGTATGCCTTTTGAAAATTGACCAAATGTTAGTATGTTACGGGGGTGTATAGATTCTATAGCCCATGTACATTAGAAAGGAAAAATTAGAAAGCATTGCAGTCTATGGCTGTGTATTGCTCAGAGATATTTTTTCACTGTATTAGACATTCTCAAACTGAATTACATTTAGTATACTTTGATATGTTTGCAGAATACGAATGATTACGTATACAGGGCTACGCAAAAATCTCTAGAATTTGCAGTCTATAGATTATAAATTCTGAAAATGCATTTTAGTTGTGTTATGCTGTTTTTTAATTAAATTTTAACGCGATATTTTAACTCTTATAGGCAGTATTTACTGAAAATAAATTTTGAAATGTGTTATATGCATTTTCTAGTTTCAATAAAAATTTCATCAGTTTACCGATAATTAATTTTACATTATTAAATGATAAAGTTTCGTTACAGTATTCTGAAAGTGTTTAAATGCATTAAATGTTAAGAGTTGAAAGTATTAAATCTGCATAACTCTTAAAGTACTTGACCGAATGATGTTTTGTTCAGTATTTTGGAGTAATAGTTTCTTACATTAGATGTCAGTGTTGAAAATTTTGTTGTTTAATAGAATATTTCTTTCAAGCAATTTGAATTTCAGGCAATTTTACGCCTTCATAGTTTGAAAGAAGACAAATTTCCATATCGAATGGTTATATTTGTTTTTTCTTTTTTATCAGCAGTTTAATGATTAAAATATATGAGGTATTCTTATTTTTCTTTGGACGACAGTACATTTTTCCATTTTACCATTTTAAAATTAAGATTTAGAATAAATTCGACTTTATTAGCACAGAAAAAATTGAAGTATTTTTATATTTTTATTGTTTATTTTCTTAAGTAAAAGTGAAAATGACACTTTTATTTAGTAGAAAATAAACAATTACTCCACCCTTTCCAATAATTTCGATGTTTTATGAAATAAAGTCAATGTATTATCACATGCATGCTTTTTTACTGAAACATTGTGAATAAATTTTCTCAAATAAGAATTTTTTTTAGATATCTTTTTCGTGTAATTTTATAAAAAATAATTTAGATACTATACATAAATTTTAGTATGCCATAATAAAAAATTGATCTGCATAGTTATTCGGCAGAAAAAGTTTTATTTTAAAGAAAAATATCTGTTGTTTTTTTAGCATTAATATTTTGACATTCTTTATAACAGTAACACCATTCATTTAAAATACTAAATATATGCAAAGTCGTTATACATGTTATTTAGCAGTATATATTTTTTTAACTTACGAATATTCAGTTGTTAGAAACTCTCTTGTTTAGATACTTCAGCCTACACTTCACTTTAGATTTCAACAATTCCACTTTAAATTTTTTATTGATTCGGTGCTCTCCAGAAGAGCATGAAATTCAGTGCCCTCATCAATGCATTGCATTCATGAAGTTAAATTCAATAAAAAAATATAGATTAAGATTGATTTTTTACATTTTATTTATACATTAAAAACTGTATATTAAGTAAACTTTTTATTCTTAAGAAAGTAGTAATTTTTCTATTTATATTTTCAAATAATCTTGATTTTGAAAAGCACATTTCTGTGCTTTTCAATATTTTTCTTCCACAAATATTTGCTATTATTTCATTTCTATTTTGAATTGAAATTTTATATAGAAGAATATTTAAATTTTAACGTCAATTATAAATTTAACAACACTTAAGAAATGGATTTTTTTAAATGAAATAAAGAAAAACAGTTCACATTGTCTACTCACAGGATTATCAATTTTCAGATGTGTGATAAAGTTTTACTATTGTTTTTTCTGAAAACTTCTGCGGATTATATAAAAACTTTATATATATATATATATATAATACATTTCGCGCGCAAATATGCCTACATATGAACTAAATTTATAAAAATATTCTAAATATCTGGCTAACTTCTAAATGAAATATTTGTTTGAAGCACATAAAAATATTTTATCATGTAATTTTTAACTTAAAAAATTATTTTGCTGTATTATTTCAATTTTATTCATGGCTATTCCTTGTTCATAATATATAATTGTAAGGCAAGAGTTTGAAATTTGCCGATATATTTTTTAATTGAAAGTAATTTTCGAATATTATCTTTAAAATATAAGAAATATTTATTATTTTTTAATATGAAAAGTAGTGCCATAAATCATTTTGACAGAAAATTTAAATATTTGTTTTGAAAAAATGAAGTAAATGTATGAATAGAACTACCATAATAAAATAGCGGGAGTATTTGGTATAATTCTTTCGTTTCAAATATTTTTATCACTATAAGAATATTAAAATACGAAATTATTGCAAATAATTAAAATATAATAAATGCCGAAGCTCGTGTTTTTACTCACTGTTGAACATTATACATATTACTCCAAATTTCTGAATTTTGTTTGTGTTTATTCAGACATACTAATATAATTTTTACTAGAATATTTAATTATTTTTAAGAAAAAAACTAAAGTTATATGCTGAATATCTAATCAATTTCTAGAAACATAAATTAAAAGTAATAAATTTTCAATATTTGTGGATTATAAATTTACTGTTTGAACTAAATTTTAATCTTGAAAACCTAAGTGTTCTTCGAAAACAAGATAATAATTTTAATTTACCATCGTATGTTTGGATGTTGTCCAAATATATTTGAGTTTAAAATTTTATTGAAAAAAGAAGCTTGCATACAAAATGACTTAATGATATTAATAATAATATTTTTAACAGAAAAAGAAAATAAACGACACTAGTCATTTTACAAATAAGGATTTTTTTTAAAGTTTATATCGAGATATATTTCTCTAAGACGAAATGCCATACACATTATCATTAATATTTATAGAGCTTCTCTCAAGACGTTTAAAATTTTTAACAAGTATAAAAATTCTAAAATTGAAAAAACGTTTTTTGAATCTAAATTTTAAAGTGTAGTTAAGAGATTTGGAGTTGCATAAAATTAAAAAAATATCTAACAATTATTTTAAACTATCTCTTCTTTGAGAGATTTTGTTAGAGTAAATGATATATGTTTTCATGAATATTTCAATTTTTGGATTTCAAATAATGATAAGAGTGGTATGAACATTCTTGGTACGATCATAGCCTTTATCATTAATTACTAACAATAACAACTATAACAACTGATGTGTTACGTATTTTAAGACTTTTTAAGATGAAAATAATGTATTCGGAAGATCTAATTGATTTATAAGACGATGAATTAAAAACTATGCAAAATTTCAATATTTTATCTTTTTAAAATATACTGTTTGAACTAAAATGTATGCATAAAATTCTAACTGTGAAATTGCTTGAATAAGTTCATTAGTCTTCGTTGAAAACAAAATAACAATAATCATTCTTCATAATGCATTTGGACGTGATCCAAATATCAGTGCTTTTAAAAATGGTTTAAAAATATTTCATAAAAAGTGCCTTCATGATATAAATTATAATGTTAAAAAAGGATAGAAAATGAACAAGGCTGGTTTCTTCAAAAATAAAGAGTTTGCTTTGAAAAATATATATTCAACAAGAGACTCCAAAATATATTTCTATAAACGAAAAAAAAAAAGATATACTTCATCATTTATCTTCATAGAGAATGTGTCTAGAAATTTAGTACTTTAAATAGCAAAAACAAACTTTAAATTATAAGGAACTTTTATGGAAATGTTTTATTGTATTTTTCAGATTTTTTGTTGCATAAATCTGAAAATATCTAACGATTATTAATCGTGTAATTTTTTTAAATAGTAATAGATATTTATTATTATTTTTAGGGCTGCAAATGAAGAAGCTGGAGGTCTGAAGTTTCGCGGCATGATTCTAACAAGATAATAATTTGTAAACCAAAATAACTATTGCTATGGAACTCAGATCTATTGCGCCGTGTTTAATGGAAAGTTTGATGCGTGACATCAACAAATAAGAAGTTTTGTTTTAAATTATATGTTTCCAAGATGTGTATAAAGGAGTTTCTAAGTTTTCTATTTTAGAACTGGGATAATAAAAATAGTTATTCTGTTATTTGATTATCAATATCTTTCTCCTTGGGTGTACCTCAAAAACTGGTGAAAGAAATAAAACACCTTACACTAATTCTGATGCAACTTATAGTAGAATAAACACACTGGCACTCTAAAATCGACATTTTCAAATCTGAACAAAAAATACTCAAATCTGAGTATGTCACATAGTCAAAATGGCTCCGAATCAAAATTACTCATGTTTGAAACATGTATGTACTGAAAACATGCACACATTCAAGAATAAAACATCATGTGATCCTATTTGAGTATGTGCATGTTTAGAAAAACTATGAACTGACTTCTATGTGCTCATTTTTTAGTATTTCTATGTTTCAAAAATGAGTTTGAACTTATTCTAATCATTTTTGAGTGTGTCCATGTTTCAAAAATGAGTATGAACTGAACTCTATGTGTTCAGTTTTGAGTGTATTCATGTTTCGATATTCTGAGTATTTCAGGTATTTCAGAATTGAAAGCATTGTGTCGTCATATATGAAACAAAAATTTCCATAACAAAATGAAAATATCGATTTACTCAGATTTGAAAGTGTCATTTTTCTTAGTACATTCATCGAATAGAAATATTAAATAATTAAACTTATAAAAATACTCGTTATAGTAAATACATTTAACGTACATTTAAAATTACGTGTAAACACCAATATTTAAATCATTTCAGTAACTCTTATCCTAATTAAAATTATTTAAATTTTTTCTTCTCTAAGGTTAATTTAATTTTAGATATTTCTATAAATTATAAAATTATAGTGATAGTTTGCATAAAATTGCTCCATAAAAATTCAAAACTAAATATTTTAGTTTTATATTTTTCTAAAAATAACTAATTCTTCATAACGTATCTTAATCTTTAACTTATGAATTTTCAAAAAAATCTGTCAAAGTAAAAAAGAAATATTTTGAAAATGCTTATGAAATTTATGGAATTGAACGAAAATGTTTTGGAATGGACGATAGATTAACCCTTCCACAACAATCACTTTTTACCAAATTCTAAAAATTGTTTATATATGAAGAATATTCATAAAAGAATATATAAAAATTAATTTAAAAAATATATATTATCCACAGTATTTGAAAAATATATCTGTTTTTGTCTAGTTTTGCATATATGTAAAACTGCGCGTACAAGCTTACATTCATTAATACAACAACATAAATTGAAAGACATAAAATTTCATATTTTATGAAGTAAAATTCACTCATAAATTTATTGTAGTGCTGTTTGAATGATTACTAGTGAGTTTATACATTATGGAAATGAGACAAAAAGGTTTTCTTCATTCAAACACAAGTTCACTTTATATTTCTCGTGCATTTTAAATGTGTATCTTTCCCAATTATGATATTTGCATGTTGTTTTCTTCTCATTCTATATAGGCCAATGATCGAGGCGACCTAGCCTTACATCTGTTTTAAACAGCGAAGATTCTTTGAGTATTACTCAATTTATTAGCAAAAAATACTCAAATATGAGTATGTAGCATAGTCAAAATCGCTTCGAATCAAAATTACTCAAGTTCGAAATATGTATATACTCATTTCTGAAAGCATGCACACACTCAAGAATAAAACATCATGTGCTCATATTTGAGTATGTCCATGTTTCAAAAACGAGTATGAAACTGACAATGCGCTCATTTTTTAGTATTTCTATGTTTTAAAATGAGTTTGAACTGATTGCAATCATTTTTCAGTATGTCCATGTTTCCAAAATGAGTATGAACTGACCTCTATGTGCTCAGTTTTGAATATGTCCATGTTTCAACATTCTGAGTAGTTCTGGTATTTCAGAATTGAATGCATTGGGTCATCATATTTGAAACAAAAAGGCTCATAACAGAATGAAAACATCGATTTACTCAAATTTGAAAGTGTAATGTTTCTCAGTGTAGTAAAATATTTCAGTTTTATTAATGAAAATGTTCACTGTTTGTTAAATATGAAGCCGTTTTCACGTGCTGATGCAATTTCGGCTTTCCGAAAACAGTAAAATACCAGTGGACCCGTGAGAAGATTTCGAACTGCACATTAATATTTTTTAAATGCAAGTTTAAATTTATATATATAAAAAATAAGAACTAAAAATATCTGCAAACAACATTAGTCGGCAGAATATCGCCTCATTTATCCCATCAAAATTACAGTAAACACTGATCGCTGATAGCTAAAGCAAAGTAAAAAATATATATATATCAATCGTATTTAACTGCATTAGAAGATAACATAATCTGTTTATTGAAAAATACACGGGACAAAGAAAAATAAATTGAGCATTTGAATTTAAATTTTGCTCTTTATTCATAAATACAAAATAAACCCGTGCAGCAATCTTATTTTACAATTTTTTTTTATATATTTATTGCTGAGCACGATATAATGCGGTATTTTATTTGGTACATTTCGGTTAGCCGGGCGCCAGTGATACATGTACATATATAAATATATATGTATATACATATATATTTATATTCATACATATATGTGTACATATATGTGTATGTCTATATATGTATATGTGTAGAAATATGTATATATATATATGTCTGTATATGTACATGTACATATATCATTGGCGCCCGGTTTACCGAAAAGTACCTTTTATTTTTGTGGCAATATTAATTTCAGGAAAACGTTTCATTTCATTTATGAAAACAATACCGATTTAATTTTTAATTATCAGCAAATTTTAATCAAAAAACATGTTTTAGGAAAATGTATTTGTGCTATGTCAGAAACCTGTTCAAAATCCTTTCATATGGTACCTCATTCGGCGTTCTGCGTTTCGTATTTTCTTAGAAAAAGGGATGTTGACAGGAGAAATAATATATGCGATCCGACCGATTTCACTAATGGGAAATGACGTTATAAAGATGCATTTTAATCCATAATACTACAAAATCCGTTACAATGGCGTAATGTCTTACTGACTTTTCATTTCGCCATTGTACGTTTATGACCCTAAGGTCACGAATATTTTACCAGAAGAAATAAAAATTGTTAAAAACTACTTCACAACTGTGTTAAAATGGAACGATTTTATGAAAAAAAAAAGTTTGTTTCTCTCAAACTTGATGTTATTTTCACTGACAGAAACATACCGCCAAGCGTTGTGAAAAGTTTCAGATTTCTTACTGATGATGACTGTTTTTAGTGTAATTCAGACTTTAAAAATTATGTCATTTTTACAGTTGAAGCGTCATTTTAATTTCTTTGGAAATTTGATTCCTGATAGAATGATGAAAATGTCATTTTGAGGCATTTACAGGAAAATGTCGCAGCTTCATATTTTTAAGGGATTTTTTTTTTTTTTACCGTCATTGCATTTTTAGAGCCATTCAGCCTCTTAATTTATTTTAAACTCAATCTGTTAAAATTAAAAATATAGGTTAATTTTAACTGTAATGAGAAAATTGCATCAATAAAGATACAATCAATAAAATGTAATGATCCCTTTATCACTCTTTTCTCTGCAACAATGGGAGTAACTCGAGAGCTACTAATTTGAGGAAATTTCATGAAACAAAATTTAATTAAAAAAATATAGATAAAAATGGAATATTTTTTTTTAAATGGCTACTCCGTGTTCATCTAAAAAATGAATAGTTTTCATTTATATATATATATATACTAGCTGTTACATTTCACATTCATTCACGTTACATTGAAAGAAAAATAAATGCATTAATTAAGGGATTATTTCACCCTCGATAATTAAAAATGTATCTAATTAACCAACTCTTTATCACATTTTATAGGAAACAATACGGTATTTCTTTGTTATAGGGGCCTTGATATAATTCGGTTTTTAAAAAAAGGGCATTTTATGCCAAATAATATAAAAACAATTGCGAAAATGAAACTACAACCAATGAAAAAATAAATCAAAGGTGAGCGATGAAATGATCATCTCAAAAACTTAAAAGTGTTCACCATGCAAGAAACAAACCTGGTTACAAAAATGTATTTCTTTTGCGCCAAATTTTGTTCGCTAAAGAAACAAATTCACCATGTACCTGATTACAAAGCCTAACCTTACTATTCTGGGGTACTTTCTCTATATATATATATATATATATATATATATATATAAATATCTATGACATACAACGCGCTTTCACATTTAAAATATTAAGAATTGGCTTGTTTTTAGGAATTGGCAAGATCGGCTTGTTCAAGTCTACGAAATTCGGCTTGAGGAAAAGTTCCATTACTTTGTGATTTCTTCTTTGCTTTTGCATTACGCAAATTTGTCTATCAATTTGATTTTCGTTTTGATAATTTGATTTTCGTTTTGATAATTTTTTTTTTTTTTTTTTTAAAAAAAACATTGTAAATTTTCTAAAAAATTTCAATAACAGTTAGGTAATTTTTTTTTTCATACTATAAGACTTTACAAAAATCTATTAAAGAACATACAAAAAAGCTATCTTTTTAAATGACAAACTTTTTACTATTTTTAGAAATGTGGATTTAAAATCCGGTTGCCAAAGCACAGTTTACAAACGTATCTGGATTGTACCAATACACATCAGCTCTTGACCCTTATTTCTAATGCTGGAAAATTATGTTATTTTGACGTAATCAAATTAAATCTTTAGATTTTAAGAACGAATTTAAATTTTATTAACATTCGTCATAAATAGTTTTTTTAGGCAAACGAGTTACTTTTTTTTAGTTTTTAATTATGAAAATAACAATGTACCACTAACCATCACGTCATTTTCAACATGGATAATTTTTGGAAGAAAATTATTAACATTTTCTATCAATATTCTTGTCAAACTTTTTTTTACTTTTTAAAAATTCAATTAGAAAAAAAAAGATATTTTTATATTTGACGTGCGCAGGGGATAAACCGCCAAGTATTGTTCCCATCGCCATTTTTCATATTGGATTCATTTAATTTAAAATACAAACCTTTCACTCCTTTCATTTAAAATACAGAACTTTAATTTTAAACACATACATTTAAAATACATATATTAAATACATTTAAAATGCAGTCATTTCATGTGAAATACAAAAGAAAAACGAGAAAGGAAGAAAAGAAGAAACCCAAGATCATTTTATTTTAAAATCAAAGCACATTCTGCTTTCCGTAAATACTCAGATTCATACACCTTGTATTATTAATAAATACTTGAAAAAGTACGTTTTAGTTCTAATATGACATCATTTAACCTTATTTGCAATTCTTATTTTTGTTATTTTATTTTCATTTTTCATATGGAAAATTTTCATTTGAAAATTAATTGTTAAGGAAAAATTATTATTCCGGGATTGTACTTACTGCCAACGATAACGGTTAGTAACGTAAAATGGTTAAATTTTACAGGAAAAATATTCATTTATTCTCTATGAAAATAATAAAATTTTGAATTATTAAGAAAAATATTTGAAATTAATATTTTAAAATAACACCTACCCTACGTTCCTTTTGGATTATAATCTATATGCATTTGCATATTTTAGCGAGCGACCTAACCAATCAGATTTTGCCGTAGCGACCGCAATGAGTGACATCACAATGCAAGGAGAAACGGCGCCAAAGCAATTCATGTTTTTCCGAAAGTTTCCGTTAAAATACATTAATTTATAGTGAACCCGATTATTGGAAATCACCCGCTTGATTTACAATTGATAGACAGTACGAACGATTGAATTTATTTTTAAAAAATGATTTTTGCCCTGTTTGTTTTTAATTTGTGGCAACGTGAAAGAGATGAAATACATTATATTTGGATTTTTTAATTATTTTTCTCAATTTATAATAATAATTTAATTAACATTAAACCAATTAATGTTAACAGAGTGTTTTTAAAAAAATTATTACATTCTTTAGTTTTATATTTATATTTAAATTTTTGATAGTTCACAGCCATTTGGTATATTTTAGCGAGAATGATTTGGCCCATAATAATGTAACAGCATTATTTTTGTAACTCGTAAACTTTTGCAAAAATAAAGATTATTTTGCCTATAATTAACTGTGGCCTTCTGCCTGTACTGACTATGGAAGAATCACCACACTTAGTAGAAAAAAACGAACTATCGAATTTATTTTTTAAAAAATTAAATTTTTTTTGCTATAATTATTTTCTATGGTTTCTTCAACAGGGAAGAAAAAAACATTATTTACACAGTTTATTCAAGAATTCTTAATTGTTTTATAAACGTAAAACCATAATTTAATAAAATTTAAACTATTAAATGATGGAAGCATGTTAAAAATATATTTCAATATTTAATTTTTATTTATATTTTCTATTTTTTAGTGCTTGAAAAATTTTGTTTTTCAGTTTCACAGACAAAAGGTATGTTTCGGCTATCATGGTTTGGCACATAATTAACTCCATTGTAACCGTAAAGATTATTTGGCGATTTATAACCTGCGACCGCCTAACGGAAAAAAGGCTTTAAAATTAATTAATTTATCTATAATTAAGTTCTAAAAATATTAAAATTTTGTTTTACCATCGGAAACACACATCTGTACATATTTGTTCTAAAATTTTATAACATGAGGAAGTGGATAAAAAACCCATTACACAATTTCATCTTTACATACGAAAACAATGTTAAAAACATAAACTGTGAAGGATTTTTATCAATATGTATATTATTTTTTATATGATTAAAAATATATTAAAAATTTATTATTCATCAATATGTCTTAAGACAAAGAGAATTTAATAGTATAATATCCAAGCTTTTGCAATCGAATTCTTTAATTAAAACTCAAAATGATTATTTTCTCTTTATGTTTAGTTGTTAAAAAAAGTTGTTTTATTCAATTTATTGAAGATTTATTTCTTTTTTGGTTTCCTTTAAGATTTAATATTTTTCAATTATTTTTATGTAATATTGAAATGAACTTTTTTAATGTCAAGAATTTTTACTTATTTTGTAACATAAAATACAAAAACATCACATTTCCTTCTCTTATTTGACATGTTAGATTTTAGTTTTAATCCTTTCATAGATAAAACTGTCTAGTTTGGACACGATATGATAGCTGGTCTTTTCGATATCATTTTCCGTAAGTTTTGATGACAAAAAAATCAATAAATGCTTTTATAATATAATAGAATATTTGCTTTAAAAAATTTAATATTTAAATAGTACATTACATGCAATTATGACTTATCATAGTAATAAAAAGGTTACTGGCATTGGATTTTTTAAAAATTTAATAGTTATGAGGTTATACATATATATATATTTTTTTGAAATTTTCGTATTGAAAAAATAAAAGGATTTTGCCAGATATCTAATCCTGATCTCAACTATTGATGATAATTTTTTAAAGCTTCCACTGATAAAATGTAATGATTTTTCAAAAACTGATAATTAAATTTTAGTAATTTTTTGCATTTTTTATTTTATTATTGTATCATGTTATAGATAGCTTTAAGTTTTATTATATATATAATAACGCGGATGGAATTATAATATCGACATGATATTCTTCGTGCAACGAAAGGATCTCATGTACAAGTATACTAAGGTAGTAGAAAAAAACTTTTTAAGTTACTCTATGTACTGTTGTAATTATTTTTGCTGTAGGCCTATTATTTTTTTTTTGTAATACATTTTTGAAGTTGTACGGAGACTTTTGAGACACCCTGTATATTAGTTTATACGGTTGCTAAAAATAAAAAAATCCGGAATCGTAGATGAAGAGGTTATTGTATATTTTTGTTTCTGGTTATGTTATATTTTCCTACACTAAGAAAAAATTGTCTTTATTTAGCTCACAGACGACCAAAGCCTGAGAGCTAATGTACCCGCAGGTTCTGTATGTACATAAGTATGTATGTATGTACGTATGTATATACGTAACGTGATAACGCTTGATAAAAATATCCGATTTGCTTCAAATTTTATATATAGGTTCATTCTGATAAGGCGCTTCCCTGATTAGTTTTCAGGGTTGATTGGTTATATATAAAGGGAGGAACGGGGTCAAATCCCCCTTAAATTAGATTAATAGGTTTTTCATGTAGAATTATCCGATTTGTTTCAAATAATTGTATACAGGTTTATTTTGATAAAGTGCTTTCCTGATTAGATTTGGGGTTTCATTGGTTAAGTATAAAGGGGGAAACGGGGGGCTAATCCCCCTTAATCTAGATAAATGGGTTTTTGGTGAAGAATTACCAGATTTGCTTGCAATTTGGTATATAAGTTTATTGTCGATTCTTTTCTTTATTTTTCGAGGAGCATTATTCTTTGAAATAAGAGTACAATAAAAAAAATAGTGTGAATACCTATGAGCTCAATGCCTTCAGTTTTACTGGGCACTTTTCTTATAATTACAGTGTATACTCATGATTAACGCTCGAACAGATACTCCGATTTTGATAATTATTTGTCAAAATGACTCGTTTCGTAAAAATCCTTTGTTATGTTTTTGTCGATCCAGAACAGACATCCGTCATACAATCCAGGAGAGACATTTGTCAGTCCGCCTGCCATCAGTTCCGTCAGACACTAATGTTTAAAAATATATGCTGAAACCCACAAAATTTGGATATGTAATTAACTTACATTGTACATTAACGTAAGTTTTATACACTGAAAGTATTCATTGCTTCGTGCATAGCATTTTACATAGTACCAAATATTTGAATTCTTTTTAACAAATATTTGAAAATATTATTACTTAATGCGGTGAATATTTAAATAATTCGTTTAGTAAACATGACAAAAAAAAACAGGATTCACAATGATACAGTGTGGATATTGAAAAATGAATCTAAATAATTTGCAAATTTAAACAGTGTATGAAATAAAATATAAGTTCTGCGTGATTTGATGGTTATTCATATGCAATGTACGGAATATGAAAATTGCAAAAAAAAATATAGTGCGATCTAAAATGAACGGATGATTTCAAAAATTCTATAAGTAACAAAAATAGCAACTGAAGTTCTGGCTTTGAGAGAATAGTATGCGAAGTAGCAGGAATTTTCTTAATAAATGTTATATTTTCCTACACTATGTTGTATTATATGTATACATCTATGTTATATTTTCCTACAATATAAAAATTGTCTTTTTTTACAGTGTATGCTCATAATTAACGCTCGAATGGATACTCCGATTTTGATAATTTTTTGTCAAAATGACTCGTTTCCGTAAAAATCCTTTGTTATGTTTCTGCCGATCCAGAACAGACATCCTTCATACAATCCAGGAGGTACGTTTGTCAGTCCGTCTGCCATCAGTTCCGTCAGCCACTAATGTTTAAAAATATATGTTGAAGCCCACGAAATTTGGATATATAATTAATTTACATCGTATATTAACGTAAGTTTTATACACTGAAAGCATTCATCGCATCGTACATAGCTTTATCAATTCTTTGAATTCCTTTTTATCAAATATTTGAAAATATTATTACTTAATGCGGTGAATATTTAAATAATTTGTTTAGTAAACATGACAAAAAAAAAAATAGGATTTACAATGATACACTGTGGATATTCAAAAATGAATCTGAATATTTTGCAAATTTAAACAGTGTTTAAAATATAAGTTCTGCGTGATTTGATGGTTATTCGTATGCAATGTACGGAATGTGAAAATTGCGGATAAAGTACAGTGCGATCTAAAATGAACGGATGGTTTCGAAAATTCTATAAATAACAAATATAGCAACTGAAGTTATGGTTTTAAGATAATAGTATGCGAAGTAGCAGGAATTTTCTTAATAAGCAATAATTTAGTGTTGCAAATATTACTTAGAGATGACGCTGCTCTGAATCAAACTGTACAAATGCTCAACTGTTTTGCAATATAAAAACTGAAAAAATTTTCTTTTGTTTTTCTAGATTTCAGCATAATAAAGGATAAAAACCGAGTGAATTTTGAATAGTTGAAACTAAAACTGATAACACAGGATTTTACTTCCAGTTCTCATTAACCTCTTGCAACATATATTCAATAGCGTTCATGGTTTGCATGTTTACCATGAATCCATTTTCATATGTCCGTTTGCGGACATGTGATATGCTGATTAACAACACCTTGATCACCCAACTTGAAACTTGATTACTTTTTTTAAACGGGCTGTGCAAATATATCGTTATCAATTTGGGAAGGAGGGGGGTCAGGCACTTGATGCCGTAAGATATCCCCAGGGAGAAGGGGGGAGGGTTTTCTTTTGATATCGTCATTTTTAACCCAACCAAAATTTTCTTTCTGTTTGGTAACATTATTTACATGAAAATATTCTGTTTTTTCAAGCTTGTATTTTCATGAAAATACAATGTTATTATTAAAACAGTTAAAATATTATAAAATTCTTTCATTCCAAAATATGGACGACCCCGACGTTTGGCATTCCTATTCATCTGCAATATGTGTATATAATCCGTTGTTTGAGAAACCATTTACGAAGTATGTTCGAAATAATACTTGTTGTGTTTACTAGATAGAAAAGACAAAGAATGTTGTCCACCTGTTTTGTTTATAAAAAATTCTTGCACTTGCCCCCTCCCCGTGTAGGGGACAAGTTCAAGAAGACAATATTACTGTTGACTGCATTATGCAACATAAAACTATTATCAAATACTTTTCAATAGTAACTACTTATTTTAAGCATTAGATGATATAAAGTTATTCCTCATATCTATATATATATTACGCTATCGTACGTGGCACAGAAATTGCGATTATTTGTTAAATGTTTAATAGCTACGCCCGAATGAAACGCATCCCATTGGTTGGGGCTGCCATCTACAGGAATAAAAGCGAAACAAACAATGATTTATTGATTATGGTGCAAATAAATTGTAATTATAATTTGTCAGCATTAACAATTAAATAGATATATTTTTATACATTTTCATTTGAAATATCGATTTTTGTAAGCATTTAATATTTATAATTTAAAAAATACAATTAGCAATATAAAATTAAAAAGGGATTTTTAGTAAAAAGGGAAAAGTAAATGTAATAATTTTTCCTGACCGTTTCATTTTTTAAACGTAACTGATATACTTTTGAAATTTTAACTCTTAATTAATTTTTTACAAGCTTTTAGTATAAATAAATATTATTCAGCTTTTTTTTTTTACGTAACTGTTATAGTTTTGAAATCTTGTAGTATAAATAAATATTATTCAGTCTTTTTTTCTTTTTTTTGCCGTCCACTTCACTGTTATATTATTTAATGACAGTCTGCCCGAGCAACGCCGGGCGGGTTAACTAGTAATAGAGATATTTTATTGACTTCTTCTCTTCATTCGAATCAGTAAAGCATGTGTATAGTAAATGTAAAACCATATGGTATATCACTGCAATTATATAAAAAGAAAAACAAAGAAAATATTATAAAAATAAAAATAGTTTTTAGACTTTGAAAGCGATATATTCGGGGGTAAGGGGGACGGTAAATGAATAATGACGTATCATATCGTAAGGGGGAGAGTAGAGCTACTAGAGGGATCCAAAATTACCAAAAACTTGATATCGTTATATATGTGCAGCCACATACCAGCAAAACTATCCCTTGGCAGTCCTGAAGAACATAGTTCAGTAATTTGTGCTACAGATGGCGCTATGAAACAATCATAGAAGAACCAACAGCTCTTTGTGCATGACACCAGTTTGAAATTAAACTTAAAATTCAGTAGATGTAATAGCAGAAAAAAAGTTTTATAAACGAAATGTCAAAATGCAACCTTCGCTTTACTGCCTAGCTGTATCAAATATTTAAAAAATTAGAAAATAAATATTTAAAATTAAATTTTTATTCAATGATTAAAATGAGAAATAATTCTAAATATTGATTTGGAAATTTTGGTGAATCAAAAAGTTTGTTGCATTAAAATTTTAATATCTTTAAATGCCGTCGCAAAATGTTTTATCAATTGATGGCTTTACCATGTATCATGGAAAATAACTCCAAAATATAAATTATCGACATATATTTTTAATATCACTTTCAAGCATTTAATATAGATATTTTTAAGATGACACTTAAAGGAAGTTTTATGGCATACCTCTGGGCATAAATTGCATTTTACCTCTCAATGCATGCATTTTCAAAATTCATGTTTATTCTGTATAAATATATATTATATATTTTTATATTTAGATAAATTTTCCTCTCTATATAATACGATTAAAGTTCTATTCTAAAACTATTGATGTTAACAAAATAAAAGTTTCACTATTAAAAAGATACACATAATTATTTTAAAGATGTTTGTTTACGTTGTTCTGATTATGTTTCTACATTATTGTGCACACCGTACTCCGATATGGCAATTCGTTATTTTTATGAATTTCTGAAATGGGAACGGATTTATGAGAAACTTAATATATATCTAAATATGTATAAATATATTGATTAAAATACTGACTCGTTAGTAAATATAATATTTTGACCATTAAATTTTATGTGATGTTACTTGCTTTTTTGTATTTTTTTTATTGAGAGAGATATTAATTTATTTATATTTTCAGGAAATATTTTAATTCATTAAAAACCATTTCATAAATTCCTATTTCATTCAATAAATATTTCATACAATTTCATTTCTTATTTGAACTTAATTATCATAAGTCAAAATATTTTCATTTTAAATCCAAACATTACATTAACAATCTAAACAAATGAAATTATTCTAATGAAACAAAATGTGTTTATCCTTTTCAGATTTGGTATATAGTTTGCTTCCAATTCCTTTTAAAAATAATACTGTGCATACCATAAATGCATTTATATTTTCAATGAAAAACATATTTCGCTTGAAACTAAAATGATTTTCATTTGAAATTCAAACATTAACTTAACAATCTAAACCAATGAAATTATTCAAACGAAATAAAATATTGTTCCTTTTATGTGTTTACAAGCTTATCATTTTCAGATTTGTTATATAGCTTGCTATCAGTTCCTTTTCAAAATAATACTGTACATACCATAAACGCATTTATATTTTCAATGAAAAATATATTTCGCACGAAACTGAAATGATGCGATTATATGCATGCACAAATTCCATACATAAGAAATAAATTTATATAAATATTCTGAATATCTGGCTACTTTCCAGATAAAGTATTTGACTAAAAGACATAAAATAATTTTCTTCTACGCATTTTAAAATAAGAAAGCACTATGCTCTATTATTTCAATTTTACTCACTAGAATTCCTTCTTCACAGTGAATCACCCTTAGACAAAGTTTGAAGTTTACAAAAATATTTAATTTCTTTCTAAACTTTCGTAAACATATATATTTTTTTAATGAAAAGAAGCACCATAAATCATTTTGACAGTAAATTTAATTTTTTTTCTCAGAAATAAACGTTGAATATAGAACTACAACTCTAAAATAGGATTATTAATAGTATTATAATTATCTTCTTTCGTTTTTATATTTAACATTATCATAATATTAAAATGCGAAATTATTACAAAAAATAAATTTATTGCGACATATGATGTACTTATTCGCTAAAAATTCAGATGCATAAAGTTGTATAATGTATCTAAATAAAACGAGGTTTTGAGCAAAAAAAAAAAAAAAAAAAAAAAAAAAACTAACTCTTTCAGGCTAGTTTTGGTTGTACAGTAGAACTCCAATTATCTGAATCAATTGGACCCTATTCGGATAATCAAAAATTCGGATAATTGGATTTTTTCCAAAAAAAAGTGGTATATTTTATGGTGGTGCAAAGTGGTTAAAAGTGGTATTGCAGAAGGGAAATTATAAACTGTGCTGCGCATTTCCTAACTGAACTAAAATTTCGCATTCTATTTAGTATATATAAAAATCTATAGATCGTATACAGGGTTTCACAAAAGAGCTCGGATATTTTTCCGAATATCGTTGGTAATCCCTGAAATTGGATTTTTAAATATGTTATGAGTTTTCAAAATTGTTTAGTTAGATATCATCTTACACCTTACGGTAAAGATTTGCAAAATTATTTTGAAGTGTTGGAAAGTGTTACATAATCTATGCTTGACGCGTGATTTTTCGTTTGAATTTAATCTGTATTAGCTTTTTTCGTATTAAGTGGACCTCTTCCTATTTAATTCCCTTTTTACTGCCCCCTATATATACTTTCATTTTTTTCGGTCAATAAACCTATCCTTCCAATCTGCTTCTTCACTATTATTATATATGAGCTAAATTATATCATTCTTTGCACTGATGACGGTACCTGGAATGATACCGAAGATAGTCTGATATATGAGTTGTAATTTCCCAACTGGGCGAAAAATGTCCCTGCCAGGATTCGAACCTGGGATCTCTTGGATGAAGCTGCAATTCTCTACCAACTGAGCCATCCCGGTCGAATCTGGAGGACCTAATTCACCCAGTTAACCTTATTTATCGTAGAATCTGGTCTGATATCTGAATCAGCTCAGACAGAATAATGTTCCCTGCATTTTCGCCCAACAGGGAAATTACAACTCATATGATTTCTTTACCAATTTGAATAATTGTGTTAAAATTAATCTAGTGTAATTACGTATCCAGCATTTACTGTAGTTTCATTACCTGCGATTTATTCTGTTGAGCTGATTCAGATATCAGACCAGATTCTATGATAAATAAGGTTAACTGGGTGAATTAGGACTTCCAGATTCGACTGGGATGGCTCAGTTGGTAGAGAACTGTCAGCATCAGCCAAGAGATCCCAGGTTCGAATCCTGGCCCGGTCATTGACAAATACAACATATAAAAAACATATAAATATATAAAAACATGCAAAACATAATATATTAAAATGTATTAAATACATTTAAATACAGTTTACGTTCTAAATGCATTCCCACTGCCGAGGAGTCTGCATACTGTTTGGTTGTTTACGTTTTTTTTTTTTTTTTTTTTTTTTTTTTCCGTGTTATTTTATACTTCATGTTTTTTGTTTGGCAGGGCAGTGATAGTGCAGATCAAATACTTTTTCTACATTACACGCACACATACAAACATATATGCATCAATCCAAAATCCACAACTGATTTTCACCATTTTTTATCAGTTTTGAAATAAGATTTTGAACATCTATATAATATTCCCCGATAATTTATTAATTTTGTAAGTTGTAATAAAATACTTATTTGCATTTTAGCGCTTTTTCATAAATAAAATGTGAATTTTTAGTATATTTCATTTAAACATATTGCACGTGTTTGACTTATTTATCTTTAACTATTTGCACATACTAATAATGTAAGGAATGCATGCCAAATATCTTATTAATTTTTAGAACGATAAATTAAAATAGAATATTTAATAGAATTTTATAATATAATAAGATACTAAGATACAAGATAATAAGATATAATATAATATAGAATATATAATAGAATTTTCAATATTTTTGCATTAAAAATCTGCTGTTGCTGTTTGAACTAAAATATTTGGCTGAAATTCTAAGCGTGAAATTTCGTGAAAGAGTAGATTAGTCTTCTTTGAATACGAAATAACAATTTCTATTTTTCATGAAATATTTGGATATGATCCAAATATCAGTGCTTTTAAGAATAAATGAAAAAGAAATTGCATAAAAAAGGACTTTATGATATAAATTATAATATTTTTTAAAGAAAAAAATAACAAATGAAGCCATTTTTTTTCTAATAAGTAGTTTAGATTGAAAAATATATATTCAACAGTACGAGAGACTCGAAGACATATTTATCTAAACGAAAAGAAGATACACTTCATCATTAATCTTTATAGAGAAATTTATATTTTTCAGTAGCAAGAAAGAGTTTAAAATTTAAGAAATGATACATGAATCAAAATTTTCAGTTGCATTTCAGAAATTTACATCCACATAAAACTGAAAAAATGTATCAATTATTTTCTATTAAATCTTTTTTATAAAAATAAATTATGCGTATAATTATTCGGACTGAAATGCATGACGCTAAGGACAAGGAATTTCATACTTCGATAATAATTGAAAAAATTATTTGTAAATGAAAAGAGATATAGTTATGGAATTAAGATATGGTAAAATAATTAACTACAAGTTTGTTGTAATCACAATAGATATTAGAGAAATTTGAGAGATACTAATTTGAACTAAATAACGGAAGGAGATAAAGAAAACTTTCCAACTACCAAATTATAGGGCATACAAATGTTACTACCAAAACTCTGCCCTTAAAAAATATTAAGAGAGACATAGATTCAAATGTACAAAAGATTCAAAAATCTGTATCTCTAAAAGAAAAAAATATCATTAATATTGATAGAGGGTGTCTCGAGTAATTTAACATTTTAAGTAAGAAAAAGAAATTTTAAAAAATGCCTGAATAATAAATTTCTATTGTATTTTACCGATTTAAAAATGCTTAAAATTGTAATTACCCAATAATTATTTTCGGCTAACTCATTTTTAAATAAAAAGAAAACTGCCCAGTTAAACTGAGGGCATTAAGATCACAGGCTATTCACACTAACTGTATATTATACTCTTATTTCAAATAATTTGAAATACGCCCCTCGAAAAATTAAGAAATCGACAATATATTAAGGGGGATCATCCCCATTATAATTAACCAATGAACACCCAAAACTATTCAGGGAAGTGCATTTTTACAATGAACATATATACAAAATTTGAAGCAAATAAAATAATTCTACATGAAAACTCCATTTATCTAAATTAACGGGGTATTAGACCCCCGTATCCCTCTTTATACTTAACCAATGCACCCCCAAAACTAATCGGGGAAGTGACTAACCACAATGAACCTATATAAAAAATTTGATGAAAATCGGATAATTCTGCATGAAAACACCATTTATCTAAATTGAGGGGGGGTTAGCCCCCCGTTTCCTTTCTTTATACTTAACCAATGGACCCCCATAACTAATCAGGAAAGCTCCTTTCCATAATGAACCTATGTACAAAATTTAGAGGAAATCGGAAAATTCTGCATGAAAAACCCATTTATATAAATTAAGGGGGGTTACCCCCCGTTTACCCCCTTTATATTTAATCAGTGAACCCCCCAAACTAATCAGGGAAGCGCCTTATCACAATGAACCTATATACAAGATTTGAAGAAAATCGAATAATTCTGCATGAAAACACCATTTATCTAAATTGAGGGGGGTTAGCCCCCCTTTATTCTTAACCAATGAACCCCCAAAACTAATCAGGAAAGCGCCTTATCACAATGAACCTAAAAACAAAATTTTAAGCAAAACGGTTATTTCTATCAAGGGTTATCGCGTTACGTACATCCATACGTACATACAGAACGGGCGGGCACATTAGCTCTCAGGCTTTGATAGCCTGGGAGCTAAAAATGAACAACAACAACAAACAAAAAGAAAGAAAAGAAGAAATAAGCTTCCAGAGATTTTTTTCTGATTATTGTGCTTTTGTGACAATACTTTATTTGTAAACACCAGGGGTTCTCAAACTATGCTACGCGTGCCACTACTGATACGCGAAGTTCTGGCCACTGGCACGTGAATGTCTCATATTTTTGAGTGAAATGAAATAAAACGTATTATTATGAAATGGAAAACGGCTTGAATTGATCACCTTCGAAATATTCGATATTTTTCGAATGAGAATATGATGTAGGAAATGCAAAACCTTTTTAACACTTTCCAACCTAGTTGAAAAGTGTTTATGATTTCAGTTTGTCTGCCGTCTGTCCGTCTGTCCGTGTTGTTACTCGTGTAAATATGCTTGATTGTTCTGAAATTTTTGTATGTTATTGTCGCCTACTACAGCATGTTCCCTATTTCAAATGAAGGGCAAATCATGTATAGTTTTTTTTACAGGAACAGTGAAAAGTATTCCGTTACATTACAGTCAATGGGATATAATCGTTTCGAAAGCATTTTGATGGTGCTACGCCATTTGAAACATGATGAAATTGATATATCTTTATAAAGCGGTTTAAAACATGCTTTATGTAGAATATAGGGTACAAAACATTTATTATTCATTTACAGGGTCAAACAAAAGAATTCTCTTACACATTGTTGGATGGGGAAAAATCGTTTGCAGTGCAATTTAATGACGTTTCACTATTTCAAATATAATGAAAATTATATGCATTACTGAGGTGCACTATAGATTGCTCTCTTAAAAGTGTTTGTGTGCATTGCGTTTATCGTTCATTTACTGGGTCAAATAAATGAATTCTGCTACACATTGTTCTACGGAGAAAAATCGTCTGAAGTGTAATTTTATGATGTTTCACTATTTCAAAGATAATGAAAATTACACGCATTACTGAGGTGCAGTATAAATTGCTCGCTTCAAAGTATGGTGTGCATTGCGTTTATCGTTCATTTACAGGGACATACAAACGAATTCGGTTACAGTATACGTGTGATAATTACAGTCTATGTGTGATAAGTGTGTTTTCAAGTTTGGTTTGCGTTTTAAGTTTAACTAACTTTTTTCATATTACGTGGTGTGTATATAAAAAAATAATAAATTAATGAATGAAACATTTTTAATTAACGGAACATTGTTTTAAACCTTTTGGTTACGGGCTAGGGCTGGCGACTATTTTTATATTCACTAGCACCACAATTTACAGAAAACTTCTTTGCGGTAGATTTCTCTTGAAGTTGTGTAAGTGTATGGCAGAGATTATTTTTCAAAACTGCAATTTATAACCCATTTTTTCTGTGTTTACTTGCAAAATTTGCAGGATGTGTTGAAATAAAAGTTTTATTTCAAACATAAGTCATACTTTATATCATGCTCTTGATTAAAACTTCTTTATTGTTTCTTTTTTTTCATGGAAATCAGTTTTTAACAGAGTATAATGCATTAAAAGTTTGATCTGATATCAAATAAAAATTCTGGTTCTATACAGTGAGAATTTTAGGTAAAGCATTTGTATATATGTATTGAAAGGGTATATATATAAGTATGTAAAAAAATATTCCAAGTTTTTTGCTTACTGCGCAAAATTACGGTGGAATTTGCAGGTATAAATTATTAATACAGTTATGTAGAATCTATGTTGAAAGCGCAACTAAATTGTTTGACATATTCATTTATTAATACTTATAACTATCTATTTGAATTTAAATTACGCTGATTATTACTTTAATTTTGTTGTACACATGATTGTATAACTAATTAATTTTCGAATACCAGTTATTTTTTATTAGATATATTTATGAGAAATTCATCCTTCCGTGTAACTCCGAACACTTAATCTAAGTTAATTGTGCACTTTACCCATTTAACTAAAAAATCTATTAAGGGATTTATTATATATTTCTTCGTATAAAAGTTGTCCTAATTTCGGCTTTTTGATTTCATTTGTTCATTAGCTCTCAGTACGTCTTTGCCAAATGCGCTTAATGACTACCTATAACACAGGAATTTGTCAACGCTATGCCGGAAAATCCAAAAGACATACGAACGGAAATACAATCCTTCTTATTTAACCCTTTTCGATGCAAAGCAATTGTGATACTAAAAGGTTGAAATGTTTGACTGCCACCAATTTTTAGGAACAGATTGATTTGGAAATAAATATATTTTTCGTCACATACATTTTAAAAGCAAAATTTTGTTCAACAATTCTGTATTCTATATGGTAGTTATAGTTAATACTAAGTGTTGAAAAAGTTAAAGTATAGTTTAACATATAACAGAGAAAAGGTGAATATCTATGTGTCGTTTGTAATGAGACGTTCTCTAATCATGCCCATGAAATTATCTCTCCTGGTGAGACATTTGGAAAAAGAAAACGAGGATTAAAAAAATAAACACATGGGATTTTTTCACAAGAAGTTGGCAAAGTTATTTGCAAGAAAGCAGAAAATAGCTCAATCTCAAAATTGAATGAGAAATTGTTACTCGCGTCTTATGAAGTAAGCTTAAAAATTGCCAAAGCAGATAATCCGCACATTATTGAGGAATATTTATTGCTATGAGCTGATTGAGGTATGGTTAGTGCTGTTTTGAAAAAAAAATCGGTTAATAAAGTTTACTCAATTTCTTTGTTTAATAACATTGTATCACGCGGGATTGAAGAAATGACATCAGACGTTTAAGAAAACTAAACTGAAAAATTTAGAACCAGTCAAAAATACTAAATTTAGCTGCATGAGATCACTGGTCTTACAAACATAATCTCATAACATCTAGAGATGAGAGTTCAGTGAAAGATTAGTACTTATTTTGTAAACAATCAAGTGGTCCAGCTACTGTTCAGTTATTTTTGAAAAAATGCGTCAAATTATGAGGCTGTGTATAACATAGATTATAAAAATGTATGGATGTATGTCCGGATGGGTCACATGCGATAATGGATTCTTTTAAAAATTAAAGACGTTGCCTCTGAAGTGAAATTTATTCACTCACTGCATCGTGAATCTTTTGCCTGGAAACAAATGAATATCAGTTTGCAGACATTAATAAATGAAAGTGCTAAAAAGGTTAATTTTATTAAACCAAAAGCAACCATTTTAAGATTGTGTTATATTGTATAGTCAGAAATGGGGAGACCATATGACAAACTGCTGTTGTATAGGGAAATGACATAGCCATCGCGCAATAATGCTTTATCTCGCCATTTTGGCCTTCTGCCAGAAGTTCTATTGTTTCTCACTGACAACCCCTTAATTTAGATAAATGGATTTTTCATGAAGAATTATCCGATTTGCTTTAAATTTTGTATGTAGGTTCATTGTGATATGACGCTTCCCTGATTAGTTTTGGGAATTCATTGGTTAAGTATAAAGGAGGGGAACGGGGGTCTAATCGGGGCCCCCGAGATGTCGCTGTGTGTCCTACACCGGGCCTGCTACAGGTGACGTCACAACCTTCTGACGTCAAAACAGTGATCCATAATAACTTAAAAATTTTCATGTACGTTGTTCGTTTGTACGTATTGTTTACGATAGTATTTTGATTTTATTTATTGTTTTATATAGTAATTAATAATATTTTTCAGTGTATTTAGATTATAATGCTATCAATAATTATTGATTATAATTAGTAAAGAAAGTGTAGATTATATCTATAAAATAATGAGAAGAAAATGTTGTGCTTCTAGTTTCTAATCTAAGTCTTCAAATTCGCTACTGATAATGAAAACAAGAAATTTTAGCTACGAAAATTACCTTGTGATAATTATTTTTACATTTCAACAGAAGTGGTTTGCATTAAATGTTTCGATATACGTTTCATAATTCGTGAAGCTAAAATTAATATGATGGTATTGAACTTGCTGTGCTGAGAAAAAAAAATAACCCTAACAACGAATGTCCATCCTACTGTAATGGAAATATTCCGGCATATTTGAATGAATTTGTACTTCCAAATCAAAAAGAGTCAAATGATCTTTAGAAAAAAATAAAAAATAAAAGAAGCAGACGATAAACAGTTCAAAAAATGATTTTGAAAGAAATACTGTAATAAATTGAATGAAATCTGGATACATTTAGTTAGAAGTGAGTGTGCTTTGTTTATAAAATTAAAAGTAACTGATTTACACAACTTAGTAGTTCTACGTAGTTCCATTTAACATTTTAGCTAACTTAAGTGTACAAATATATTATGAAAATAAAACTTTTGATAAGTTAATTTGAGTGGTTATTAGGTCCTAGACCTAAGTACAATAAATAGACAATTATTAAAATATTACAAGTCAGTTACAAAGTTAAGATAGAAAATTGGGTACTTTTCGGTTAGCCGGGCGCCAGTGATATACACACACACACACACACACACACACACACACACATATATATATATATACACATATCTACACACACATATATGTATGAATTAATATATATATTTATTTATATATGTACATGTATCACTGGCGCCCGGCTAACCGAAAAGTACCGAAAAAGGCTTATGGCGAGAGAAGGAAAGTTTGCAACATATTTTCTGGCAACCTATTCGTAGTTCCATATAAATAAGTTTTTTTTTTCAATATTTATATAATTTATTTAATATAAAGAAGCCATATATCTCTTTTTATATGCAGGTAGAACAGAATTGTATATACAAATAATTTTATATATATAAATAAACATAAAAGTTCATTAGGTTTGTTTTCAAAATTGTGTATATAATTTAAAAACATATCTAACTTTCTGAAGCCCGGATTACGCCAAAGCGTTAAAAAAAAGTACCAAGGTCTCTATAGTTAAAAAATGTCGATTTCTCTATTTAAATTGACATTTATTGTGTTTTGGTGGTTAAATTATGGTATGTAGTTGTAAAAGGGAGGAATGGGATTGATTTTCTAAAGCTTTTGGTAGATTTATTATATTTTTTTTACGTATATTTATTGTAAAATAATGTGTTTAGGAAAAGGTAAGTCAATGGGTTCAATCTGATTTATTAATCTTAGCATTTTTTTTAATTTAAAACTTTTAATTTCCTTTAATAAAACAAGTGTATTGATTCCCTTTTATTTCACGATTATGAAATTTAATATTATTTATGTAATCACAAATTATAAGAGAGGAAATGCTCTTTTTATTACATCTTTCTGCTGCGATACATTGACCAAAGTGGATCACTACTGTGACGTCACTAATACTTGTAGCAGGCCCGGTGAAGGACACACAGCGACATCTCGGAGGCCCCGGTCTAATCCGCCCTTAATTTATTGTCGATTTCTTTATTTTTCGAGATGCATTATTCTTTGAAATAAGATTATAATATACAATTAGTGTGAATAGCTTGTGAAGTCAATGCTATCAGATTAACTGGGCACTGTTCTTTTTATTTTCTATTTCTCTATTCTAAATAAAAGTAACCAACGCTGTCACCGATGTAAATCTATTTTTTTCTGACCGGAGGTCTTCCTACGCCAACATTAAGAAAACATTGAGAAATATAAAAATTGGTAGATTTATAGAAGAGAAATAATCGATAAACACACTGAAGTAGGCAGTTTTTAAATCGAAGAATTATTTTAAGAACTATTTAATGTTGAACGTCGATAAAAAATATCCTTTAAAAAGGTTTTATAATAACAAAAACTATGCGTAGTAATTTAATCATATTTTGCAAGAACATAGTTGACAAGCTTGCAATGTGCAGAGTGCAATTATTATTTCTATTATTATTATTATTATTATTAGATTTGAATAATTTTTTGAGGTTTTTTTTTTCTATTTTTATTCAAATGTTTATTATTTTTTTAGATATATATATTTCTTATTTCAAAAAAGGCCACTTTTTGTATGGTTGCCAATTTGCAGAATAACGCATATAATAATATTCCCTGTCAATTAAAAATGTATTTGTACGTGACTATTAAAAACGAAAACGTTTTAAAAGCTGCAAATGGGGAAACATACTTCATAAGAAATAGACTTGCACCTGAATATTAAAAAGAGAAGTAAAACTTTAAAATAATTACTACGTGTTGAAAGCAGTAAATTGAGAAAATTATGCCATATTTAAAATGCTCAAATAATCTTTCCAAACAGTTTCAATTTAAAAATATATTTACACAGAGATTTATTTATTTCGAAATTTTGTTTTTACCTATTGTTGCAAATTTTAAAACTGTGCAATTATTAATATTTTCTTTCAATTTAAAACTGCATTTTTACGGTAACATTAAAAATAGGAAGAGATTTTTCGTGAAAATTACGTTATATTGGAAACGATACATTTAAAACGTTTTTCTTAAACGTTTTTTTTTCATTTTTCTCTATAACCTCGTTATAAAATCCCGTGAGACACCGACATTGTTTACTTAGCCATTTTATGCAAGCTGATTTTGAAATGTTGAATTGATCTTATTTAAAAAATCACGATAACAGTTATTTGGTGTCTCGCAGTTGTTTCGGTCTTAGAATCCTTCAATCAAAGGGAAATGAATGGAAACCCGATTACAGGACATCGTCAATGGACGTTTAATTATAATTCAATCTTCCATCATCATTTAAACACATATCAAATTAGCGTGTTTTACATACCGCGATCTGAACCGGAAATGGTTGACAAGCGTAGCTCGTAGGTGGCAGAAATCCCTAGTTTTTTAAAAGATGTATAATTCCAAATTGTGTGTGAACAAAGCAAACTATTTAAAATATTTAAATTAGAACAGGGTCAATTTAAACAACAAAATATGTAATTTAGTTTAATAACTTTAACTTTAAAAATACTTACTTTCACTGACTTTAATTGGTGTCGCACAAATTGATGGCGTTACATTGAGAACAGGCTTGATGGAGATCATAGGTACAATAATTTTAAACATATATATGGAAAAAATTATCAGTCGGGCAATTTTCTTTTTTTACATTGCGCGCAGGTAGGAAAAACACAGTTTCAGAATAGAGCATGTAAATTTAAAAATTAATATTTATATGTCTTAAGTCTTTTTTTTCTGTCACTTAAATTCTGAAATTTACCGAATGGAACACTTTGTAGAGTTGTAGTACATGATAAAAATAAAACTTCGTCAAGAAATATAAAAATTATAGGCAGAAAGTTGCCGGTTGTGATTGGAAGTGGTTTTTTGGTTACTTAGAGAAATTTCGTCTTTTGATTGGAAAATTTCAGGAATTTTTAAGTTTCGGTTCTCGAACATTTTCTATTTAAAGGGAAAAAAGACATAAAAATTCCAATTCTAATACGAAAAGGTAACACGCAACACAGTTGTCGGAACATCCCTATGAATTGCATAAAATTCAGCTTCATATTGGAGGATTTCAGTTATTTTTCGTTAGCTTGGTCAATTTTCTGTAATTTAAGAAAAAAAAATACAAATCAAACCGTAAATTTTCGTCATTAAACAAAAAAAAATCACGGATGTTTCTTTAGAGTGTACGTAACACATCAGATAATTAAATATTATACTAATAAGCTTTGTATTATTTCTGATCTTCCGGACATTTGGTAAAATTTCGAACTTTAACCCTCTGAAATAAACTAATTTAAAATGAATAATCACTCACTTACTAATTGGAGGGATATCATGCAAATACAGAACGCGAAAAAATTTAATTTAAAGACTCATCATTTGTTTGATTAGTTAGCAAAATTGTAGTTAATATTATCCAAATTTTACCTCTGAAAAAATTTAAATTCGGACACATTTTGATATGAATTTTTATTCAAATATATTAAAAAATAATATATATTTTTTAATCGATTGTATGACATTTTATTTTTTTAACGATTACATGCTATAAAAATGTATGGTATGGTCACTCTGTTTGCCAGTACTGATATTAACAAGAATATAAACTAGAATTAGAATAATTAAGTCTGTAACATGGTTTATCACATCTAATATTTTATTCACAACTGCTGAATAAATTTTGAATTATTCTGTACGCCATTCACTTTTTAAGAAATTATTCATTTTTATTGGTGTATTTGATTCTATGTCGATATTTCTGATAGTATTGATTAAGCATATGCAATTGAACCTGATGACTACCGGTTTACACGTGCCATAAACAAGCACCTGTCAATATAATAAGTTGATTGATTCAAAGTGGGCGCTCTTCGAATTTAATGCATAACTGAAATGCTTTAATAAATTATAAGTATGCTTACATAACTTTTATTATTATTATTATTATTTGTTCAATAGTGATTTTTTGTAAAAATTCGTAAGGTAGTTTTTTACATCGCTTTTTTTAAATTTCGGAAGTTTTCTTTTTGCATTAATCGAATTAGTGATGGAATAAATTACTTTTAAACTATATATAAAATAATACTGAATATAACCCTATTTTGTACATTGAAATTCACTGTATATATCAGTCCTTTTTTGCTTATAAGAGGCAAAAAATTTGGGGATCAAAAGATTAAAACTTGTGGCGTTTAGTGTAATGAGGTTTATTTTACATTAAAGGACAAAAAATTATGTTTATTGGAACGCGTTTAAATCTTTAATAAATACATCTTTAAGCAAAGCAAATTGTTTGACTGAGTCAACAGTTTTAATAAACAATTTATTAAACTAAATATTTATTAAAGGTATTCTTTTAGTTACTTTATAACTTCTCAATAATTATGAACATACATAGAATTTTAATTTACTTGACATTAAAAAATATTTAAAGCAGGATTTTATTCACATGCACTCAAACAAAAAGCAGTGATATGTAGAAATGTGAAATCTACGTGATAGCGTAATAGTGTGCTCTAGTAATAAAAATATGGATAGTACGATCTTGGTCAAATACAGGGTAAGTCAAAAAGATTGACCTGATTACGAATGCCAATAACTTAATTGTAAAAATTAATTGGAAGAAACGTCTTAAGTATATTACAGAAAAAGAACAACGTTTTGTTAGTGCACTTCATAACTGTTCTATGTGGCGTTTTTTAGCCAAACAGAAAATATCAGAGTGATATTCCCTTTTTCTCTAGTGGTGAATAAATTGACTCCAAAATAAACATATGTGTTTCATTTACCACTAGATTACATTACTTTGCAGAATTTTACAATAAAAAGTTTATTTGAGTTAGAGTTCAGCTCAAGTGTCAGTTACTGGTTAGGTGTCAATAACTGACGGTTTCACCCTATACTTGAAAAATTACTAATACATCCATAAACTTACATCAGTATTTTATTATTTTGATGCAAGGACAATGCCAATTTATATGCTGAGTATTTTATTTATTCTTTTTTTTGTAATGCTTTGTAATAAAGAACTATGCTAGAAAAGAAGTGTTGTAAGATAAACAAAATATTAATTTTTATAAAAATATACTTTTTTATGCATATACAGTAGATTTGCATAAATCATCACAGCTTCGGGTCACATGATTGACAAATATTTATGGCACTTAGTTGTAAAATCTAAAATTTATTTTTTATGATAATGTATTGATTTGTGCTAGGGTGTTCACACATTATTATAACGACTCTGATTTCTCTATGATTCAAATTTAAATGGAAATAAAAATCTATACGGCATCAATTCAAATAAGTTTTAAATATTGTCTACATCGTTAAAAATATTCATTGCTGTAAAATGTCGTTAGAAAATGAACAGTGGATCGAAGGCTATATATTGGCGCGCTTTACAAATACACTTATTCAATTTATTCAAATTTTATTCTATTTATTAGAAATACTCTTATTCGATTATTAAAGAAAAGGGCGAAAATCTTGGTTTTCCAACGCGTAAAAAAGTGATATATTTAATAAAAAAAGAAAAAAAAACGTCAAAGGCACATTTTACTGCGAAAAAGGTTTAAAATATTCACACAACAAATGTACGCTCACCGTTTATTATATCTGAAGTCGCATCTCCTCTTTTAGAAGAAAATTCAACCCCCCTACAAAATTTTCGCAAAATCTTTAAATATTTCTATAGGAACTGTAAACAAAATTATGCTATCTGATTTAAAGCTAATCAAAACAAACAAACAACAACAACAACAAATGAAAACATCATTTTCATCGCCTAATGCGAAAACATGTTTCTCAGCGTAAGACTGTGTGCAGGTTATTGTATGAAATTATTTTGTAGGTGAAAAATTGAAATATGTAGTTATAGTTGATGCGGCATAGATATATTTATCTGATTGCAATAGAAAATGATCTATTTACTGGATTTTTTTTATATCTTTTATTTTATGCCTATGATATTTTAGATCTTATGCTGGATTATTTTATATCTGAAAACTTAAATTAAAGAGTGTCGGAACAAATGTCAAAATTAACTCGTATTGCTATCAGAATTATATTTTAACATCTGTGTTCAAAGAAGACATTCCATCATTTTACCCAAACGATCTTCACTGTGTTTAGTTCCATCAGAATAAGGCTACCAGCCATACCTGTCAATCTACTGATATATTATTAGAAAAATGAAAAATGAAACCGAAATTGAAGCTATTCCATTTAAATTCATCCCATCCAATTTCCCCAATTTTTATGTAATCAGATAAGTATCTTTTATAGATTACTGAGCATTTGGACTTTTAAAACAAGATCTTTAAAAGCGACATTCCAAAACGTTTAATGGAGTGTGGGATATAAATGAATCTTCAATGTGTTTAGTTCCATCAGAATAAGGCTACCAGCCATACATGTATATCTACTGATATATTTTTAGAAAAAATGAAAAATGAAACCGAAATCGAAGCTATTCCATTTGAATTCATCCCATTCAATTTCCTCAATTTTTATGAAATCAGATAAGTATATTTTATAGATTACTGAGCATTTGCACTTTTAAAACAAGATCTTTAAAAGCGGCATTCCAAAACGTTGAATGGAGTGTGGGATAAAAATGAATCTTCAATGTGTTTAGTTCCATCAGAATAAGGCTACCAGCCATACATGTATATCTACTGATATATTTTTAGACAAATGGAAAATGAAACCGAAATTAAAGCTATTCCATTTAAATTCCTCCCATCCAATTTACCAATTTTTTATGTAATCAGGTAAGTATCTTTTATAGATTACTGAGCATTTGGACTTTTAAAACAAGATCTTTAAAAGCGGCATTCCAAAACGTTAATGGAGTGTGGGATAAAAATGAAACTTACTGTGTTTTAAGCTTTTAGTTAGAAAAAAAAAAAGATATATATGATCGAAAAGAGAAATATATATTAGATATTGTGAATGTAGGGAAAAATGGCTGCTACTGAATGTCTTAGATATAGTTGCTTCTTAAAACCATAATTCCTAACAGAATTTAATGAAACTTTGTATAGTTATTTGCACATATCCTTTTACAAATATGAATAAACGATTTGTTTATCACATTTTTATGAATCAATTATTTTCTATAAAATATAAAATCATCCGGTCTTGAAATATGTGGTAAGAAAATTAGGATATAAGTAATCTTACAGGAAATGAAAAAGTTTCGACTTTCTTTAAAGGATTTTTTTTTAACTTTGTGCCCTTCGAAAGCAAAAAGTACCCCATTTAAGCCTGTATTTAAAAATTGTTCATAATTCAAACTGTTTAACCGTCAGAGGCTTTGAAATACACGAAAACAAAGCCGTTAACGATCATCAGATCTTCACTGCTTACGATCTTCTGAAACTGGCGTCGTGCGCTATTTTAAGAAAAGATTGCCTCATAGATGAGTTGTCATGATGTATTTTAATTAATATCCCGGTTTAATAACACAAAAAAATCAGAGCTTCTGGTGCACCAAGACCTGCCTTGAACCAGCCTCAACAAAATTTCTAGACATTTACGTACGGTAGATTTTTCAAGTCATCGCAGACAGACACACACCCACATGAACATCTCTCTTTTATTGCATCATTTTAAAAACTATTATGTGATTTTATATAAATATTGTATATGATTGTTTTCAAATATTGTATAAATACCTCCGTAAAAAATTAAATTTCTAAGCAAATCGGAATACATTTAATATTTTCTAATATTAATTTCGATACATTATTTCTTTTATACACTCCTTATGTACTACATGTTATTTCTTATTCAGTAAATTAAAAAATAATTACATAAATAAAAGACACAAAACTATATTCCTCTTAATGTCATGATTAACAAGTTGATGAAAATCTAAATGTTGCGTGCAGTGACAGTACAACTGCAAAAAGGTTTTCACTATTTTTTTAGTGTTGTCTTCGCTTCCATTTGGGAAAAACGGAAACATGAAATCCATCAATTAGTTTCCAATTACATGCTTCAAAATGTTACGATATTCTTATTACAAAATGTGTTTTAATGTGAATGGAACATACCAGTTCATCATTTTGTAAAATGATTTAAGTGCTTTATAATCGCTATAGTGTTAAAATATTTTTCTCAAATATGGAAACTTTGAATAAAATAAATTTTCAAGTACATTTGTATCATCAATATGTTACATGCTCAAATATAAATAATTATGCGTGAAAATAAGATTTACGATAAACATAAGTATAATATCTTCTTACTTTACTTTATTTTATAAATATCAAGAAAATGCTGTTTAAACAAGTACAATTCGCTTGTATGTTATAAAGACATATATTTTTTTAAGGAACGTGTAAAATGTGTGTATGAGTATATGTGTATGATTTTATTTCTATGATGATCAGTGGTTAATCATGGACGCATTCTTAAAAGTGAATTGATATTGTACTGAAGTTGCATAAATGCAAATTTGCTCTGAAGCGTTTTTTATAAGGCTGAAAAGAAGCGAAACTAATTTTTACTAATTTATAAGAACTTATTTTAATTGTGGCATCTTATTAAACAAATATATTTAAGATATTATTGCAATTTCTTTTACATTCTTTGTTTTATTTTAATAAATATTTAAGGTTTTCAGAACACTATAAAAACTAAAGAAAAACAAAACATATTATTACATATTCTATGATCGGTTATATATTCTGTTATTGTTTCTGATACATAAAATAGCATTTTAGAAATAATTGAGTACATTAAAGTCAAAGTATATCTATGGACGAAAATTTGACGGTCAAAATAGACTAACTGACAGCCAAAATGTAAGTTCACAAAATTTTCATTTTATTATCATAAATAAATTAATATTCAGTTACATTAATGAAACAAAAATAACTACTTAAAAACATTTATAATTTGAATATGAGGCATCACGGAAATAAAAATAATAAAATATGAAATTGCTTAAATTTTAAAAAGTAGCATTAATTGAAATCTGGGCATTAGACTCACACACTTTAATACGAGTTGGGCCGATATTTTCTAAACTAGCTTTTAATATGTCATTCAGTAGTGATTCTACAAGCATTTCCAACTGAGAATTAATTTCATACTGCAAGCGTAGCCATCTTTAAATCTTTCAGGTTCTTACATTCGTCCCCATAATCGTAAATTAAAAAAAATTATTAAACACTAATGAATTTTAATGGAAATAAGTTCATGGCTGTGGGTTGAACACTTCATAATCTATAGTTGGTACATACGTTTTTGATGTTTTTTTACCTTCATACTTTTTTTCTGTGTATATTGATGATTTATTATGCTGGAACATACAGTTTACTTTAACAACCAGCGATGGATAATGCAAAAATTTGCCCACCATAAACGTGACAAAGTCGTATTAAAGACTCCTCACTCTATACTACTCGGCTTTCCCCCTTCAATGGTCCATTTATCGTCTCGCCCATACAAGATGTGGAACGTGGTAGCGTTTATTGCCAATTAGTACTCTCGTTCATATTCTGCTCCCGAAGCCCTTTTGGTGGTCCAGAAGACAACAATATTTTTTACTTCACAATTTTATACAAGCTGATCGTTAAATATGTAATTGGTCTCATCTAATCCCTAAAACAGACGTCAGCTGTTGCGATAGGAGTGGATACGGCCTCGACTGTCGCAACATCCCCCAGTCAAAGCGAAATGAATAGAAACCGGATTATCAAAGATCACAACGTATTTGTGCTATCACCTTAAAATTGCTCATAATCGAGTAGTAATTCATGCCCTTTTGACTGGGTGATTTTGCAGCTATCAAGCCAGCATCCACAGCTGTTGCGACAGTTGACGGCTGTGGTCTCTAATTTTTAGTATGATCTATTATACATTTGAAGGTCAGATTCTACAAAATTGTTAAGTAAAATATGTCTTTGCCTCCCGGACTATAACAAAAGTTTTGCAATTATTATTTTAAAAAATTTTTAACTGGATTTTTAACTCTCGAACTTTTAACATATATTTGCACGTTTGTGTGCACCTATAATATATTTATATATTTGTATTGTATTCATTTCAATCGCGTTTTCCTTGTCTACTAATAGTTAATCTTTGTGCTTTGTTGCATTATTTAAACTTTATAGTTCAATGAATAAATATTAAGAATAATTATAAGAATTTAAAGATCCCTTTATATTGGTAATTGCAGATCTATAAAGAAAAAATAAATATTTCTTCAATATCAGTTTTGATATTGAAGACCAATCGGATATTTTAAAACAGAATCTATTATAATGAAAATTATGAATTTATGAAACTTCATTTTTTACTTAAATACGCTTGTAAAATCATAATTTAATGAACAATTTTTAAAGCATAAAATAAAGCTTCGGATTCTTCATATCATGCATAAACAATAATTATCTTTGCATAATCCTTTCATTTACGAAAACATTTATAGAACAGAAAATTAGTATGGTTTTTAAGATATTATGTTACAAATTACAAGCTAAATCACTACCATTAACATTAAAATATCCATTAGTGTTACTCAAGATTGTTTAAATAGACACCACATTTAGAAAACTTAATGGCAGGCAATATATAGACATCTCACTTCAGTTAAAAAATTATGTCAGTCTAATCATTATTTTAGAGGGATAAAAAGAAAAAAAAAACAAAACAAAAAAAAAAACAGATGATGATGTAAAAAAAAAAAACTATGAGATTTTCCCAGAAATACTTATTACACTGAATAAGCTTTGGATGTATATTCCATCTTTTAAATTATATTGAGCATTTAAAAATATTTCGACTAATGATTTAATGATCCTTTTTTTTAAATTCATTTATGAGATCTCAGTGAGGTCTCATATTAGTCAAAAGAAAACATCTTCTTTATTAAAAACCAGTCGTGCAATCAAACGATTTTGAATCAGAACATCAAATTATTTATTATATTTTGGTATCAAAAACGTTTTAAATTTTTTCAACTACGGTAAAATTTATCTTCATTCGTTTATATTTATTTGTTTTGTCCTTGTCTTATTTTATGAAAAAAATAGGCATTTCGAAATAACTTTCAACAATAAATATATTTAAAGAATATTTCGAGAAGAATAGAATAAAATTTCCTTACATATGTATTCTCATTGCTTACATTAAAGTGTCTCTATTACAATAACTATTCCCAGACATTTGGCTATTTTCCAAACATAAAAATTGGATTGAAAACATGAGTACGTTTTCTTTAAAGTTTCGAGACGAAAAAGAAAAATTTTCATTGAGATGAGAGTTATTACTATTACAAATATATCATGTTCACAATGCATGACTTGTATTTCAAGTTTCAAAAATATATTTTCCTCTCCTTTTCCAAATGACATATAATTCAAAATCTGGTTTTTATTAATTTTACTTTCCATTCCACTTTCCGTTTTTAAAATTTTAATACATAAAATAATACAATTTGTTTGTATATAAATAATTCAGTTTAAAATATTTTCTACATTACAAACAATGTTTTGTATATTTCTATATTGTGTTTTTCGCTACAATAGCATTAAAAAAATATAACAAACTACATAATTATTAATGTCAAAAGAGTACTATGAACTATTATTACTATGTTTTATAATTCATGATATCTAACTAAATATCTCATTTTTTTATACGCTGTAATTGAACAATTGTTAAAATTAAAATTTTTAAATAATTTTATTACAATTTTGTATGTCGATAAGCTATTAAATAGATTACATAGCAAAATTAAAAAAATATATATATATTTGAAATCATTCATCTGCAATTGCTTTAAAGGAGACATGTCGAGTGATACGCTTTTTTTTACACTTTATAAAGAGTTGTTTAAAAAATTTTGTTATAAGATTTAAGTGGAGGTAGCTTAACAAGCACAAACCACCGTACTAGGCGTATTTACATCATAAATTCTGTCTAATATTTGTGGAATTTTTTTGTATGCCTGAACGCCGAGAATAAAAATGTCCAATTGGAGAATGAAACACAAGAAGTAAAACAGAAATGCAAGCGATAATCGAAAATGCTTTATTAAGAACCAGTTAGAAAAATAAACAAGAAAAAAAATTCTACAATAAGCATAGATTATGAAGATAAGACTTTCGAATAGTAACAGAATATAAATAAGAATTTAATTTTTTTCATACAATGAAATGTATATCTAAATAAGAAATTTATAAAACGCATAATTCAATAAAAACAAATTTTCAGCATATGATGCCCTATGCGATAATGTACGCGAAATATTTTTTGCATCCCTGTATGTGATCTATCGAATTTATACACACTACATACACTGAAAATTATATCAATAAAAAAATCCATACCACAGCAAAAAAAAAAGCACTTCCTGCAATTATCGGTCATAATTAATCTTTTAACAGAATTATTTTGTGCATTTCTCTAAATGAAGGATAAATACTAAGTACTCCACAATCCACAGAAAACATATTGTAGTCCACCCCAGTGATCCTTTTAAATTTCATTATGTATAAAGCATCATCAGATCTTTAAAATGCACCAGAGACGTTTTTCACCATGGATCATAATGTAATTGCATTCTTTGGTGCGTAGCTCTAAATGAACTATAAATGTTACTTATTCTAAACTGCTGAAAATGAATATTGTAGTCCACCTCAGTTATCCATATTAATATCATTAGGTTTTAAATATCGTAACATAAATAAAATGCACTGTAATCAATTTTTCTCCATATACCACAACGTAATGTAATCATTTTCTGTGTCTCTGTAAACGAACTTTAAATGCACGCACTTCATTTTCAATACCGAACATTTTATACTAACCATCAATAATATATGAAAATTACATGCCAATCCGAGTATATTTAAGAGAGTTAGGTCACAGCCAATCAGCCAGTCCAGCCGAAGTCATAAACACTTTTTAACTACGAAACTGTTCAATACGATGTATCACCTGTACAAGAACAGAAGTAAAGTCTCATATGAAATGATAGTACTCGTACAGCAGCGGACGAGAAAAGCGAAAAACGATTGTGTGTGTATATATATATATACACACACATATATATGTATGTGTCAGTGTGTGAACATATTGGTTTTGCTTGTTTTTGAAATTTCAAGCACTCAAAAATAAATTTTATTTTAAGGATTTTTTATGATTTTCCAAAAACGTTTACACCATGCTCTATATGATATTCCAAAGGTTGCGGGTGAAAAATAATGCTTTAGTCGGTCGACGGATTATCAGAGAAACTTTGAAAGACTTTCGTTATTTTACATGTTTCTTCCCAAAACTACCAATCATTAAGACTTCTGAAGGATCACGGGTCAAAATTTTAATGGCCCCTAAAATTTCCAGACTGCTGTCCAATAAAAAATTAGCGAGTTATTAAAAAACACTGTTTATAAAGAGAATTCACCCAGTAGTATGGAATGTTGTAAGTGGGAACTGATAATTGGGCTATATATCCCTGGTCATCAGGTGTCCTTTTTTTATTGTGTGAAAATACTATTAACTATAGACACCAGTTAAACAGTTGAAGTATGAATAAGTGTGTATTTTTTGTTGGTTTGCTCTTCAGGGAAACGGATGCCGCAATTTGAAAAAAAAACAGAAAAATGAAAAGTGAAAAAACAATCAGAAATCAGAAAAACGAATTTCAGAATTTTATTTTTTTAAAAACAGTGAATATTATTAGTTAAAAAAACCGTACCCCAAACACAATGTTTTTTTTTCTTTTTTCTTTCGATTTTCTCTTGTATGCTACATATTAAAATTACATAAAACGGAAAACTGGCGTGAATGACGTCTAGTAAAAATGTTATTTGAAATAGTAAATATTAATATATTTTTTAAGAAACGATACTGTTGGAATTGGAAAGGTAAGGCAAAATGTTTCGTAATTTTCTTTTTTGTAGCTCCACGAGGGTCCTTTGAATGTGATTTTAAAATGCTAGAAAAATAGAACGTTTCGTTTCTTTTTGTTTGAAGTTCCATGTAAAACCGTAAAAGCTTGGATATCGGTGGCGGCGCAATATTTTGGGATGTTTATTAAGTTTTTTATTAATATCTCGGGCTAATTATAAAAAAAATAAAATATAAATCTATGCATCAGGTGCATTCCTTCCTTCCTCTACCATCATCCAAATTTTGAGACCTCTGTGTGCAATAGTTTTCTCTAGTTATCGCCGACACACATGCACGGACAAGTCTTTATTTAATTAATATACATGACAAAAAAAAAGAGTTTTATATTTACATCAAAAAACATCCAGAAACAATTCTCGGAGCAAATGGGTTAACCAAATTTTTACATTTAATTTTTTCAAAGTACGTTTCGCTTTTTGTATAGTTTACAAATTACTGAATTATTTGCGAAAAGCACGATGTAACCTTTACATTAAATCCCGAAAATTTTCATGTGCGCCATGATATCATAAATCCATTAGTAGTTATTTTTTATCTGATGTTTACTGTACCTCTTCTGTCGGAGAATCGGCTTTAGACACTGAACATTTTTTGTGTGACTAGCAATCATTATATAAAATTGAAGGGTGGTGATGAATAACATTGATAGATAGAGATTGTTATATGATAGTTATTCGTGGTACTTCCCTTTACGTCAGTCAAATTTCATCGTTCATTTCCAATTATACCAATCTCCAGTTGTATTTTTTCCAAAGTACTTCCATCGTTCTTCCCTTTATTTTTATATTCAACTGTTTTTCTCAAAGGATTATCTTCGTTTTTGCCTCTCTCCAAGGTTACCAAACGATAATCACTTCTCAAACTAAGAGATAGAAAATGCAAAGTGTGACATGTGACAAATCTGGACGTCAAAAATTATTTTTTGTATTAAGCTAATTTTAATGAATTAGTTAATGAATAAATACATTTTTTAGGAAGTAAAATTTTTAATTGAAAGTGATTTGTGCTTTACAATTCTATGCTTATATATATTAAATGAGAATAAATAACAATATAAAAATAAACCTAATGGTTTTTGAGAAGCGTTAAAGGCCCATTTACATGAATAGAATGGACGCTTTTCTTGAATTTTCTAAAATTTCAGCCAAATAAATTAACCCTTTGCATGTCTATTACTCCACTGGAGGAACGTTCAACATATCACTTTTAAACTGCAGTAACTGCAATTAGTTTATATCCATCATACTACAAAAAGAAGAATATCTTGGCTATTATTAGTCCATTTTTTATTTATTGTAGATATAATTTTTTTAAGGAAGGATACACTTTTTTTAAGTTTTTCGTGTATTTTCTTACTAGTTTCTGAACTGAAACTAGCTTTGATAAGTAATAATATTTTTTGGAACATTGATAATTGATTTTTACTATTTGAATTCTTGAAAATTTCTTTTTTTTAATTCTTTTTAGTCACTTTGGTGAACACGTTGATTTAAAGCTCTTGGGCTACACCTCTCTTTACAGAGTTTAATCAGCACGCTTGAATACATCAAAATTTGTTTAACTTCTTAGGCTTTCAACTTTTAACCTATCTTTCACCTAATTCAATGAAAGCATTTATAGTCTGTTTATATTGTTTCCATTATATCCATGTATTCATTTATCTATTGTTCACCACACCGCCCTCTGTCGCGCTTACTGTCGAGATTTTGTATTTTTTCAATCTTAATAAGGATGACCGGGGGATATCTATGCTCTACAGACATGTTTCCTCCTCTGGCACTCCCTCTCGGGCAGTAAAGTAAAGTAAAGTCTTTTTATATTTCTTGAAATCTCAACAGTTTCTTCATTCCGATTCTTTATGAATATGTTTGATTTTTTGGGTTGAAAACCCTATTCCTATCAATTCAGATTTTTAAAATTAATAACAGCGTTTAAAAATTTTTTGCTTCATCCTAATTAAAAAGCATAATTATGAAAAAAATAATTTCAAAAAAGTGTAATTTCTATGTACGTTTGGTAATTTTTGCTGCTGTATTATATTAAATAACTATCTGTGAATCATTATTTTTATATTTGATGGCCCTAGAACAAAATGTACTCAAACTATAAATGAAAATGAATAAAGGATAAATAAGTGTATATTAGATTGATATAAAATTTTTGTAGGCCTTATTTCCAAAATTCTGTAATGTTGCAGCTAGTTATATTATATACTTACGGCCCGTTCGGCTTTGCACGGGTAGACGATGTGTTGACTACAATGTAGGGTAGCGAAGTGTAGGTACTTTAAAAAAGTTGTTCTAAATTGGATAAAAGTGGGAGTGAGACAAAATTGCAATACTTAGTAATTTTGAAAATTAAAAGCTTGTTAAAATGTGATAAATATTTTTTTTTTGTTTATGTACATATTGAAAGTAATAAAAAATACACGGTCCGTGGAAGGACATAGCAACTATATGTGTTCATGTAGAATATGTTTTCCTGAATTTCCCGCCCCTACGTACATCTGCTGCTGAGATATGGCGAAATGACCCAAAACTTTTGAATACCTCTTTAACCACCTTCTGGGGGGGAATTTCGAAAATCGCCGAAATACGTGTTTAACTAATTTTTTAGTAGATTTGTTTCAAATAATTTCGCCCTCCTACATAAAAGCTGAGATATGGCGAAATGACATAAAAAATTCGACCCCCCTCCTTTAACCCCCTTCTGGGGGGAATTTCCAAAATTGCTGAAATACGTGTTTTATTCATTTTTTAGTATATTTGTTTTCCTGATTTTCGCTCTCCTAACTAAAACTGCTGCTGAGATATGACGAAATGATCTAAAACATTTGACCCCCTTGTAACCCCCTTTTCGGAGAAATTTCTAAAATCGCTGAAATACGTGCTTAACAATTTTTTTAGTAGATTTGTTTTCCTTAATTTGGCGCTCCTATATAAAACTGCTGTTGTGATACGGCGAAATGACCTAAAACATTCGACCTTTAACCACCTTCAAAGGGGGAGGATTTCTAAAATCGTTGAAATGCGTGTTTAATCATTTTTGTTAGTAGATTTGTTTCCTGATTTTCGCGCTCCTACCTATAACTGCTGCTGAGATATGGCAAAATAACCTAAAACATTCGATCCTCCCTTTAACCCCCTCCGGGAGGAGAATTTCTAAATTCGCTGAAATACATGTTTAATCATTTTTTAAGTAGATTTGTTTTCCTGATTTTCGCGCTCCTACTTATAACTGCTGCTGAGATATGGCGAAATGACCTAAAAGATTCGACCACCCCCCTTTAACCTCTACGGGGGGGGGGAGAATTTCCAAAATTACTGAAATACATGTTTAATCACGTTTTTAGTAGATTTGTTTTCCTGATTTTTGTACTCTTAACTAAAATTGCTGCTGAGATATGGCAAAATGACCTAAAACATTCGACCCCCCTTTAACCTCCTTCGGGAAGGTAATTTCTAAAATCGCTTAAATACATGTTTAATCATTTTTTAGTAGATTTGTTTTCCTAATTTTAGCGCTCCTACCTATGACTGCTGCTAATATATGTGGAAATGACCTGAAACATTGGACCACCCCCCTTTAACCCCATTCGGGGTGGGGAATTTCTAAAATCGTTGAAATACGTGTTTAGTCATTTTTTAGTAGATTTGTTTTCCTGATTTTCATGCTCCTACCTATAACTGCTGCTGAGATATGGCGTAATGACCTAAAACATTCGAACCCCCCTTTAACCCACTTCGGCGAGGAATTTTCAAAAATCCCTTCTTATTGCTTGCCTAGGCCATAACAGCAACCTATAGTCCAAATTTCGTGACCCTGACTTTAGTAGTTTCGGGTGGGCGTTGATGAGTCAGTCAGTCAGTCAATCAGTCACCGTTTCCTCTGTATCTAATAGTATAGATGGAGTATTTGAAAAATTCTAAGAAGAATACAAAGTACCAGTGAATCCGTGCGAGGATTTCGCACGGCAGTCTAATAATTTTTAGCAGTATCTAATATTTTTTACGTGCAAGTTTAAACTTTTAATGTAAAATTAAGTCTTACAAATATCTGCAAACATCATTAGTCAAGCCAGAATATCGTCTCATTTATTCCATCAAATTTGCAATAAAAATTGATTGAAGATTGCAAAAGTCACGCGCGAGTAGAAAAATAACAATCGTATTTTACTTGCTTGCCTCTTCACAATTTATAACAATTAGATGTCATGTACATTCCAAAACAAATTTATCTATTTTTGAAAGACAAAGTATCACTTTGCAAAACGGTTTAGAGCCCATGCATTGAACACAACGCTCCTGTTTCGACTAACAGAAAACATCATTGCATAGGAATAAAAAGAATGTATCTGTTGTATCCTCAATGATTCATCTTTATCATGTATTCATTTTTATCTTCATATGTTATAATTTTTTAAATCCGCTTTTCGCCAACCAGATTCAAGAAATAACCAACAGTGCGTCATATAAAATATTAAAAAAATAGGAGAAAGCTGAAGTAACAGGCGCATGTAAAGAAACTGTGGAACTTAAAACAAACAGTACATTCTAAATGAGAATATAAAATACTTCCAATAAGTAATTTATATTTTTATTACGTTTTTAAATCATAATTTATTATTAAAACATAGTATGATATGTGTCAAAATAGAAGAAAGCTTAAATAACAACAAATGTAAATAAACTGTAGAACTTAAAACGAACAGTACATTCTAAATGAAAAAGAAATAATACCAATTCTAAATTTTCTTAATTATGTGATTGACGTTACACAATCTTAGTTATTGCAACAATTTAAAATGTTATGAGACATTAAATTGCACAAGATTCATACTCTTGTGCAATTGCACAAGAGGGCACTTGCTTTTACAACTGCATTTAGTCGTGAAACACTTTGTTGTGCAATGGCATCGCGTATAGCCATGTCCTTAACTTCTCAAATTAGCTGCAACTGTTTTTTTCTGCTCCATTTTTTGAAAAGAAATCTCATCTATGGAAAGAAGCTTTTATTTATAAAATAGGAACTGATTGTGGGTATAAAGTCGCTTGAGGTCACCTTTTGTGTTTGCTAATTTATAAAAGTCGAAATCATCTATTCCAACAGCAAACGCCTACACATTTCGGGCATCTGTACGACCACGGTAGACATCAGGGACTTGTATACGTACGGTATCATCAAATTCAACAGGAGGAAATTTTCTGTTTGAGGTATGTAACATTTTCGTTGCTTGCAATAAAAGATTCTCGTTCGCGGCCACTCTCGTGCGCAGCGACTCCAGGTACTTGTACAACAGCAGTAGTGGGGTGTCTACTTGAAAGTGCACGTTGATTGTTTTGAGCGTCTAAGATAAACCATTGCTATTTTGTTTTATTTTACCAAAGTAAGTGCTTGAATTTTCATAGCTATTCATCAGAATTTCTATACAATGTCAGTAGTACAAAATATTTTTAAATTAAACGATTTCTCATAAGCTACTAATCTAGACTAACAATGTGAACATCAGCGGTTCGTTTTAGTAGCGGGCATGTTTAAATAAAAGGCCGCGCAATCTCTTCTGCCGAAATTGGAGAGTTTGCACGTCTGCTACTTAAGACAGATGGCGCACTGTTCCCAATAGTTTCCATGCTAGGAGAGATTACGCAGCTTATTGGTAAATTTACTTAAAAAAATGAAAAATTAAAATGGACTAATTTTAAGTTAAACGTGTTATCAAGTAACTTAATGTTATTTTGTAATCTTGTTGGGACTTGCTTTTTTCTGATTCTTTATTTTTTTCCCCTTTAATTAAAATTTTTTTAATTTTAACTAAAAATTAAAAAACACGCTTAGAGGGTTAAAACTATATTTTTTCTGATTCTTTAATCATTAGGTTGAAATATTCACTCCTAATACAATAATATTTGTTCACAAAAGCCTTGCAACAATGTCATTTAAGTGTATTAACAATTTAATTATAGTCATTATTAGTAACAATCTCTCCTACCCATGTGCGCAATCACACCAACCCTGAACGGACAGATTGCGCAAAATAACTTTCTTAGTTTTATTACAACTGTTCTATTAAATTGCAACATAACAACAAAATCACAATGGAAATGCATAAAAAACAAATGAAGTAAAAGTTATTCATGGATAGTTTAGACAAAAATTAACATTTAGATTTTTTATTGTTAATCTTTTGAATATTGCGCATACTATCCTTGCTTTACCTTAGTAATGGCGAGCTTTTTCAGCCTTTTCAGATAGTTGCCCTATTGGCAGATTAGCATCTTTTATGACGTCTACTCCATGACGATGTACCTTGTGCATTGTAGGGGACATGATATAAAAGCATATAGCGACACATAGAGTTCAGTCTTTTCTTCGCAATATTTTTCAAATTCTTCTGTATTATTTTTGTATCTGCAACACAATGTAGCTAATATCACTTTTAGCTGGTATATAAAATTTTTATCGACTCCGGTTATTACCGCCGGTATTTCGTATTCAAAAAATCTTCTGCTGGTGATTCCGTTTTTAGTATTACCAAAATTTGTTTCGGATATGTCCACTAGCCCGAGTTGTTGATTAAAATGATCATGGATTTTTTTAAATTATTGTCTACCGCATCTTTCTCTTCAGAAGAAAGGTGGACGTTCCATTTTTTTGTTACAGGTAGTCTATATGCTACATGTAATGTACTCTCGAAAAATCGTGTTTGAACAGTTAACAAAGAAAGTCCAAAACTTAAATTTTCTTTCTTACACTTCCTCTTCTTTGTTTTAAGTCTTCAAACTCTGATTAATTAGCATCACATATGTAGTACCTCAAGGTGGATTTGATGTACTTTGCGGCATTGCATACTTTTCAATCCCCCATGGTGAATAAAACTCTATGTTTTATAGACGTCTTCAAATTCTGTGCTAGTAATTTCTGTGATCTGTGATTCGATATCTTTTATTTCTTCGTTTGTTACGTTATCTGTCTCTTTGAAGAGTCGTACTCTTATAGGTCGATTGTAGCGAGGTGATGAAGGTGTTGTATTTTGCTAGAGAATTTTCTTTTCCGACCCGTAAACTAATTGAAGAGGAACCACAGAACTTTGAAAAATATTGGCGTCAGAATCGGCTTCCTTTTCAAGGGGCTTCCTTTTCCATTTTATATTGCATCTGTTGTCACCGTCACAAATCCACTTACTTATTAAAATTAAAGATTATTTTTCGTCATCACACAAAGATTCTACAACTTCTCTAATATGCAAAACCTATAGTGCTGCCGTGAGATCAATCAACTTTTGCACTTTTACTTCGGCATATGTCTCTGTTACCCGGTGAATTTCCGGATAGCATTTCTTTTTACCCTTTGAATAACAGAATAACACGGAAAAAAGCTTTTATTCATTTTTCGTATTCTCTCATATTGGGCATTAGTAACTCCTGCTTCTGTATGTATACATGGAGAAAAGTATGTAAAGATGATAACTGGTGAGGTTGCTCTTGTTCTTCAGTACTTTTTGTCATGGTCTTTATATATTTGTTTGCTCTTTGGGAACTATTCGTTAGTTATTTTACGACATTGGAAGTACCTTCTTTTCCTGACTCTTTCATTTTCATTTAGGTAGCGTATGTCAATACTTCCACGTATTTTAATCGACGGTCTTTGGTTTTGCGGTGTTTGCTACAAAATTGTTTTAAGGACGAGCGGGAATATAAGCGAAATATGAAGCGCAAAATAATAATAATAGTATTGCATCAATTATGTTTCACTTTCCTTCAATAGGTAGAAATATAGTGCCGTTTAACCATTCAGCATTGTTTTCTTTGAAGTTTGCCCTTGTTTTATGAGCAGCTAACCACTTTGGTTTGAACTGGAGAGCGTTTCCTGCATCTCAGCTGTCCTTGGATCACCTTCAGAATACTTTTTTAATAATTCTTGCTCCATAAATTGAAGCTTTGTATCAAACGTTGAGTCATTTGAACGTTACATGACAGCATACAATACATGTCGAGTCATGGACATCAATCCAGAAGGCCCTGTTAACAAAATAAATAAAAAAACTAAATAGCAGTAATTTATATACAAATTTGTAGGAACCAACAAAGACATTCGTTAAAAACAGGGGGTCGGTTTCGGGAGGCTGATTTTTTATAACTGTTTTGTATACTAAGTACTGCATACTACACAATAGTTTTCATTGCTTAGATATGTTTAAAAATATAGCAAAATATTTTCTAAATATTATAGATAATTATTTATGCTACTGTTAATTACACCTAAGTTGTGGACCAGAGAGAAAAATCGGCTAGATATTCATTAGGTAAATGTAGTGTGTACACCCAGAGAAAGGAATTGATTAAAACAACAAATCATGTTTTGTTGAGTACATTTTGATTGTTTCAAGCAAAATTTTTAGTTGAAGTAAAAAGTTGGTTTTATTGCATTGACAAAAAAATATTGTTATCACTCTTACAAAATTTTAACAAAATTTTATTAATTTTACTTGAATTAACAAAAGCTGTTTTTTTGTGTTCTGTTTTGTAATGAAAGCTACCTATTGCAGCCGTTCGGAGGAAAGCAGTTCCAGAAAATTTCGATATATTTTCACCGATCATGACCCCCAGACCCCAAAACCACCCTCCGTTCAAATGCTGATTTATATATATAGATATATCCATATATATATCTGACCTATGTCATACGATAACGCTCGTATCTATAAATCAATTTCGATGAAATTAATAGTGTGTATTAAGCTCACCAATGTCTCGACCGAGTTCGTTGTCCAGCTTGGTCCACCATCTTGTTTCAAGATGGCGGCCACTTAAAAATTTAAAACTAAAATAAATATACAAAATAGTTAAAAATTCAAATTTATTTTTTAAATAAATGTTAGGCTGACATTTTGAAACAAGACAGCACATTACAAAAATTTTCATTGTTGTAATCATTTTCCCAATCATACGCATAAAACTATATATTCATATCTGTTAGCGCCAAATTCTCGCCAAACTGGGCGACATTTGGCGACCAAAATAAGTCTTCATAAATGAAGCCAACTTGGCTATAGCTCAATAAATTGGCGCATTTCTTATTCTAATTCAGTATTAACGAATCTTTTGTAAACGTTTTCTTTGCATTTTAGCTTGCTGTTTTCGTGTAACATTAGCTAAAATTTTAAAACGGAGATATAGGAAAGCTACCTTTTCCTCCCGGTACAGGCCGGAAAGACTTTTATTATTTCATCTAATTAAAATTACATACATTTTCATATAATAAACGATATTGAGTAACAATTCTCTTCTGCTAATGAGAGACTGAGATTCATTATGATCCATATTATATGTTTTTCTAAATGTTGCGAAATTATTAAACACAGTTTACAATTATCAAATGCTATGAAATAATTATTACAGTGTTCTGTTAATTCACAAATAGTCATTTATTTCTTACTGATCTCCATGCAGAACAAAAAAGATTTTTGATGATGCACATTCAAATGCATGTGTACTAAACTCTATATTTAAATAGTTAGCTAAATTCTACAAAGAATACTAATAAATCGACAGAAAATTTATTATTTTTACATGCTACATTTTTATTTCAGCTTATATAATTTTTTTCTGAAGCTAACAGGGAAAAAAGTAATTTAAAGTTGAAAAAAATACGCATTTTTCTGCAATGTAATAGTCAATGTAACTAGTCAGTGTAATAGTCAAAATTAATTTTTTTCCCTTGTACATTTGATAAGTCGCACTCTTATATATTTTAAATAAATATATCCATTAACAAAAAACGTATTCACTTTATTTCTGTTACTCTGTTCTTTTCAAATATGTTCTAATTAAAGAAGAAATAATTGGAAATGTATGTTTAATTTATTCATTTTTGAGAATTTAATCAAACAATTTCATGCTTCATTCGGAATCACATTGAAAACTAATAAATTTTTATTTACTGAAAATTCCTGCGCCTCTGTTACTTTTATTAATAACGAGTGAAAAAAGGATCCGCTAATCGAGTGTTTTAAGAGAAAAAAAGGACTTCCATTATTCTTCTAATATTTCTTAATTACATTTGACGTAGCAAATAAAATACCATTAATTGAGAAAAGGGATTCGATAAAGTAATATATAAAAAATGTTGGTAATAAAACTCAAATGTTCTACTTATGAGTTCTTAATATTTTATGACTAAGTAACTATATACATTTAGGATATTAAATTACTAATGTCTGAAAATTTTTCTTTTGTAACGGAACGAAAAAAATAATTAAATATTTCATAGATTTATTTTAAGAAAAATGTTGATCAGACTAAATAATCCATAACAGAAAAATATAGGGGAAAGTGGGTTATTTTGGTTCATGACCCACCTTAAGACACTTGACATTACACAGCAGTTGTAATGCGAATAAACAGTGGTACCTAAATATAGTGATAGATCACACAGCAATCAACCCCTGAGTTTAATATTAAAATAATGCAATGAAGAAATTAGAATTTATGCTACTTTATTTGTTTTAAGGGCTTTTCGGTAACTTTACTTTCTTGATATATAAATATTTTTAGTATAAGAGTGAGAATGTTTTTGAAAAATGTAATGTTTTTAAATACATACATTTATTATGCTATTAAGTGTTAAAAAATCTAATTGTTGTTGCAAGCTTAACGAGCAGAAAAATGTCAATTAATTTCTTTACGACAGGCGGAATTTTTAATCACACATTAATACATAAAATGCTTCTTTACCGAATAACATATCTCGACTGTGTAAATCACATGTAAACGAGTATGTCTCAACTTGCCACAGCAGAGGAGTCAAGTTGGAACATTTAAGTGATGTACATATTCCTTTTGATTCAACATCTTTTTTGGCGCATGCCTCTTTTTGTCACTTATTTTTCCCAAAGCCAAGGAATTATGTAATATGTAGCATATTGAATGTGTAAAAAATTGTAAAAAAAAATATAACGTTTAAAAAACATTAATTAAAAAGTTTCTCAAGGTGTCCAATCCTCTCTTATTAAAACGAATGTGCTTTAATATAATATAATACTTTCCAGGTTTCGGTACATTGAAAATAAAAACATTTTTATTTTGTCATTAATTTCATGTTTTTGGAATAATTTGAATATAGACAGAATATTACTATTATTCGAATATATATGTAAAAGTATGTCAGAGATAGTATACTGTGTGTTTCAGGAAGGACCCCTAACATTGAAAATAAATAACTTGGAAACGGTGATAGGTAGAAGAATGAAACCAGCGGTATGTTTATTTAAAAAAAAAACGTGAGAATGTGTTACAGAAATCTCAAAATTTTAGTTAAAAATAGAACTTATAGATGGCGCTACAGGCAGCATTACGGATCCCTACAAAGAGAGTCAGACGTCAACAACATTCAGTCGTCGAAGATTTCGCCGTTGAAACGTGATCGCTATTAGCGCATAGTGAAAGAGATTCTGGAAGAGACACTCAAGATTATTGTTTACCGCAACAATCCTTTAAGACACAACGAGCTGGAGAAGGCTATTTGTCAAGCTTGTGTGTTGATTTCCGGTGGCATACTACAGAGAGTCACTGACAATTTCATTCTTCATTTGCGACATGTGTGTTGTGTGACAGTTGCACATTTTGTATAGTTTTTGATGTGATACAGCCTACTTATGGTTATGCCACCTGCAGCGCCATCTATCGGCGCCATTTGTTACTAAAATTTTGAGGGTTTTGTATGAGATTTTTGTGGGTTTTTTAATAAACATACCACTGGTTTCATGCTTCTATCTATCACAGTTTCCAAGTTATTTATTTTCAAAGCTAGGTTTCCTTCGTTAAAAACACTGTAAGATAATAATATAAAACAATAATAGTGTTTTTCCTCGTGTTTCTATTTAACATCTTAAAAAAAAATCTTAGTATAATATTTTTCTAAGGAATTTAAATTAGCACATATATTTCATATACGCAACTTGTACTGACCATATTCTTGTTACATAATTCGATTCAGAAAATAAGTTCCATAAAGTATATGTTCCAAAAGAACTAATCTAGTAACAAGTCGGTTCTGGAACAAATTATAATAAATATAATACATAATTCGATTCAGAAAATAAGTTTCATAAAGTATATGTTAAAAAAAATAATTTACTAGCAAGTAAATTCTGGCACTAAATATCTATATAATAAAAGCGTAAGTCATGTGACTGTCATCAGCAGTTACGGGATGCCCGCATCGCTTTTTCATAAGCTGGGAGGTCATTTTTACTCAAAATCATTTCTTCGAGTAAAACTGTATAAAAGTTCCATTTTTGGAAAGATTGTTAAAAAAGAAATTATGTTTGAGAGATGAGTTACATTCAATCTATATAATGAAAGCTTAAGTCATTTGACTGTCATTAGCAGTTTCGGGATGCCCGCATCGCTTTATCATATGCCGAGCGGTCATTTTTACTCAAAATTATTTTTTAGAATAAAACTGCATAAAAGTTCCATTTTGGAAAGATTGTTAAAAAAAAAATTATGTTTGAGAGATGAGTTACGTACAAATATGTATATATTCTGAGATAGCTTCACTTGAAATTGGTGTTGACAGTATGATATTTCATTCCATCAAAATAAATAAACCCAAGAGATGCGTTCATCGTGAACGATAGAAATATAAAACCATGACCAAACCCTCATTCGCAAAGCAAGTTCTCAACGAATGAATTTTTGGAAAGCTGCCTGTTGTCAGAAAAAAAAAATCGCACCAGGACCTGTAAGACAATCAAATTTTACCATAATTCTGTTTGATGAAGTACTATACAACTCAACTTTCTTTCGGATCTTTTCTTGGCGTAAGTTGACTGTAAACAAATACAACTCATGTAATAATATTTAATGAATCAAATTTCGAAACAAATTGCCAGTTTTTTTTTATTTATGTATTATGCGTGCTAGGAAGAGAGATCACCGAAAATGATTATTAATCGCCAATCATATTTACCATTGTTAATGACCAATCACATTCAAAACAGCGATTTAATATACATTTATAAAATACATAACATCATTAAGCACTTTTATGATATTTGGGTGCAAATCTCGCCCGTAGTATTTTTTAAATTGCCAACACCAGCTTCTATTTTTCCTGTGTCGAAATTAGAAACGATAATTTGATTTTGAAATCAAATGTTTTGGGAACTGCTATCGCAGACTCACCGGGGTTGGCGCGATTTTTATTTTGCGCCATTTTGGCGTGAAAATCCCATTTTCAGGTACCTGTTAAAGATTGCTAAAACAGCCTGTTACTTTTATTTTATTATGAAATAGTTTTTTTAATAATAAAAAACACACAATTTTATTATAAAACACACACACAATGATTAATTTATTATAAAACATACACTATTTAATTTAAGGTATCTGATGATAATATGGCCAATGCTGGTAATATAGCCAACACTCAATAATGTTATTAATTTCAGTGGAATCCAAAGGACAGCGCTTGAATCTAGTCGCTGGAAATCAGAAGAACATAGTTTAGTACCGGGTTGCCTACAATCCTTCATCACGTACACCGGAGGATAGTTATTGTTGGTTCGTTATTAGTTGCATTGGCATATTATAAATTTGTTTTTGGTAAGTTTCTTACTTTTCTTATTTAAACAAAGTATTTGTATTTACTGTTATACATAATATTTTAGCTAGTTTAATGCTCTTTTTAACTGTATAAACGAATTTCAATATCGGAGTGCGCAGACAGAACTACGAACACTTTTTAAAATTGTTTTTTTGTTGGCAATATGGCCAAATGGGCGAAAAAGCCGCAGACATGAGATTATGTGTTGTTTTTCGTAATTAAGTGCAGGATAAATGTCCTTACCAGTTAAGATCCAAAAGTTTTCGCTTGCTCTACGCGTTAAAAAACAAATTAAAAATACTTTTTCCGTAAATTTATTTTTGTTTTGTCTAAATTTACTTTATATTAATTTTATATTATTTTTATAAATTTTCAAAGCATATTTTTTTTTACTATTTGATGTTTTTTTTTTTTTTTTGCGTTAAATATAGACATTTCCATTTTATGACACCTATGTGTATTTTATCTGCATATAGGCATATTACCTTCATCAATTTGCAGCATTTTAAACAAACTGCAACAGGTGTAAGTTTTGACTAACTTAAATTTTAAAATATTTTCCCAGTGCTAAAAATGGCAGTATTTCATAGTCAATTATTAGTATTTTTTAAAATCAGTTATTACTACTGTGTAAAAATGTCTAACCTTAGGGTGAGCATATTACCTGCAGATACCTTATTATAAAACATACGGAATCTGCTCTACTGGGTTGCCATACGAAGCAAAATCTTGTTGAAACCGCCGTGTTGTCCAGGCATAAAATCGCCATCTTGGCGCCAAAATGATACCCCGGTTCATCTGCGACAGCTGTACCCATTTATTAAACACATAAAATCATATTGATGGCTTTTGGCTTAGATATTTAAGATGGTAGTTTTATTGGCGGTATGTTATATCCACCAGAATGAATATGAGATATATATTCTAATCACCTATATACCTATGAATAAATATACATATCTATATCTACTGTACCAATAAAAGCGTATTCAATTGTCTTTTATATTTTTACTATATAATATTAACTGTAGAGTTACACTATTGAGAGAAAGAATGGGTTTCTGTAATTAGAATTATTGTCTCCAATGTTGGCGCTGCGTTTTTACCTATTATGGATCTTAATAGTCAGTAGACATTAAGCATAAATGCCAAAGTAAGGGAAATACGCAATTACAAAAATTCTTGAACTATATCAAGAAAGGGGGGCGGAGAAAAAAAAAGTTGAACAGAGATCGGCATCTAGAAGAAAGTTCCCGATTTTTAATCAGATTGTACGGGTCAAAAGTGCTGGCAATAAATATGGTTTAAAGAGAAAGTGATTATCAAAACTGGCTTCCAAAAGTTCAATGTTTCACCAATCCATACTCGAAAATCACGTGTAATAATACGCAGCCCGATTAAGGCACAATAATCAAGACGTTTCAGATGAGAATAATGATAGATTTTTTAATCTATCGTAATCGAGTCTACAGCCAAATTTAGCGACAAACAAAAAAATATTAGCAACAATATATTTCTGTGTAAATGTGCATATTATTAAACGCCTTCACAAAATAGACTTCATTGAATCAAATCTTATTAACTAAAATACGCAAATTGGCAATGGATACAATTACGGAAAATTACTTAGTATGTTTATGAATCTCCACATTAGCGAACATATTGCAACTGATAAGCAAACGGACATGAAGCATAAATGCTTAAGTGGTTTAAGCAGTTTTTGTCCAGAAAGATGAAATACATAACAACCAAAAATATACGAAATGCTACCATGATCGCAAAAGTTCTTAATGTGCGTATTAGAATCTTCGGGTTTGGCGAAAATTGTGAAAAAAAATAAATTATGGATAAAAGTAACGTGTTACAATGCTTAACATACATGTGTCAGTGGCGGCTAGTAATAAATATAATATTCCATGCAATTTTACACACTAGCCCAGCCATACTCAATATGCGGCCCGCGGGCCGTATGTGGCCCGGAGATCTTTTATGTGCGGCCCGAGATACATAATCAATAACTTCTATTTATTACAATTAATTGCGATGTGTATAAAAGATTTAAGACCTTCACTGTTCTTTTATATATTTTCATGAGAAGACAAAAACTGTCCTGTTATTTAAAATTACTAATTTAAAATTATCTTAAATACCGTTTCCTTAGTCAAAAGTTCTTTTTAACTGTAGTTCTATTTGTCTTACAGTGGTATATGCATTTCTTAATCTTCAACACTAAACCAATATTATTCCAAATTTATTACATTTGCACTATACATTTCTACACTTAAAAAAAGGGTTTTGTATTGAGAAAACGATTAATTTATTAGTAAATCACCTTATTTTTTTCTTTAGAACTTGGAAATGCTACATTGTTATATTATTACGTTTAATTAATAATGCTTATTACGTTTGAACGTTTACCATGGAAAAAATTGGCAGCAAAATGTTTTATACCACACATCATGTTATTTGTACATCATTTGCAATTGAAATCTACCACAAAGTTTATTGTTTGGAAATGGTGTTAAAAGTTTTAGTAATATTTATTTTTCGACAAACGTTCAATCCTACTGAATATATTAACTTTATTATATAGGTTTGTTATATACTACTTTTTTTTAATCTTACTATTTAAATTACTCCTTTTTTACATTATAATATAATTGTGTTGCGGCCCGCCGAACGTTCCAAACATATGTTTGCGGCCCGCGAGAAAAAAAAAAAAGGTTGAGTATGGCTGCACTAGCCATATATTGAAATAGTATAATTTAACACATACGTTCTCAAGCAGCAATAAGAATTCATATGCGTTTCAACAAGTTTGATTTTTTATAGGTTTTCCCACTATAGTTAACAAAGAAAATTTGCAGGAGGATTTTTTTAGGGAAAAATTGAAATTCTGTATTCAGGTAGCGATCAATTCGCTATATTTTTTCTATTAAAATTTATCTTAGAAAATATCTTAGTTCATATTTGGAATTTTATATAAGTAATCTTTAAACTAAGCAAATGAAGATGCTGATGTTACGTGATAAAATACGGCCAATACACCTGTAACTTTATTTAATACGCATTTACAGCAGCGCCCCTATAATATATCATTTATATAATTCATTGTAACTTTTATATCATTTATGTCATTTATATAATTCTACTAATTTTGGCGAGGGATGTGTGTGTTCAGCTAAATGTAGGACGATTTTAACCCATTCGCGACGGCGCGCGCATCTGAAGACGTAGCGGGAAAATTCGATTTCTCCTTCAGGGCCGAAGGATTTTGCGTAGTTAAGCCTAACGCTTGTAAAATATTCTTTAAAAACTTATAACAAAATAAATATTCCATAAAACTTTTTTTAATTCACGTACATGGAATAAGTTGTTATTATACATATATTTATTCAAAAATGGGGTATATTCTCCGATATTGTAATACAAAAATGAATTTTTAAATAGATTTACTGCTTATGTTTAACTCCGTTTTTAGTTTAAAAAATACTATAACTTAATAGAAAAATACTTACATGTTTTTAAAATATCAAGATATCAAACATTTTCTTCTAAACGTAACAATTTTGTTACTAAATAATTTGTAACACTTTTAACTCTCAGTAACCAAAATAAATGTTTTAAAATAGACGTTTTATTCAAAAATGAAAATAATTGAATAAAACTTGCAAATAACCTGCGAATTCTACCTCATAACACTTAATGTACATAAAAATAGACACAAAAAACTTGTTTTAATTTTTAAATATTTAAATATATATATATATATATATATATATATATAAACATATCATATATAGTGTTCAATAATAATCAGTAATAAAGAGTAAAATAGAATAAAATTTTAAAATATACATTTCCAAGATGGTTTTGAAGTTAAAATTATTTTTCAAAACAAATATATATATATATATTAACGTATAATATAGCATCTAAATTAAAAAGAGTTGGATAATTATCAGTAAAATTTAATGATAACTTAAAATATATATTTTTTAAATGTTGTTGATCTTAAAAGTATCTTTTAAAAATGTATTTCAATATATAATTAAATATATAAAGTAACAAGTGCTGAATAGTAATAAATAATAATGAGCAACACTGTACATTAATTTAAATTATTTTTTTTTTAAGTTGTTCGAGTTAAAAGTAATTTTCAAAATGAAATGTGGTATAAATAGGTATAAAAATATAACATAAAAGCATATTAAACAAACATATTTGATTATAATGGGTAAAACAGAATAGTAATTGAAAATATGCACTTTACAGTATGGGACAATTTTAGGATTCTTAAAAATCTTTTTGGATATGGTAAATTTTAAAACAATCATCTGCGCAAAGACCCACTTTGCATTCAAAATATGAGTCAATGATAGTGTTAGAACCACTTTAACTCTCAGAAATTTCACTTTATGAAGACGAATTTTTATTCATAATTTCCGCTATTTCCTCAGCAGTCAAATACCGGCAGTGTTGAATCCAAGGGGTGGCCCGTAGGGGACATCCCCCCCCGGAGCATTGAAATGTTCCCCCGGAAGATTGTAGATTTTATGCTTTTAATAGTGAAAAAGTGCAATCCCCCCCCCACCCGGGAACTCTATAATGTCCCACCCGGAGCCATAGAAATCGCTCCCGTAGAAAAGTATCTGAATTCAACACTTAATACCGGCGTCTTTTAGACATTTTAATTAGTTTATGGAAATTGATACGAAAATATAAATAATTTAATTTAAAACAAATTCATTTGAAACGTTGTGAAAAATTATTGATGAAAATATCAAAATAACAACCAAAGAAAAAGGGCAGAAAATTCATCTTAACTTACTGTGCTGAAAAAATTATGATTCTTTTAACATCCGCAATCTGTATATTTTTTTCTTATTACTGCGCAATGTGTTTTGCAGGAACAGAATAAAGTATAAAACAGAGTTCCTCTTTCCTTCTCAAAGAAAGAAAATAATAATAATAATAATAATAATAATAATAATGGTGCCAGCGTTGAAATAACTTGTTTTCAATCGAGATAAAAGTAAAAAACGAAAACAGTGCCATGAAATACGCATAAACATTTAGTCCGGTGCGAGTTTGAAGTATACGTCATATGTTTACACTTGATCAGCTGATTAATTCATTTCATTCATTCACACCATACATTCCCTGTTCCAAGAGGTATAAAATGTCTCGATAAGCAAAAACTGAAAGATTTATTAGATGCGATAAAAGAAGGTCACGATAGAAATGAGTCACTATTCAGACACATAAATACAGCGTGATAAAAACGCTATTTTATTTTATTGCAGTAATTGTATGAAAAATTAAATTATCATGGATAAAAAAAATATTAATTGATTCCATTTATTTCCCTAGTTAAAAAGAAATGTGTTCTATCGTGATACTTATTTAAATATTATTATTATAAAAATGTGTACATTAAATTAAAAAGTAAAAACATTCCAAGTCTAAGTCACGAATTTGTGTCTAGCGGGATCTGAAAACCACAAACCTAGTCACTTTATTCCGGTCACGCGGGATCTGAAAACCACAAATCTCGTCACGTATACGGGGCGCTTGTCCCGAAGGGGTTAACTTGTGTCTAGCGGAAAATACTTAGTAGAGTTTGGCAACAATGGTTTTGAAATGTATTTTAATTTACATTCTATTTACAAGATATACTAGTAAATCTACAGATCAGGGGCCACAACGTCATCGCTGCAAGTCCCTTTTTAATATTTACTTGAATATTGCATAAGTTCAACGTCCGACAACCCGCAATTTTTTAAATTACATAAATATTTATAAGCATATAAAATACTTCGAAGGTTTCGGAAATTAGAAACATTAAGTTAAACATGGTGTTATGCAATGATATTCTGAAATTCTGATGAACTGCCCGTTCTTGTAATTTTTTTATATAAATAAGTGCATTTCTTCAGGAGAACACTGCACCCCTGAACTCCCCGTAGTCTCATTAAATTTATTTTCGCAATTTCTTGTTGATAGTGGAAATGATTATAGAATATCTCGGATTGTAATTTACACTGTGATTTTATTAGGATATGCAAAAGTTTGGACAGGCATTTTATGTTATCCTAATATACAAATATCAATATTTACTTACCTGCTAACTATGAAAAACCTGTATTTGATGGATCAGTGGAATAAAATCTAATGTATGAAAGTAACTTAAGGAAAGCGAGTAATGGATTTTAACGGTGAGTTATGGATACTAAAATTTACCAAGTGGGGTCTTAAATTATTGCAAAAAAATTTACGTTCTTGTAATACATTTGACAGATTTTTTAAATTAGTTGTATAGCTGTTCATGTAATTTTATACATTTGTTCGAATAATGTAAAACATTTCATTTTCTATTTTTTTACAAATTTTAAAATGAATTATTTTTATTTTCCGCTTTAATTTAATTGTTGCCTAGCAACTATATTTCTAAGCGTATCAAAATAAAAAAAAAAATCAAGCAAACCGTTCTATTTTCATGCAATATTGTATTAGCAAAAAGACTTATTTTGGAATGATTTTAGTAGTCTATTGAAATAGATGAGAATTTATTTGGATAAAATTCTCTTTTAAATTATATAGAATGATTATATTATTTTTTTTCAAAATGAGAATTATAAACAATTTTAACGTGTAATTTGGATTGAAGTCTCGTTGTAGAAGTTTACATTTGTATAAGTATAATTTGTACATCAGATTTTTTTTAGAATCCTGAAAAAGGTGTGGATGTTTCGTGGTTGAAAAATTAGTAATTTTGTAAAGATAAGATAAAATCTCTCGTACAACAAGATGGTTAATCTGCAAAAATAGTGTTGTAAAACGCATCCAAATATGTCGTCGAATCCTGAAATAGCACAATTACTGGAAATTGAGAACATAAAAGACAATCACAAAATATACTTTATATCGCCAAATCACGTTTTCTATTTATTGAATTGACAGTGGACACGATTATGAATGATTACCCAGTAGATTTAAAAGTTTTCAAATATGCCTATTTTGGTGTGATTTTAGTATGCTATAGTTATCGCGTAGATCTGTATGTATTTAGATAAGATCTTACATACAAATATTACAGATCTTGCATCCAAATATTACACAGAATGATCATTAAAACTGTTTTTCCGAAACAAAAATTGTAACAACATTAGATTTAAAATAGATATAAGTGACATAGTTAAAGTCTATTTATATTAATATTAATATTAAATTATGATGCTTAATATTAATTAAGTTTATATTTCTATGAGTTTCTTTCGCACAAGATATTTTATTGAACTTATCCATCAGATGCAGGTGTTACGTGGTTGATAAGATAAGTAACTATTGCAGTTTGTATATTAGGATGACATGAAATTCTTTTCCAAACTGTTTTGTTTATCCTAATAAAACCATAGTGTAAAACGAAACCAAATATATACATTAATCATTCGCACAATCAATAGCAAATCACGAATATAAATTTAATGAGATTACGGGGTTGTTCCGAAGGTTGCTCAATAAATGTACTGTTTTATCTAAAAACTTATAAGAATAAGAACTTCTTAAGAATTTCTGAATATAATTGCATGCGTAACACCGTGCTTAATTCAACGCTTCTAATTTCTGAAACCATCGGATTATATGCTTATAAATATTTAAGTAGTTTAATTTTTTTTTTTCGGATTGTAGGATTCTGAATATTATGCAAAGTAAGATTTTAAAACAATGGCTTGCAGAGCTGACCTCTCTTCATCTGCAGAATTACTTGTTTTAGACTCGTATTGGTAAATTTTAGCATCCGTAATTCATCATTTAATATCCACTAATCAAATAGTGTATTTTCTGTCAGAAATATTAACCTCATCCGCGAAATTAAAATTTAAAAACATATTTTTAATTTCCTACTGAAATAAAGAATTTAAAAAAGAGCCTTGATAATCAAAAGAGGGAAAAACACGGAACCATCAACTCATTCTTCATCGCGTAGTGAAAACAAATTATAAAAGATTAATAGCCACTCAACGTCAGACAAATGATCAAGAAAACCATTCTACATTGATAAACTGTTATTTGTGAGATGTGCTGAAGATAGAACAATAATTATAATAGGAAATAAAGAACTTAATTGCTGATTACATTCATACGGGAAAACCTTTCAATATGTAATTCCACTGACGAAAGAATGACGAAAGTAAAAAACTCTCATAATCTGAAGTTATGACTTTTATTCTTCAGTCCTAAATAAAATGTAATCGAGAACATACGTTAGCCTCTGAGCTCAGATATAATATATTATACTATATAATGCTTTATAATCTAAATTTAACTTTAAATGTTAATTGTAATTATTGTAACGTCTAAATGTAAAATAATCAAGAAAATATACGTCCAATATAAGAAAGATGTCTAAATTATTTAGTGTCCACATACTAATTAAATTACTTAGTTTTTCAACACTATGTAATTAAGTGAAATGTGATGTGCCAACGCCCTCATAAGGATTAAATACATCTTCCAGCTAACTAATATATGGATAATTAAATTTATCAACCGGTGAGAGCACTTTCAGAAAAGGTAAGAGAATTTTCTTATCCTTATTTCAAAAAACTGATTTTTGTGATAAACAGAAAAAGAACTTCATAAACTTTCGGGATAATTAATCGCGTTGCATGAATTCCTCCTTCATTTTCTTCAACGAATGGAAAGTTGAAAATAGTCTGAATTGCTATACAAAAGCATTATGGCGCAAAAGAACATAAATGTTCTATATTTTCCAAACGAATGAACCAAATTTAACCAACAATTATACAGCTAAATTCGGTTATCTCACGAAAATATCTACCTAACATCATGATTTTTGCGGCATTTATCGCTGAACAGACAGACAGAAAAACAGACAAACATAGAGAAACAAAGAACTTTTCGAGTTTTAACAGTTCGCCTCATTGAAGTTTCGGCAATAATAGATGAAGTATGTAATATTAATAACATTCGTGCATGAAATGCAAAATAATTTGCGCATTTTTTAACACTTTCCAACATAGTTGAAAAGTGTTTATGAATTGGCTTTGTCTGTTTGTCTGCCTGTCCGTGCTCTAACTCGCGTAAATATATATGTATAGTAGGGTGGAGTGAAAGGAATTTTAATTTCAGATAGCAGCCAAAAGTTACATTTTAGTACGTATAATATACGTGCATAATTTCATGAATTTTGAAAAACTCCTTCAGGGCTCTACCAGGACCTTTAAAATTTTCATTGTTTCACGCAATAGAGTTTTACCATAAATTGTACATTTACAGTGTTCGTTGGTTATCTCGTTTGACATTTTTATATTTAAAATGTTTAGTGTAACTTTCTTTATCATTTCTAAACTTTAAATCTCTATTTTAAAATTTTTGAAACGTTTGAGATTTAGAAATTATTTATTTAATTTTTAGCGCAAACATTAGTGCGAGTGGAGGCAAACCAAAGTTTACCGTTACTAGAAGCGCAGTGGAATCTCTCATATTTCATGCGCCTTCAAAACTAAATGAAGTTGTTTTGCGAACAATAGCAGACATTATAAATTGTTACTTATATATAAGGCAAGAATTAAAGCAGATAAAGATCCATCAAAGTCATAGGTAATTCAAATCCTAAGAGAGAAGATCGAAGAAATTTTGAAGAAAGCATCAATTCTTATAGTTTCAGAGAGGGGTATTGATCAAATGATAGACAACAATTTTTCTGAATACCAGAATCTTATTCGATTCGCCAAATCCAAAAGAAATGATAATTACATGAAGAAGTTTCAGTTTTTCAATTCTGAAGCTGTACGTAAACTTCTAGACATTTCGGAGTGGAAATACAAGATAATTCCTGAATGTACTTGTGAAAAATCAAAGAAGGTGCCTCCAAAAGAACATTAATTTCTTCTTGACCAAAGGTCAACAAGAAAGAGGGTTATTGGCACGCTTGATAAAGCCGAGACAATTAAATTGAGACAAAGAGAAGAAATGAAAACAAGGGACTCGATGAGGGCTGAAAAGCGAAGTTTAAAGTCTGCAGTTAATCAGGGCAGTACAGTTGTTATGTATTTTGACAGTGCTAATGAAGAAATAAGTAGTAGCTTTTCACCAGTGTGTGAAAAATTAATATCCGTATCATAAGCATCTACTTCTAAAGAAAAGCCACAAAGACAAATGAAAACACATTTTCCTACGGTTTAGAGGGTCTCAAATTAGTAGGGGGTTTCTGATAGATGAGTGGCAAAAATCGCTTCTGCAACTCTACAAGATATTGGCATTATAACAGAAAACGATTCATCACATATAATTGACAGAAGCAAATTACGCAGAGAACGAACGGAAATTAGAGAATGTGCTAAAAAAGTTGATTTGAAAGCATTAGAAGCAGGAATCGAAAGTATATATTTTGATGGAAGAAAACAAAAAAAAAACACTACATCAAGAGAAAATTGGAGATAGATTACATCGAATAACTATAAGTGAAGAACATGTATATCTGGTTTAAGAGCCAAATTCACTGTATCAGGGAAACATTACACCATCTTCTGGATCCGGAAAGCATATCGCCGAAAGCATTTTAAAATACTGCACTTAAAACAATTTAAACCTTGACAAACTGTACGTTGTGACGAAACAGCTGTAAAATCTGTGAGAAAGAATGATGATATTAGATTTTTTGAAACAAAGATTGATAAAAGATTGAGAGTTTGATTTCGAAAGATGTGTGAAATTAGTTACAGAAGCATCATTGGTAGTTGTAAGAGTAGAAGCAACGGACGAATATATACGAGCAAAAATCAAATCACGAAACATAATGCCTAGTTTTTATACCAAAGGCCAAAATAAATTAGAGTGAAATATCAGATCGGTTTACAGTACACCTAATATATCCCTTTTATTGTATTCCTATATATTCAGAAAATTCTTTTCTTACATTCAGAGAACTAGCTTTCATACTGTAGCTTTCAACACTGTAAAAATATGTCTTGAAATTAACAGGTGTTATTCTGTGAATTTTCCCTTTTTTACTTGAAAAATTCCGTTTTGGGTAAAAAGTGTAGCTTTTCCTGGAATTAACGGAAATTTTCAATTTACTGCTAGAGATATAACTGAAAGTTTCCGGAGGCGACAGTAAAGTCTCGGAGAACGGAGCTTTTCCGGCGAGACACGTTCTGTTCCGACGCTGATTGGAGGATATATTAGTTTGTCAGTCTGTGTCCTGTGTCAACACCCCCTATAGAACTCCGGAAGAGGCAATATGGCCGATACGGTAGTCCGAAGTAACTTCCGGTTTATCGTTGACCTGGCGATTGTACGTGCTTTTTAGAATTTACAATTGTAATAATAAGTACAACTTTGGATGTAGACATATTTTACAGAATAAAAGTAAGTTTTATCTTTGTGTTTTATATCATTGTTTTAATAACATTATATGCATAATCTCTTTATATATTTGTGAGATATAAATTTAGTTTTTAAACCACGTGTATATTACGACAATAGCTTTCAATCATTTGCCTAGAATAAGTATTTTGTCTTAAGTCATAAAAAAGTGATGATTTTGCATTTTATCTGATTATTATTTTACTTCAACTCACTATTTTCCTCACCGGACTTTGTTATTAATTTTTGTGTAATATGTGTCTAAAGATAATCTTTATTCATGCAGATTTAAAAAGGAAAAAAGATCTCCGTTCTTTAGCTATGCTTTATTTCGTTATTATATATTTTTCAAAATTCCAGTTTATGCGTTTGTATTCGAATATACTTTTTAAATCATAGAATTATTTTACTTTCTAACAGTTTCTAATCATTTACTATGAGTAATCTGGATGCATTGTTTTATTTATTTGTTTTTTTACTCTTAATTTTAAAGTTGATTTTATGGGAGCAAATTATTATTATTATTACTATTTATTCTCTTTATGATTAGAGAATGCTGATAGTTGTTTGATCTTGTAAGTGTTATTTTTTTTTCTTTTTCTCACATTTATTTTTCAGTAGCACCTAGCGATATTTATAGAGTTATAGGTTGACTTGTAAAATTATTGTAGCATATTTTTTTTTATTATAAAAATAGTTTTGATATGAACAATTTGAGTACAATCAGGCCTCGTTATTAATTACTTATATTTGATGGTTTAAATACCAGAAAGTGTTTACATCCGCGTAAGGGGGAGGGGGGGATAATGACTACATTGAATAAACAAAAACTTTAAATAGATAAAGAAAATAATTTAACGTATATAAATATATATATATATATATATATATATAATTTAAATTAGCAAGTATTTTCGAATACAAAATAACGGATAAACGAATTAAAAGCTAAAAAACAAGTAAATTTTTTCTTTTATAATTTACTGAAATACATTTTCATTCTCTCTCTGCGCAAATGAGTTCAATTTTTGTCTTCAAAAAAACAAACGAGATTTCTATCTTACATATGTATAACAGAATTGACTATACATACTAATGATATTAAAACATTGATATAAATAAATAAGAGATAAGACTTAGTGCCCCAAGTCTTTAAAATATGTCTCATTATAAAATAAGAAAAAAATAAAATATATAAATAGTGAGGGGGGAGGGGTAAAAATTGAAAAATATATATTAATAACAAGTGCTAAAAATTTTACAATTATACTGTGAGGAAATGAAAGCTATGGATATCTTTGAAAAACAATTATATATATTTTTAAAAATGCTGCGATTATATATTTTTTCTTTCTTCTTTCAAAATTTCTCACACAATGTATTTTTTTAGTAAATTCTTTTTCTGTATTTTCAGATATCAGTTTAGGGAAATATTGGCTACTTAAAAGGACTTTTCACAAAAATTTCCCACCTCCAAACAGAAACTTTCACAAGTTTAATCATTTAAAAATAAAATCTGATCTGCCACAAAACAACTGAACTGATCACAGAACATATTACTTAGCTTTTTCATGTGTAAAGGATATACAGGAACCTGTATATAACGATAATTTCTAAATTTACAAAATTATAACTAAAATTTTCACAAATAATAAAAAAAAAACTCTACAATTTCATAAAAACAGGACACTGCGAGAAAAATCTGGACAGACCCCTGATTTTTATTTCTAGATCACCAAATTTTAGTCATGTTAAAGAATTTAGCTCCAGGGTTTGAATGCTATTTTAAATAATAATTAAAATTGCAAATTTTAGCATAATTTATGGAAAAATTGCAATATTGTTAAAATCAAGCTTCAGATTTTTTCTAAAAATATTTTTTTCATATAAATATATTTAATTCTTTAATAAAGATTTTTTTTTCATCTAAATTAAATCACATTTATTGCCTTTTATAAAATTTTGTATATTAAGTATAAGTCTCCTAATAATATCTCCTAAGAAATTAACAAGTTTTAAAATATTAATTGCTTTTGATAGGATTTTAACACGTAAAATTATAAATAAAATATATATTTCAGAAATACTTTGACCACTGCAAAAGAGACATCCTTTAAGTAGAGTACAAAGAAAAAAAAATTAAAAATATTTAATTCCTAAGAATAAAATTACAAAAAAATAAAAATAAATAACCGCCACAGATAGGTTTAACATAAGTGTGGGGAATTTGAGTTATCACTTTCCCCTTTATGGGAGAAATATCGAACAGATAATAAAAACTGAAAATATTAGTTTTGTAAAACGGAAAATAACCGTCCTGAAAACTGAAAATGTCAGTTTCTAAAACAGAACATTTCAATCCTAAAACTGAAAATTTCAGTTTCTAAAACAAAACATTTCAGTTCCTAAAATGAAACTTTTCAGTTTCGAAAAAGGAACTTTTCAGTTTCGAAAACGGAACTTCTCAGTTTCGAAAACGAAAGAAAATCACAAAAGTGAATATCTGTGAAAAAACGGAAAAGTTACGGCAACTCTGCTGCCAGTACCTTTTCCGTTTTTTCACAGGAGTTTGTTTTTACAGTGCATATTCAAAACATAAAAGTGAACTGTATATCTAATTATTTTACTTTTTCTTTATATTTGCGAGCAATTCGCATTTTAATGTGACCTTTACCTTCAAGGTGTCAAAACAAGACGACATTTGTATTGATCACAAGCAATACTTTAATCAGTCATGTTTTATGCATTATTATACTGAAATCAGAGAATTTCTGTAAAAAAAAATAATTTCAATACTTTGCACTGCATAGTGCATATCTTGGATTTTCACATATAAAGGGCATAATTTTTCAGAGCTGGTAGAGCCCTAAAGATGAATTCCAAATTAACTGAAAATTAACCTAATATTCAGTGTGACAATATACAAAATTTGAGACCTATCCGAAGAAAAAATTCCAAAAAGAAAATTTCGTGATTATTTACACTCCTTTGGTTTTTCCCGTATAAAGAGCAATCTTTAAGAGCTAGTAGAGCCCTAAATATGGATTCCAAATGCAATAAAAATTTAACCTAATATTCAGTGTGCCGAAAGACAAATGTTTAGACCTATCTGAAGAAAATATTCCAAAAATTTTTTTCATGGTCGTTTTCACTCCACCCTAATGTATAGTCATGCAATTGATATATGTTATTGAGGATTACTATGTCATGTTCGGTATTGAATATGAGTGTGTAGCACTTAGAGTTTTTTTACAGGGACACTCAAACATTACGGTCTATGGTTAAAAATCATTTGCGGTTTATTTTAATGATGTTATACAACTTCAAACATATTGAAATTGATATATATCACTGAAGTGTACTACAAGAGTCTTACTATAGAATATGGTGTGTATAGCACTTAAATTTGTTTTACAGAGACATTCAAAAGAATTCTGTTGCATAACGGTCTATGGAGAAAAATCGTTTGCGGTTTATTTTAAGAATGTTTAAATAATTCCAAAAAATTGAAATTTATATGTGTGACTAAGGTGCATTACAAGAAGCTTACTATAGAATATTTAGAGTATAGCATTTATCGTTCATTTACAAAGACACACACACACAATTTGGTACTGTATGTTAACAATAATTGCTCGAAGTGCTTTTTCAGTTGCTTAACGAGTTTTTAAATTTAGCTCATTTTTTTCTATTACTTGGTTCGTATAAGTTCTATAACTCATATACAGGGGAGCACAAAAGTTCTGGAGTACATTTACGTTTATTGGGGAGAATTCCAAAAGGGAAATTTTAAACTGTGCTACGAATTTCTTATCTCAACTAGAATTTAGCGTTCTACGTAACATATATACAAATCTATAGATCATATACAGTGCTGCACAAAAGAATTTGGATATTTTTCCAAATATTGTTAATAATTCCTGAAATTGGGTTTTTAAATACGTTCTGAGTTTTCCAAATTGTTTACTTTTCACCTTATTAAACGGTATAATGATTTGTAAAATTATTTTGGAAGAGTTGAAAATTGTTACATAATCTATGCTTGACGCATGATTTTTCGTTCTTGTTTTTATTTTAAATGTATATAAAAAGTAGTCAGATTAATATTTCTATTTACTGTTAGCAATATATCTAAAGAAATATTCAGAAAAATAATTTGATATAACCGGGATTTTGTTGGAAATTAGTATTTTATTTTCCATGAAGCAGAATGGGATATAAAAGTATTATCGAGAGAATTTATTTTACATAAAAATGTATTTACAACCATTTTTACACAGTAAAAAATTTAAAAAAAAATTGTAAAAATACATTCTTAATTATCTGAAAGAGCAAACGCGTGAATTTAAACATGCAAATCCTTATTTTCGTTATTTGTTTTTTTAATGCATGCACAAAATGTTTGTTGCATAAAATAAAATTTACTTTATCAAATAACAGTTTGTGTACCAGAAGTAGGTGACAATGTTCTTGATATCCTAGCTGAAAAAATCAACTGATATCAAACCTTTACCAATGTTTAAAACAAGCTTTAATAAAAAATGCAACAAATTTGTAATTCAAACTTACAATTCTTAAGTTGTGTTTTTTTTAAGCAGTGTATTGTATTCCTTTGAAAAAAGTAATAATAAAAATAATTTCTTTACTCGTGATTCACTTGGATTTGTTCAGAGCACCAAAGCTTTTAAGAAATTACTGTAAAAAACTCGCTTTAAGATCAAGGAAAACTCTTTGAGATAACTTTAAAATTTACCCAGATAAACTAAAATAAATTAAGCTACTCTTTTTAGAAATAAAGATTTTTACTCTTGAAAGAAATATCATAGTATCTGAAATGCTAAAACAAACCAGATCCAGATCTTAGACAGTCGTAAAATATTTATTGGATTTATCATTAAAATAATATCTCCAGAATTTTAGAAAATTAAATTTCAAGAAACAAATAACAAACAGTGTTGTTTATTTTTTGCGTTTTAGTTTTATTTTAAATATGTTTATAACAGTTTAGCCTCTGTAGACTGAAAGTGTCTTATGAATTGTACTATAAATGCTACCACTAATACACATATACTATAGAACCAAATTTAGCAAATATCAATATTATAAAGCAAAAACATGGCCGTGAGTAACGCTGACATCATATCACCGGTGGCAAAGATGTAAGCAGTCCATTTCCCCCCCCCATTTTTTTTGCTAATTTAATATTTCTAAACGTTGCACAGTTTTAAAGTTTACACCGTTGAAAAGAAAACAAGTTGGAAATAGTACGTCAAACGTGACAAATGAGGTGCGTTCGTACTGTTATTACTTCCGGGAAATGATTTATATCGTCTGTTATTAAGGTATGATTAATTTCCGTAATAAAATAAGTACATTTTAAGTTGGCAACATTTTATCTTTTGATGACATTTACTGAAAATTCCATTGGAAAACTTAAGTCTAGCTTTGAAAATTTGAGAGCTTGATATCCATAATTAGACTCTTTTTTCAGTTTAATATTTATTTCTCCAGAAACACTTATCCAAAAAATTGTCGGTAGATTATATGATTGCTATAATTAAACAATTTTTGTATACAAATTCGGTTTTTAAATTAGGTGATACGGAAATAATATGACTCTATCTTAAATATGACGTAAAAAAACATGGCAACCTAGAATTACTACATATCATGGTTCATTGAATTAATTAAATATGATAAAATTGAATAGAATGAAGAAAACTTTTTTAAAGTTTTGATTCTATTTTCATAAAATTTGAAATCACTCGACAAAATTCTGAAACGAATATATACGGAATTTCAAACCATTCGGTTGGGTAGTTTTTGTGATGTTATATGTAGACAGACGGACAGACGAGGCGGACGAACCAGACGACGACTATAGTGCTACGTATTTATATATTTACGAACACAACTAAAATGTACATAAAATGTAATTTATTTGAAATTCTGAGATGTTGAACTGCTTTATCCTCCCAAAATGCTACTACAGAGTAATTTTTGCGAACCCGTTTTATAATAACTAGCAAAATTGAAAATTTTAATAATAGTCTAACAACATTATGTTTTTAATTTCAGTTTTTTTAGGCTATGTTTTTAATAAACGACTGTAAACAGCGTCAGAAAATGTCTATCATTAGCGTGCAAAATTTTCTTCCATTGTTATCCGAACTTTGTTTTATATTGAGAAAGTAAATATTGAATAAAAACTCTATATTATCCAGATTTTTTTATCATTGATTTTTATTAATTTTTTATCTAGATAATCAAGATTTAAATACAGTTCATAAAAGGGTTTTGGCTTATAAAAAGCAGTTCAAATCCTAATTTTCTTATAATTTGAATTTTGCGAATCATCACACATTGCGTTTTATTTTTATGATTCAAGAGTTTCACAAGACAAATATTAAATTGAGATTTCTTTCTTGTACTTGTAAAGGTGTTAATATAAATTTTAATATTGTCCTTCATAATTTGTGGGAAAAGATGTGTGATTTTCTAAAATTTAAATTTAACAATAAATCAATTTTAAATTTAAATTTAAATTTAAATTAAAACTAAAATTTAAATTTAAATAAAACAATAGTCATTTCTGTCAATTAACAACAGTTTTGAAGTATTGGACAAAATGTGTTTGAATCCTCTTAAAATACAGGCTATCGATTTTGAAAACCTTTTCAATAACATTCATATAGATTCACTTTATACGGTTTTAAAACAGATATTTGATTTATTTTATATTAACGATGAACTAAACTCTAATAGAGGGTTTTTCTTCAGTCTCTTCTTGAATTTTTTCATTGATTTATATCAATGATTGTTATATTGTGTTGAATGTAAGATTGGATCGCCTTACGTAACGTACTGAGAGTATTGTTGTTATTTTTCGAAATGGGGAAGTGAAGATTACGTTGCCTTTCCATTCGCTTAAAAGTAAAGGCTGTTCTATTAACTTGTGATATTTATTTGTTGTTTATGTTTTTGTATTATATTTTATATTATTTCACTATTCAATAGGTTCAGAGATTAGTTTTATAAGCCTGCTTTTGGATCTTGGTTTATTTAAGCTCATACACTGATTGAAGAGCATCTTATATTGCAATTTTAAGACCTACTTTTTAGTGCCTGTGATTGGAATAATTATCGTATTTATTGAATGGAATATATATATAATAAAATTCCGCTTTTTACGTTTCCAGTATTTACATTTACTCGCATTTCACATTTTGTCGCAATTAAAATTTTCTGTTATATTCCTTAGAAAGTTTAAAAGCGAACTCCATATGCAATTTTTTGGATTTCATGCATAACGGGTATTTACACCTTTTAATTTTTTATCTCCGTTGAAAATTGTAAAAGCAGAGTTCTACAGTATTTTAGAAACATTTCATTCCCAACTTCAGATTTTATGTCTATCACTTTAAAAGTACGGTTTTTAATTTAATTTCTAACTGTTCCCAAATACATTTAAGCAATTAATCAAAATTCTAAGGCAGAACTGTAGAATTTTAGGAGTGATTTGAGATGTGAAATATAGAAGCCACGTGGGAAAAACAAGTGACTGAAAGCACCCCGATTTTCATCAATTATATAGTCTGTGTTTGTTTAAATAGCAGTGGAACTTTGTTTACAGAGCTTGAAATGTTTCGTATCAGAACAAATGCTGTTAATTTAAAGTTCGTGCAGTTGGTATTTTGTAGCTTTACATTACGGTAAAATTCAAATATGTTTTAATGAAACTTTTGATAATTTTAGGCAGTTTTCTCTATTATTAAAATCCGTCAAGCCTATATGAAATCTTGAAAATTTTAAGCAAGAGATTACAAATTTTTAAAATTCCATTTAATGCTTTTAAGACAAAATTATCAAAGGTAGCATGCATGAATTTTGTTCGATTTGCAAAGAAAGCTGACTTGTACAGTGAAATATACAGTGTTATTATTAAACCCTATGCTCCCAGTCTATCCATTAGTCTCAGCGGTGCTTAAAATATTGAATGAGGACCTCAAGGTGTCAACAACAGATATTCAGAGATCCCGCAGATGTTTTGCGTTCAAAGTATTTTTTTTTTACATATCTTGAACATGAGAAATATATTGCTAGTATAGGAAAAGAAAAACTAAAAGTAGTGTAAAATATATCTATATATATTATTGTTACAAAATTTACAATTTTTTGTGTGATGGAAGTAGTTTTGAAATAAACGGCAGGCTCTCAGTCAATGGGATTTACTTGACGAAAATTCCAGAAACACGGAGAATAGAATTCAAACCGTAAAAAAAGAAATCAAGAAAGTAGCGTGGTAAAATGAACAAATTAAAAGTATCACCTGTTGCATTTTTTTTACACTAGAATCTCTTGTCATTAAAGTCAATTCTCTTTCAGGAACAGCATTATTTATATAGCTTTTCTTGCTATATTATGCCATATGGATTTGCAGCATTGACGATCAAAAGTGTTTCCAATGGATTCCAACCAGATTCGTTGACAGTTTTACCGGCCAATAACGCTGTAAATGGGTTGCTCGTTCATATGCTGTTTTCTATCTTCATTGTTAGACAAATTTTTCCTTTTATTATTATGAATTTTTAACTGTAAAAACAGTTTACGTATCCTGCATTCAGTAATCTAAAGAATATCGAAAATTGGAGTATTGAATAATCGAAGGTCCCTTGAATGTCCACGAAGACTATGAGTATAAAATGAATCAGTACTTACTGAGAGTCTAAAGGGGGAGATCATGTTGAGCAGCCTGAGAATAACATTAATTATACCAGTGCGAAACACTCTGTAGTTTGAAAATCAATGAATGAAATACAACAATTTTTTTTCTATAATTTCACACATTCTTGTAGATAAACAAAACACTCAAATTATACATTTAGCAATATTAATTAATTAAATGATAACGACAAAAATGGCTTTTTAAAAATATAAATACTAAAACATGCATTTTGCGCGCAAGATTTAAAAAATTCTACTGCAGACACATACTTATTATTTCATTTATTTTTACTTATACTACTATATTTTACACTGAACCTAAATTTAAAAGCATATTGAAATTCATTAGCATAATTAACGGCTTTTATAATGACATTCACTAAATTTACCAAAAATTTTAAATTTAATTTTTAAATACAAAATTTACTATGGCAAAAATCAGACTAAATTTGGGTTCAGCTTAAAAGTACAGATGAAAATTAATTATACGCAAAATTTCAAGGTTCTGTGATAAGTAGTTTTCTAATAAGAGTGCGCGCAATGCCAAAAAATATTGTTTTGAGAAAAAGGCTTCAAAGGTAACTTTATAGCATGACAGGAAATGGATTTTTACAAGACATAATTCGCTATAACTTCTGTTCTAATTGGAATTTTGGTAAAATTCTTTTTGCAGTGTATTTGTAACATTTCAAGGCACCCATGCTAATTTTTTTGAAAAATCGATTTTTTAAAATGTTCAACGTGATCTCCCCCCTTAATAACCGCTTCAATTACGGATACATCTTCCGTAGATATTTTCATCTGGTGAATGAGAAATTAATATATAGTAAATAATTTATGAGAAATAGCACTGAAGAATGTGACTAAAGTTTAACACAGATTGTACACTTATTTACACACCACGAAATTAAATAAAGGCATAGAAAGCGAAAGAAAATTGGATCATCCAATCTTAGTGGCTATCCCTTATCCTAGAAGATATCCAAATAAGTTTAACTTCAAGAAAATATGATTATCATATATGATCATATGATAAATACTGATGAAAGTGACAGGTTTAGCAAATTGTTAAGAAAGGAATTCCTCTTGTGAAACATTCAAATTCAAAGTTACATTATGGCAGATGTGTGACGCAATAAATGGTGAATATGGAAAGAACGCAGGACCCAAACTCATCAAAATAATATAAATTCTTATAGTGGAAGGTACTAGAAAATTCGCTGTAGCTAATATTTCATTACAGATATAACCTTTGAAGTGAAGAAAGAAATATTTAAAAATGAAAAATTAAGTGGAGTGTGTTCGCATCTATGCAAATTTATTAGAAACTGTGGTCACCACAGGAGGAAAAAATTTGTAATAGATGTGTAATTTCTACTTAGAATTGCATAAGCAAATCTATTTCGAAAAACGTTTTGGAAACATTTGGGTTTTTTAAAAATTATGTTGTACACGAAGTATAGCGTTTTCAAAATCGTTTAAAACTTTTATAAGTTCAGTTAATTTATTCATTTTGATCATCTGCATTAAGTAAGAGTAAATGATTAAGCGTGTGAATATTTTAGATATACTTTATCTATTTTACTTTACATTCATTACATTTTAATCACATATTAGTTTTTTGGTCTTTTACAATAGCAATTATTTATTATGTATGATAAAAAAAACATTCAAGGTCAGTGACTGGAAAAAGAACGTAAAAATTGAAGTTATTTGAATTACAATTTTTATAGTACAAATTCTTTTTCGATTTGTTTTCTAAGATTAAAATTCTCTAACTATTTCCAAACAAATTCCCCATTTCTTTGTAAAGTACATTAGAGTTCCTCGAAAAAAGAAAATGAAACAATTTTGCTTTTCATGATGAATCTGGATTTGTTCCAAATAACTGCTTTTAAAAATAATTGAAAAAAAAATATGCATTAAGAAAAACATCCTGAAATAAATTTAAAATCTACCAACAGAAATAAACTAAATGAATCTATTTTTTCCAAATAAATACTTATATTCTTAAAATATATTCAACCACGTATGAGACCTCAAAATAAACTGCTTTAAAAGGGGAGTGTATCAATTTGTGAATTAATCAGTAAAATAATATGTCTCAAGACATTTAAAATATAAAACTGCAAAGAAAGAAAACATATGTTGATAAATTAAAAAATAAATTTTGAATTAGAAAAAATTATGTTTTGATTTAACAATAAATTATTTATGGGGCTACAGATAAACTTATCAATGTGCTGAAAAATTATCCCTAAAATGAAAGATTGTGAATTACACTTATTCTTTTAATTTAAATAGAACATAAAATTGAAAATGACATAAAATTAGCATAATTCAGTTTAAAAATTGTTTATAGTTTTATTAAAAATAACATTTCTCTGTTACATTTTCCTTTATGTATTCAATCACTTTAAGATAAACGTAATATATATATAGTTTAATATGTACTACTTTTTTTCTCTGAAATGTAATATAAAAAATACATCCATTTTTACTACGATATAGCCAAAACCTTTATGCATTGTAAATTTTGTTATTGTTATATTGTATAATATATTTGTTTATAAAATAAATGCTCTCTTAATGATATAACATGATGCAGTAACGTTGTTGATTTAAAAAAATATTTCAGCCTAATAAAAAAAAATGTGAACTGGATATCTCTATCAAATTTTTTGTCCAAATGTCTTTCGTTACATTGTTAATTGTTATACAATATAATTGAAATACAATACTTTATTGTATTCCATAGTTTGCCGATAATTATGATGATGACATAAGTATGAGGAATAATAAATATTGGTGTATTTGAACGTGAAAAAATGCAATATTGCAGGACTTTGATTTTTCAGGATGTGTTATTAGAAAATTCATCAAAATGTAATGCACTATTTTATAATAATATGTTTTATTTTGTATCTCAAGCTCACTTAATTTGTGATAAATATGATTGTATTTTTTAAATGATAAGTAATAAAAAATTTATTTTTCTATTAGATTCTTTGATGTTGTAGTAGACTAACAACTCTCTTAGAAAGGGATTCTAGCTTTTGAATGAGAACGTTTTGTCAACATTAACCTTTGAGTGCAAAGTGACACATGTACACTATTTTACTTTAATTTTTTGAAGTGTGTTTGGAGCTCTCGGAATCTGTAGGTATTGATTTTCACTGTGAGAAAATAAGGGTAAATAAGTGTAAATTAGGCTTCGTTAGTTAATACGCGGAGTATAAAAACAGAAGAAAAAGTTTGTATCAGCGGATTTTGGTCGAGTCCTGCCGTTATGGTGAGTACGGGCAGCGGCTAGAGTTGGACTGCTGTTCATCAAGTGTACAGGGGATTAAGAAGTATATAGTTTATTATCTTGCAACTCGCCAGTGTGATAAGCGAGAATTTGGATTATAGCTCAAATAAAAAGTGATCGGCAGCCACGGGTTGTCAACTTATTGACATTTGGACACTATTTACAGTTCTGAACTAACTTACAATTTTCAGCCACAAGCTTGCTTGCTCTCGTAGTTGTTAGTGGTTCGAGCCGCCATTGTTTTGTAAGTAAGTGAGTTTTTGAAATTTAGTAAGCTAACATTTATTGTTTTAGTGAATATCGATCTAAGGATAAATTACTGATAATAATAGCATATCGTAGACATAATCACAAAGAAGCTCGTTCACATCCCTTGCCTAATTACTTTTAAATAAAGTGTTTTTTACCTAGAAATCCAGTTAAGAATAATTTTCAAAGTGACGGGTTGGTTGATTATTGACGGCCAATTATGTACACTTGGGATATAGGCCCGGGGGGAGTGCCCTTCGTGGGGGTCTTTCTAAGGGAACCTAACCCGTATTTACGCATGGATAAATCCACGGCTCGAAGAAAACCACGAAAACTCCGAACGATTAGGCCGACGGGCGCGATTGGGATCGAACCCAGCACCTCCCGTCTACCAGCTTCGAGAGCAGAGCCTCTCAGCCACTGGTGGGGCCTTCAAAGTGACGGTATTAACGGATCCATCACAATGTTAAATTAACTAATTCACTTCTTATTAGCCTTTTATGCCACAGCGCTTTTAATTCATAAATGCGTTCGTGTATTTATAAATATGTGTATTATGTTCGGATGACACTTTAGGAAGTCTGGGTACCAGATTTACTTAAACAAAATATTGCTAGAACTATAGAATTATTTTAGTGACGTAAGTGACATTGTATGTCGAAGGCATAAAACGTTATACAATGAAATAAAATGTGACTGATATATGAAACTAATGGAAACTTCTTATTATATATTTATTGATGCCATTTTTGGATTAAAATTGAAGCAAAATTTTCAAAGGGTGGAGGTTGGAAGAGCCAAATAAATAAAAGGCTTTAAAAGGTGGAAATTACATTATTTTAAAACAAAACATTTGTTTTAATTAATAAAACTGCAACATTTTTATATGCATGAATCAAACTGACGTCATTTTCAGTTCACCAGTTCCAGAATTAGAGGTCGTGTCTTGAAATGAAGAAGTGCTGAAATGATGAAATTATAAGATAATTTTCAAAATTTTTGTTACATTTGAAAATAGCGTCATTCAAAATGAGTCAATTCACTGACAAAATCTGCAACATTCTACTATAATTGCATCAAAATCACGTATAATTCAAAATGTAATCTGAACAATTACTCCAACACCTGAATATGTGATTTTCTTAAATTCACATCATGCAAAAATAAATTACTTTTTTTTTTTTTTTTTTTTAGAAGTTTGATGAAATTATTATCTTAATTTTCTTTAAATGGGGAATAAATTCAGACGATCTCATGTAATTGAAGTGTAAAGCATCCGACTGCTTCACAGCTAGATATAAGTTAAAATATATTGAAAGTTTATGATTAAGTTCTAAACTGAATCTTACCTCTGTATTACAATGTCAAGATATAAAACATGCACGTTTACTGTTTCACCAGTGTTTTACAAAAAATAAAGCAGCGAAATCGTTACTGATTAATGTCCATTGTCAGATAGATTTAGGAAGATACAGCCATTTGTGATGAATCCTGTGTACTTTTTGATACAAAATTTTCTCTTCATATAAGGAAGTAGTATAATTTGGAAAATCCCTTTGCACAATAATTTTAAAATATTAAAAAGACCACATTTTTTTTCTATGCATATTCCCACAAATTCGGTTTTGATTAAGAATTAAAACTATAAATCTTTTAGCTTGGATTAATAAACACGAGGTGACCATATTAAGTTTACACACAGCTCATAATATCATGGAGTGTATATTTTAATTTTTTTTTAATTTATTTTTTAGCGTGAACATTCTAAATTTAAATATTTTATTTTTTACGCTTGATGACTAAATAAAAAAATTACTCACTTTATAGACTTTCATTTCTGCTATTAATTATAATCTAAACACATTAATAAAAATTTAAACATGAAAGTTCCAAGAATATATCGCCTGTGTTATATATTGTTATAAATATATCTTCCTTACATAACTTTTATTAAAGCTTCTATATTAAAAATTAGAAAAACTCATCACCAATTTAATCCAGTTATTTTAAATCAGAAACTAATACGCTTATTTAAATATCTTCCCAGAACATCTCAAATGGGGAAATGTATTCTTAAACTTATATGTGATATAGATTTCCGAGGATTGCTGATTAGTTCGGATGCGATTATATATAGAAAGCAAATGTTTGAGTCAGACATGTACACATTAATTGATCCAAATAATAACAAAGGAATAATTGAAATTTCGACATATATTAAGACATTACTGGTTGTGTTATAATTACTACTATTTTTATTCATAAGAAATGCATTATAAGAAATGAATTTTAAAACATTTACATTTTGGTACTTTTGTATATATAATAAATTTCAATCATATTTCTGCATGAAATCATATTATTTCAAATTTAATAAAATACTTTAGATTTTGGATAATATTAATTTAAGAAACCATGATTCATAGACGAAATATATAAAATGACTATAAAATAAGAATTAAAATTGCATGATGTATTTATGAATGAAAAACATATTAAATAGTTTTATCTTCAATTAATAAAAATAAGATAAAAATATTTAAACTATTCACAGGTCTTAAATTGATAGCGTGTTTAATTTACTAAAAAAAAAACACTGCAATCCGTTATTTAGTTTAAAAATTTAGTTTTGAGTCTTAAATTTAGTTTAAAAATTTATTTTTGAGTCTTAAATTTATTTTAAATTATTTTAACGTCTAATAATTTCAAATAAATTGTATACATTCAAAAACTTGTATTCCTATACTCAATTATAATCGATTATTAATTAGAAAATAATAAAGTGTTAATCTGGATTATAAAAATTAAAATTCGAATGAATGTATGGCTATATCTCCCCTATATAGGGTGTTTCACTACAAGACCGACAAACTTTATGGGGTAATAGTAGACATGAAGACAAACATTATTAAATAGGAAACTATGGGGCGCAAACGTCGTCTGTAGGAGGTAGGGGCCGTTTACGTTTAAGGTCCAAAACTTCAAACGATGATAAAAAACGAAAACAAGGGTCGATTCGTTTGTAGTTTTCGCTAAAATCATTCTATATATCCCGATTTTCTTCAAAAAAATTGTTAAAGGTTACGTTCAAAAATTGTCGATAGAGGGTGCTTTAGACTTTAGAGTAACGAACAACTACTTTTTACCGTTATTTTTGTATGGGGTTAAAATTATTCTAAAGTTTAGGCTTTAAATTACATTTTAAGTCCAAAATCCAAAACATTTGGATCGGTTAACTAGCAAAAATTGAACTGTGAACAGAGGGGGTGGGATTTTAAACGCTCATAAACATTGAACAAACTAATCGATTTTGTTGCGGTTTGCGTGTAGGTCATTCCCTTTGTAATTATTTTATTCAAAATGACGTACAGCTTTGGTATCCTCATTTTTTGATAGCGGGCGCTTCCGAAACATCTCCAACATTTCAATTACGTTATTCCTGGGTGTTTTACTACCAGACCAACATACTTCCAGGAAGTGTTAAGGATGCAAAGACGACTCGGAATCACATAGGAATGTAATATTGGAAGTGCCTTTTTTACAAGTCATGGTTAAAAGAAGCAGACTAAAAGCAAAGAAAGAAGCACAGAAACATTAATATGACAGAAAACAGTTTATTTAAAGGTTTTACTGCAAAAGATGGTCGAAATTACGACCAGAAGTAGTCCGGCAAGCTTTACAGCGGCGTCGCATGGAACTCCTCACGCTCTGGAAGATTCCTGTAATCTCTGATTGCTTTCTGGCAGCTACAGAAATACGAGCCGCGAGCTCTTCAACTGAAGGTATGGGAGTCTCATAAACCGAACTTTTCATTTGACCCCAGCAGAAGACGTCCATACATGATAGGTCCGGCGATATGGTAGGCCAATGAACCGGGCCACCACGACCCATCCACCGTTGACCAAATGTTATTTTGAGGTGTCAGCGATCGTCATTGGTATAATGTGGAGGCCCATCGTACTGGAACCACAAAGAGCTTAGCAACGAAAGAGGAACATGTGCTTCTTCCAGAAGTTCCGACAGAACTTGTTGTAGGAATATCAAGTATGTCCTTCCGTCCAAACGGCAGGGTAGAATGTATTGTCCAATAAGATAGTCCCCAAGAATGCTGGCTCAAACATTGCTAGAAAAACACCTTTGACCAGCACGTGGTCTCGTACCATGGTGGTTCGCCAAAGTCCAAATATGGGCATTTTGTTTATTGAAGGGTCCCTCCTCTCTTGTAAAAGTTGCTTCATCCGTAAACAATACAGACGCCGCAAATGTGTTGCCTGCTGCAATCTGTTTCAAAAATCATTCAGAAAACGTCTTCCTATGTGGATAATCTTCAGGGTTTAATTCTTGCACATTTTGCAGATGGTATGGCCTGATTTTCTTTTCCGATAGTATCATCCAGAGAGTGGTGTGCGAAAACCCCACCTGTTGGCTTATCGCATGAGTACTCGTTCTTGGATGGCCTTCTGCAAAACTTAACACTTGTTCCTCATTGTACGGTGTCCTTGTCGTTCGTTCTCGATTCATCTTAACTTTCGTTAAACACCCAGTCTCACGAAGCCTTCTTTTCACACTTGAAAATGTCGTATGATGGGGTCACTCCTATGCGGAAAACGCTTCTTGTACAACCTCAGAGCTGCGTGTCCGTTACAGTCTGTAGCTCCATATGCAAAAAACATGTCGACCAGCTCACCGTTCGAATACTCCATCCTACTACCTTTTTTACCGGTTCGCAAATGATCACTTCAGCGTGATCGCTGTTCACGCGCCTTACCGTTCAGCGCCATCCACCGCAAGGAAACCGCAGCGCCATGTACCGTCACTGTAAAGCTTGCCGGACTACTTCTGGTCATAATTTCGAACAACTTTTGTAATAAAACCTTTAAATAAACTGTTTTCTGTCACGTTAACGTTTCTCTGCTTCTTTCTGTTGATTTTTTCTCTGCTTCTTTTAACCATAACTCACAAAAAAGCATTTCCAACGTTACATTCCTATGTGATTCCGAGTGGTCTTTGCACCCTTAACACTTCCTGGAAGTATGTTGCTCTGATAGTAAAACACTAAGGAGTAATGTCATTGAAATGTCGGAGATGTGTCGGAAGCGCCCTCTATCAAAAAATGAGGACACCAAAGATGTACGTCATTTTGAATAAAATAATTACCAAGGGAATGACCTACGCGGAAACCGCAACAAAATCGATTATTTTGTTCAATGTTTATGAGCGTTTAAAATCCCCCCCTCTCTGTTCACAGTTCAATTTTCGCTACTTACCCAATCCCAATGTTTTCGATTTTGGGCTTAAAATTTAAGTTAAAGTCTAAACTTTAGAATAATTTTAACCCCATACAAAAAATAACGGTAAAAAGTAGTTGTTCGTTACTCTAAAGTCTAAAGCACCCTCTATCGACAATTTTTGAAAGCAACCTTTAACAATTTTTTTGAAGAAAATCGTGATATAAAGAATGATTTTAGCGAAAACTGCAAACGAATCGACCCTTTTTTTCATCATCATTTTTTATCAACGTTTGAAGTTTTGGACCTTAAACTTTAATGGCCCCTTAGCACCTACAGAAGACGTTTGCGCCCCATGATTTCCGATTTAATAATGTTTGCTTTCATGTCTACTATCACCCCATAAAGTTTGCCGGTCTGGTAGTGAAACACACCTTTTTTAAAGCTCCCCTATTAAAATTTAGGAAAATGCAGAGAACTATTCTTCCGTAATCTAATCTGGTTACTTTAAATCAGAAAATAATATGTTTATATATATATATATATCCTAAAAACGGCTGAATGTATTCTTAAAGTTACTTATAATATACATTTTTATAATTAAAAAAGATTTTTATTTATAACAAGTGTATTGTAAGAAATGATATTTAAAATATTTTTTTGACTTTATAGCATATATAAACATTTTCAGAACTTTTCTATATACATTCATACTTTTTTCTTAGTCAAAATAATTTCTATAGAATCTGGATAATAAGTGTTTATTGTGAATTGCGGGAATCATATACATTATTTTTTAAGTCAGCATTCCATTTTTATGCACATACAAAACACACAACAATGTTTGAGTTATTATACGAAATGTTTTTGAACAAGCTAGGGACCGAATTTAATAGTTTAGAATTCAATACTTTAATTAGGATTAATTTGACTTTATTATCATGAAAAAGAAAAATCATTTTTTGGTTTTAATTTTTTAATTAAAAAATGATTTAATGCTCCAACTCCAAGTTGCAACATTTATTCATTAAATTATAAGATTTTATACTCCCTTTCAAATATTTTCCATATTTTATGTCTTAAAAATTCAATAAAATGTGTATTTGCCGAAAATTTTCTGCATTTGCGAGTAAAATGTCATATATTACAAAAATGATTTGCATAATTTTTCTATGTATAAAATATCTAGTAGTTGAATAATAATATAACTACATTGAGACATAGTAACAGTAACGACTTTACGCCCCATTAAGAATCAAATGTATTGATTAACTCGGAATAAAAATAAATCTTTTAAAGGAAACATATCTCCCACTATTTGCTTTCGAATATTAAGGAGACTTTGGATTCTTAAACATTCAAAAAATTCAATTTTTGAAAAAGATATATGCTAAAGTGTAATCATTTTTGAACACTTTAAAATAAAATACATAGCACTCTTAATAGTTGTTAAATATGAAACATTTTCAAAGAAAGAACTTTAATGTCATTTTTCTAAAAATGTGATTTTGGGCATTGCACCCAATGTAGTTAAATTTTTTTCATGATTTTTTCATAAATTTTTCAGGATATGTAGTGTATGGCAGGGTTTGTAAAATAAACTTAATTTTTTTTTTTTTGGTTGTAAAAATATTTTTTCTTCGCGTTATATTGCTAAAATTTTGAAAACTTTATATAATACCGTTGTTACAAAATACCGTTGTGTTTACACAATATTAAAATGCTGTAAATAAATATTTTTTAGGTTCAGTGCTAGCACAATATTTTCAAGTATAAATAAAGTCAAAAATTTTTGTTTTTATTGCTAAAAGGCTTTTGTAATCCAGCGTGCTACCTGTGATTCCAATTTTCTTCTCGACAATTTTACATATTATGATCTTCAAAAATATGGAATAGAAAAAGAAGCAAGAATCTGTTACTGTCATTAAAAATTGCATTTTTGTAGAGCAAAATTTTAAGCAATTTTTCAATTTTCAAGCTTATAAGAGTCCTAAATACCCTCAATATTTTGACGCTGTTACCTTTTATCAAAGCGGCAACTCTTAAAATAAATCAGTTTTCAGCAAAGTCGTTTAACGTTTTGTTGTAGTATCATTTTTGAACATAAGAATACGCTGTTATTTGACTTTAGAAGAGTCAGTCCTGTTTATATAGTTCCCACTGTCCTTCCCCGTCACTGCATATCTACATATAAATCATAAAATCTTCATCTCATTCTGAATTGAGTGAAGTTCTCTCCGAAATAGAAAGATGTATTTCATGAAATTACGTTTAATATACAATAGCTGCTCAGAATATCGTCGGAAGTCCTATAATTTCGCTCACGTTTCAAAAATCTAAACATATTTATCGAGATTTCATATTGAACTGCGAATTGCATCATAAGTCTTGTCAAAAGTCGAATAATTTGTGGCAATAGAAAAGTAAAATTAAAAATCACATTGAACTATTTTTTGGCACAAATCATACGACTATTTGACAAAATATAAGCAAACCTATACGGTCAATTAATTACATTTTTATGAATATTTTAAATCTGATAGTATTTACGGAAGAGGGTGCGGGACTCTTTGAACTCGTTTTCTCTTTTTCCACGAAAACATCCACCTATTTGACAGGTGTTATGTTGAAAACCGCAATTAAATTCTTAATGTTTCTCGACAATCGGCCTTTATTTTAACTTAATGGAAATAGCTTTTAAATTTTTCAAGTGGATTCTTCCGTGATCGGGGCACACTTACCAGCAGTCTTGAAGGTGTTTTTGAAGGTGCCGGGTTTCCCTTCGCTCCGCGAGTAGCGGTGCACGTGGTATGCTTAATATTTTTGATGTTATTGTGTGAACCACGCTCCGATAAGACATTTCGTTAAATTTTATGAATTTCAGAAATGCGAACGGATTTGTGGGAACCTTGGTAAATATAGAAAATTTCAACCACTAATTCCACATGGTGTTACGTGCTTTTTTGTGTAAACCTGCCTTCATAGCTAAATTAATTAATTTATATGTTCAGGAAATATTTTAATGCATTTAAAAATATTTCATTAATTCATCTTTTATTTAATAAATAATCCATACTATTTAATTTCCTCTTTGAGCTGAATTCCCATAAGTAAGAATATTTTAATTTTAAAACCAAACATTCACTTAAAACATTGAAACTATTCAAACGTCATAAAATATGGGTGTTTTTATGTGTTTACAAGCTTATTATTTTCAGATTTCGGGATGAAGTTTTCTATGAGTTCATTTCTGAAATAAAATCTTTGCATTTCATAAATGAATATATTCTTTCACTTTGAACCTCATTTATATACCTCATTATACCATTTTTCTTTCATTGTAAAATATATTTCGCACTGAACTAAAATGTTACGATTATATATATATATATGTAAAAATTGCCTACATAAGAAATAGATCTATAAAAATATTCCGAATATCTGGCCACTTACCACATAAAGAATTTGACTGAAACACATAAAATCATTTTATTCTACGCCTTTTAATATAAGAACATATTATGCTCTATTATTTCAATTTTATTCACTAGCATTCCTTGTTCACAATGCATAACCATTAAATAAAATTTGAAGTTTACAGAAATATTTATTTATTTTTCTAAACTATCATATATAGACATATTATAGTCTTTTATTAAGTAATCTTTTTTGAGTAGCAGTACTATAGATCATTTTGACAGTAAATTTAAAGTTTTATTTTGAAAAAAATGTTTGAAAACAAATGCCCTACTGAAATGAAACGATTACTTTAAAGTATTATAAATATCTTCTTTCATTTTATAATTATAACTATCATAGTATTAAAATACATAACAATTACAAAAAAGAAAATTTATTACTGAATCTGATTTTCGCTAAAAATTCAGATAATACTTGGCTCTGTATAATAAAACGACACTTTAATCACTAAAAATGTACCAATTATTGAGGAGCGGTTTTACTGGTATTCCACACAAAACACGATATATTAAAATCATAAATTGAAAAAATATATGTAAATGAGTTAATTTTCCCATTGTCAGATTGTTGGGAATTTTATAAAGAATATTCTTTTTTAATCTCTGCTAAATATTTTCGTATAGCCCGTTCTTTTTCTATGTAATTACCTATTTATTTTCTTCTGCATATTCCTTCATTTCTATTGGTCCATAAACCTATCCCTCCAATTCGCTCACTATATGTATGAGTGAAATTGCATTATTATTGGCACTGACGATAGTATCCTGAATGATACCATCAGGATACTATCAGTATACTATCAGGATACTATCAGAATGTCAGGATACTATAGCCAGTATCCTGAATGATACTGAAACTAGTTTGACATAGTTAGTAAATGTTTGGTGCTCAAAACACTGGTTTATTTACTCATTTATTCAGTGTTGAAAAAAATTCTCATTTTTACACAATACTTTAAAATTGTGAATTTACTTATATATCAAATGTTTAAGATTAGTGTTTATATTTTTTTACGTTTCTTTAAAATAAAAAATGCACATACATGTGTTAATGTTAAGCTTTCATGAACAATTTTAAATCATTATGAACAAAGAATATTTATATTTAAGATGTTGTTGAACTTCTTATTAAAACGTGATAAATGAGATGCGTTCGTTTTATAACGAGTTTCACAATGTAAAAAAATCATTCTTATTATTTCAATGAAATGTATTATATCATCTGCTATGAGCGAAATGAGAATGCCTTTTTTAACACTTTCCAACATAGTTGAAAAGTGTTTATGAATTCGGTTTCTCTGTCTGTCTGTCTGCCATCTAACTCGCGTAAATATATATGTACAGTCATGCAATTGATATATGTTACTGAGGTTTACTATGGCATGTTCGGTATTGAATATGAAGTGTGTAGCACTTATAGTTTTTTTACAGGGACACTCAAAAGAATTCCGTTACATTACGGTCTACGGGGGAAAATCGTTTGCGGTTTATTTTAATGATGTTATACAATTTCAAACATATTGAAATTGATATATATCACTGAGGTGTACTACACGAGGCTCACTATAGAATATGGTAGCGCTTACATTTGTTTTACAGGGAGACTCAAAAGAATTTCATTGCATTACTACGGTCTATACAGAAAAATCGTTTTCGGTGTATTTTAAGAATGTTTAAATATTTCAAACAAATTGAAATTTATATATGTAACTAAGGTGAATTACAATAGGCTTTATAGAATATTTAGAGTGTAGCATTAATCGTTCATTTACAGGGACACACAAAAGAGTTTGATACTGTCTGTTAACAATAATTGCTGGAAGTGCTTTTTCAGTTACTTAACGCGTTTTTAAATTTAACTCATTTTTTTCTATTACTTGGTGCGTATAAATTCTATAAATCATATACAGGGCAGCACAAAAGTTCTGGAGTACATTTACGTTTATTGAGGGAAATTCCAAAAGGTAAATTTTAAACTGTGCTACGCGTTTCCTAACTGAACTAAAATTTAGCGTTTTATGCAACATATATACAAATCTATAGATCATATACAGGGCTGCACAAAAAATTTCGGATATTTTTCCGAATATTGTTAATAATTCCTGAAATTGGGTTTTTAAATATGTTATGCGTTTTCCAAAATGATTACATAGATATTATTTTTCACCTTATTAAACGGTAATTATTTGTAAATTATTTTGGAAGAGTTAGAAAGTGTTACATAATCTATGCTTGACGCATGATTTTTCGTTCTTGCTTTTCTTATTACGTATGCCGAGTTCACAAATGCGATTTTTTTTCTACACCAGATACTGCTGCTAAATTCACCATGGAGATATTGCATTGCAAATGATTACCTCCATGGTTTACTATTTTTATGTCTCATAATGAACGAATCTCCTGTGTTTATTTACTCTAATGGATTGAGATATTCGGCTGTTAATTTAATTTCCACTGAAGTTATCTCTGAAAACTATACTTTTTTTAATGTAACTAATCTCTCAAGCAAACAATTTTTTTGACCGATCTTACTAAAAATGTACTTTTTATGCAATTTTATTCGAAAAAATAAATTTGAATAAAAATAGCTGCCTGGCATATCAAAAATGAAGTGGTTTGCCCGTATTTGTTTTCCTCAGTCACGTGACTTGCACTTTTATTATACAGATTACGTACGATAGGATTTAGTAGAATAAAGAAAACTTTTATTAATATCTTTTTAAGTTTTGATTCGATTTTCATAAAATTTGAAATGACTCGGCAAAATTCTGCATCGATAATACATATTAAATTTCAAACAATTCGGATGCATAGTGTTCGCGCTATTATATGCGGACGGACAGACTATATGTGCTACGTATTTATATAATTACGAACACACCTAAAAAATTACATATTTTTTATTTAGTTTTGTTCTTGTTAAGACATAGTAAAATATTTCACTAAACGATTCTTAATTTAGCTTTAAAAATACACTTCATTTAAAATTATTTATATCAATTTAATATGGCATATGTGAACAACGAAAAATATCAACACATATTACTTTAAATATCCAATTAAATTTCCAGCAGGACTGAAACTGCGCGTAAATTTAATAACACTGACAAAGGATGTGAATTAATTTTCACATTGCTAAACAACGCATAACAAACAGAGTGAAAAATGTTTTCAGACTAGCAATCGAACCCAGATATCATGGTATAGCACACAAAGTGCATTACCATTTAAGCCATCTGGACGACACACAGTGTGGAATTTTGCTGAAAAACCTGACCAAAATTATTTTAAAAAAATTATGCATTCTATTGCAGATAAAATGTTTTTAAAAAATATAAATATTTTATTACGTTGAAAACAAATCACTTTTCGTAGAATTTACGTAAATATGTGTAACAAAGTAATGTCCTACTGAAAAACATTCTTTTGATCATAGTCTTCGACATCATCCTGTCCAGAACCACTTGAAACACTAGATTTTGGCATTTAAAATTGTAATGCCTCTGCAGAAATCTTTTACTTTTTGTGGAGGTTTTTCGCATACTACAGCTTAAATAAGGATCGGAACTCAAAAGTAGCCGACTGAGCATATCTTAATTGCATTCTATGCACAAGACTTTTCTTGAAAGGTTTTGGCTATAGGAATGGAAATGTTTGTTGCGGGCTTTAGCTGCTACCTCTGATAACTGCCCGATTGGGAGTAATGCATGACCTGTAATGGTAGCTCCATGACTCAAAATGTTTTGTAAAGTGGGTCACATTGGGGCCAACCGTAAAGATTTACATAATGGTTAGAGGTATCATTCGTAAATTCTTCAAATTTTTTTTGTATCTATTTTTATAAATATTAGATAACACTTCTAGAAAAGCTTTAAGTTTCGTATTATTTTTATGTCAATTGCTATAACTTTAGCTGATGTTTCTGTATCTGATAAGCCTTCTTAGAGGTGTTTCTGTCCTTGGTGTTTACGAAATCGGCTTTCTCAATGCCTACAAGTAATTCCATCTCCATTTAAACTTCTCGTGTATTGATTTTGTTGTTTGACTGACATTCTATTTCTCCTTATCACTTCGTACTTGCCATTTTTTTATTGAAAGCTTATAAGCAAGTTGTAGAATTGACTCGAAAAATTTGATCCTACCATGGAGTATTGAGAGACTGAATTTCAAAGAATATTTTTAGGTCTATATTTAACTTAATAAAATCTTTGGATGATTATTTACAAATATAGTACCGCATCGTAGAATTGGTGCTGGTAATAGCATTGCAAAGTTTAGCATCGGCCATAGTCAGTATTAATCTGTACTGAACTTGCAGTCTGCCATAAGCTGTAAGTATCTCTGTGTTTATTAAATTTCGTGCCTGCTTTTCAAAGTATTTTACTTCCTCTTGGAGTATGTCTTTATCTTCATAAATGAATCTTATTCGTATAGGACAACAAAAACGTGGAGATGAGATAAAGGTACAGGGTTCTGCCACCATACTTTTTGAAATTTATTTATGTTACTTATTAATCTCATAGGAACCTGCTCTTCAAAGTATTTTACTTCCTCCTGGAGTATGTCCTTATCTTCATAAATGAATCTTATTCGTATAGGACGACAGAAACGTGGAGATGAAGGTACAGGGTTCTGCCACCATACTTTTTGAAATTTATTTATGTTACTTATTAATCTCATAGGAACCTGCTCTTCAAAGTATTTTACTTCCTCCTGGAGTATGTCCTTATCTTCATAAATGAATCTTATTTATACAGGACGACAGAAACGTGGAGATGAAGGTACAGGGTTCTGCCACCATACTATTTGAAATTTATTTATGTTACTTATTAATCTCAAAGGAACTAAAGAACTTTGGAAAATGTTTGAACCACTGTCAAAGGAGTTTTCAAACTTGGGTTTGAACATATGTTGTTGGGAGCCGTCACAACACCATTTGCAGAAGAGTTCTAAATTTTTTAATTCTTCTTCACTCGCTGATGTGAAAACATGTTCTATGTACTATTTACACAACATTTGTGTAATGTGAAGTTTTACAACCGCCATGTTTTCAGCACTTGTAATATCTCTTGGGGAGCATTGCTCTTTAGCTCTCTGAAGAAGTGAATATGCAATGGTATGTAAATTTTTACTAGGAGTTCGGATGATATTATATTAATTGTATGTGAGATATGCTTTAACAGACATGGTCAAAGCCTCAGTCGATGATAACTTCAATGAACTTAGGTTTGTTGTCTCAGCCAAAGTTAAAATTTTGCGATATTTTGTTGCCCTAGTTAGGATGGCTGTAAAGTGATTAATAATGTTTGCGACATCTGCATGTCCAGCAGTTCTTTAGCTAATTTCAGTTGCATATGTCAATTGTTCGTGGTTTATTTCAGATCTTAATTCTTCGATTTCACGCCTCTTACTTCTGCCACTACAATCTTTAAATTATTTTGCTGGACGACCGGGTTTCTCTATTGTCCATGTAGGTATGTAAAGTGTTCCTTTCAGCCATTTCTCATTGTTTTCTCGAAAATGTTGTTCAGTGAATCGCGAAGAGTCCCATTTCTGTGTATTATGATTTTTGAAAGATTTTAATTTGTAACGGGGCAAGTGTCTTTCATTTTCTGGACATTTCGTAATTTCAACGAATTTCTTTTCTAGAAACTCAAATTTCTTGTTTATTTTTCTGTTGTCACACTGCTTTGTTACATCACACATATATTTTATTGATATTTTTTATTATTGTTTCCATTTTGAAGAAAAAAATAATATATCTATACCTAATACATTTCTTCTTAATAATATAAAACTCTGTTACCTCGTTAGTGAGTAAAAAAACACCTTTCCTTATGGTTGATCTAAAATATATTTTTCAAAATGACAACAGCCTTTTAGACAAAACACAACAAAATTTACATAATACGAACACTTCGTACAAAACCAAAATGTAACAGTATTTACAGAGAATCATTTAGTTAACGTTATCATTATACGACGAAAAAACTTCTTACCTAAAAAGAACAAAGAACACATCGAAAAACTTAAACAATAAACAAAACTTTTTTTTTCACTTCAATTTGCAGATTTGACGTTTGCGCACTAAAGAGTCTTTAGTAGGAAGTAAGAAACTACTACATATATTAAATGTAAACAGTTTAATAAATTAAAAAAAATAATAAACTGAAAATATTTTTTTTTCAATTTTCTTTTAGTTATAAAATAAAAGGGGGTAAAATGGAGGTAAATTTTATTTCGCATACTTTAATTAGCGGATATATACATTATGAAAACACAAGAGTTCATATTGAACTCAGTTTAACTCCCTATTAGAATTACCTTTTTATCTAAAATATTTAACGTAAAAAAAACTATGGTTTCAAATATGAATATCATAATGAAAATGCATTATATCGTCAAAACTGTTTATGTAAAAGGAAGTATACACCTTCGTCTTTAGAAACCGTAAAATGTTTCTGAAATTCGACTGAGAATAGTATTTTTAGAATTTCGATAAAAAGCTACATAGATCAAAAGCATAAAAAGAGACTTGCACAAGACATGAATTCCAAGTGAAATACGAGACGATTGGAAAGGCTATAGAACGAAATGAACTCGTTATCATATGGACTGGATAGTGCACAAATACCAACCAGAAAATGAGCAACGAAATATGAGATTTGAAATTTTGACTTTTGGCTAGCTTTTTCAGTGAAATACCACACTGTGCGACATAAAATCTGGCATTTTGCACTTATACCTTGTTAAGACTGCAACTTCGCAGCGCAAGAAGGAATGTCATACATGAGCATCCTATCCAGTGGCGTACATGATACGAATAAATTCCCAGCATAGGATAATATTTAAATTTCCAATTAAATTTCCAGCAGGACTAAAACTGCGCGTAAATTTAATAATAATACTGACAAAGGATGGGGAAATTAATTCACATCCTTTTTCAGTCATATTAATTTAGTTTTAAATAAGTACTTTCACTGCAGCATGTTTGAGCTATTTACGTGAAATTGTGATTATATTGTTGTTGGTTATGATATATAAATAAATACATACATCTATATATATATATATATATATATATATATATATATATATATATATATATATATATATATCACCCACCCTCACCACAATGTAAAAATGATTATTCAATGTACCAGGAAATAGTAAATAAATAGGCAACTGACTTCAATAGTCCAAGACTTTGATAAAGATATGTATATATATATATATATATATATGTGTGTGGGAATAAGAATTAACAGCAGCATTTGCACGAACTCAATCTTGTAAAAACAAGCGCGAGTTGCGACAAATGTAAGCATGAATTCACGTTTACATTTACTACGTTTACAATTACGTCATTTGTTCACGATATACAAGAATGGAAACGTACGAAGACGAACGAGGGGTACCATAGATATTAGCCAAAGGAGTTTCTTGGTTTTTCTTCGCAAGGCTTAAAGAAGCTAGCAAAGTATCTGTTTATTGAAAGCGCAGAAAGTCGTTATTGTTCTCTATTAATAATATATTTATATGTTGATTCCATACCTGTATATTTCGTTGTTTTATTAAACCTTGTTGAATATCTTTGTATTTAAAGAATCTGTGTTGTGGTAAATCTAGTTTTTACTCTTCGTTATCGCACATATATATAAATGATGTGTTTGTTAATGATACATACATACATATGCAGGGTTGTTATAGTTAAAGTTCGCCTATTCAGAAGGCTCTAGAGCCGGTTCTATGGCTCGAAACGAAACAAAATTTCACTAGTACGTAGTTGAAGAGATGCACTCTCCGAAAATCGAAAAAATAGTTACATTTTTCGTCAGTAGGTGGCGCTGCGCCAATATTTAAGGCGATGTTTGCAGATTCATTATATCAATTTCAGTCAATCCAGAAGAAGCACACAAATTTAAAATTTCAACAAACTTCGACGAACTGCCAATTGTTATAATTAAAGTTCACCTAATCAGACAGCTCTAGAGCCTGACCTATGACTCCAAACAATACAGAAAAATGAATATAATTTCATGTGATGTAATCTGCATCAACAAAAATAAAACATGTCGCTAGGCAGCGAGGAAATAGCGAGGAATAACAATACGCATGCTCAATAAATCCCCCACCATTTTCAATAACGCATTCCATTCTCAGAATTGTGCTTTCTACAACATTGCATAAACTGTCCTGTGAGATTGAGCGAATATGAATCTAATACTGTCTTTCAGATCAGAGATTGTCTAAGATCTGTGTTTAAATACAGAATCTTTCAAAAATCCCCACAACCAAAAATCGCATGGTGTTAGATCAGGCGATCGTCGTGGCCAGACTGTTTGAAAATAACAACTTATGATGCGGTCTTCTGTAAAATGGCTTGTTAAGAAAGTCCGAATTACTCTAGTAATGTGTGGTGGTGCACCGTCGTGCATAAACACGATATTTTGAAGGCAGCCTCGTTGTTGCAGCTCGGGAATCAGAAAATTTGACAACATATTGAGATACCTTCTCCCATTTACGCAAAATGGGTCCTATGGATGTTAGTTCCTCAAAAAAATATGGCCCTATCATAAACGTAGCTGTGAAACTGCACCGCACCGTCACTTTAGCTGCATGCAACGGAACTTCTTGGACAACATTAGATTTTTATTTCGCCCAAATTCGACAGTTCTGTGTGTTCACTTGTCCGTTTAAATAAAAATGCGCTTCATCAGTCCATAGAATATTCCAAGAATTGTCCACATTCATTCGTGCAAGAAACTGTAGTGAAAATGACTTTCGGTATCACCCTGTATTAGTTGTTGCACACTCTGAATCTTGTATGGATAGTAGCGCAAAATTTGACGCATCTTTTTCTCACAGTGGAAATCGGCATATCGACTTCATTCGCAATAGCTGGCACACTTGCATTACCAAATGATGACTGGTTTGTTAAATCCACGGCAGCAGTAGCAATATCTTCAATGCGAGAAATATCTACCTTTTTTCGTCCTCTGCCAGGAAGAATGTCGAGTTTATCCTGTTTCCTCGAACTTTTTAATCATTTTGTGAACTCCACGATCCGACAGTGATCCACGTCTAACATCTTTTTGTTTCCGGAATTATCAAAGAGCTGCAGCTGCGTTGCTGATATTTTGATAAAATAACTTTACAAGAAGTGCCTTTTCTTTCAAAGTTACCATTCTCCACAAAGCGTAGATTCAAATGCTTTTCAGAAACAATCAACTTTTCCAGTGTCAAGAAATCACAGACACACTTTATCTGCAAGTTTTAAATCGTCAGGTGGTTAGAAGGGTATTTCAAGTTTTCGAAGTTGCGACGTCACTTTGACGTCGTTCGTCGAAAATTTGAATAAAATGTGATCTTTTTCAAGCGTTGGGTGAATTTTTGTGATTTTGTGTGTTTCATCTGGATTGACCGAAATTGATATGACGAATCTGAAAAAGTTTACTTTTACCATCTGTGAAATAAAATTTCCTGTATTTTGTTTTTTACAAAATAAAGGAATCTGCAAATATTGGCCTAAATATTGGGGCAGCGCCACCCATTGACAAAAATTTTAACTATATTTTTAAACTACGTACTAGTGAAATTTTGTTTCATTTGGAGCCGTAGAACCGGCTGTAGAGCATTCTGAATAGGCAGACTTTAATTATGACAACCCTGTATATACATATATCAATCATTACCAACAGCAAAATCATCATAAATAAGTGTTAAGAGATAAAAAAAATTGCAGTGAAACAATAACAAAAAAAAATAATTTAGCAAAATATATTCTGCCTGAACTTGTGTTCTGCCCCCTACAAGGAAGCACGATACATAAAACTACACAAAATTGTTAAATTAAAATAAACTACACACAGAGAAACAATAAAAAAGCCTGCAGCATCTTAGGCAGTGGGTTAATATGAAAGTAGACATTCGTTGAGAAAACAAATTAGAAATTGTATATAAAAATATATTGTTGGTAGTAGGTTCCGACCAGGACACTGCGTAATAAAATCTAATAGTCCAATACTTTGATAAATTTCTCTGTAATCGAAAAGAATAGTATCACGTGTTTTTGTACATTTATATGCAGATATAATTGCAATATATTTAATTAGAAAAAGATTTTAGAACGTAAAATTATTGCATTTAACTGCACATAGTAAAAACTCGTCTGTTGAAATGTGGTAACAAAAAATTAATCTTTTCTATTTCAAGAAGCCAATATTCAAAAACTTTATATACTAAAATATCTGTAACTAAATCTTTAAACTGTTAGTTTGTACAGGTACATTTTTCAATTTTCTATTTTTTATAAACGTAATGATATATAAATATAATTAGCAGCAGAATGTACCTTATTTTAAGAGCTACACTACCAAAAATATATTTCAGGAAAGCATTTTTATTTAAATTTTTTTTTACAACAACAATATTCCTCGCCATTTGATAAAAAGTATTTTTATAAATATATATGTATATATATGCATTTTGCGGATTGTCTCCATTATTGATTGATTGCCATTGATTATCAGTAAAAGACTCGTATTACCTACTGGACTTCATAAAGAAGGTTTTATGATGAGGGTTGTGTTTAAGGAAATCGGACATGGATTGAGTTAGGATGGGTTGCTGGAAAGTGGATTATGTTTACTTCTTAATGTTGTACCGTGGTTGGGCTGAAATACGGTGTATTCTCAGTTTATGCTTTGATTTCATTTAAACTATTACCACTAGTACAATTTAGCTATTATTTTTCTGGTACAACATTCATTTCTTCTTGTGGTGAGAGTCCGGTGGGATAGCGACTGGTTACGTAATATATTTGTTACGGTCAATATGATTAATCCGGTCATTATTAATAATAACCGGTTATTATTAGTAATGTCCGGTTATTATTAATAATAGCCGCGGTCATTATTAATAATAACCGGTTATTATTAATAATGACCGGATTATTAATGTTGACCGTAACATATATATATATATATATCAATTCAAAATCCACAACAGTTTTTCAACATTTTTATCGGTTTTGAAAATAAATTTTGGACATCTAAAAATATCCCATGATAAATTATATTTTTTAAGATATAATAAAACCATTATATGAAATATATATATAGAGATAAAATTGGAATTCTTAAGTATATTGCATTTAAACATATTGCTTATGTTGGACTTATTTATCTTTATTCATTCTCTTATACTACAATAATGTTGTAATATATCTTATAATATAATAATGCTTGTTGGAATATTTAATAATTTTTCAGAAGTCACAAGAATGCATTCTAAATATCTTATCAATTTCTAGAACGATAAATTAAAATGAAAGCACATATTCAATATTTTTGCATTAAAAATCTTACTGTTTGAACTAAAATATATGCCTGAATTTTAAGCGTGGAATTTTGTGGAAGGGTACATTAGTCTCCTTTCAAAACGAACTAACAAATTTTATTTTTCATGCTATATTTGGATATGATCCAAATATAAGCGCGTTTAAGAATAATTGAAAAAGAAATTGCATAAAAATGGACCTCTTCATATAAATTATAATATTTTTAAAAGAAAAAAATATTCAATGAAGCCATTTCCCCCCCCCCTCCCCCAAAATAAATAGTTTAGATAGAAAAATATATATTCAACAATACGAGAGACTCAAAGATACATTTATCTAAAAGAAAAGAAGATACAATTTATCATCAATCTTTATAGAGAAATTTAGAATTTTCAATAAAAAGAAAAAGTTAAAAATTTAAGAACGTTATATGTATCTAAATTTTTTATTGCATTTAAGAGACTTTCAGCCACATAAAACTGAAATTTTCTATCAATTTTTTTCTAATAAATATTTTTTTTTTAAAATAGATTATGCTTAAAATTTTTAGGACTGCCACATATGACGCTAAGAACATGAAATTTAATACTTCGATAATAATCAGAAAAATAATTTGCATACAAAAATAGACATAGTTATGGAAGAAAGATATGGTAAAATGACTAATTACCGGTTTATGTAACAACAACGGATATTAGATCAATTTCAAAGATACCAACATAAAATAAATAACGGAAAGAGATGAAGAAATGTTATCAACTGAAAAGTTGTAGGGCATAAAGCAGTTACTTCAAAAAGACTGCCTTTAAAAATATTACGAAAAATATATATTTAAGAGATTCAAAAATATGCATTTCCGAAAGGAAAGAAGAGACACTTCATAATCAATATTTATAGAGAATGTCTTGAGTATTTTAACATTTTAAGAAATAAAAATAAATTTAAATTAAAAAAATCTGTTTGAATCAGAAATATTTTTTGAATTTTATAGATTTCGAAATTGCATAAAACTGAAAATATCTAATAATTTTTGTCGACTATCTCATTAAATAAAAATAAAAGAAATAAGTAATTCTTATTAAAGAAAAAAGTTTTAAAAGATCTTTTCTGAATATCATGCTTTTGTGGCAAATTTTTATCTAAACATCAGGAGACCCAAATCTATGGTACGCGTACCAGATACGCGAATCATAGAATACGTGAAGCTCTAGCTACTGGTACGTATATGTCCGATACTGTTACGTGAAATGAACTACTGCATATTGTTATGATATCAGAAACGACTTCAATATATCACCTTCTAAATTTTAGAAAATTTTCGAATAAAAATAAGATTAAGGAACTATAAAAACTTTTTTTTTCTCTTAAGAAATGTTTCTTATATCAGATTCTCTGAAATACGCGCATGTAGTTTATGATACAATACGTTTTTCAGAATTAAAGACACACAATAATTAAATTTATAGGAAAAAAAATTTAAATTTGTAAATAAAGACCTATTTTTAAAATCAATGAATGAAACATTTTACTTAGCGGAATAACTGATTACAACAAAAAATTCAAGTTTCTTTCTTTTCGTGGAAATCATCTTTCAGAATTAAAAATACACAATAATTAAATTTATAGGGAAAAAAATTAAAATTTGTAAATAAAGAGCTATTTTTAAAATCAATGAATGAAACATTTTAATTAGCGGAATAACTGTTTACAACAACAAAAAATGCAAGTTTCTTTCTTTTCGTGGAAATCATGTATTATATTTCTATATCCACTTTTCTATTGGTTTAGAAAACGTACAAGAATGAATGAAGTATTGATCTTTTGAACCGGCTTCTGACGTAGTATATTCACGTTCCGTAAAAACATGGTTTTTTATTAAAATTTTCAGATAATTAAAAATTAAATCAGCGTTGTTTTCATAAATGAAATGAAAGTTTTTTTCCCTCAAATCAATGTTACCACAATAAGAATAATGCAGTATATCATGCACAACATTGATTATTAAAAAAAATAGTACCAAAAAATAAAGTGGGACACCTCTGCAGTGGTTTATTTTATATTTATGATTAAATAACAAATTAGAAATTAAATGTATAGAGGAAAAAGACACCATCTATAGATCGAAGCAGTATTATTTTAAGTGCACCCTAAAATATATGCTTTGTTATATTAAATTAAATTGCATTTCAAATTTATTCAATTTGTTTTCTTTGTCTTTTGTCTTTTTTTGCGCGAATCGGTTGATGTCATCTTCTAATGCAGTTAAAATACGATTGTTATTTTTTTTCTCGCGCTTGCCTTTTTCTATCTTCGACCAGTTTTTACTGTAACTTTCATGGCATAAATGAGATGATATTCTGGCTTGACTTATGTTTTTTGCAGATGTGTCTATCATTAATTTTTCTTTAGATGTTTACACCTGTATCTAAAAAATATTAGAAATGGCTAAAAAATATTAGACTGCAGTGCGAAATCCTCGCATAGGCCCACTGCTTAGTTTTCAAACGAGTAAAGTTATTTTAAAATATGATCTCAAATAAAAAAAATTCTGGTTATATGCAGTGGCAGTTTGAGATAAAGAATTGCATATAATGGCGCGGTATATACATAAATATGTGAATAAACTTGGACATCACTTACTACACGAAATAACTTTCGCACTTGCAGGCACAAATTAATAATACAATATTGAGTCTGTTGAATGCATAACAAAATGTATTTGACCAGTGTTAAGAAAACATTAGTTCAAAATTTGTGATTCTCAATGCACTGTTGCTTTGCGTTCGAGTGAATTTGTGAACATAATGACATATTCCCTATATTTATAATTAATACTTTGGTTATAACTATCTATTTGAACACTAATTAATTTTTTCAGCAGAGCTGAAATTACGCTGTAAATTAATGAGATACACAAGATGTGAATTATCACTTTACTAAACAGTGTAAAACCATTAGAGTGAAAAAATGTACAAACCGGGGTTCGATCCCGGATCCCCTTGGTATAGCGCACCAAGTGCTTTACCAATTAAGCTATTCAGTCTATCATTCTCTCACTCTTATATGACAAGGCTACAACCACGCAGCACAAGATGGAAAGTCAATCATGAGCACAACACCGTTGGCATGCATGAGACAAATTAAACCCAGTATCGGTGAATATTTATACACTGATTAATTATTTCAGCAGAGCTGAAATTACGCTGTAAATTAATGAAATACAAAGGATGTAAATTATCACTTTACTAAACAGCGTACAACCATTAGAGTGAAAAAATGTCCTGACCGGGGTTCGATCCCGGATCCCTTGGTATAGCGCACCAAGTTCTTTACTAATTAAGCTATCCAGACGACATCCAGCCTAGCATTCTATCACTCTTATATGGCAAGGCTACAACAACGCAGCACAAGATGTAAATTTTTTCATTCTAATGGTTGTACGCTGTTTAGTAAAGTGATAATTGACATCCTTTGTATTTCATTAATTTACACCGGAATTTCAGCTCTGCTCAAAAAATTAATTAGTGTATAAATATTCACCGATACTGGGGTTAATATGTCTCATGCATGCCAACGGTGTTGTGCTCATGATTGACTTTCCATCTTGTGCTGCGTGGTTGTAGCCTTGCCATATAAGAGTTTGAGAATGCAAAACTGGATGTCGTCTAAATAGCTTAATTGGTACAGCACTTGGTGCGCTATACCAGGAGATCCGAGATCGAACCGCGGTCTGGACATTTTTGTCACTCTAATGGTTGTACGATGTTTAGTAAAGTGATAATACACATCCTTTGTATATCTATTTGAATTTAAATTACGCTGTTTATTAACTTAATTTTGTTGTACTTCTGATTTATTTTGGAATACTAGTTACGTTCTATCAGCTATAATTATCAGAAAATCCTCCTTCATAATTCTTCATCATTCCTCAATATCCGAATACATGATCTAAATTAATTATGCATTTTGTCCATTTAACGTTAAATTTTATTAAGTGATTTATTATATATTTCTTTCCATAAAAGTTGTCCTAATTTCGGCTTTTTGATTTCATTTGTTAATTTCGAAATATAAGATTCATACGAAGAGGGATAAGTGGATGAATAAGGGACATATAAAGTGACCCCAGATTCAGATTCAGATTCAACCGTGAAGAAGATAACGGTTCTTCGTTTTCGGTTCAAAAATACACTCTGCCATTACTTACAAATAATTCCATACCAAATGCGAGTAACGCAGTGAATTTAACATAGGTATACATCAGCACTATGCCGGAAAAGAGCAGGACATTGAAAAGTCAACTGACACACGTACAAAAAATAAAAAATATTCTTCTTATTTGAGAGAAAAGCTGTCCGTCTCCATAAGTGAATTAAAAAGATAAACACTATCATTGTTTAGAAAGCTTCATGGCTGAAAATGAAATTGTAAATATGGCTGCAGAATTGGGAAGAAACATAAACGAGAACTGTGAAAGTCTAATAACAGATTTTATAGAATACTTTCTTGTAAATTTAATACAATAACTTTGGTAAAGAATTTCGATACATCTTGCCACTGTCTATCACAAGAGAGGAAAGACGTGAACTTATCCAGGTATCCTGTGATGGATTGCTGTTCAGAAGGATTTACGCCACAGAATTTTTGTTGGCGAGGAAAACAGAATACTTTCTCATATTTGCAAAGGCTCTAAAATCCCTACTTGTTTTTAGTTAAACATATCTATGTGAATGGGCTCTTTCTTCCCTTTTTGGTGTAAAAAAAAATTGAATCAATATACGCCGATATGTAATTAAATACCTACCGAAATAGTGTATTTCAATATTGTATGTGTTTCGATAATGTATTATTAAAATGTACTGATGATCTTAATTTTTATTTGAATATTAATATATACACTAAACATCGAATCTAACTTACGATTAAAATTGGCTGATATTGAACTTTACAAGAGAAAGCTGTACTTCATAAATCAAGTGCACTATTCTAATTAATGATACAAGAGAGTTAGTGCAATTAAACTACTATATATGAATCAATATACGCCGATATGTAATTAAATGCCTACCTAAATAGTATATTTCGATATTGTATGTGTTTCGATAATGTATTATTAAAATGTATTGATGATCTTAATTTTTATTTGAATATTAATATAAAGCAGTCAATCTAAGTATCAAATTAGTAGTGTAAACATACATTTTAAAATATAGTAATACATGCTAAGACGAATGTATAGAAAAAGGATTTTTTTTTATTTAGATAGGTTTTTTTTATATTAGCTTTACGTTTGTTACCTAGTAGTATGTTCAAGTACGAACTTCGATTTAGTCGCACGGTTGGCTAAAAGTTTGGAAACTACTGTTATACACCATTTCTACGTGAATTGAATTATGTCCTGTCTGAGCCTAAAAATTTCATTTGATGTTAATCCCAAACACGACATGCACATTGCACATACCGAAACCGTAAGTGTACGAAATTTATTCCATATTTTAATACACATATGACAAAATGCTGTATAATTATTAAATACGAGACGGGTTCAGTCTGAGCCGGAGACTGGGATCGAAACAATTTGTATACAAGTCTTCATGCTAGGGATTTGAATCGTCACTATTAGGGTATAAGGAGAAATATTCAGATTTTGAAGTCTTTCCACGGTCAGTGTTTGTTACATAAAGACGTTGTGAAATGACCTTTGTCTATCCTGATTTTGTGTTCGAGAGTTTAATGGAAAACAAAACTTATGTCTTTCTGTCATAGTTGTACATTTTAAAGGAATAAGAATTGTGGTATTTGCAGATTTCTTCCAGTTGCTCGGTATAAATGACAAAATTACAATTTTAAACATATTTTCAGCGACTAATAAATAACGAAACGTTGTCATGACGGAGTGTTCCAGATTAACACATATTCTGGGTAAAAGCAATTTTTAAATGAGGAAATTAATCTTAAGCAATTTAAAAATGTTATTAGCATTTCGGTCTCGGTATCGGATGATCTCGGGCTGTGATGACACGAAATGTTTCGAGCTCGGGTGGGCTCAGATTTGACATCGTCAAGGCCTTGGCTCAGGAAAAAGAACCCGAATTCCGTTCTAATAATTACACATACAACATTCTTTTCATTTTCTATGTAGAAAAAAGAAAACACTTAAACATATTTGCATATTCAAATATATATTTTTTTTTTCATCTGAAACAGTATTGTGAACATTCTTCTTAACTCTGCTGCTGTATTCGGGTCCATTTCGACCAAAAATACATTTAGTTGTGTAATAAAGTTAAAAATAATATGCCTATAACGTTGTGGCTGCACGAATGTGTTCAGTTTGCTATTATGTGAATTACATTCATTTTTTGTTTTGTTTGCAACATAAGCCCATTTAAAAACACCAAATAAAGTAAATTAAAACAGACATGAGCACACTTTAAAAAATAAAATTTATAAAAAATATACTTAAAAACAATTAAAAATACAAATTAGTAGACGTTTCGCCAAGCGACACGCAAGGCATCATCAGTACAAAAACAATCTATTGCATAACACACGGCAAAACAAATCAAGGACAGTTAAAGTTAGTTATTTTAAAAACAGACAGTATACATTAGGGACAGAACGAGCTTCATTCAAAGTCTGCGATCGCAATTGAGTGAACCAACCCTCAAGGAGTAATCTACCATGATAGCTGCTACAACCCGATTTCAAAATACTGGCTTCCGCAATTAGCGGGATGTGATTCGTTTGAAGTGAATGCTGGACAATTTTTGAATTCAAATTACTATTTTTTAAAGCACTAGTATGTTCTTTTAGGCGAATTTTCAATGATTTACCTGTTTCACCGATCTAGACACTACTGCAATCTTTACAGGGAATAATATAAACAACACCGGGTAATTTAGACTTATCATATTGAAATTTATGCCTATTTGTCATATCATATTGAACATTGGCCATTATCATACTGAAATTTATAAGCCCATTTGTCAAATAAAAATTTACTTACACTGTGTTCGGGTTCTTTTGGATCCTTATGCTAAAGTGCATAGATTTAAAAAGAAAAAGCACAGTTTCCTCTTTTGTAATATGAAGAATACATATATTTATAAATCGAAGAATTATTTATTATTAATATACATTATAAATATAGATATTGTATGTATATTTATAATATTTATTTTATAGTTACATTTTATTGCTGTAAATGTGTAATGGTGAGAGAAAATCTCGATATAAATGTTCAGAATCAGTAGGAAGTCCCAAAAGATTGTTTGAGGGAATTTCACTCTAACTCCATCTCAGACAGTCTAGAGGCGCATGAAATGTCATAACCAATGAGAACCGTTAGAAGTTTTTTCAGGGGATTTCTCATTTTCCTTTGAAAAGCGTTGCAGTTTTGAAATTGGTCTGAGAGTTTTGTGTAATTAGTAATTCTGGTACAAATTCCAGCTTTTAGCAGTGATTTTGTTTATTGGTTCACTGATGGATAGACCTTTATTATATGTGATATTAGCTGCTTTAGATGACGAACAAATTGTATCAGAATTAGAAGATCACATTTTTGAAGCTTCTGAATTAACTTCGGACGACGATGAACCCGAAATTGAATTTACGGACAGAATCTATTTGCAAAAAGATAAATACAATTGAACAAGTGAACCCTCTTTGTAAACAGGTACACGTCCCTTGAAGGATATTTTGAAACTTTCACCCGGACCTACTACATACGCTACTTCAAGAATTCATGATGAACTGTCAGTTGTTAGGTTGTTTATTACAAAAGACATCGAGAAAATTGTCATCTTGAACTCAAATTTCTAAGGAAAACGTGTGTTTGAGATAAGAGGAAAGAAATGGAAAGTGCTGTGAATTCAGTGCCTTTATAGAATTAATGTTGCTTATTGGCGTATTCAAATCCTTCAATGAATGTACAGAAAGTTTGTGGGATGCAGAGAAAGGTAGCAAGGAAACGATGAGTTTACAAATATTCTTTCATATATCAAGAGTTTTGAGATTTGATTATCGAGAAACACGTTCCTGTAGGATAGAAAAGTATAAATTTGCAGCCATTCGCGACACATTGGATATATGGGTGGTTATATTGCCAACATATTTTAATCCCTGTCCATATGTGACCGTTGAAGAACAGTTAGTCTCGTTCAGAGGAAACTGTCCATTCTTACAATACATGCCGAAAAAACCAGCAACGTATGGCTTAAAATTTTGGGTTCTCAACAACAATGAGACAAGTTACTCATGGAATATTCAGCCATACCTTGGAAGGCCCACAAACCAGCCACGTGGGAGTGATCAGGGCCTTTGGGTTGTTCTTGATTTGTCTTATAGTCTCAACGGACAGAATATAACATGTGACAACTTATTTTCCTCATGTTACTGAAAAGGAATATAACTGTAATTGGAACAATGAGAAGACAAAAATCTTCCATTCCTCCTGAATTGCTCCAAACTAAAAACAAGGAAGTTTATTCATCTAAATTGGTGTTCATGCATAATAGTCTGTCTGCGTCATACATACCCCAAAGAAATAATTTGTTATTATTCACCTATATTAAGTTATTATATTAACTATGTTAATATTCACACTATACTATGAAAAAAAGGTTGACACTTCAGATCCTATAACAACCTCAAGCAATCCCTGATTATAATGCTACAAAAGATGTTGTAGACACCTTGGATAAAATGATTTCATGCTATACTCGTAGAAGAAAAACTAACAGCAGGCCAGTTGTTGTACTTTCAAATATTCTTGATATTTTAGTGGTGAATGCTTAAATACTATTCCTGACAGCAAATCCTAATTGAAAAAAAATCACAGAGAAGACGACGAGTTTTGTTTAAGCTCTAGGTATGACGTTAATACAAAACCATATTTGTAGAAGAGATGTGCTCCCAAGTCAAGAAGCTGGAGCTAAATTAGTAAAAAGTTCGCAAGGGCAGTCTAAACACTTTGGAAATTCTACTGCCGAAACACACAGCTCGACGAGCACAAGCAGAAAAAGAGGTCGCTGCTATCTCTGTATATCAGACAATAAATTTCAAAATGTATGTATGAAGTGTGATAAATACATATGTAAGTCGCACTTGAATCAATATGCAGCTCTACAGTTGCTCAGTGAGAACCATTTTAGTATATTGGAAATATAGTCATTAACAAGTAACTTTGTTCATATATATGACATAAACATAGAAAAAAATATAAGTTTTATTGTATTTCACTTACTATTAAATTTTTTAAAATATTGAAAATATTTGATAAATGTAGCAAAATTTATCTAATATAATTTTCACCTCGGATTTCTTTTGTGTAATAAATGACAGTTTCTGATATTTTTACATTTCTTTTGCACCTTTTTGAATTAAATGTGTATAAATATGCATAAACAAATGTTGCGTTTTATGTCGAATACTTTCTTAAAGACAAAAAGAAATTGTTTCATTAATTTTGTTTAAAAACTGAAAATGAAAGTATTGTTAGTAGTTGAAATAAGAAACATTGGGTCTATTTAAACCAAAATACATTATTCGACTGTATATTCGAAGTGAATACATCAGCAGCGTTAAGAACCCGATTAATAAACAAAAACTGCAAGAGTCCAGAAACAAAAAGAGTAATTATAACACGAAACGCAATATTTACTGATGGTCCAACCGAACACGACCCACAGGTAGCTTTCGGTAAAATTGAGATGCTCAGCAGGATGGAAGACTCTGATGCCCAATGTTCTAAATCCTATTGTTTCCATTTTGCTCATTATAAACGATACAACGATTCTTTTAAGGAAATCATCCGTTTAAAACGTTTAAAAAATGATTTGTCAGTTTTGGTATATAATTTAAAATTTGTATAAATTGAAAAAAGCAAACTACATTAAAATATTTCAATTAGAACAGAATGAACTTAAAATTAATACTGTATAAATTAACATTGACTTTAATCGGTGTGCCAATGTGTATCATATTAAAAAAATGCATACAAACGCAACAAATAAAATATACATAATTAAACGGAAAACACGGTGGGTGAAGATCATAGTATGGTAGGTGAAATCATTTTATATATATATATATGTGGAAAAACATCTATCTGTAAAATATTATTAGTATTTTTAATATTGCGCACAAGAAGCAAGAACACAGCTGCAGAAAAACACATCTAAAGTTAAAAATAAATAATTGTACTGCATATCTCTTTTTTATGTCACATAAATTGTAATTACAACAAATTAAAGGTAATTTTTAGCACACTCTCAAACAAATCGTAAAAAAAACGTAAATGGCACAGGCAGAAAGTTGTCGGAAAGTTATCGGTACATGGAAGAGATTTTTCGGTTACTTGGAAAATTTTCGGTCTTTTGAACGGAGAATTTCAAGATATTTTAAGCTTCACCTCTCGAATTTTGTATTGAGTGGTAAAATATATTCGTAAAAACTCCGGTTTTAATACAAAAAAGAACACGCAGCACAATTTCCAAGCACACCTGTGTTTTGATGAAAATACAGCTTGATATTGGAGGATTTTAGGTAAATTTTACGTTAGTTTGATGAATTATCTACATTTTATGAAAAACTGGCACATAAAACCGTACATTTTCGTGATTAAACGAAACATATCGACACCTTGAATTCATGGAGCTTTTTTTAGAGTGTACGTAACATATCAGAGAATGAAATTTTATACTAATAAGAGCTGTATTATTTCTGTCCTCTTGGGAATTTCGTGCAATTTTGACCTTTAACCTTCTGAAATAAACTAATTACAAAATGAATAATGACTCTTTTATTAATGGGAAGAATATCATGCAAATATGGAACGCTAAATATTTTTATTTAAAGATGCATAACATGTTTGATTAGTTTGCAAAATTTGATATGTTATTATCCAAATTTTACCAAACGTTAAATTCGGACACACTTTAATACAAATATATCACATTAAGTTTTATTAAAAATTTTTTACTAATATATATATATATATATATATATATATATATATATATATATATATATTGTAATCAATTATTCGAACTTTTATTTTATAACGGTTATATGCAATAATGTTTATGGTATGTTCACTTTGTTTGCCAGTACTGATTTTAACAAGAACACATTCAAAGATCAGAATAATTAAGTCTGTAACATAGTTTATCAGATCTATACTTTATTCACAAATACTGAATAAATTTAGAATAAATCTGTAAGTCATTCACATTTTAAGAAATTATTCTTTTTTAAATTTTTTTGTGTCTTTGCCTTTATGCCACTCCTTCTGATAATACTTATTAAGCATATGCAATAAAACCTGACGACTACCAGTTTATACGTGCCTTATCAGACAACTCTCAATGGAATCAGTTGATTGATTCAAAGTAGGCGCTCTTCAAATTTACTGCATAACTGAAATGTCCTAATAAATTCTAAGTATGCTTACTTTGATTTTATTGTTACTATTTTTTGAAGAATATTAATATTTTGTATAAATTAGTGAAGTAGTTTTTTTCATCGCTACTTTAAAATTTTACAAAACTTTATTTTTTTTAAATTTAAATAGTAATAGGAATAAATAATTTCGAAGTTATATATAAAAGAATGTTGCATATAACCGTATTTTGAACATGAAAATATAAAACATATATTTGTATTTTTTTGCTATTAACATTTCTGGAGTTTAGTGTAATAGGTTTTTTGTTTATATTCAAAGACAAAAAATTATGATTGTTGAAATGACTTTCATTCTGTAATAAATATATCTTTAAGCAGTTGATATTTAAATATTGAGTCAACATTTGTAATACACATTTTATTAAAATTATTAAATATTTATTAGAGGTTTTTCTAAATTGTTTATAACTTCTCAAAAACTGTGAATTTCCCAATGCTGCTGAAAGATATATATATATTTATGAAAATCTTGATGATCGTTACTGGAAGGAGATTTCTGTTGAATTCGACCAGATCATTCATTGCCAGTGGGATCTTCGGCAGGACCTATCACCTGTCTTGAATAAAAAATAAAAATATTGAAGTTTTTTCAATCATTATTTCAATAATAGGTTTTTTCAATAAAATTAAAGTGTTTCCCCATTTTTTCAATATAAGTACTTAGAAGCAAAAAGGACACTTTGTACAAATACCATGAGTCCCAAACAATGCATAAAAAACACCTTCGATCTTCTCTGAATCGCCATGAGCTTCTATACCTCCAAACTAGCATGTTTTTATGAATGAATATGGTGCCATATGTTTTGTCTACATTCAGCGTGAGAAGATCCTGTTGTAGTCTTAGCACTCCATACTACTCGGCTCTATTTGTGAGTGGTCCATTTATTGTATCGCCCATCTAAGATGTCATACGCTGTAGCGTGCATTAGCAATTAGTGCTGTAGTGTGTATTTTGCTCCCGAAGCTCATTCGGTGGTACAAGAGACATCGACATTTTTAACTTAACAGTTTTATACAAGCTAGCATTACGTATATTATTGTTCTTACCTACTCAATTAAAAAAAACAGCCATCAGCTGTCACGACAGGAATGGACGCGACCTAGAGTGTCGCAAGATACTCCCAGTCAAAGAGAAATTAATACACCCAGAAAAAGGAATTGATTAAAACTACAAAACATGTTTTGTTAAGTACATTTTGGTTGTTTTAGCAAAATTCAAGTAAAATTGAACCATTTTACTTGAATTAACAAAACATTTTTTGCTGACGGTACAATTTTTTTTTTGGAATTGCAAAAAAATAAATAAATAAATAAATAAATAATTTGTTGATTCAAACAAAATTTCCATTGGCCTATATTTAAACAAAAAGTTTTGTTGGGTCAACCAAATTTTTGCTGATTCAACAAAACCTTTTTTCTGGGTGTAGAAACCAGATTATGAAAGATCTCTACTAGTCGTGATAACAACTTTAAAATTTTCACAATCATATCGCTATTCTCATCCCTTTGACTGGAGGATTTTGCTGTTATACAGACCGCATCCACCGCTGCCTCGACGGCAGAGGCTATTGTTGTGAAAGATTTAGTAAGATGAATCACATAGTTTTGATCAGATTGTATAAAATTGTTAAGTAAAACATGTCTCTGTCTCCCGGAATATAAGAACAACATAAAAATAGCAAATAAAAGCTTTGCATAAGAATATTAAAGGCAGAAAGCCAACGTTAAAAATGCACAATTATAAACAAATGTTACAAAAACCAATGTTAAAATACACGAATTATCTTTGTATTTTTAACCTTAGTTTTCTGCCTTTTAATATAAGAGCAACGTTTGAAATTTTTTTGCCCATTTGTGTGCACTTATAATATATTTTTATTAGTATTGTTTTCATTTCTTATATATGATATCGTGTTTACCTTGTTCACTAATGCTTAATATTTGTTATTTTTGTGATTGCTAAACTTTTATCTTTGAGAGTTGAAATATTAAAATATCAAGTATTAAATATAAGGATTAAAATATCACTTATTATTGGAAATTACAGACATATAATACAAAATTTATTTCCTCAGTATCAGTTTTAATACTGAACACCATAATTCACCCTTAGTATCTAATTTATGAAATCTCTTTCTTAAATGCTCTTCTAAAATTATACTTTAATGATATAGTTCCAAAATATAAAAGAAAACTTTGGATTTTTCAGATTATCCATAAACAAGGTTTATCTTTACATAATCCTTTTATTTATGTAAACTTTTTTAGAATAGAAAATTAGTACTGTTTTTAAAATATAGTGTTATAAATTACAAACTAAATCACTGCCATTAACATTAAAATATCCGTTAGTGTTACTCAAGATTGTTCTCAAAAACAGTGCATTTAGAAAACTTAATGACTTGCGATTTATAGACATTTTCACCTCAGTTTTAAAATTATAGTAGTGTAATCAGCATTTTCTAGAGAGAAAAAAAACAGATCATGTTTTTTTTTTTTTTTTTCCAAGATTGTAATAATTATGTTGAACAAGCTTTGTATGTTTATTCCTACTTTCAAACTATAATGTAATATGTCAAAATATCTTATTGTATTTAATTATCCTTAATTTTTATTACTCTCATTTTACATCAGAAAGATCTCATGTTAGTCAAAAGGAAACGTCTTCTTTTATTAAAAAGCAGCCGAGCAGTGAAATGATTCTGAAACAGAACATCAAATTATTTACTATATTTTGGTATCATAAATGTTTTGATTTTTTTCAACTTAAGCCAAATTTATCTTCGTTCGTTTAGATATATTTCTTTTTCGCTTGTCTTATTTTATGAAAAAAATAGGCATTTCGAAATAACTTTCGACAATAAATATATTTAAAGAATATTTCGAGAAGAAAATAATCAAATATTCTTACATATGTATTCAAATTGCTTACTTTAAAATGTTTCTATTACAATAACTATTCCAGACATTTGGCTATTTTCCAAACATAAAAATTGGATGGAAAACATGAGTATTTTTCAAGACGAAAAAGAAAATTTTTCATTGAGATGCGAGATATTACTATTAAACTTACAAATATATCTTGTTCACAATGCATGACTTTTATATCAAGTTTCAAAAATACGTTTTTGTTTTATTTTCCAAATGACATTTAATACAAAATCCTGTTTTTATTAATTTTTCTTTTGATTCCACTTTCCGTTTTTAAAATTATATTAGGTAAAATAATACAATTTTTTTATGTATATATGAAAATGTTTTCTACATACAAACAATGCGATTTCTATTTCTATAATGTGTTTTTCACTAAAATAGCACTAAAAAATAGAAATATAACAAACTACCTACTTATTAATGCTAATAGAGTACCCCTAACTACAATTACTTTGTTTTAAAATTCAAGATATCTAACTAAATTTCTCATTTTTTTATAAGATATAATTGAAAATTTGTAAAAACTATAATTTTATATAATTTACGTTAATGCATATGCTGACAAGCTATTGAATAGTTTACTTAAGAAAATATAATAACGCTAATTTCATGAAACATGGAGAAGATCCCGATTTGATGCATATACGTGTTTTTGGATGTGGTGCCTACATGTTAGTTCTTTCCATTCATCGAAAAAAGCTTGATGATAGGTATGAACAAACGATATTCATAGGTTATTCTTCAAAGGGATATCGATTGTTGGATCTTGAAACAAAGTCCAGAAGTGTATCAAGAAATGTCAAATGCGATAAAGAGAAAAAGCCTGAAAGAAAATCATAACAACACATAGTACAAAATTCAGAGCTCTGAAATAAACTCAAATGTTCAAGAAAGTACTACTGAAGAATTAGATAATTCTGAAGAAAAAGAAGATAAAACGAGAAAATCCGAAAGATTGAAAAAGCAACTTGTTCGGTATCCAGATCCTGAAGTATATGAGGCATTACTTTGCTAACAAGCAACGTTATCTTTTGATGATATAAAATTTATCCCTGTTTACGATCAACGTTTGTCGAAGGAAACAAAGGATGCAGAGATAGAAAGCATGAAGATCAACGACGTTTGAGATCTCAAAAAGCTACCACCTGGCAAGCGAGATATTCCCTACAAATGGGTATATACCAGAAAAAGAAATGGACGATATAAAGCGCGCCTTGTAGCTCGTGGCTTCATGCAAAAAAGACTAGACTATAGTGAAAAGTTTAATCCGTAAAAATTATGCTAGTTTTACGTTTAGTGCTTTTTGTAATTTTAAATGAAGACATACATGCATTTGTATTGGATGTAAAAACAGCTTTCCTGAATGATAAATTAAATAAGATAGTTTTTATGGATCATGCGCAAGCCTATGATGGTAAAAGTGGGCTAAAATGAAAGCTTAGACGAAGTTTATATAGTCATAAACAAGCCCCACTACAATGGTTTAAAAGGTTCTTGAATTATTTTCAAAGTTTTCTTATTAATGAACCTTGTATATTTATTCGTTACAGTTATGATTATAAAATAATTATTGCTCTTTATGTAGATGATATGTTAGTAGCAGGTTCAGATGTACATGAAACTAATGTAGGCATTTCCTTATTGTCTAAACAGTTTCACGTGTCAAAGTCAGAAAGTGTTTCAGAATTTATATTTACATATTGAAATGAAATTTAAGCCTGATAGATTAATAATGGATCAAGAGTCTAGAGTCTAGTTTTATTAAATTTTATAATTAAATGAGTATAATTAAATTGTTAAGTAAGTTAACCTAATGAAATTCCTATTTATTTAAAATGCACTCCATCTGATTTTAAAAATGGAAAATACATTTAATGCTCCATACCGAGAACTTGTAGGTTGTTTATTGTATTTAGCATATATTTTACGACCTGATATTTTATATGCCATCAACTGTTTAAGCCAAATGCAGAAAAATCTTATTGAAGTCACATGAATTGCACTAGAAAAAATCTTAAGATATTTAAAAGGAACTTTGACTTTAAAACTTATGTATAAAAAACAAAATTCTGATCCTAAATTATCCATGTATGTTCATGCCGATTGGGGGGCAAACGCAAACTACCGGAAATCATTGCCATGTTATAATTTGATATTGTGTAACATGCCTGAAGCACCTCTTAACTAAACGTTTGCAAGACCTATTGTGGTTTTAAAATATTACTTATTAAATTGTAAATATATTGTAAATATTATGAATTTAGTTATTTTTTAGGACAATCAGTCTTGCATAAAAAGTATCAATAATAACAGCAAGTATGGTAGAATGAAACATAATACATAAACTAAAATTTGTTTGTAATGTTGTAAAAGAAAATATAATATAAAAATTGAATATATTCCTACAAATATGTAAATTGCTGATATGCTTATAAATCATTACCTAAAGCTAAATTTCATGAATTGTTACATATTTTCTGTTTGAATAAGTAATGTTTAAACTGTGTCATATTATGTTTAATGATTGTATATTATAATTTTTCTTTCAGTTATTCTGATGTAATTTTAGATTATGGGCTGGTGTTAGAATATTGTAATCATAGCATTTACTGTTTAAATTGCATTGGTTCTTTTATCTAATAACTTTCTGCCAGGTTCGGAAATTTTTGCTGGCAGAATTGCACTTAAGTTTATAATACATATAATGTTCCATGTTTAGTTCAGTTGTGCAGTTTTCTTGTATCTGTAACTCAATACATATCTTCGATCCAGAAACTCTCAATACAGATCTTTCGATCTTTTTATTTTGTCTTTTTAATTATTAGCTTTATTAAAGACCAATTACAAAATTAAACAAGAAAGATAAATCATGCAAGAAGCATAGATTATGAAACACTTTCCAACAGTACCAGAATATTAATTAGAATCTTATTTTTTCATACAATGAAAGGTATATCTCAATGAGCAATTTATAAAACCCATAATTCAATAGAAACCCATTTTCAGCATATGATACCCATATGCGATAATTTGCGCGAAATCTATTCTGCAGCATTGCACACGAACTATATAATTTATACACACCACGTAATACACTACAAATTATGTAAATTAAAAGTACCTTTTGGTTAGCCATGCGCCAGTGATATATGTACACATATGCATATACAGGGTGTCTCAAAAGGTCGTTTACAAACTTAACATGCTGGTCTGTCATATCATGATAAACAAGATTTATATAGGAACTTGTGTTCAAAAATGCAAATTGCGACCACTAGAGGGCGATGGGCGCAGGCTTACGGGAGAGTGGGAAGCGTAATCATTTCAGGCGAGGACGTTGCAGGAAAAGAATGAATCGGTTTAGTAATGCAAAATTGGCCGATATGCATTATGTGTATGACGCCGGGGATGGAAATGCACGAGTCGTGGTACGGATGCACCATGAGTGCTTCCCAAGCAGACGTCAGCCAAGTCATGTTTTGTTTGGACAATTGCCCCACAGATTGCGCAGGAGCTTTCCAAGTACGTAGCCACATCGGTTGAGAACGCACTACACGCACACCTGTCGTAGATGAAACCGTGCTACTGGAATTTGACAGAAACCCGTAAGCAAGTCTACGAGCAAGCGAACGCGTCTTGGGTGTACATCGTTCCAGCATTATGCGCATACTGCATGAGGAGACGCAACATCCCTACCATTTACAAAGAGTACAGGTACTGTGCGTTGACGATTATCCCCAACGCGTTGCATTCGCACGCTCGTATTTGCAACAGCGGGATTTTCCATCGTGGATTTTTTGTTTTTGGATGAATCCTGTTTTACCCAGGATGGTGTCCTGAACCTGCACAACATGCACATATGGGTGCATGAAAACCCAAGATGTACACGTGCCCATGCACGTCAACAACGTTTCGCCGTAAACGTTTGGGCTGGTATTATCGGTGACATGAATATCGCCCTCTAGCGGTTGCAGTTTGCGTTTTCGAACACAAGTTCCTATGTAAATCTTGTTTATCAGGATATGACAGACCAGCATGTTAAGTTTGTAAACGATCTTTTGAGACACCCTGTATATATATATATATATATATTGCAGAGGCTAAAGCCATATGGTAGGCCTCCCTGCTTGGTTGAATCTGAATCTGAATGTGAATCTGTATTTATATATATGTATATGTGTAGATATATGTGTGCATATATGTGTGCATATATATGTGTGTATATATACATGTATATATATCACTGGCGCCCGGCTAACAAAAAAGTACCAAATTAAAAAATGTGTACAACAGCAGAAAACGCACTTCCTGCAATTATCGGTCATAGTCAGTCTTTTAACAGAATTATTTTGTGTGTCTCTCTAAATGAAGGATAAATGCCAAGTACTCCATAATCCATAGAAAACATGTTGCAGCGCACCTCAGTCATAGTTTAAATTTCATTATGTATCGAGCATCATAACATCATTAAGGAGTTCTCTCACCTCATGCAAAAACACCGGTTCTCTAATGTCAATCCTATGGGACATTCATTTTCTAATATCTCTTTTGCATTTCGGTATTTTCCACGATTTTTTGGATTGGTCTCCGATCGATCTCTACACTAGTATTTTTTAATTTTTCGATTTTCTTTGCGGTTTTTTTTACGAAGATACTTTTAGTTTCGGAATGGGTTTATAAAGTGAAAGTATCCTCATAAAACATTCACATAGAAAATCAAAAAAGTAAAAATTGGTGGTTGTAGAGGTCTATCTCTGCTATCCAATGCAAAAAATCGTTTAAAAATATTGACATGCAAACGAAAAATTAGAAAATAACTGTTTCATAGGAATAACATTAGCGTGTATTTTCTTGTGAGGGGAGAGGACCCTTAATATGCACAGGCTCATTTATCCCCATAGATCATAATGTACTGTAAATTGTTGGTGCGTCCCTTTACATGAACTGTAAATGTTACTTATTCTACAGTCCTGAAAATGCATTTTGTAGTCCACCTCAGTGATGAATATTAATATCATTATGTTTGAAATATTGTAACATCAAAAAAATGCACCGTAATTGATTTTTCTCCATATAACTAAAATGAACTTCATTTTCTATACGGAACATTTTATGCTGAACATAAATAATATATGAAAATTACATGGAAATCCGAATATATTTATGAGAGTTAGAGCACGTCCAGACGGCCAACAAGTCCGACAGATAAACCAAAATCATAAACACTTTTCAACTATGTTGGAAAATTTTGTATACGATGTAACATCTCTTCAACAGCAGAAGTAAAGTCTCACATGAAAATTCTTTCTATGATATTACAGCAGCCGACCAGGAAAGAGAGACACGATTGTTTATATATACACACACACATACACGAACACACACACTCATACACACACACACATGTAGATATATATATATATATATATATATATATATATATACACTTTCTAATAACGAGTTGGTTCACCTTTATCTCTGATCACAGCCGATATTTTTCTTGGCATGGACTCAACAAGTTGTTGCTACCGTTACAGTGGAATGTTGGACCATACTGAAATAATGGCAGCCGTAAGCTGGGACAAATTGGATGGAGGAGGCGTTTCCAAGCTTTAAAGAGCTATTTCAACGTTGTTCCACAAGTGTTCAATAAGATTGAGGTAAGGAGACTGAGCTGGCATGGAAGCAGTTTAAACTCTGATTGACGTTCCTCAAACCAATTTAGGACCGATCGATTACGATGGCAAGGTGCATTGTCCTGCTGAAAATGACCATCTCCGTAATGGAACATTATAGTCATAAACGAGTGCACGTGATCGGCAACGATGTTGAGGTAATCTGTGCTGTTCAGAGTTGTGTCCACAGATATCAAGGGACCCAATGTACTCCAGGAAATCATTCCCAACATCATAAATCCTCTGCCACCAAAATAAAGAATTGTCATTTAGCAGGAAGGGTACATGAATTTATGCTGTTTGCGCTATATTCTGTCCTGCCATCTGCGTGATGGAGCAGGATACTTTTTTCGAGTACTCAAGTGACCAATTTCGTTGTTGTTTTGCCCACAACAAGTGTATTTTCCTATTTTTCTGTGATACCAAAGACACTCTTGATGGTCTCCTGCTGCTAAAGCCTATTATTTGCAAATTACGACTTGTTGTGCGTTGGGATATGCTTTGTGATGCACCTTCATTGATTTCAGCTGTAATTTGTCGTGTTGTTACCCTTCTGTTGCTGCGGATATGAGAGCTAGTCGCCTTTCACCTCTCTCGTTCACCAGTCTTTTTCGAGCAGAATGGTGGTTATCGCTTGAAGTTTTTTTTTTTAAACTGCCACTCTCTAAACATCCGAGATACGAGAAAAGCCTAAAAAAGTCGTAGTTTCAGAGATGCTAGCACTAGCTCTTCTTGCACCGAGCGAAGATCAGCCCTTGTACAAAGTCCATTAAATCTTTCGTCTTACCCATTTTTACAGTAACTTCCGTGCTAACTACGTCGTGAGAAGCAGAGAATTCTTTATATAAGCAACTCTGCGTTGTTACGTCATTCTACGTCACTGTCGGACTGGTTTACTTTCAAATAAATGGTGTCTCTAATTTTTTTATCACTCAGTGTATATGTGTATGTGTGTGAGCGTGTGTATGCGTTTAAACATTTTTTTGCTTGTTAATGAAATTTTGAAGGACATTTCAATAACTTGGTAATAAATTTTATTTTAAGTATTTTTTAAAGATTTTACAAAACGTACAAACCATGCACTGTATAAGATAATTCCAAAAGTTCCACACCAAAACATAATGCTTTAGTCGTTCGGTGGATTATTGGAAGAATTTTGAAAGACGTTGGCTATTTTAAATGTCGTAATTCAAAACTACCAAGACTTAAGACTTCTTGAGGATCACGGATGCCAACACTTTAAAAGACCCCAACATTCCAGACTTCAGCCCTTTAAAATATTAGTGTTTTATCATTAAAAACAATCTTTCTAAGAAGAATTCAAACAGTAGTATGAAATGGAAATTGAATGTGTGGATGACAACTCATAATGGGGTAGCATGTCCCTTACCTTTTGGAATATTTTCGTTGTGTGAAAAGGTGATTAGAAGAATGTTTTTATACAAAAAGGGCGAGGATGTTTAAAATAAACAATCATATATTTTGTAAATCGGCGTTTCTTGATCAAAATAATGTAAGCTTTGTTACAATAATTGTTTTTCTAACAAAATGATGTTTATTGATATATTTGCCTATTTTCTCTCTGCTATAAGAATTTAATTATACATATTTTTATTATTTCATATATTTCTGAACATCTGAAGTATAGATTTTTCTATGAGTTCCATGGAAAATATATTTCCATATCCATGGTACAGATATGAAGTATCTAAATAAGTTAAAAAAATTACATTTTATTTTTTATATTCTGCCTAGTTTATACAACTTAATATTTATAAAATTGATTTCGAATGGTATCATTTTCATGTAGGATGAGCCATACTCAGATTGAGATAAAAATTCTTCAACCCATTTAATCCGCTTGCCAGTTTTCCCTGTCAACATATATTATCAGAATTCGTACGAAAGCATTATTTGCCATATTTGATGTCAGAAATTTGCATTTAAATATGTCGAAGACGACTATTTGAAAATAATGGTACCTAAAAGTTAGCACCGTGCGAATCCTTTTTTTTTATCGATAACAAGAAACATAGAATTTAAAAGTAACAAAAATAATTTGCTATTTAATCGTAAGTATATTACACTATTACACTATGCTTTGGTTTCCTTCATAAAGTCTAATTACTAAATATAGTGATGTTATCTCATGATCATTTACTTTTTTTTTCTGTGTTATTTGCTGCTGGAAAATTTACCTGCCAGGAAAAAAAAGCTACCAATAGTTCAACAATAAATGTCAATACTAAACTAAAAAAAAATAAATAGACTAGGTGACTTTCCGGCATTGCTAGCTCCCGTGATAATAACCTTAAGCATATTCAAAATCTGCAGAGATTTTTTTTTCAAAACGAACCTAATGCTAGAGGGAGTGGACGCACTAACTTCGGCAGCACACATCTTCGTAATTGTATTTTTTTTGTATTTTTAATATGAAAATCAATCCAATGAATCTAGATTTGGGGAGCCACCCTCAATTTGGTCGCGTACACTGGGTGTGGTACGCACGCTCCGTTCTGTTTTGAATTTATATTTGTTTAAACATAGAAAACGAAAATTTTTCCGTACGAACCTAATGTCTTCGGCAGCGTAAACAGTCGAAATTGTATGATTTTATATTTTTAAATGAAAATTTATCGAAAAACCTACAGATGGGAGGCCAAATGCCTTCGGCAGCGTAAACCGGCAGTGTTACTCGCGCTCTGGTCTGTTTTTGCAAACACATCTCAAATTTGTATACTTTTATATTTTTAAACGTAAATCTTTCCACACGAACTAAGGGTTTCCCATTATAATGACTGCAGATTTAATTTCGGATATTTTGATACATTAAACTTTCAATTGGGATCAAAATATTTTGAGAATACGCTTCCCACCTCTCTCTTTTAAAACTCGAACGTCGATCGCAATTTCAAAATGCTGGAAAAACGGACCGCTTCTCTTCTTTTTGCTTGAAATTCAAAGGAAATCCTGTACAGACGTAGACATTGATGGCGGCGCGCTGTTGTGTGATGTTAATTATGGTTTTCAATTAATATCTCGGCTTATTATCTAAAAAGAAAAAGTCTGAACCTCATGTGCTTTCCTGCTTTGCTCTAACCTCATCTAAATTTTCATACAAGTATGTCCAGTAGACTTCTCAAGCCATCGCCAACACACACACATCGGTATTTTTTTAATACAGGTGACAAAAGAAAGAGTTTTATGTTTACATAAAAAATAACTAGAAATGCTTCTCGGAACCAATAGGTTAACAAAATATACACATTTAAATTTTTCAAAGTATATTTCGTTTTTTTATATAGCTTACAAATTACAGAATTAGTTCCAAAATTCACGTTGTAACCTGCACATTATATTCCGTAAATGTTCAACTGCACCATGAAGTCATAAGTCCATTTGTAGATCTACTTTTTTAACTAATGTTTACTGTACCTCTCCTCACAGAAAATCACTTTTACATTTTGAACATTATTTGTCCGACTCGCAACCGTGATGAAGATTTAAAGAGTGGACGTGAATAAAAATAATAGATGCAGTTTGAAAGATGGTAGTTATTCGTTGTTCTTTCTTCGACATAGGGAAACCTTCATCGTTCATTTGTACTTATACCAACTTTCTGCTGTATATTTTTCGAAGGACGTTCATTGTTCTTCCACTTCAATTTTATCTTCAACAGTGTTCCCAAAAAGAATTACCCTCATTGTTGCCTTGATCTAAGGTTACCAAATGATACTAACCTCTCAAACTAACAAATGGAACCGTCTTCTAAAGTATTACAAAAAGCGATCCATCATTTATTCTCATTCGTTTCATGTTCATGTGATAAATAAGAGCATTTTGTATTCAGAAAAGCGCTCAGCAACTTTTTAATTTTAACCTTTAAAGTAAATATTAAAACTAAAGAAAAATGATAAGCATTTTTTGAGTAATAGCTTTATTTTGCACTTTTCAACAATTTATGAATTATTTGGTTTTCTGAATTTCCAATTGAGTCTTGATGCTGATCATAATATAATACTTTGACTTCAAATGAATTTTACAAATTATTTTCTTTTCATAAAATTTGATTATCTTTATTGAAATATAGAAAAACGTCAAGTAATTTAATAAAAAATATTTAAAGTTGCATAATTTAAAATTAATTTAATTTTTACATGGATATTAATGACATTTAATGATGTAATAGGTATGTGTAATAACTGATTTAAAGTAATTTCTCCATAAAGAAAAACGAAAACGAAATTTCTTATTTAAGACGTTTAATATATAAAAAATGCAACGTAATTGAGTTTATATATATATATATATATATATATACATATGGACGGACCGAGACGTCAGAATCATTTTAATATCATTTTAAAATCATTTTTATCCAAAATATACAGGTTAAATCGTTATTTTTTTAGATTTTACTAAAAATCATATAAAGTGAAAAGTAATAATATTGATAAATTATTCATATGTCTTGATAATGAACGTCATAGATTGACAATTTTTGCAATTTTAGTTTGTAGACAGTTAGCAATAATTTTCTTTTGTTTTTGCATTAATGAGAAATAACGAAATTTACAATATTTATTAAAATTGACAGAGATATTGTCAGTTTCTGCATATCGGCATGTTGTACGCGCATCAACCTAACCTGCACTTGCAGTGCACAGCTTGTCAAAGTAATCCGAAACAAACAAAATAATATTTTTTAGAAAACATGATGAATTTCGGGGGAGCCGTGAACCAATTTTTATTGAAATGGAATGAAATTTGCTAAAATGTTAGAAGTTTTAGAAAAGGTGTCATTTTTTCGCCATTTAAATTTTCTACAGTGAATGTGGCTTAAAAAATATTGTTATAATTAATATTATTTATTTAGATATGAAAGATAAACAATCAATAATTTCCAACAAGAAATATGTTGCTTGGTTAAGCCATTTAAACGCGACATTACTTGGCGCACTGAAAAATGTCGTTCCGAGAAAGATTCGTTTAAGGATTTACTAAAAAAAAAATAGTATACATTTTTTTCGATAATCGTTATATTTTGCAACTTACAGTTATTTCAAAATTTCTGGATCAGCAGATAATTAAGCACACGTGCAGTTGTGTGCCACCGAATTTTTGTTTACCTGTTTTTAAGCCGTTCGGCACTCGCGTACTAATTGAGAGTAAATTCTTAAATGTTTGGAATTTCACCTAACCATTCTGATGTCTTATTCTACACACTATAACAATTCGAAAATTCAAAAATATAAAATAATATATATATAATCGCTATCTTTCTTTCAAAGGCATGTTTTTAATTTCCCCCCTACTGTAAGTACTTAATGGTTTTCAACGAATAGACGAGATGTACAAGCTTCAATTCTGAACGCGCCTTTCGACGAACGAAATTTGACGATTTGCGTATTCTTCCGAGACCAGAATATATGCAGGTTAAGTTTCTTTAAAAAGATCCCACATAGGAAATTTCTCACAATTGTAAATATGCCTCTCGAACTGTTTTAAACAAATAAACTCGGGTGAGTTTTATAAAGTATTCGTCGTGAATGCTAGCCGGCATGATTCTTTATGTGACACATCACTCATCTGTTTCATATAAACTTTCAATAACTATATATGTATTAATTTTTTTTTGTTAAAATATATAATTGTTGCAAAATAGCTCCGTTTTTTGTCCGAGTCATATTTTGATTTTACTGTAACTGCTTCAAAATAATCTTCGAGACTTGCTTATCTTTTACAATTATGTGTCAGGAAAAATGCTTTCTTTTTGACACACTGAATATTTTTCAGTAAGAAACTTTTGTTAATGACAGGTTGTTGTTATTCATTATTGTCTAGAATACATGTTTGATTAAATGGTGCGAAATTTTAAAATATAATACACAATTATCACTTGCTATGAAATAATAATTCTATTGATACACAAATAGTAATTTACCTCTTACTGATCCCCATAAATAAGAACAAATATTGTTCATGATATAAATGTAACTGCAGGCATAAACTACCCAATCTTTATATTTAAATATTCAACATGCATGAATGCAACAAAGCATATTAAAAAACTTATAATAACATTTTTAATTCAGACAATTTTAATTAAACAAACCCAACATGAGTGAAAAATTGACCGGGACCAGGAGTTGAACATGGGACTTTCAGCGTAACGTGCTGACGCTCTGCCAGTGAGCAACCCCTGGTCGATATCCTATTCCGGCAATTTCCCCCCTTTGCTCAGTGGCAGAGCGTCAGCGCGTTTCGCTGAAGGTCCCAGGTTCGAGCCCAGGTTCCGGTCAATTTTTCACTCATGTTGGGTTTGTCTAGTTAAAATTGTCTGAATTAAAAATGTTATTATAATTTAAAAGGTAATAAGACGTATTGTGTATATGTGATTTAACATATTAATGAATCTACAGAAAAAAAAATTATATGCTACCTTATCAATTTTATCTTATTTAGTTTTTGCCTTTAGTTTTATTCTTTACAAAAATCTATAATTTAAAGATTAAAAAAAGTATTGATATCTCTGCAATGTATTAATTATTATAAATAACCTGTGTAGTAGTCAGAATCAAATAAAGTTTTATTTATTATACATTTAATAATTCGCACTCTTATATATTTTAAATAAACATGTCCATTAACAAAAACTTATTGACTTTATTTCTGCTACTCTATCCATTTCAAATATGTTCTAATTAGAGAAGAAATAATTGGAAATATATGTTTAATTTATTCATTTTTGAGATTTTAATCAAATAATTTCATGCTTCATTTCCAATCTCATTGAAAACTAATAAATTTTTATTTACTGAAAATTCCTGTGTCTCTGTTACTTTTATTAATATCCAGCGAAAAAGGGATCCGCTAATCGAGTGTTTAAACAGAAAAAAGAACTTCTATTATTCTTCTAATAATTCTTAATTACATTTCACGTAGCAAATAAAATACCGTTAATTGAGAAAAGGGATTTAATAAAGTTAGAAAAAAATTATTTTTGAAAATAAAGCTCAAAGGTTGTACTTATAAGTTCTAAATATTTCAAGACGAAATAAATATATGTATTTAGCACATTAAATTAATAATGTTTAAAATATTTTCATCTGAAGTGGAAAAAAAATTAAAGGTTTCGTAGATTTTCGTAGATAAGAAAATTGTTGATCAGACTAAATAGCTCATATTGCAAAAATATAGGCGAGAGTGGGGCACTTTGGGACATGTCCCATCTTGAAACACGTTTCAGGACTTCTAGTGCAAATAAACGGATATACCCAACCACAATGACAGATTGCAGAGCAATCTATTTCTGAGTGTAATATAAAATTCATGCGATGGAAAGATTAGAATTTATTTCATTACTTTTTATTTAACAGCATTGCAATAACATGTAAGTATTTTAAGTATTTTAAGTATTTAAGTATTTTAAGTATAAGTATTTTAAGTATAAAAATATAAGGTTAAAAAATGTCATTTTTTAAAAATACACACATTTATCTTATTTATCACATTAAGCTTAACAAACAGAATATTTCTAACATATTTACTATGACAGGCGAATTTATAATAACCATATATCATTACATCAAATCAATCTTTACGGACTCGTGTATGTCGACAATGTAAATAACATATAAAAGAGTATGTCTCTACCTGCCAAATCAGGTTAGTCAGATTCGAATAGTTGAATAAATGTACGTTTCATTTAATTAAACATATACTGTTAGGTCTCTTACATTCACCTATTTTTACTTACCCACCATACGTAGTATAGTAATATAGTCTTGTAATCGTTTTGAAAATCGAAAAAAAATTGACGGAATTACACGTTTCAGACACTGGCGATTTCGAAAAACATATTTTTTCGCAAACAAATTTTTGTCCATCTGTCTGTGTCTCTGTGTGTATGTCTGTAAACGCTCTACCTCCCGAACAAATTGAGATAGAGTCTTGAAATTTGGTATGTACTTAGTATGTTTTCAATAAGCTTGATAATCCGGAAATATTTTTATCGGACTCTCGAAATATTCGTTCTGATAAAAGGTATAAAAAATTTTTCGAAATTGTTTATTTTAAGGACTAAATATAAAGGACACAAAAAAAAAAACAAATTTTGCATAAAGAATGAAGTTGATCGGATAATTAGTTGCCGAGATATTTGTAATTTTATTTTCCACACTGTTCGATTTGTCATGACCCTGTATTTCATTCAAATTTCAATTCAAAGATATATTTTAATCGGAAATGAGGCGCTTAATCCGATGCAGTAAACTGTTAGTTAATATGATTATCAGTTTTAGAGTAATAAGGATGTTTCTGTTACACAATTCAGTAATAGAGCATTTAAAGATTATGACGTCATCAGGCCACGATTTTATTCGAATTGCAATGAATTTTAAAAATAGTTTACACATGTTTTATTTTCATATTTTATATTATGCATATCCATGATGGGTAAGTATTACGGTGGCCCCCAACGACTAGTTTTCTAAGCCAAAGAATTAAGCAATATGTAGCATATTGTTTACATAAAAATTGATTTAAAAAATAATATCCTTTTTTATTAAAGAATTCATTTGAATGGAATGTAATGCGTTCCATGTTTCGGTATATTGAAAATTAATTTTTTTTTTCATTCATTTTACGTTTTTAAATTAATTCGAATACCATCAGAATATTACTATCATTCGAATAACTACAAAATGCATAAATGACAGATTTTTTAATAATTTATTAGTGTAACATTTTTTCTAAGAAATTTAAATTAGCACATATTCTTCATATACGCAACTTATACTTAGCATTTACTTCTTGCATAATTCGATTCAGAAAAAAGTTTCATAAAGAATATCTTCCAAGAAAATTTATTTACTAACAAGTCTATTCCGATACTAAATAAAATACAGAAAAATAATAAATTCCATGTAATTTTACATACCAATCGCATTTTAAATATGGAAATAGTATATTTTAATACATATGTTCTTGAGCAGCAAAAATAATTCATATGTTAGATTAATTTTAACACAATTAATCAAATTGGTAAAGAAATCATACGAGTTGTAATTTTCCAACTGGGCGAAAAATGTCCGGGCCAGGATTTGAACCTTGGATCTCTTGGCTGAAGCTGCCACGCTCTACCAACTGAGCCATTCCGGTCGAATCTTCAGGGCATATATATACTGGATGAATTATGCCCTCCAGATTCGACCGGGATGGCTCAGTTGGTAGAGCGTGGCAGCTTCAGCCAAGAGATCCCAGGTTCGAATCCTGGCCCGGAAATTTTTCGTCCAGTTGGAAAATTACAACTCGTATAATTAATATGTGTTTAAAACATGTTTGACTGTTTAAAGCTTTAATTCCTATATTTAACGAGAATATTTGTGAAAGCTTTTTTGTAGGAAAAAATGAAATCCCGCACCCAGGTAGAAATACTGTTCGTCACTTATTTTTGTTATTCAAAATTTATCTTAAAAAATATCGTGTTTCATATTTGGAAGTTTACTTACGTAATCTCTCCACTAAGTAAATAAAGTTACTTAAGTTACGTAGAAGATTACACACAATGCCGCTGTAACTTTACTTGCTATATACTCAAAGCAACGCCTGTATACTATATCATTTATCTAGGTCAGGTTCGGCGAACCTTTTTGCATCCGCGTTCCACAATGTTTTCGGAAAAGGTCTTAAATGACCTTGACGTGCCAATTACTCGTAAAAAGAAATTTAGTGGATCGAAAAATAACAAAATAAAATTACATGAAATTTATTTATTAGGATTAAAAAAATATAAAAAACATGTGAGTATACACTGTAATAAATATAGAACCAAATACATATTAGAAATTAATAAAAGATTTAATGCGATTTCTGTTGTTGCATATAGGATGGAAGGAAAATAATTAATATCAGATTCATACTAAATTAATTTTAATAGACTATAAACTGAACTATAGTTACCTCATAAATGTCACCTGATAAATTACCTGAGTTTTTTTAGTATATATAGAGAATAATGACATGCATAGATAGCCGGAAAAATTGTTAAAATAGCAAATGTCAGCTTCTTCAAATTATTCTGCAAGTGAATTCCAGTTGCCATAATTTATCATTGGTATTTTAAATTAAAATACATTACCTTTTCAATAGTTTCCAAATATTGTCTTTGTTTGATAACCTTTTTAGCCCATACTGAACTAGATTGGATTTTAATAAGCCGGAATTAAAATTCTCCAATTTTTAATCAATCTAATAAAGACAAAATAAGGTCATCTACGTTCATGTATTTTGTTTAATCTCATCGTTTCTTGATGTAGAACCTGAAACAACTCCGTGACAAAAATTATTCTTTCGCGTGCCGAAAGTGGCACGTGTGCCATAGGTTCCCTTCCCTGATCTAGGTGGAACTACTGATTTTGCCGTGTTCAATTAAATCTAGGACGAATTTAACTGGTGTCTTGGACATAGTTTTTAAGTAGAATTTGACAACAACGGTTTTGAACTGTGTTTTAATTTATATTCTATTTACAAGATAATCTAATAAATATGCATATCAAGAGCCTCAACGCCAGCACTGTAAGTCATTTTTAGGGTTTCGTTCATCTTACGAAACCCTAATACTCCCGCTTCGTTCTTTGCCCGTCACAGAGCCGTTCTCAGAAACTATATACAGTAGAACTCCAATTATCCGAATCAATTGGGACCGGACCCCATTCGGATAATCAAAAATTCGGATAATTGGGTTTTTTTTCGAAAAAGGGTGTATTTTAATTAATTACTGTATGTATAAAATAAGCTGAAACTGGTGTGAAACACTAAGAACTAAAATAACTTCTTAAAACACCATCAAAACGTTAAAATGCGCAAAAAACGTTTTAACGTTTGCGCATTTTAACGTTTTGATGGTGTTTTAAGAAGTTATTTTAGTTCTTACTGTATGTATGTTGAAAATGGGATAAAAAACTATTTTTAATGAAAAAGAGCTTTTAATTAATAAAATGAAAAGGCAACACTTTTACATGTTAAGCGTACTTACAAGTGCTGTACATTAGTACATTATGCACGTACCGTACTGTAAATGAAAGTCGTTGCTTGCTGAATATCTCGGCTAAATAAGCTGCCTGACAGTCTTCATCCGTTTTCGGGCAGCCAAGTCGCGCATCCGCTTGACAGTAAGAAGTTGCATGTGGTCACACTCGGGCTAACGCTCCATCCACTTCGACGCAGTTTCAAGGCCGGCAAATGCTTCACTAGCTGATGATCCCATGTCTGCTTCAACTTCGACATTAAAGTAATCTTCTTCCTCGACACTTTCTTCTCTCACACTTTCAATAAGTTCATCATATTTAGAATTTGAATCCCAGGATCTGACGAATCGCACACCATCCACTGTCCTATATCTTCAACTCTAACTTCTGAACATCCAGGAATTCCAGGAACATTCTGAATATCCAGGTTTCTGAATTCCTCAAGTGGCACGTCATCCTCATCTTCTCCTGCATCTTCCGCGGAGGGAAGAGCAATAGCGCGAGTAGACAGAATCTTTATTTTGCGAATCGCCCTCAAAATGTTAGACGTCAGATTAATTTTCTTTTTAATTCTCTAATGACGTCATATTAAGCTGCTTTCTTTATGAACACATACTCATACTCATTCTATTATTGAGAAATGTTTGAAAATTTTCGTTTTACTACCCGAGACTAACGAAAAAGAAAGGCTACCGCGGTGCTTTATGCGTATTTTTTTTACAGACCGCGGGAGTCACATGATGCTCGAATGCACCAATGCAGGTGTACGAAAAGAGCATCACGTCACTCTAGCGGTCTGTAAAAAAAGATAAGTGGAAAGCACCGCCGTAGCCTGTATTTTTCGTTAGCCTCGTTTACTACCAATATGACGTCATATTAATCTTTGTTTTTTCAATTGGAGAAACTTTTTGTTTCATTTTTCATTTTTCACGTGGAAATCTTTCAATAGAAAATTAATTATTGTAGAAAGAATTTTATTGTGGATTTTTAATTGTTGGCAACTGCTATAACGAAACATGTTTAAATTTAATAGAAAAAGGCTGTTAGATTTTTGGTTTTTTATATCTATATATTAAAATAATACGATTTCTTCAAATTTTATGATTTTGAACTTCATAATAGGTATTTAGCTATAAGTACACAAAATTTCATGACTGTAAATGTATTCACTTACCTGCGAACCACGAAGTACCTGCATTTGAGGGGTAAGTGAAATAAAATCTAATGTATGAAAGTAATTTATGGAAATGTAAACTGAATGTGTAATATATCTGACTTATAAATAATTTAGAAATACATTGTTTTTTAAACTTTTTTGTTTCGAAAAAACAGTTTTTCTGGACATTCTATAATATTTAGATGTAAGATATTATCGAAATGCATCCTAATACACTCAATAGCAATAACATACTAAAATCACCTAAAACTAGGCATATTTAGAGACTTTTAAACCTATTGGGTAATCCTTCAGAATCGCGACAATTGCCAGTTAATGAAATTGAAAACCGGATTGACGTTATAAAGTATTTTTCTAATAGCCGTTTCTAATTTAGCAGCATCCACATTCAATTTAAATTGTAATGTTAATAACATCATTCATATTTGACGCAAATGTATTTTGCAGAACCAAATACAAAACTGACCTTTTACTTCCCTCAGCCAGACTTTCTGCTTAATCTTTCGTAATCGGGATTATTTTATTATTATTATTATTATTATTATTATTATTATTGTAGAATTTTAAAAGCAGTTGCTAGGGAACTGATAAAAGAAAAGAAAAAAATTAAATATTTAACATGTCAAGAAGTAAAGTGTTAAAATAAAATGTTTTCTATTATTCGAACATGAAATAAAGTTCTACACCTAATTTTAAAAATCTGACAAATGTACCGACAAAGTTTCAAATAATTAAGAATAATTTTAGACTCTTATTGGGGCATTTTAACATCCCTAATTTAACAATTAAATCCATTAATCAAATGGCCCATTTTTTTTACACGAATGAAAATTTGAAAATCGTCTGAATTGCCATCAAAATAGCATTACGGCACAAAAGAACATGTTCCACAGCTTTCGAACGAATCAACCAAAGTTAACCAAAAACTATACAGCGAAATATGGGTACTTCAATAAAATAACTAATAAATATCAATCTAAACCGACACCTTTTTTTGCAGCTATCGCTGATCAGACAGACGAACAGAGAGAAACCAAAAACTTTTCGAGACTTAACAGCAAACTTCACTAACGTTTCGACAATAATGGATGAAGGATGTGATGTTAATAACACTACTGCAAAAAATGCAAATGATTAGTAAATCTGCAGATCAGAGGCATCAACGTCAGTTATGCAAGACATTGCTGATTAATCTCACTTTGAATAATATTTAATACTGTACAGTCCGAAATTTAATTGTTTTAAGTTTAATATATATCTATAAGCATAAAATCTATAAGCATAAATATAAAATATATAAGGAAATTTTAAAAGTTCCACATTAAATAGGGTTTTATGCAATGATATTCTTATAACCCGCTTATTCTTGTAATTGTGAAAGAATGAAGAGTACTTTTTTCCCCTAAACCGCACTCAACACTAAAAAATGTTCTCAGTGCTATTCAGCGCTAAAAAAATATGACGGTAAATGGTGTAATTTACTTGAATTTTATTACTTTAATAGGTTTTTAAATGCAGTTGCTAATCAACTAATAAATTAATGAGAAAAGTAAAAATAAATACATTTTATATTTTCTACAAATTATGGAAATTAAATGTTTTATATTTCTTGAACAGATACAAAAAGATTACCAACAATTTAAACAAGTAATTTCTAAAGTATAATAAACAAATCAATAAATTTTCAAAGCTATTGGATATATTTAAGACCTCTATATTAACATTTTGGCATTCATATGTTTACGTTTAAATACATTATTCAAATGTGCTACGCAGTTAATAATGAAATTTAAAAATCATCTGAATTCCCACAGGAAAGCATTACGACATCAAAAGAAATGTTCTATATTTTTCGAACTAATTAACCAAATTTAACACAAAACTATACAGCTAAATATGATTACCTCACCAACATACCTACAAAAATTCAACTTAATCAGACACTTTTTGCGGCAGTTATCGCAAAACAGACAAACAGAGAAACGAACAGAAACCAAAATCTTTTCAGGTGTCAACAGTCACTCTTAAAACTGTGCCTCTGATATATAAGGCACCAGCGCATATGAGAGGCACACAGACAAAGTGCCTCTGATTAGCTGATAAATATCAAAGGCACAAAGAAATGAGAGGCACAAATGAAGGTCTCAAAACCTTTCAGAGGCACGGAGGACTGAACGGAATATATCAGAGTCACGGCGCGAAATGTGTGCCTCTTAAAAAACGGGGTCATTTATTCAGCGGTACAGTGGGAAAGCGCGCATGCGTACAAATGTTTAACCCATGATGCATTGAGCGGGCGCGGGATATTTACTTTCAATGAGGGATAGGGGAGAAGGAAGAATGGACGCTTGACCAGAAGAAATGGCGTTTTGTGGATTATTCGAGAAGCGGTACCTGACGACACAAACAGAGTTTATATATATATATCCTTTTCGCAAGACGATTATTTTTACTCAAGAGGTTTTGTGCTTTCGTTTAATTACGCTCGTGTTATTATTGTCGTTCAGGATTGCAACAATATCAATCGCTGATAATAGGAGTTAGGTTTTCCTACGATATAAAACGACGCCGCAGAGGTAAATGTTCCTGTGAAAAATACAATGAATTTGTGTTAGGAAACATAAAATTACGTGTAATGGTGTTATTATTGCAATCATCCACCGGCGGATTATAATGAATATAGAGAGTTATAGAAAAGCCTGCAATAAGTAAGTGTATTTAGTTTAGTACTTTATTATTTTCTTTGAATGTGTATAGTATAAAAATCGACACTGTAAAAGAAATGTTTTATGTTACAAACATATGTATATATTGCGGGTAAATGTATCATTCCCTTGAGAAATTTATTTTTTTTATTAATAGTTATAGCTAATAAAGTCCAGTTTCTTTTGTATTATATTAATCAGTGTTGAATTCAGGGGGTGGGGGCATTCCCTCTCCGGAACAATGATCGAAAAGTGTGAGATTTTATTCTTTTTAATGGACAAAAGTGCAACCCTCCCCCCCCCCCCGAAGCAAAGCCGCGAAAATCCCTCCAGGAGAAAAATGTCTAAATTAAACACTGATATTAATCTGTCAACGATATTTAACTAATCTCAGCTACATTTCCCATTGTAATCGAAATTTAACTGCAATAACAAAAATAAATTAAAACACCCAAAATTTCAGCAATGGACATCCTACAGAAAGTAATAGATATTGTTTTTATAATCGTATTTTATTTAGAATCGGAATTCAGTATAATGAAAATATATACTAATGAAACAAATTAGTTATTTTCAAATAAATTTAACATTTAGGATACCAGTAATGAAATATTTATGATCAGAGTTACTTTTTGAAATTAATTGTTGTCATTATCACAAGATCAATATTGTGATTATTTTACGCTGATTATTTTTAACGTTTGTCTTATTTGTTTTTAATAAAGCTTTCATGCCCTTTTATGTATTTTGATATGTATAAAATAAACTGATATGTAGACAAGGTTCTTTATTGAACCACAGAACTGACTTAGGCCACATGGACACACATTTTAATATTTATTTCAAATTTGTTTCAATAAATTGGGAGTGAGAAAATTTTCTATTATACATAGTATTCTGCCTTACACAAAATTTAATATGTCTTTGGATATGCTATGCTGGAAAATCTTTCTGCAGTAGACAGAATTCACTGTAAAGATATAAATATAATATAAAATATAATTAAATTACATTCTGTTCCTCTTATAATGGTGGCATATGCATGTGCCACCATTATAAGAGGCACAGAATGTATTTTTAAATAAGAGGCACTTGAATATATAAATTCAGCGGCACACTGTGCCTCTTAATTTCAAAGGCACTTACGCTGTGCCCCTGAATCTCAAAGGCACTATGTACCTCTTAATTTCAAAGGCACCATGTGCCTCTTAATATTCAGAGGCACAAAAATTCAGAATGTACCTCTTAAATCAGAGGCACAGTTTTAAGAGTGTAAGCCTCATCGGACGTTTCCGCAATTAGTGCAATTGTTTATTTATTTTAAATGAAAATAAAAGATAGTCAATTTAATATTTCTATTTAACGTTAGATATACAGGGTGTAACTGAAATGCTTCAACAAACTTTGAGGGATGATAGTACTCATGACGATGAACAGAAAATGCAATAAAACACGGGGTCGCAAATGACATTTAACCCTTTCAGGGACAGTGGTATGTCTAAAAAACCACTTAATTTTAATTCCAAAACGCCACAATGGCACCAGAATTTTGCTAAAATCTTTTCCATTTAATATTTATGTGAAATATAGCCTTTTTCTTATTTACAAACAATTTTTTTTGTAAATTCCGCTGCCAGTCTATTTTCAGACGCATTTTCTCTATTTTTATCCTTTAAGCCTTTTAGGGGCAAACTACTTTTAGTACTAAAATGTTGAAATAAATGACTGGCACCGGAATTTATAAAAAAATTTGTTTGTAAATAAGAAAAAGGCTATATTTCACTTACAAAGATTTTAGCAAAATTCTGGTGCCATTATGGCGTTTTGGAATTAAAATTAAGCGCTTTCATAAACATACCACTGCCCCAGAAGGAGTTAAACGTCATTTGCGACCCCATGTTCCATTGCATTTTTTGTTCGTCTTCATGAGTACTATCATCCCTCAAAGTTTGTTGAAGCATTTCAGTTACACCCTGTATATCTAAAATAAAATTCCAGATATTTGTTTTGATATAACATGAAATTTGTTGAAATTTAGCATTTTATTTACCATGAATCAGAATGGCAAGTAAAAGTAGTACCAAGAGAATTTAGTTTATAAAAAAGGTATTTTATAAGCATTTTTGCGCAGGAAAAAAATTAAAAAATGATGTAAAAATACATTCTTAATTATCTGCAAAAAGCAAATGAATGAATTTCAATATACAAACCATTATTTTCCTTACTTGTTTTTTTAATGCAAGCACAAAATATTTATTGCATAAAAGGAAATTTACTTTATTAAATAATAGGTTATATATCAAAAGTAGGTGAATGTGTTCGTGATATCCTGGCTGAAAAAAATCAATTGATATCAAAACTTTTCCAATGTTTATAACTTGAGCTTTAATAAAATGTACAACAAATTTGTAATTCAAATTTACAATTCTTAAGATATATGTCTTTTTAAGCAGTTCATTGCATTCACTTTGAAAAATAAAATAATAAAAATAACTTTTTTCCTCGTGATTCACTTAGATTTGCTCAGAGCCCAAAAGCTTTTAAGAAATTATTGAAAAAAAAAAAAAAAAAAAAAAACCTCTTACGGATCAAGCAAAAGTCTTAGAGATAACTTTAAAATTTTCCCAGATAAATAAAATAAATTAATCTACTATTTTTACAAATAAAGATTTTTACTCTTCAAAATATTCCATAGTAACCGGAATGACAAAACAAACAGATCAAGATCTTCAAGAGAGTCAAAACATCTCTATTGCATTAGGCGTTAAAAACAATATCTCCAGAATTTTAGAATATTACATTTCAAGAAACAAATAACAAACAATGTGGTTTATTTTTCTCGTTTTAGTTTTATTTTAAATATGTTTATAATATTTTATATATGTAGACAGAAAGTGCTAAAAGATGATGATGATGATATCACAAACGGCGAATATCTTCTGTAATCAGGTTATAATGCTTTTTCATTTAACTGGTTATAATGCTTTTTCATTTAATTCATCTTTCTTATTTTTAATATTCATGTGTAAACACAATTTTTATGACGTAATTTTCTTTATTTCCTGCTTTCAACACGTGATCATTTAATTGTTATTTTAAACTTTCATTATTGCTTTTAATAGTCTCGCGCAAATACATTTTTTATTTGAGATAAAACATAATCCTTTGCGCTTATTTCGAAATTGGCAACAATATAAAGAAATGACTTTTTCAATAAAAGATTTTTTACTCGATTTTTAAGGATTTTTTGAGTTTTTATTGTCCGACCGTGATAATGTTTTGAATTTCTGAAAGTTTGTTATATTTCGCGTCTGGTGGTATGATTTTCGAATCCGTAGGATGGCTAGAAAAAGAGTAATAGCACCTCAAAAAAGTCCCTAGTAAAAAGGCGATGAAAATAACCCGGAATATCTACGCAGAATTTGATTGGTTCATTTCTAAATCGTTTTTGGCTCAGTTCCAGATTACTTTTTTTTTTTAATATAGAAGGATTTTAGCTAAGTTGTTATGTAGATTGAAAGTATCTTACGAATTACACTATATATAATACCAATAATACGTGTATACTATCGAAAAAAGTAGCATATATCTGTAATCCATTTCCCTTTTTTGCAAATTAAATTACTTTTAAAAATTGCATTATTTTAATGTTTACACCATTGAAAAGAAAATAAAAGTTCTTTCAAATGCAATTTGTTTGAAAGTCTGAGACGTTTAACGGCAATTGAAATGTTGAGCTGGATGATCCCAGCATGCTGAAAAATACTACTGGGTAATTTCTGTGGACTCATTTTAAAGTAACTAGCATAATTGAAAATTCTACTAATATTCCAACAACAGACCAAAGTATCATGTTTGTCTTTCAAACTTTTTTTAGGCTGTATTTTTAATAAAAGCCTGCAAAGAGCGTCAAAATTCGTCTATCATTAGCGTGCGAAATGCTCTTTAGTTATTATCTAAATTTTGACAGTTTGAACTAAATGTTATATTTAGATAGTGAATATTGAATTTAAAAAATGGAATTTTTTATATCAATATAAATTAAGATTTAGATACAGTTCGCAAAACGTTTTTGGCTTATAGAAAGCAGCGCAAATCATTATTTTTTACAATTTGAATTTTTCGAATCATCACAAATTGTCTTTTATTTTTATGATTCCTAAGTTTTACACGACACCTATTAGATTCAGGTTTATTTGTTGTACTTATATAAATGTTAATAAAAATTTTAATATTGTCCTTCAGAATATGTTTTTAAAAACAATAGTCATTTCTGGTCAATCCTAATAATATTATAAATCTCATTGTGTGCAAATGTTAGGCTGAAGCCAGCGTCAAAATGGAGCATTTAATGATCCTGTATCTTTGCATGTACGTTGATTATAACCCTCGAATGAATATAGGCTGATTTTTGTTCATTTTATTCAAATATTTTTCTTAATAATTCAAAATTTCGCTATTTTCATAAAGAATAAATGGACATTTTTTCGTATAATAGTTTAAAATGGTTAAATCTGGAGGCACGGTAGTGCCTCCGCCAAGTCGAGAGAGGACAGCCGTAAGCATACTTTTCTGGAAGCAACTCAGGGCACATTTGACCCCCCCATATCTCCGCGCTGGAGTATCCCAAAAATTTTAAACTTCAATTATAGAGAGTATTTGGCCCACAGGACCAAAATTTAAAATTACAACTTTCTGTCTTTTCTAGTTCAGGCGATATATGAACTCAAACATTCGATTTTTTGTCACTTCTTACTCACTCGTTCACGCGTCATCAAAAAGATTGGGTAGAACCCGTAGCCCCAGAAACTTGGCATTTAGAAAAAAGGTAGTGTTTAGGATACAAAGAAAGGAAAAATTATAAAATCCAGAAAATTCGAAAAAAAAACATTCGAAAATTCAACAAATTCCATCAAAATTGAAAATTGAAAATAATACGATCTTGTAGTCTTGGAAACTTAAGATTTGGTGTGAAGGTAGTGTTTAACATCCAGAAAAAGAAAACATCAAAAACACCAAAAAAATCGAAAGCAAAATTGAAAAAATCGAAGAAATTGAAAAAAACCGAAAATTTGAAGACAATCCGATTTTGTTGCGCTAGAAAATTCAAATTAGGAATAAAGGTAGTATTTAGGATACAGAAAAAGAAAAATTAAAAAAATCCAGAAAATTCGAAAAAAAAATAAAAAAATTCGAAAAAAATTGAAAAAATGAAAATAATTTGATACGATAACGCTCGTATTTATAAATTAATTTGGAGAAACTAATTGTGTGTATTAAGCTCACCAATGCCTCGACCGAGTTCGTTGGCCAGCTTGGTCCGCCATCTTGTTTCAAGATGGCGGCCATGGAAAAATTTAAAACTAAAATAAATATACAAAAAAGTTAAAAAATCAAGTTTATTTTTTAATTAGGTGTTAGGACTTGATACAAGGATTCCAGAGCATTTTTTGTTTTACCTCTATCTTAAAAATTGGCTGAGATAGAGCAGTTTGAAATTCTAGGGTGGCTGACATTTTGAAACAAAACAGCACATTACAAAAAAACAACGATAAATTTATGGTCAATAATGGTCAAGCAGGTGCAATCCCGAATGAATACTCCGTGTTATTATAACTGTAACTTTGACTTCGAAATTTTGATACGTTGCATTTTCTATTTGTTGATATTTTTGAACTATGATTTACGCTAAGTGAAATGTTGTTGTTGAAGAGGGATTTTCCATGTAAATCCGAAACGTCCAATTTTAATATGTTTTTAATGTTTTATGAAAGTGAATTGTAATGTCTGTAATTTTAATGATTTTAATATAAATTTATAAGTTTTAGTGAACGCGATTTCTCGCAAATTATTTTCTTTCATTGTTGTAATCATTTTCCCAATCATACGCATAAAACTATATATTCATATCCATTAGCGCCAAATTCTCGCCAAACTTCGCGACAATTGGCGAAATCTCGCCAAATTTGGCGACAAAAATAAGTCTTCATAAATGAAGCCAACTTGGCTATAGCTCAATAATTTGGCGAATTTCTTATTCAAATTCAGTGTAAACGAATCTTTTGTAAACGGTTTCTTTGCATTTTAACTTGCTGTTTTCGAGTAACATTAGCTAAAATTTTAAAACGAAGATATAGGAAAGCTACCTTTTCCTGCCGGTACAGGCCGGAGGACTTTTTTATGAGTTGTCGGATGCAATCTATGTTTTGCATTAAATAAAGTAAAACATTGAAAAACAAATCCCACAGGATGGGGATAGTTTGTTTTAGAGAGATTTTAAGATAATTGTCCTATTAGCTAGTACACCTTCCGTTATTGTTTTGTGTTATTTTCCCCGGATTATGCTTTTCTTTTCTTTTGTTTACGAATTTTGTAATAGAAAAGTTCCGCTATAGACTGGCTACGTTATAGACCTTTTTTTTTATAGACAGGTTCATTTTCTTTCACAGGCTTTACTCTATTTAATTTATATATGGAATATTTGTTGTTAAAAGATGTTGGTCGCACAAAAATTTTCACATCTCTCCCTCCCTCCCGACATTACTGGTTGGTTATGACTTGATAGTGCTTTCTAAATAAAATCATGGTGATTCTAAGATTCTCTTGATTTATCTCTAAATTGAACATAAACGATCCTAAGAAAACGGATCAATGAATTACTATATTGTCATGAGGAAATTTAGTTGCAGAAAAATGGAGCATATAGCTAACATTAAGTCTAATAGGAAAACACAGCCTTGGCAAGATCTGGAGGAACTGCAGTGCCTCCGCCAAGTCGAGAGAGGACAGCCATAAGCATACTTTTCTGGAAGCAACTCAGGGCACTTTTGACCCCCCCCCCCCATATCTCTGCGCTGAAGTTTCCCAAAAGTCTGGAACTTCGTTTTTCTAGAGAATGTGGCAAATAAGACCAAAATTTAAAATTACAACTTTCTGTCTTTTCTACTTCAGACGATATATGAACTCAAACATTCGATTTTTTTTCACTCACTCACTCATTCACGCGTCATCAAAAAGATTAGGTAGATTCCGTAGCCCTAGAAAGTTGACATTTGGAAAAAGGGTAGTGTTTAGGATACAAAGAAAAGAAAAATTATAAAATCCGGAAAATTCGAAAGAAAAACATTCGAAAATTCAACGAATTCCATCAAAATTGAAAATCGAAAATAATACGATCTTGTAGTCTTAGAAACTTAAAATTTGGTGTGAAGGTAGTGTTTAGCATCCAGAAAAAGAAAACATCAAAAACACCAAAAAATCGAAAGCAAAATTGAAAAAATCGAAAAAATTGAAAAAAACCGAAAATTTGAAGACAATCCGATTTTGTTGCGCTAGAAACTGCAATATTGGAATAAAGGTAGTATTTAGGATACAAAAAAAGAAGAAAATGAAAAAATCCAGAAAAATCGAAAAAAAAAAATTCAAAAATTCGAAAAATTCGAAAAAAATTGAAAAAATGAAAAATATATATCTTTTAACCTTAGAAACTTAAAATTCGGCGTAAAGGTAGTGTTTGGAATTCAGAATAAGGAAAAATTAAAAACACAATAAAAATCGAAAATAAAATTTAAAAATCGGAAAAATCAAAAACACCGAAAATTTGAAAATATACCGATTTTGTTGCGCTAGAAACTTTGAATTCGGAATGAAGATAGTATTTAGGATACAAAATAAGGAAAAATTCAAAAATCCGGAAAATTAAAAAATTCGAAAAAGTCTGAAAAATTGAAAATAATTTGATCTTTTAGCCTTAGAAACTTAAAATTCGGCGTAAAGATAGTGTTTAGGTTTCGGAATAAGGTAAAATGAAAAATGCAATAAAATTCGAAAATAAAATTGAAAAAATTGAAAAATAAGGAAAATTTGAAAATACTCCGATTTTATAGCGCTAGAAACTTGAAATTTGGAATAAAGGTGAGATTTAGGATGCTATTTAAGGAAAAAATTTAAAAACACGAAAAATTCGAAAAAAAAAATCCGCAAAATTCGAAAAAAAAATGAGAAATTGAAAATTATTCGGTCTCGTAGTCTTCGAAACAGAAAATTTGTGTAAAGGGATTCAGAAAAAGAAAAAAAATTAAAAACACAACAAAAAGCGAAAATAAAATTAAAAAATCGAAAAAAACGAAAATTTGAAAAAAAAAATCGATTTTTTAGAGCTAAAAACTGGAAATTTGGAATAAAGGTAGTATTTAGGATAGAAAAAAAAGGGAAAAATTAAAAAAATCTGGAAAATTCGAAAAATTGAAAAATAATTGATCTTGTAGCTTTAAAAACTAAAAATTCAGCGTAAAGGTAGTGTTATAGAGAAAAATGAAAAATTAAAACACAATAAATTCGAAAAAAAAATTTAAAAAAAAAATCGAAATAGATCGAAAATTTGAAAATAATTCGATTTTGTAGCGCTAGAAACTTGAAATATGGAATAAAGAAGACAAAAAAAGAAAAAATTAAAAAATCTGGAAAATTCGAAAAAAATTAAAAATTGAAAATAATTTGATCTTGCAGTCGTAGAGACTTAAAATGTAGTGTAAAGGTAGTATTTACGATTCAAAAAAGAAACTTTTAAAAATTTGTAAAATTCGAAAATAAAATTGAAATATCGAAATATCTGTAAAAAATCGAAAATTTGAAAACAATTCGACTTTGTAGTTCTAGAAACATGAGTTTTAAGGTAATTGTCCTATTAGCTAGTACACCGCCCCTAATTGTTTTATGTTTTTTTCCCCGGATTATGCTTTTTTTCTTTTTTTTTACGAATTTCGGTATAGAAAAGTTCCGCTATAGACCGGCTGCGTTATGAACGGTTTCTTTATAGACATGTTTGTTTTCTTTCACAGGTTATACTCTATTTAATTTGCATATGAAATATGGATTGTTAAATGATGTTAGCACCAAAAAAATCTTCACAGCTCCCTCTCTCCTCCCGACATTACTGGCTGGTTATGGCTTGATAGTCCTTTCTAAATAAAATCATGGTGACTCTAAGATTACCTTGATTTATCTTTAAATTGAACCTAAATGATCCTAAGAAGACGGATCAAAGAAATACTATATTGGCATTACAATCAGGAAACTTAGAAGTAAAATCGAAAAATCAATAAATTTATAAAAAGTCGAAGGTTTGGAAATAATTCGATTTTGTAGTCCTACCAGCTTGACATTTGGCAGAAAGGTAGGGTGGGCTTAGGATACAAAGTAAGGAAAAATTTAAAAAGCCGGAAAAAAACACAAAAAAAAAACGAAAAAAAAAAAACTTCGAAAAATCGAAAAGAGTTTGTTTTATTGAAAATTTCCGGGAATTTTAATTTTAGCTTTCTTTTTATCCTAAACAGTACTTTTGTGCTAAATATCAAGTATCTAGGCTGCAAGTAATATCTCAGATGGATAGCATCTTTCCTGGAAGCAATTGAGAGTACTTTTGACTCCCCCCTCCCATAACATAGTGCTTGCCTAGTTACCTGAAATTTCTTTAAGGTAACTTCTTCGAAAATCAGTGGATGATCTCCAAAAAGAGCCCAAAATGAAGAAAAGGAGGATTACTTACAAAAAGAAGTGAAATCTCATCAAAAAGTCACCTGTAAAAAATGCAGCCAAGTCTCGTAACTCATTTACCGTAAAAAGTACTGAGATCGTATAAAGCCAAGTTTAACTATCTTATTAACTCTGAAATTTTCATTCACAAATCACTCCTAGTTTCTACATCTTTAGTTAATTATTATTTTGTGACTTGGCAATTACGTAGCACGAGAATGTGATGTATATAGTTAGTCTTAATCAAATAATACTATAACATATTAAGGTGTAATAGCTTCCCTGTCCGTATATAATTTGCTTTAGTTAAATTATCCCATCCCATCCCATGACATAGTAAGGTGTAATAACTTTCCTGTGCTGCGTAATTGCCAAGTCATAAAATAATAATTAACTAAAGATGTAGAGACTAGGAGTGATTTGTGAATGAAAATTTCAGAGTTAATAAGATAGTTAAACTTGGCTTTATACGATCTCAGTACTTTTTACGGTAAATGAGTTACGAGACTTGGCTGCATTTTTTACAGGTGACTTTTTGATGAGATTTACTTTACCGTTGCTAATACTTTATCGTTGCCAAAACTAATTTAAATCCGGAATAATAATTTTTACTCAACAATTTAGTTTCAATTGAAAAATTTTCACGTGAAAAGTGAAAATGAAATTAAAAAAAAAAAATTAAAGAATTAAAAACAAGATTAAATAATATTATTAGATATAAAACGTACTTTTTTAGGTTTTTGATAATAATACAAGGTTTCAATATGCGTAACCATAGGAAACAGGCAAATATGACCTCATGCATCGCAAATAAAGCGGATAGGTTTTGATTGGTGAAATAAAATGATCTTTGGTTTTTTCTTCACTTTTTTTTCTTTTGTATGGTAAAATACTTGGCGTTTTACTGTCTGCGCACAGCTAATATAACTATACCGTATTTTTTATTTAAATTTTTAACCATTTAACCATTTTACTTTATCGTTGCTAGGGCTTTGATCGTTGCCAATAAACAAAAACACGGAAAATAATTTTTCCTCAACAATTAATTTTCAATTGAACGATTTTCACTTGAAAAATGAAAATGAAAAAGAATTCAAAAGAAGATGAATTTCCGTGATATTTAAAACAAAAATATGGAGTATTTGTTATTATACATGAAGTATGAATATCGGTTACATTAAAAAGATCTTTTTCTGTCAAAAAACTGCGTTATAATTAGAAGGAAAAATGAACAATAATTTTACTTATAAAAATAGATTTCGCTTGGACCATGGAACTATGAAAAGGATCCTCCTCGGCTTGGACAAATATGACGTCATAAATAAAACATATTTTCAAATAGTCGTAATAATACAAGGAGCATGAATATCAATGTATAATGAAAGTAGATAGATAATGGACGTAATATTTAAGATGAAAAACTGAAATATTTTTTATCGATATAGATTAATAATTAGCTTGAGTACCAGTTACATACAAATGTGAATTTTCCGCTAAAATTTACGTCCTAATTGCCAGAAAAAGAAAATTAACAAGAATTATGGTATTAAAAAGAGATTTCTCTGAGGAAAATGTGACGTCATATTTGAAATAAAACGGTAATTTTCAAATGTGTTTTACAAGGAGCGGGAATTAATTCCGTACATTAATAATACAAGGATCAGTAAGTATAGAAAGTAGATTAGTTTCACGACATATTTAAAACGAAAAATTGAAATGTTTTTTTATCTATACCGATTACTAAGCATGAATATCAGTTACATACAGGTGAGAGTTTTTTGCCAAAAACCACACCATGATTATTACGAAAAGAAAAATAAATACGAATCTATTAAAATCTGACCGCCTGTTTGTATTTGGCAACTACTCTTTTCAGATTGTCGAACGTAACGCGATTTACTTAACACCGGTTATCATTCATCCGAAGATGTCATAAACTTTCAGAATTTAAAAAAAATGATTTAAATTCCGAGATATTATTATTATTATTATTATTATTATTATTATTATTTTGTAAATTTTAACGAAGTTTCTCTAAAAATGGCAACTAAATTATTCCATTTTTGTGGATAAAAAAGAAGAAATAAAACGGATTAATATATTTTTTCTCATTAAAACTGAAAAATAAAAGAATTTATTTTCAATTTGAATAGATGGTGAAAGAAAAAAAAATCTTGATTACAGTAAAATTTTTGAAAAATAAAAACGTATTTTCACATATTCAAACTTCATGAATCAATTTATTCTGGAGAACAAAAATCGTCTGTCAACATATTTTCATTTAGAAAAAGATTTTTTTGTCAGTTATAGATTAAATCAAGGAGGTAAATTATAGCTCCTTGCATTTAGGTCTACAATAATTGCTCCCTATTCACAAGAATTGAATTTAATGAAAAATAATATACTATTTCCATTATCTTTGAAGGATTGCTATTAAAACGTTTCACAAAGGCGTTAAAAGTAAAATGGTTTACCAGGTAAACTTGACATATGTTTTCATATAATTCGCCGATTTCCACGATTTTATTTGGCCCGCCTTTTTTCATTGGTTGCAGTTTCCTTTCCGTGATTATTTGTCACAAAATTTCACTTTTTTAAAAGTTAGTTATGTCAAGACATCTATAACATAGAAATACTGTATTGTCTCCAATGGAATGTGATAAAGAGTTAGTTAATTATTTACGTTTCTAACTATCGGGAATGAAATATTTTGCTTAATTAATGCATTTATTCTTCTTTTAATGATACGTGAACGAAGTCACGGGTAACAGCTAGTTAACAATAGTTTTGAAGTGTTGGATAAAATGTTTTGCACTCCTCATATAATAAAATAATACAGGTTTTTGATTTCAAAAAACGTTTTAATAACACTGCTGTAGATTCACTTTATACGGTTTTAAAAGATATACTTTTTTCATATTATAGATGAACTGAAGATTAATAGATAACGCTGGTCAGCAGCCATTTTGTATCTGACTGTTATTTATAAATATTTTATGTATTTTTGCATGTAGAATCTGAATTTTCCATCACGTGAGGATAAAATTTCAGAATGTAAATTTTACAAACATGGTCCAATATGTTGTGAAATGTCAATTACAATTTATATTTTGTTGTCAAATAATGAGGAAGTAAATGACTATGTAATCTTCGACCACGAACAGAAGGCGGGTGAGACGTCAAAGTCACGTGGTGCCAGACGGGTCTATTTGACTGATTTAGCGAAAGAAGGAGGATTGAGAGAAGAAACTTCAGGACTAAGTTATTTGAACTCGGATTACCATATCTGGCTAGTTAGCGCCTTTTGATGTAGAATGAAAATAAGATTACATTTATATGTGTTATACAAGAATACAAATTCGAAATTCTTTACTATCGTGATATGGCAAAAAATGCTTGCAAAATAGGAAGTAGTGAATTTTTATTGGGTGAATTCATTGTTGAGAAAAATTTTTGTTAGGGTATTTTAGGTAAGGACAGTTTTTACACAGTGAAAGACCTTGTGAATTAAATATACAAGCTAATCCCTAAGCAATAAATAAAAATTTTCAGTAAAATGTGCTTTTTTATCCAAGATACTTTTCGCATAATGTTATATCATATATATATATTTTTTCTTTTTTTTTTTCAAATAAAAGTTTGAAAACTTTTTCACACACCGAAACTTTAAAAGTATTTGAATATTATGTATTATTAAATATTAAGTTGCGATGGAGATATTTGTATAATGTTCCGGTGTTATATGAAATATTCATGATATTTTGGTCAGAGTAAGATCTCTCGACTAAATCATATTCTAAAAAAATCCCTGACGGCTCGACCTACAGGCAGAGGTAGATTTCGAAGACGCAGACCGTGGGGCGGCTGTTTGTTGGGAATTGTGGAAGAAATGACCTTTTTGCCGTGATGCAGCATTTGGAAACGCCCACTTCGAAACCTAACTTGTTTGCAGGCGGAACCGGCAGGGATTTTTTTTTTTTTTTTTTTTTTTTTTTGCTATAAGGGTTGGTCCTATAAAAAACTTGTCACTATAACGTTTTAGATAATGTTAAGAAGATTTATAATAAATTTAAGCGGGTTTGATATCTTCTGAATTGATGAAGTTATGATTTTTTCTTCTAACACCCCCTCCCCCTTGGGGCGATTTTTAATGGTATCAAAAATCTGTCATACAAAAATTTTTGGCCTTTTTTATAGAAGTAATAATAACTTTAAACGGATTCGATACGTATCATAATTAAGACGTTATGGTTTTTGTTCTGTTTTCGCCAAAAGCCCCCCCTCCATTTCCCCCCCCCCCCCTCTTTGGTTCGATTTTGCCCATTAACGAACTTGACCGAGATTTCATACCCCTTGATTTTATGTATCAGTTTGGAAGAGATTTGTGCAGAACTATGGGAGTTATCGTGTCCATAAAAAGTGACATAGATAGATAGATAGATAGATAAAGTTTTAAACTGGGTCTGTTTTGGGTTCTGGGAGTCATGATCGGCGTAGATCTGCAAAATTTTTTCGAAAATTCCAACTTAGGTGAAAATGTAATAGGTAGTATTTCTTACGAAATCTACCTAAAAAATTGTTTTTATAAATTATTTTCTCAGAATATTTTAACTAGATTTTATATACACTTATATTAAAATACAAAAAATGCGATACCTGAAAACATTGCCACACCAGTGGCTGAGAGGTTCTGCTCTCAAAGCTGGTAGACAGGAGGTGCTGCGTTCAAACTCCTGTCGCGCTCGTCGGCCTAACCGTTTGGAGTTTTCTTCGAACCTTGAGTAAATACGGGTTAGGATCCCTTAGAAAGACCTCCACGGAGGGCATGCTCCTCACCGGCCTACATCCCTAGCGCAGATAATCGGCCGTAACAAATAACCAACCAGTCAACCTAGAAATATTCTCAAAACGAGTATTTCAAAATAATTTAAATTGATTTTGCATAAACCATATAGGTTCAGGGATCGATGCAGAGTTTTTTTTTTTTTTTTTTTTTTTTGGGGGGGGGGGGGGTTATTTTGTGAGAAGTAAGTTATTTTTGTGATATATTTTGTGAAATTTGTTATATCTTTGTGGAAAATAACATTTTGTTACGAAACATGCAATCCAGCTACTCAAATTCAAACCAAGCCTTTTTTAATAATAACTTATTTAAATCCTTCTGCCAGTGTTGAATTCTGACACTTTTTTCCGGGATTTTATCTTACTTTACTACGGAAATTTATCTTACTTTGCAAAACTGGCAACAATAATGAAATAGTTGGAACTTTTAAATTTGCGTTTGCGTAAAATTCATTTACTGTATTCCGAACGATGCATAAATCAAAAGTATCCAAAACTGCATTCCGTTTTGCAGGGCGACTGCGACTTTTTCCTGGCGTTGAAAGCCTTCCATCAGGAGCAGATTTCGACTCACGTTTAATTCTTTGGATAGTTCGAAGAGGAACGCCAGTAGCAGCAGACGTACGCTCCTGTGCTTTCTGAATCGGAATGGAAAGAGACGAAGATTTTGCTTCATTTTCAAAAAATTTAAGCACATTATTAACAATGTTACGTTCATCAGAACGCAAAGTTTTCCCTTTACGATACATTTTGTGTTGTTCTGAAAAGAACAGTTTAAATAGAGAATAATGATAATAATAATCAAGAGCGCTGAGAATATAACAACCTCCTAGGACAAAAGAAATTATATCAGTGAGAGGAGAGGACAGACGAGAAACAGAGAGGGGAATGTATATCGCCAAAGGCAGGAATGCTCGAATATGTTACAACCCTAAATACTTGCTCTTCCACTGTCCTAACCTTTGAGAAAATGAACTCTTCTTCCAAGCGGCGATCTCACCCGTCTTCTTGTTGCGGTCGCATATTAACTTAAAACATTTATTTGAATGAATTCTGACATCAAGAAAAACGTTATTCTATTTTTAAAAATAAGATTGTTAATATTAACGTTATGGGTTATTAAGCAACAGATTTATGCTCTTATTAGTTCATAGTTTTTTTAAGCAATCAATAAAACATTTTTCTGGAGAATATTATATTTTGTTTGTATTTAAACGCCCAATTTTTGAAAAATATTTCACAGTTGACTTTACGTAACTCCTTTGTATCTAACAAAAGAGACGTCATTGGGAGAATCTGATTATTCTATCAAATTCAGCACCCCTAAAATTAGTTAAATGCGCACATTTACAAGCCAGATACAGAAAAAAAAGTTGAAATGTGTTTACTGATGTAATTTTTCTTAAATATGTGTCATTTTTGCTTTTACAATAATTACGTCATATTCAATAATTTTGTTTTTAAACATTTATTTGGTATAGACATGATTACAAAAGTTTCAAGTAAAGTTTCAAGTGTATAGCGGAATTTTGTAACAGTAAAATTAAATATCACATCCTGTATTCAATAATCCAAATAATGCCACTAATTTGAGCCTTAAATCCTGGAGGTGCGTAAAGATCAAGAGAATACGAAAAGGGGTCAGTGGTTAATAAGAGTTTAAGAACAGTGGCGATTAGGGGATACATAATCCATAAGGATTATTCCAGGGCTGAGGGACTTATCACAATGAGGGATTTTATGACTTAAGTTCATTCAATAAAGGTACAAAAATGATAGAAAGTTGGGTTATCCAATATATCCCTAACATTAGATTATATTCAAATACGTTTGACTTTAAGAAAAGCTGTTTATCAGGTGGTAAAAGAACTGTTGAAAACGAAAACTTTCCAATTTTAAACTTAACAAATTCAAAAGAAACAGATTCATCATATGATGCATTCAAGTCCGAAGTTACATTACTGCAGCAGATGTGTGATGAAATTGATGATGAATACGGAAACAACGCAGATCCCATTCTTGTCAGCGTCATTCTGTTAGTAAAAGGATACTACCATGCTCTCTGATAATAATATTTCATTACAGTGACAACCGAGGAAGTAAAGAGAGAAATATTAAAAAAATTAAAAAATTATATGAAGCGTTTTCGCAGTTATGTAAATTTATTATAGGTATCAATACAGGAGAGAACAATCTGTTAATAGAAAGGTCACTTTATACTTAGAATTGCTTAATAAAATCTTTTTAGAACAATATTTCGAAAACATTTACGATGTTTCAAAATCACGTTGTGTGCAAAATTTTGTGCGTTTTCAAAATCATTTAAAAAAATACGGGTGTTATTCAAGAAGGGGGCGGGGGAAGAATGATGGACCCATTTTCAAAAAAATGTATTTATTAAAGTACAAATCCAAAATGAACAATCTTTATACCAATAAAAAGAGGAAATTTCAAAGTTTTTTTTAAGACACTATAAATGTTCAATGTGTCCACTGTTTGTTGCACGGCAAACATCTACGCGATAGAGTAAGAACGCAGAAAACCTTATGCTCCACAGTAGCCATCTCACTCACAACTGACAGTGGAACGAAATCGCGGCCTATTGCTGCACGACCTCTACCGGCCGTCTCTGGAACCATCACCGCCTGGAAAGCCGTGCACTCAGTAACAGCATACACGCCTTCTTGTGTGGGGGACGAGTTTGGCTATCACGTAGATGTTTGCCGTGCAGCAAACGGTGGACTCATTAAACATTTATAATGTCTTAAAAAAACTTTGAAACTTCCTCTTTTCATTGGTGTAAAGACTGCTCATTTTGGATTTATACTTTAATAAATAATTTTTTTTTGAAAATGGGTCTATCAATTAGAATAACCCTGTAGTATGAGTTTAGTTAATTTATGCATTTTTCATCTTCTGTACTTCACAATAGCAAATGATTAAGCGTATTCTGAATTTATATACAGTTTATTTGTTTTACTTTACATTCAATACGTATTTATCACATATTAGTGCTCTGGGTATTAAAATAGCGATTTTCTTTCTTTTGTGTAAAAAAATACATATTCAAAGTCACTGACTGGAGAAAGAACATAAAAATTGAAGTTCTTTGAATTACAATTTTTACAGTTCGATTTCTTTTCCTATTAGTAGTGTAAGATTAAAATTTTCTAACTATTTCCAAACAAATAACTCATTCCGTTGGAAAGTACATTAGAGTTCCATTGAAAAAGGAAAGAAAACCAATTTTGTTTTTCATGATGAATCTGGATTTGTTTCAAATAACAGTGCTTTTAAAAATAATTGAAAAAAAATTATGAATCAAGGAAAACTTCCTGAAATATCTTTTGAAATTTACCCGCCAAAATAAAATAAATGAAGCTACTCTTTTTCCAAATAAATACTTAAATTCTTAAAATATATTCAACAAGGTATGAGAATCCAAAATAAACTTCTTTAAAAGTGCAGAGTATCTACTCTTGAATTAGTCAGTAAAGGAACACGTCTCTAGATATTTAAAATATTAAATTACAAATAAAAAAATATGTTTTGATAAATTAAAAAGTAAATTTATAATTAAAAAAATAATTTTAATTTAATAATAAATTAGTTTTGGCACTAGATATAAACTTAGTAAGTGCTTAAAATTTATCCTTAAATTGAAAGATTATGGATTAGAATTATATATTAAAAATAGTACATAAAACTGAAAGCGAGAAAAATATTTTTGCTAGTATAATTCAGTTTAAAAAGTCTTTATAGGTATTTTAGAAAGAACATTTTTCTATTACATTATGTTTTATGTACTCAAGCACTTAAAAATAAACATGATTTATTTAGTTTAATATGTTCTCTTTTTTTTCCCTCTAAAATTAAATGTAAGGAAATACACCCATTGTTATTGTGAAATAGTCAAAATGTGTATATATTGGCAATGGATTTTTGTTATATTGTATTGTTTAATATATTGTTAGTAACATAAATGCTTACTTAATAGTATAACAGATCGCAGAAAGGATATTGGTTCAAAAAATATTAGAGCCAAATAGGAAAAGTGAACAATATATCAGTATCAAAATTCTTTTTTCCAAATATCTTTCGTTACATTGCCAATTGTTATGCAATATAATTGAAATATAGTGCGTTATTATATTGCATAGTTTACCAACAGTTATGATGATGACTTACGTATAAATTACATACACTAGAAATAATGAATATTGGTGTATTTCAAAACAAAACAATGCAGAACTGCTGACTTTTATTCCTTTAGACGCGTAATGACAGAACATTTGATCCATAAATGTACTCGTAAGTTTATCAGTATGATCATTTATGTTCGTATGTCACTGTCTGAAACCTGAATTAATAGTATTTAGTTAAACAAAGTGTTTCTAGAAATGTCGAATAATTTTAGTGATGTAAGTGGTGGTGTATGTTGAAGGTATATAACGTTATGCACTATAAGGAAATCTTAGTACTGAAAAATTAAACTGAAAGACTTCCTTTTATATCTTTATTAACACCATTTTCTCATAAAATGAAAAAAAAAACTTTGAACTGATGGATGTTGGAAGATACATATAAATAAAATGCTTTAACAGGTTGACATTACACACTTTTTAAAAAAATAACATGTTTTAAATAATAAAACTGCCATACATATATATATATATATATATATGCCATATATATTTAATTAATAAAACTGCTGGCTATATGTGTCCTAGCGGCCTTCATTTTCTTTTTCACCAGTTCCAAAATTAGAGGCCATGCTTTCAAATGTAAAAATGCTTTTGAAAAATAACGTTACGTTTGAAAATAGCATCATTGAAACTGAGTCTATCCACTACAAAATCTGTATCGTTTTACAATAATTACATCAAAATCACGTAGCTTTCAAAATGTAAGTTCCTTTAACACACATTATGGAAAAAATAAAAAATCCTTTTTTTTTCATAAGAGGTTTAATAAATTAATAACTTAATTTGCTTCTACATGTAAAATAAAATCGGATGATTTCATGAATTTAAAGTATAAAACATCGGGTTGCTTAACAGCTAAAAATTAATTAAAATATATGAAAAGTTTATGACTAAAATAATAAATAGAATCTTTCATCTGTATTATATTGTAGGGATATAAAACATGCACGTCTACTGTTTCACCAGTGTTACACAAGAAATAAGTCAACAAAAACGTTATTTTATCCACTGGCAGAGAGCTTTAGGAAGATATTGCCATTTGGTCCAAGTGTCTGGTCATAATAAGGAAATGGTATAATTTGGAAAATACCTTTACATAGTAATTTTAACTTAAGGTAAAGCTAGGAGAGTCTGTTCACAAGTCAAAAGAATAACAATAAAACATCTAAATATTAATTTTTGCTAAACTATCCATGAATAATTTTTACTTCATTTGCTTTTTATGCATTTTCATTGCTATTTTGTTGTTATATTGTAATTTAATAGAACAGTTCTAATAAAACCAAGAAAGTTATTTTGCGCAATCTGTCCTTACAGGGTGGGTGTGATTGCGTACATGGGTAGGAGAGATTGTTACTAATAATAACTACAATTAAATTGTTAACAATAATAATTACACTAAAATGACATTGATGTAAGGTTTTTGTGAACAAATATTATTGCATTAGGAGTGAATATTTCAACCTAATTATTAAAGAATCAGAAAAAGGAAATAATTTTTAAAACGATTAAAAAATTTTAATTAAAGAAAAAAAATTAAAAAATTAGAAAAAGCAAATCCAAATAAGATTACAAAATAACATTAAGCTACTTGATAACACGTTTAACTTAAAATTAGTCCATTTTATTTTTTCATTTTTTATGCAAATTTACCTATAAGCTGTGTAATCTCTCCTAGCATGAAAACTAATGGAAACAAAGCGCCATCTCTCCAAAGTAGCAGATGCGCAAACTCTCCAATTCCGGTTGGAGAGATTGCGCGGCCTTTTATATAAACATGGCCGCTACTAAAACGAACCGTTGATGTTCACTTTGTTGGTCTAGATTAGTAGCTTATGAGAAATCGTTTAAGTTTAAAATATTTTGTACTATTGACATTGTATAGAAATTCTGATGAATAACTATGAAAATTCAAGCACTTACTTTAGGAAAACAAAACAAAATAGTAATGATTTATCTTAGATGCTCAAAACAATCAACGTGCACTTTCAAGTAGACACTCCACTACTGCTGTTGTACGACTACTTGGAGTCACTGCGCGCTCACTCTACACCTTCCCCCCGAACCTCTATGTGCGGAATCTCTCCGACCGCGCCATCTCTCCTGGCTTTAACTTATTACAAAAGAGTACGATTTTTTTTTCTTGGCATATTCTCACAAAATGTGGTTGGATTAAGCATTTTAAATTGTAAAATCTTTAGTTTCGAATAATAAACATGAAGTGAAATATTCATCAGGTTTACACATAGCTCTTAATTTGACACATAGTAATTTGTAATACTAGTTGTTATAATTTATTTTTTAGTTTAAACATTCTAATCTTTAATTTATTTTTTTATTTTTTTTATGATTAAATAACAATTTTATTCACTCTGTAAACAGTCGTTTCTGTAATTAATTTCTGCAATTAAATTATAATCCAAAAATAATTTTAAAAAATCTACGTTTCAAATCACTATATATTTCGTAGTATTATAAATATATCTTCCTTACGTAATAACTTTTATTAAAACTTCTATATTAAAATTTGGGAAAACTCAGTGAACAATTCTTCCGCAATTTAATCTAGTTATTTTAAATCAGAAACTAATACGCTTATTTAAATATCTTGCCAGAACATTTAAAATGGGAGAATGTATTCTCATACTTGCATGTTATATACATTTACAGGGATTGGTGATTAGTTTGGAGGAGGCTTTATATACAAAACAAATGTTTGAATGAAACATGTTAATTGATCGTTGATGAAATATTCACTTACTATATAAGAGGAATTTCGATATTTGTTATGAGATTACTATTTGTGTAATATTTATTATTATTTTTATTCATATCAAGTGCATTATAAGAAATGTCATTTAAAACATTCGCATTTTCTGACTTTTTGTATATATAGTGGATTTCAATCACTTTTCTACATAGAATCGTACATTATCGTACATTATTAAAAAATTGCAGCAAATTGTCCCCTCATTCAACCGTTTTTATAGAAAACGATTACATAACAGTAATTTAACTCTATTCTGACCATAATATGGGCAATAATATGGTCCGAATAGAGTTAAAATACCGTTATGTAACCGTTTTCTATAAAAACGGTCCAAAGGCTGTACAGTTTGGTGCACATTTTTAACAGTGTATTATTTTGTAATTAATAAAATACAGTAAATTTTGAATAATATTAATTTAACTAATTTGCGACGGGAAATGAGAAATCTAGTTTTTATTTTTAAAAAAACATCATTGACTATGGGCGTGGCTTATACCTTACAGACAATGCATTTATATCATGTTGCCCATATTTTTTACTTACCCATCATACGTAGTATAGGGTAAGTTTTGTAATCGTTTTGAAAATCGAAAAAAAAAATGACGCTTTTACACGTTTCAGTCACTGGGGATTCCGAAAAACACATTTTTAGAAAATAAATGTTGCCGCCGTCTGTCTGTCTGTGTGTCTGTGTGTCTGTAAACGCTCTATCTCCCGAACACATCGAGATAGAGACTTGAAATTTGATGTGTATTTAGTATGTAATAATGGGAAGGAGTTTATTGAATTTCAGTAACCTCGATTATCCGGAACTATTTTTTTCGGACTCTCGAAATATTTGTTCTGATAAAAGGTATATATAACAATTATCGAAATTGTTTATTTTACGGAGTAAATACAAAAGAAAATAAAAAACAAATTTTGCATAAAGAATGAAGTCGATCGGATAATTAGTTGCTGAGATATTTGTAACGATATTTTCCTCACTCTTCGATTTTTCATGACCCTGTATTGCACTCAAATTTCAATTCAGAGGTATATTTTAATTAAAAATGAGAAGTTTAATCCGACGTAGTACTCCATTAGTTAATATGACAATCGATTTTGGAGTAATAGAGCATTTAAAGCTTATGACGTCATCAAGCACGATATTATTCGAATTGAAATGCATTTTATAAATAGTTTACACATGTTTTGTTTTCATATTTTATATTATGCATATCCATGATGGGTAAGTATTACGGTAGACCCCAACGACTAGTTTTAGTTTGTACGACGTTTTTTATTAAATCCGTAGATTGAAAGACATTTACTGTTGCATAAACCATTCTAGGAAACCAATTTATGAAAGTTTCTTAAAAGAGGGAAGCTTCTACTGTTTTAAAGCCCAGATTTCACAAAAGCATACCGTCGGTAATGTGTTAAGAAACAAGGAATCGTAGACAATGTATATAAAATCTCTATATAATAAAAAATAAAATAAAATTATGTAGTTATGAATCGTTAATATTTTGAATAGCTTTCTCTTGAATTAATAAAATTAAAATTAAAATGGTCAAAGTATGTATAGGTCTTAGATTGATAGAGTGTTTATTTTATTAAAATGTATATTTCAATCCATTGTTTAGTTTAAGTTCTCTAGTCTTAAATTATTTTAACTCCTAATGATTACATATACATTTTACACACTGGAAATCTTTTATTTCAAAACTCAAATAAAAATGATTATAATTTAAAAAATAATAATCGCTTTCCAATATAAATCTGCATTATAAAAATGAAAATTTATATAATTTATTGTAAGCATATTTTTCATGCATAATAACTTCTGTTAATGCTTCCCTATTAAAATTTAGGAAAATGCCGTGAACATTTCATCCGTAATTTAATCTGGTAATTTTAAATCAGAAACAAATATGCTTATTTAAATATCTAGCCAACACACTGAAAATGGGTGAATGGATTCTTAGACTTACTTATAATATGCATTTGCAGAGATTACATGATTGGTTTCGATGCCACTTTATCTAAAGAAAACTGTTTGAGAGAAACAAGTTAATTGAGAATTTATGCAATATTCACTGAATAATACATGTATCGGAGAGGTTTCGATATTTATTGTGACACTGATAGTAGTTTTATGATTAAATATATTTTTATTCATAACAAGTGTATTATAAGAAATGATATGTAAAATTTTGTGACTTTACGTAAAACACTTCAAAAACTATTCAATATACATTCATGTTATTTTGTTAGTCAACACATTTTTGGTAGAATCGGGATAATATTAATAAACTGTGGTTGCGAGCAATCATATTTATTGTTTTCGATGTGAACATTTTTTTTATGAATATACAAAATGCAGAACAATGTTTGGTACCATACGAAAGGTTTTTGAACTAGATAGTGACATAGTACACTAACATTGATGTTAAAACACGTTGTTCGATAAAAATATATATGTTAATTAAAAATTAATGAAATAATGTATTACCAATTCATCTCTAAGACTGCAGTGGAAAATCCTCGCATGCAGGCATGGGTACGTTTGAAAATTTGTTACTTTTATGTTAACTTTGCGCATGCTATAAATTGCCAAATATTGTTGCCATATCCATCATTCATATAACATTCATTTCATTTAATATATAAAACTATCACATATTTCATCTAAAATACATATTTTATATTAAATGCATTTAAAATACACGCCTTCACTCATTTCATTTAAAATACCGAAAATATGTTCACTAAGAAATAAAGCCAAAACAATTTATTTCAAGATCAAAGCATTATTTTTAATTTACAAATGCGATAAATAGAAGATGTTATTGGCGAAATAAAAGGAAATAGTAAAAGAAAATTTTATTGACGAGATTTGCGCACGGCTAAGTTTAGAAGTACCGAAAAGTTTGCACCATAATAATCAAAAATACAGTTTTTACGAGATGAAAATAATTTTATTTTTGGAACCATATTTTCAACTATAAAGTTTAAGTATGTTTTGTTCTAAAAAATAAATTAATTTAGTATTTGTTAGCTATTTCACAAAAAAAAATTAAAATAATTTAAGCCAAATCTAGCAAGATAAAAAAAAAAAAATTCTTGTGTTTATCAGAATGTACATTTTTACACTTGTAAAACTGAATTTAACATGAATATAAAAACAGCAAGAGGAATTTACTAATTGAGAAAATTTAAAAATTATTAAAATTAATTATTAAAAATTTTACTAGTTAAGAAATTTTTACTGTGTGGTGTCGATCAATAAATTAAAGGAAAAATGGCAGGAATATTCTAAAATGCAGTTAGAAATTTTTACAATCCATTTATGACCTAAATTTTTCATATGGTTATGAAACGTAACTTTGAAAATAAAATTTCAAGTATATAATCGTAAAAATTTAAAAACGCGATTTAATTTTTATACCGATATTTATTTATTAAAGCAATCAAAGTTGGTAAATATATATGAAGAACTTAAAGGAACATAGTATTTTAAGAAACTAGTCATATATGTCTTCTAATCAGTAAAAACTGTCATGGCACACTGTTTATAGCAACAGTCGGCATCCTGACACACGAACGTATTTTCAGTGGCTGGCAGATGGACTTTTTCTTTGTCTACCTTTTCCTTTCTAATATGTATTATTTTTGTAAAGGAATGCAACATTTCTTCTCTAGTTCATGTTAACCTTTTATATCAAATGTTTGACTGAGAACTTCGGCTTAAGAAGTTATGAAGTGCAGCACAAATATCGATGAAAGTACGAAGAGATAGCGCAATACTCTGCCCATCTATGTCTACAATTTCACCATTATAAAAATGAAAAACGTAAGAGAAAATGCTGTTTCCTCTTTACTTATGACGGCATTACACTGCGGATCAGAGTAACCGGTGCATCGCCAGTGATCACTCATTCACTGTTACTTAACCCATTAACGCTCAGTGGCATATTTTTATATCACTAGTGGCAAGAAAGTGTCTTCCACACGAGTAAATATGAAGATAAATATATACTCCCTTTCACGAGGCAAATCCCTTGATAAAATAATATAAAGAAAACACTTCATTTAAAAGTGGCGGTTATCTAAAATTTAAATTTTAACGAAGAAAATAAATTGGGCGTTAATGGGTTAAAGGGAACCGTGGACCTTTATTTGATCAAAAATTCGACCTAAAAATTTAAATTTATTTCTGTGTGTATTGTTATTCTGCAGTTTAAACTGAACCATTTGAGGAAAACTGCATGCAACAGCAATGATTTTTCGCAAAGTTACAAGCGTTTGAATTATGTACATAATAAATTTTTCGGTGCTTTAAACTTTATACTTGTTTTTTCTCAATACAGATTTTACACGTTCTTTAGATATTTGAAATGCTCCATACATCTTAATTTTTGTTCAAAATTCATGAAATTGATAAGGAAGAATACTCATACTGTTTACAAGGAAACTGTGTATGCATTTTACAATTAGACTGCGTTAATATATTTAAATATATTTTATAACTTATTAAAATGCTAAATTTTGATGAAAATTGGAATGAAATTCAGAAAAAAATCTTCAAAAATTAACTATTAAATGAATTAAATAACTGATACACGAATTTGTTTGTTATATAGTTTTACGTGATCCAAATAACAAATCGAGGAAATATCTTAAAAATTAAGACGCTAGGAGTATTTTAAAATTTGGTTTATAAAGTTTTTTTATTATTAATCTTAAAATTATGTTAAGATTATAAATTATTTTTAAGGTATTATATATATATATTTATGAAGAAGTGTTTATATGCAAAAAAAATTGTATATCTATGATGAAAAAAAAATCTATTTTAACGTCCATCGTCCCCTTAGCACAGCAATTTTGTTAAATTTATATTTTATTTTTTACTTTTTGTTCAATATTTCAATATATTATTTAATAATACAAATACAGTCGAGTCTCTCTATAACGAAACTTCAAACATCGAATTTCTCTATATAACGAATTTTTAGTAGGAACGTTCCCCTTTTCCCACGATCTTATTAAAAACAGTCTCCATATAGCAAATTATCTATCTCCATATAACGATTTTTTTTCATAAAATGTTCTTTATTTATTCAGTTTTAAAAAAGCTTCCAAATCACATAGAATCAATTGTCCATCACTGATTCCTGATTTATCATTCAGTGCAAAGTTTTTTTTTCTTACTTTTCTACCTTGAATCTCCTTGTTCTTTAATGGTTAACGAATTCATTCCACCCAAGACATCATTAGTCTCAGAAAGTGCATTGCGGAACTTTATAAAGCTTGAACATTTGATGTAACTGAAAAAACAATCTACAATTGCTTCAAAAAGGCCGGCTTTTCTGAACTGGAGAATAATGCAGATTCTGAGGACTAAGAAGATGTGGCTTTAGCAGACTTAAAAGAGACATGGAAATTAATTAAGGAACGTGGAAATGTCGAAGAAAATGTTACTCTCAGATTGTTTGGAAGTGGATGACAATCTCACTCTTGCGGCGTATCCTACTGACAGTGATATTTTAAGCAGCGTTATGAACGATGATGGTGAGAGTGACAATGAGCATGAAACATACTACTAGAGAAAAAAACCATCACGCAGTGAAATGATGAGTTTTTTTTTTATCTTATAAGGCGAGGACTTCAAATGGATGAAAATATTCCCGATAAAATTTTTCATTCCTTGCTAAAGTGTGAACATTTTTTCGAGAGTGCACCCAGAAAAAGGAATTGATTAAAACTACAAAACATGTTTTCTTGAGTACATTTTGGTTGTTTTATCAAAATTCAAGTAAAATCGAACCATTTTACTTGAATTAACAAAACATTTTTTGCTGACGTTACAAAAAAAAAAAAAATTTGAAATTGCAAAAAAAAATTTTTTTTGTTGATTCAAACAAAATTTCCATTGAGCTATATTTAAACAAAAAGTTTTGTTGGGTCAACCAATTTTTTGTTGATTCAACAAAACTTTTTTCTGGGTGTGTAACAAATTTGAAATCAAAACAGCGAAAAGTTACAGATTTCTTCGTATAAAATTACTGTAAGTTTTCCTTATGTGATTTTAATTATGCTTTCAAATAAATGTCTGTTCTCTTTTTGAAACTATTTAAATACGTAATTAAGAAACACAATATTAGGTTAATATTTATATTAAACATTTCAAATTCTTAATTTAACACTTCAAAAATAATTTTTGTTCAAAATTTACAACATTTAAATAGGAATTTTACTCATTCGCTACATAACGAATTTCTCTTTATAACGAATTTTTTACTGGAACAATGGATTTCGTTATATAGAGACTCGACTGTATATATCATTAGTTATCTCAATTGGAGATTTCAGTAATTTAGTTTTAATAAAATCATTATCGTTTGAATTTCTTCACATTGTTTTTTTTATTCAAAATATTTAGTGTTAATCGAATCTCTTTATCAATTAACAAACTTGCTGGAAATTGTACATAATTAAGGGTTACTATTCACATTGTATAATTATTTATACAAGTTACATGCATATTAATTCACGTATTGTTGAGATTTTCGTAGTATTAATATAATAATATTTTGTGACTGTAAGTTCAATTATAATGTAATTTATTCGATGCAAAAATTTAGTGGAGCACGCTTGGCAGGCAAAGTTATTTCTTAACACAGATTGGCACAACATCGGTAAAACGTTGTCAAACCCTGGTATATATCCGCGTCAATGCGCAGATAACTGCAGTTAAAAAATTCTCGCAGTTTCGTTTGATGCCCAGTGCATGAATGCGGAAATATTTGGTGTCTAGCAAGTAAGACCGCGTTTTCCAATCAGAAAAGAGAAACTATTAAGCGACGTAGGATATCCGATGTCACGCATTTCATATAGCTCTAGCAATTGATATTCAATATTACTGACGTGGTATTATCGTCTATGTGTAAACGATGTAGGAGGGAATGTCAATAAGTAAGTCACATGAGGCAATTAAAAACTAACGTAACGAGATGCTCACCTCAAAACTATTTTTATATCGCAACACAATCTCCAAAAATATTTATACGTTTCTCCCATCGCATAGTGGGGCGTTTTGATGATATAGGTGGACAAAATTCATTTTTCCGATTATCTCGGAATTTAACAAGACCGCGTGTATTGGTAGCTGAATGAATGTTTTGTCGAGATCCATACGAGTTTTGTCATAAAAATCCGATTTGTCGATTAACTATGACCGTAAAGAAGTAGTTTATTTGAGGTAGTTTCAACAGCTGCACTACGCCATCTTGAAACAAGATGGCGGATCAAGCTCGCCAACGAACTCGGTCGAGGCATTGGTTGGATTAATACACACAATTAGTTTCATCAAAATTAATTTATAAATACGAGCATTATCGTATGACATAGATCACACACACACACATATATATATATATATCAACATTTGAACGGAGGGTGGTTTTGGGGTCTGGGGGTCATGATCGGTGAAAATATAGCGAAATTTTCCGGAATTGCTTTCCTCCGAACGGCTGCAATAGGTAGCTTTATACTTTTGTGTATTGAAAACTACATAAAAATTTTGTAAAAATACATTCTTAATTATCTGCAAAGAGCAAATGAATGAATTTGAATATGCAAACCATTATTTTCCTTACTTGTTTTTTTTAATGCATGCACAAAATATTTATTGCATAAAAGGAAATTTACTTTATTAAATAATAGCTTATATATCAAAAGTAGGTGAATGTGTTCGTGATATCCTGGCTGACAAAAATCAATTGATATCAAAATTTTCCAATGTTTATAACTTGAGCTTTAATAAAATGTACAACAAATTTGTAATTCAAATTTACAATCCTTAAGATATATAACTTTTTTAGCAGTTTATTGCATTTCTTTTGAAAAATAAAAAAAAATAAAAAAAAAAACTTTTTTCTTCGTGATTTACTTGGATTTGCTCACAGCCCAAAAGCTTTTAAGAAATTATTCAACAACAAAAAAAAAACCTCTTACGGATCAAGCAAAACTCTTAGAGATAACTTTAAAATTTTCCCAGATAAATAAAATAAATTAATAAACTATTTTTACAAACAAAGATTTTTACTCTTAAAAATAAATGTCAAAACAAACAGATCATGATCTTCAAGAGAGTCGAAACATCTCTATTGCATTAGGCATTAAAAACAATATTTCCAGAATTTTAGATAATAAAATACGTTTTATAATATTTTAGTTAAGTTGTTATGTAGATCGAAAGTATCTTACGAATTACACTATACATACTACCAATAATACGTATATACGATAGAAAAAAAAAGTAGCATATATCTGTAATCCATTTCCCTTTTTTTGCAAATTAAATTCTTTTAAATATTGCAATATTTTAATGTTTACACCATTGAAAAGAAAAAAAAAAATTCTTTTAAATGCAATTTGTTTGAAAGTCTGAAATGTTTAACGGCAATTGAAATGTTTAGCTGAATGATCCCAGCATGCTGGAAAATACTACTACAGGGTACTTTTTGCTTACTCATTTGAAAGTAAGTAGCATAATTAGAAATTCTACTAATATTCCAACAACAGACTAAAGTATCATGTTTGTATTTTAAACTGTTTTTCGGCTGTATTTTTAATAAAAGCCTGCAAAGAGCGTCAAAATAGTATTCTATCATTAGCGTGCGAAATGTTCTTTTGTTATTATCTAAATAATAACTAAATTTATATAATCTAAATAATATATCTAAATTATAAATATCTAAATATTGACAGTTTAAAATAAATGTTATTTTTAGATGGTAAATATTGAATTAAAAAATGGAAGTATTTATATCAAGATAAATCAAGATTTAGATACAGTTCATAAAACGTTTTTGGCTTATAGAAAACAGCGCAAATCAGTTTTTTTTACAATTTGAATCTTTCGACTCATCACAAATTGTCTTTTATTTTTATGATTCCTAAGTTTTACAAGTCACCTATTAGATTCAGGTTTATTTTTTGTGCTTATATAATTGTTAATAAAAATTTTAATATTGTCCTTCAGAATATGTTGGAAAATATATATGGTTTTCTAAAATTTAAGTTTAAAAACAATAGTCATTTCTGATCAATTAACAATAGTTTTGAAGTGTTGGATAAAAGGTTTTGCACTCCTCATATAATACGGTTTTTCGATTTCAAAAAACGCTGCTGTAGATCATTGCTGTAGATTCATTTTATACGGATTGAAAATATTTTTTTTTCATATTATAGATAAACTGAAGATTAATAGATAACACTGGTCAGCAGCCATTTTGTATCTGACTTTTATTTTAAAATATTTTATGTATTTTTCCAAGTAGAATCTGAATCTGCTATCCGAAATTTTCTATCACGTGAGGGTAAAATTTCACGATGTAAATTTTACAAACATGGTCAAATATGTGGTGAAATGTAAATTATAATTTACATTTTGTTGTTAAATAATGAGGAAGTAAATGACTATGTACGGGAAAACATTTATTTGGATGGATTCTGACATCAAGAAAAACGTTATCCTACTTTTAAAAATAACATCGTTAATATTAATGTTATGGGTTATTAAGCAACATATTTATGCTCTTATTAGTTCATAGTTTTTTTAAGCAATCAATAAAACATTTTTCTGGTGAATATTATATTTTGTTTGTATTTAAACTCTCAATCACTGAAAAATATTTCACAGTTGACTTGACGTAACTCCTTTGTATCTAATAAAAGAGACGTTATTGGGAGAATCTGATTATTCCATCTAATTCAGCACCCCTAAAATTAGTTAAATGCACACATTTACAAGCCAGATACAGAAAAAAAAGTTGAAATGTGTTTACTGATGTAATTTTTCTTAAATATGTGTCATTTTTGCTTTTACGATAATTACGTCATATTCAATAATTTTGTTTTTAAACAATTGTTTGGTATAGACATGGTTACAAAAGTTTCAAGTAAAGTTTCAAGAATATCACATCCTGTATTCAATAATCCAAATAATGCCACTGATTTGAACCTTAAATCCTGGAGGTGCGTAAAGATCAAGATAATACGAAAAGGGGTCAGTGGTTAATAAGAGTTTAACAACAGTGGTGATTAGGGGATACATAATCCATAGGATTATTCCAGGGCGGAGGGACTGATCACAATTAGGGATTTTATCACTTAAGTTCATTCAATAAAGGTATAAAAATGATAGAAAGTTGGTTTCTCCAATATATCCCTAACATTAGGTTATATTCAAATACGTTTGACTTTAAGAAAAGCTGTTTATCAGGTGGTAAAAGAACTGTTGAAAACGAAAACTTTCCAATTTAAAACTTTCCAATTTAAAACTTAACAAATTCAAAAGAAAGAGATTCATCATGTGATGCATTCAAGTCCGAAGTTACATTACTGCAGATGTGTGATGAAATTGATGATGAATACGGAAACAACGCAGATCCCATTCTTGTCAGCGTCATTCTGTTACTAAAAGGATACTACCACGTTCTCTGATAATAATATTTCATTACAGTGACAACCGAGGAAGTAAAGAAAGAAATATTAAAAAATTTATAAATTATATGAAGCGTTTTCGCAGTTATGTAAATTTATTATAGGTATCAATACAGGAGAGAACAATCTGTTAATAGAAAGGTCACTTTATACTTAGACTTCCTTAAGAAAATCTTTTTAGAACAATATTTCGAAAACATTTACGATGTTTCAAAATCACGTTGTGTGCAAAATTTTGTGCGTTCTCAAAATAATTTTAAAAAATACGGGGTTATTCAAGGAGAGGGGGAGGGGAATGATGGACCCATTTTCAAAAAATTGTATTTATTAAAGTACAAATCCAAAATGAACAATCTTTATACCAATAAAAAGAGGAAATTTCAAAGTTTTTTTTAAGAAACTATAAATGTTCAATGTGTCCACTGTTTGTTGCACGGCAAACATCTACGCGATAGAGGAAGAAGGGCAGAAAACCTTATGCTCCACAGTAGCCATCTCACTCACAACTGACAGTGAAACGAAATCGCGGCCTATTGCCGCATGACCTCTACCGGCCGACTCTGGAACCATCACCGCTTGGAAAGCCGTGCACTCAGTAACAGCAGACACGCCTTCTCGTGTGGGGGACGAGTTTGGCTATCACGTAGATGTTGGCCGTGCAGCAAACGGTGGACACATTAAACCTTTATAATGTCTTAAAAAAACTTTGAAACTTCCTCTTTTCATTGGTGTAAAGACTGTTCATTTTGGATTTATACTTTAATAAATACAATTTTTTTGAAAATGGGTCTATCATTTAGAATAACCCTGTAGTATGAGTTTAGTTAATTTATGCATTTTTCATCTTCTGTACTTCACAATAGCAAATGATTAAGCGTATTCTGAATTTATATACAGTTTATTTGTTTTACTTTACATTCAATACGTATTTATCACATATTAGTGCTCTGGGTATTAAAATAGCATTTTCTTTCTTTTGTATAAAAAAATACATATTCAAAGTCACTGACCGGAGAAAGAACATAAAAATTGAAGTTCTTTGAATTACAATTTTTACAGTACGATTTCTTTTCCTATCTAGATTAGTAGTGTAAGATTAAAATTTTCTAACTATTTCCAAACAATTTCCCCATTCCGTTGGAAAGTACATTACAGTTCTATTAAAAAAGGAAAGAAAACCAATTTTGTTTTTCATGATGAATCTGGATTTGTTTCAAATAACAGTGCTTTTAAAAATAATTGAAAAAAAATATGTATCAAGGAAGCCTTCCTGAAATATATTTTGAAATTTACCCGCCAAAATAAAATAAATGAAGCTACTCTTTTTCCAAATAAATATTTATATTCTTAAAATATATTCAACAACGTATGAGATTCCAAGATAAACTTCTTTAAAAGTGGAGAGTATCCACTCTTCAATTAGTCAGTAAAGGAATGTGTCTCTAGATATTTAAAATATTAAATTACAAAGAAAGAAAATATATTTTGATAAATTAAAAAGTAAATTTATAATATAAAAAAAATAATTTTAATTTAATAAAAAATTAGTTTTGGCACTAGATATAAACTTAGTAACTGCTTAAAATTTATCCCTAAAATGAAATATTATTAATTACAATTATATATTAAAAATAGTACATAAAACTGAAAGCGAGAAAAAATTAGTATATTTTTGTTAGTATAATTCAGTTTAAAAAGTCTTTATAGATATTTTAGAAAGAACATTTGTCTATTACATTATGTTTCATGTACTCAAGCACTTAAAAATAAAAATGATTTATTTAGTTTAATATGTTCTCTTTTTTTTCCTTTAAAATTAAATGTAAGAAAATACACCCATTGTTATTGTGAAATAGTCAAAATGTGTATATATTGGCAATGGATTTTTGTTATATTGTATTGTTTAATATATTGTTAGTAAAATAAATGCTCACTTAATAGTATAGCAGATCACGGAAAGGTTATTGCTTCAAAAAATATTACAGACAAATAGGAAAAGTGAACTATGTATCACTATCAAAATTCTTTTGTCCAAATATTCTTCGTTACATCGCCAATTGTTATACAATATAACTGAGATATAATGCGTTATTATATTGCATAGTTTACCGATAGTTATGGTGATGTCTTAAGCTTAAATTACATACACTAGAATTAATGAATATTGGTGTATTTCAAAACAAAACAATGCAGAAATGCTGATTTTGATACTTTCAGGCGCGCAATGACAGCGCATTTGATCCATAAATGCGTTCATAAGTTTATCAATATGTGCATTTATGTGCGGATGTCACTGTCTGAAACCTGAATTAATATATATAGTTAAACAAAATATTTCTAGAAAAGTCAAATAATTTTAGTGATGTAAGTACCGGTGTATGTTGAAGGCATATAACTTTATGCAATATAATAAAATTTGACTGAAAAAATAAACTAAGAGATTACTTTTATATCTTTATTAATGCCATTTTCTCATAAAATAGAAAAACAAAACTTTGAAATTGGGGATGTTAGCAGGCCATATAAATAAAACACTTTAGTAAGTTGAAATTACACCCTTTTTAAACAAATAACAACATAAATATGCCATATATATATATATATATATATATATATGATACATTCCTGTCGAAAATTGGCACATTATAGACGATCGCTATTGCTGTCGACTTGAACGTTCTTTCCACCAGACAATCGGAACATCTCAGTCCGAAACCACTAAAATTACCTGATAATCATATCGAGGTAGCCGCAGTCGAGATCGTTGAAATGTAGTCATGACACCCGGACAGGGCATCACTTCGAGTCGCTCACCATGAAGACAAATCTCGAAGTATATCACATCGGAAATCGTAGTGTATTAGTAGTCGTAAAAATTGAGCAAAGGCAGTGAAATCCAGAAGAAATTTCCCCAAAACATTAAAAAGAAGACTTAATAACTTAATAGATGAGCAGTGGCTTTATTGTGATCACAGAGATGAAAGCAACTCCACCAACTTTCGCTTCATAAAAACTGAACACATTTGAAGATCTTGAAGAATTCACAGAGCTTGAAGAACATACTACCGCTGCATTAGTGTAGACTCCCCAGTGACGGCAATTAGATGACAACCACTAATTCGTGCAAATTCTGTCTCCGAAGCCAGTGTAACCGTATAAATACTTCAAAATTTGGCCCAAAGGTACAAAACGCGCGAACAAGCTGGTCCACTCGCATCCATGTTCGGAGGGCGCTAGGGGGATAAAGAAGGCGGAGCTTTCTCGCTAATGGATGAAAAAATGAGGCCACGAAGACGTGTCTCTGACGTATGATTAAAACTCTTTAACAGAAGCGGCACATTAAAAAGGTAAAAAGGCCTTTGGGCGCGAAAACCGCTTGGAATCATGGGATGCCGAATGAATTAAATAGAAATAAAAATGGTATTATAAAAGTTCCAAAGAATAAAAATTAAATGTCTCAAAAGAAGAAATTAGGCAGGTGCGTTTAGAGGCAGTGTTGTAATTTAAGAGAATAAGGTTTTAATAAATACGTGTAGCTTTTAACAGATTAAGATTTTTAGAATGATAAATAACAGAATATTTTGATTAAGTTATGGAATAAAATACAAAATAGATTTAAGAGATATTTTAAAAAGAGAGGGAAAAAAGAATTGAAGAATTTGGAATAATTTAACTAAAGAAATAGGGCGAAAATTTTTTATTATTACATATATATATATATATATATATATATATATATATATATATATATATATATATAATAAAACTGCCGGCTATATGTGTCCTAACAGAAATAATTTTCCTTTTCTCCAGTTAAAATATGATAGGCCATGCTTTCAAATGTAAAATGCTTTTGAAAAATAACGCTACGTTTGAAAATAGCGTAATTGAAATTGAGTCTATCCACTGCAAAATCTGTAATGTTTTACAATAATTAGGTCAAAATCACGTATCTTTCAAAACACAAGTTCCTTTAACTCACATTACGCAAAAAATAAAAAATCATGTTTTTCCGTAAGAAGTTTAATAAATTAAATAACTTAATTTTTACTACATGTAAAATAAAATCGGATGACATCATGTATTTAAAGTATAAAACATCGGGTTGCTTAACAGCTAGAAATTAATTAAAATACATGGAAAGTTTATGAATAAAATACTAAATAGAATCTTTCATCTGTATTATATTATCGAGACATAAAACATGCACACCTACTGTTTCATCGGTGTTATACAGGAAATAGGTCAACGAAATGGTTATTTTATCCACTGGCAGATAGCTTTAGGAAAATTATTGCCATTTATATGGTGAGTCCTATGTATATTTGGATAAAACAAGTTTCTGGTCATATAAGGAAGCGGTATAATTTGGCAAATACCTTTATATAGTAATTTTAACTTATTACAAAAGAGTACGATTTTTTTTCTTGCCATATTCTCACAAATTGTGGTTTGATTGAGCATTTTAAATTGTATAATCTTTAACCTCGATTAATAAACATGAAGTGAACAAACACATCAAGTTTACACATAGCTCTTAATTTGATTAGATAGTAATTTGTAATACTAGTTTTTATAATTTATTTTTTAGTTTAAACATTCTAATCTTGAATATTTTACTTTTCCGTTTGATGATTAAATAACAATTTTATTCACTTTGTAAACATTCATTTCTGTAATCAATTATAATCCAAAAATAATTAAAAAATATATGCATTTAAAATATGAAAGTTCAAATGACTATATCTTCCGCATTATAAATCATTATAAATATATCTTCCTTACGTAATAACTTTTATTAAAACTTCTATATTAAAATTTGGGAAAACTCAGTGAACATTACATCCGCAATTTGATCTAGTTATTTTAAATCAGAAACTAATACGCTTATTTAAATATCTTGCCAGAACATTTAAAATGGGAGAATGTATTCTTAAACTTGCATGTAATATACATTTACAGGGATTGGTGATAAGTTTGGATGCGATTTTATATACAAAACAAATGTTTGAGTCAGACATGTTAATTGGTCATTTATGAAATATTCACTTACAGTATAAGAGATATTTCGATATTTATTTTGACATTACTATTTGTGTGATATTTACTATTATTTTTATTCACAACAAGTGCATTATAAGAAATGGCATTTAAAACATTCGCATTTTCTGACTTTGTTTATATAATGGATTTCAATCACTTTTCTACATATAATCGTACATTGTTAAAAATTTGCAGCAAACTAACCAGTCATTAAACCGTTTTTATAGAAAACGATTACATATCAATAATTTAACTCATTCTGACCATGATATGGGCAATAATATGGTCAGTTATAACCGGTATGTAACCGTTTTCCATAAAAACGGTCAAAAGACTGGACAGTTTGCTGCAAATTTTTAACAGTGTATTATTTTGTAATTAATGAAATACTGTAAATATTGGATAATATTAATTTAACAAATTTCTGACGGGAAACGAGAAATTTAGTTTTTATTAAAAAGAAAAAAAAAAACATCATTGACTATGGAGGTGGCTTATACTTTACAGAAAATACATTTATATCATGTTGCCCATATTTTGTTTAGTTTGTAGGACATTTTTTATTAAATCCGTAAATTGAAAGATATTTACTGTTGCATAAACCAATCTAGGAAACCAATTTATGAAAGATTCTTAAAAGAGGGAAGCTTCTACTATTTTAAAGCCCAGATTTCACAAAAGCATACCATCGGTAATGTGTTAAGAAACAAGGAATCGTAGACAATGTATATAAAATCTCTATATAATAAAAAATAAAATTAACTTATGTAGTTATGAATCGTTAATATTTTGAATAGCTTTATCTTGAATTAATAAAATTAAAATGAAAATGGTCAAAGTATGCAGGTCTTAAATTGATAGAGTGTTTATTTTATTAAAAATGTATATTTCAATCCGTTGTTTAGTTTAAGTTCTCTAGTCTTAGATTATTTTAACGCCTAATGATTACATATACATTTTATACACTGAAAACCTTATATTTCTACACTCAATTATAATTGATTATTATTTAAAAAATAATAATCAGTCTCCAATATAAATCTGCATTATAAAAATGAAAATTTAAATAATTTATTGTAAGCATATTTCTCATACATAATAACTTCTGTTAATGCTTCCCTATTAAAATTTAGGAAAATGCCGTGAACATTTCATCCCTAATTTAATCTGGATATTTTAAATCAGAAACAAATATGCTTATTTAAATATCTAGCCAACACACTGAAAACGGGTGAATGGATTCTTAGACTTACTTATAATAGGCATTTGCAGAGATTACACGATTGGTTTCGATTGGACTTTATCTAAAGAACAAATGTTTGAGAGAAACATGTTAATTGAGAATTTATGCAATATTCACTGAATAATAAATGTATCGGAGAGGTTTCGATATTTATTGTGACATTGATAGTAGTTTTATGATTAAATATATTTTTATTCATAACAAGTGTATTATAAGAAATGATGTGTAAAATATTTTGTGATTTTACATAAAACATTTCTTAAATTATTCTATATACATCCATATTATTTTGTTAGTCAATATATTTTTTGTAGAATCGGGATAATATTAATAAACTGTGGATTGCGGGCAATCATATATATTGTTTTCGATGGGAACATTCTTTTTTTATGAATATACAAAACGCAGAACAATGTTTGGTGTCGTACGAAATGTTTTTCAACTAGATAGTGACATAGTACACTAGCATTGTTGTTAAAACACATTGTTCGATAAAAATATATACGTTAATTAAAAATTAATGACATAATATATTACCAATTCATCTCTAAGACTGCAGGGGAAAATCCTCGCATGCGACCATGGGTATATTTAAAAATTTGTTACTTTTAGGTTAACCTTGCGCAGGCTATAAATTGCCAAATACTGTTGCCATAGCCATCATTCATATAACATTCATTTCATTTAATATATAAAGCTATGACATATTCCATCTAAAATACATATTTTATATTAAATGCATTTAAAATAGACGCCTTCACTCATTTCATTTAAAATACCGAAAATAAAATCACTAAGAAATAAAGTCAAAACAATTTATGTCAAGATCAAAGCATTGTTTTTAATTTACACATGTGATAAATAGAAGGTGTTATTGGCGAAATAAAAGGAAATAGTAAAAGAAAATTTTATTAACGAGATTTGCGCACGGCTAAATTTAGAAGTACCGAAAAGTTTGTACCATAATAATTAAAAATACAGTTTTTCCGAGATGAAGATTATTTTATTTTTGGAACCCTATTTTCAAATATAAAGTTTACGAATGTTTTGTTCTATAAAAATAAATGATTATTTGTTAGCTATTTCGCAAAAAAATATTAAAAATAATTTAAGCCAAATCTAGCTTAATAAAAAAATCTTGTGTTTATCAGATTGTACGTTTTTACACTTGTAAAAGTGAATTTAACATCAATATAAAAACAGCATGATGCGTTTACTAATTAAGAAAGTATAAAAATTATTAAAATTAATTATTAAAAATTTTACTAGTTAAGAAATTTTTACTGTGTGGTGTCGATCAATAAATTAAAGGAAAAATGGCAGGAATATTCTAAAATGCAGTTAGAATTTTTTACAATCCATTTAGGACCTAAATTTTTCATATGGTTATAAAACGTTACTTTGAAAATAAAATTTCAACTATAAAATCGTAAAAATTTAAAAACGCGATTTAATTTTTATACCGAAATTTATTTATTAAAGCAATCAAAGTTGGTAAATATATATGAAGAACTTAAAGGAACATAGTATTTTAAGAAACTAGTCATATATGTCTTCTAATCAGTAAAAACTGTCATGGCACACTGTTTATAGCAACAGTCGGCATCCTGACACACGAACGTATTTTCAGTGGCTGGCAGATGGACTTTTTCTTTGTCTACCTTTTCCTTTCTAATATGTATTATTTTTGTAAAGGAATGCAACATTTCTTCTCTAGTTCATGTTAACCTTTTATATCAAATGTTTGACTGAGAACTTCGGCTTAAGAAGTTATGAAGTGCAGCACAAATATCGATGAAAGTACGAAGAGATAGCGCAATACTCTGCCCATCTATGTCTACAATTTCACCATTATAAAAATGAAAAACGTAAGAGAAAATGCTGTTTCCTCTTTACTTATGACGGCATTACACTGCGGATCAGAGTAACCGGTGCATCGCCAGTGATCACTCATTCACTGTTACTTAACCCATTAACGCCCAGTGGCATATTTTTAGATCACTAGTGGCAAGAAAGCATCTTTCACACGAGTAAATATGAAGATAAATATATACTCCCTTTCACGAGGAAAATCCCTTGATAAAATAATATAAAAAAACACTTCATTTAAAAGTGGCGGTTATCTAAAATTTAAATTTTAACAAAGAAAATCACTTGGGCGTTAATGGGTTAAAGAGAGCCATGGACCTTTATTTGATCAAAAATTCGACCTAAAAATTGAAATTTATTTCTGTGTGTATTGTTGAGTTTTCATAGTATTAATATAATAATATTTTGTGACTGTAAGTTCAATTATAATGTAATTTATTGAATGCAAAAATTTAATGGAACACGCTTGGCAGGCAAAGTGATTTCTTAACACAGATTGGCACAACATCGGTGAAACTTTGCCAAACCCTGATATATATCCGCGTCAATTCTCAGATAACTGCATTTAAAACATTATCGCAGTTTCGTCCGATGCACAGTACATGAATGCTGAAATATTTGGTGTCTATCAATTAAGACCACGTTTTCCAATAACAAAAGAGAAACTAATAAAGGACGTACGATAGCTGATGTCACGAGTTTTGAATCCTCGGTCCATTCAGAACAGCTTTGGCGGTTTGGCGATTTGGCGCTGTTCCGACTTCTGAGAAGCCACGCTGTTGTTTTGTTGTTTAAGCCTAAAAGCCGCGCTGTTGTTTACCGTGAAGTTGTGCGTTGTTCCATGCTTTATTTTTTAGTAGCTTGAAATAGATCCTATTATGATTTCTATAAATAAAATTTTATTGGCAGTCAAGTTACTGAAAATATACTATAAATAAGTAGCAAAATATGTATGCAAAGCTAATAAATAGTTTTAAAAAAGATACTATAAATGAGTAGCATGGTGGGTTTAAAATGAAATATGATGGGAGTAAAAAAGATGCATAAACCTACTGTTTTGTTTAAAATATACTCTGTACAATATCTATCAGATATTTATTGTATATATAGTTGTTAAGTGAAAATATTTTGGTAAAGCACTAAAAAAAAAAAAAAAAAAAAAAAAAAAAAAAAGTGAGTAAATAACATTCATTTTCTTTTGAGATATTGCGTAATTAAAAATTGAGATTTGAACACAGAGTAACATGTAACATCTTCCAATTTTAAATATTTTAACTGGAAGTATAAAACATATAAAATCTTGTTTAAGAAATACTTTTCTAATGATAGTTGAATATTCACTAACAGCGTGAGGAAAATCAGTAGTTATTTATTAATATTTAATATATCTTCTTTAATACGCACACGTATGATGTTCATGCGCACACTGAATACATTAGTAAACAACAACACGGCTTCTCAGAAGTCAGAACAGCGCCAAACCGCCAAAGCTGTTCTGCATGGACCGAGGATTAAAAACTCGCGCCGAGTTCATGCATGTCATATATCTCTAGCAATCTATATTCAATGTTACTGACGTGGTATTATCGTCTATGTGTAAACGATATAGGAGGGAATGTCAATAAGTAAGTCCCATGACGTAATTGAAAACTAACGAAACGAGATGCACACCTAAAAACTATTTTTTATATCGCAACACAATCTTCACAAATATTCATACATTTGTCCCATCAGTTTGCCACCTTTTAACACACTATTGCTTTAACTCATATTTTACAATAGTTATAGTGTATTAAATTCCGTTTAATGTTTCTATTAAAAAAAGCTAACAGCCACATCACGAGCATGTAGCTCGTGAACACGTTTTCCAATAAGAAAAGAGAAACTATTAAAGGACGTATGTTAGCCAATGCCATGCATGTCATATATATCTCGCATTCTATATTCAATGTTACTGACGTGGTCTTACCATCTATGTATAAACAATATAGGAGGGAATGTCAATAAGTAAGTCACATGAGGTAATTAAAAACTAACGTAACGAAATGCGCACCTCAAAACTATTTTTATATCGCAACACAATCTCCACAAATATTTAAACATGTGTCCCATCGCTTTGCCACCTCTTAACACACTATTACTTTAACTCATATTTTACAATAGTTATAGTGTATTAAATTCCGTTTAATGCTTCTATTAATAAAAGCTAACAACCCCAGCCAAGAACATGTAGCTTTGTGTGACCATTGATTTAAAATATAATTATAACATTATTAAAACAGATGATTTGCAGATTTTTTTTCCATTTATATTATGCATTATTCTTTTTGAAATAGCATCAGAAAATTCAATCGCATACTGGAGTAGGAACACCGAATTGACATAGTCAGGTATATGTATATATGTTCTTTTTTTACGAGTTGTAAATAACGATTAGTAAATGACGATTCGTAAATAAATTCTTTTTTTGTTTGGAACAGGAGGTGTAAATACAGGGTAACGTAACATTTGATATTATTACAAAGATGTTTTAAATTATAATACGATCTTAATATCGTAGATTTCCGTGCGCTATTGTTGATATGAAATTATTTAATTTTACACGAAGCTTAATATACTTGTTAATATATTTTTAAAATAAATTTAATTATATTTCTGAATGCAAAACTATTTTTAACTATTTTATTTCAAACTATTTCTTTTAAATAAGACTATTACAAACCTTAAATAGATTTGCTAAAGTAGGAGAATCGTATTTGCATAATTCTTATTGATTTTATTTATTTTTTAATTCTTTTGTTTTATTTTTCTCAAATATGTTCTAATTAGACATGAAACCATCGAAAAGGTATATTTAATTTGCTCATATTTCAGAATTTAATCAGATAATTTAATGCCTCATTTGCATTCTTATTGAAATATAATATAATTTTACTTTCTGAAAAAGCTTACTTTCATTTTCTTTTATTAATAATTTGGGAGAACGTTTTAGGTAATCGAGTATTTAAGACAAAGAACAAAGAAACACTTTTATTCTACTAATAATTTTAATTACTTTAGAATCAAAGAAAATCCCCGTTAATTGATATGAAGAGATTTAGAAAATAAGTGAAAAGGCCTTTTTAAAAAAATGCCCCAGCTTCCACTTGTTTTTCTTTTTTGTTGCTTTGATTTTCGTTTCATAAGAAAAAATATTGTATATATTTATGATATATTAAATGCCCAATATTTTAAATATATTTTTAATAAATTAAAAAAAAAATTATGAATTTTATACAAAAACCCTGAAGATTATTTAGTGGTATACATTGAATAGATTAATGTTCTCAATAAAGGAAAAAAAATACATTAAATACGCTAAAGTAGCAATTATAAAATTTAAATATGTTTAATTTATAATTTTTTAATACTGATGGGTTATAAATTAATATCTGTATTAACCTTTAATATACCAAACCTACCTTGTTAACTTAATTTACTAAAAACTAAACATCCTCCATGTTTACCGCGAAATTCTAACTGTTTGGTAGGTAAATTGCCAACATTATGTTTTAGGTAGCTTTCAATACAAAAAAGTATAAAGCTACCTATTGCAGCCATTCGGAGGAAAGCAGTTCCGGAAAATTTCGATATATTTTCACCGATCATGACCCCCAGACCCCAAAACCACCCTCCGTTCAAATGTTGATTTATATATATATATATATATCTGACCTATGTCATACGATAACGCTCGTATTTATAAATCGATTTTGATGAAACTAATTGTGTGTATTAAGGTCACCAATGTCTCGACCGAGTTCGTTGGCCAGCTTGGTCCGCCATTTTGTTTCAAGATGGCGGCCATTTAAAAATTTAAAACTAAAATAAATATACAAAAAAATTAAAAATTCAAATTTATTTTTTAATTACGTGTTAGGCCTTGATACAAGGATTCCAGAGCATTTTTTGGTTTACCTCTATCTTAAAAAATGGCTGAGATAGAGCAGTTTGAAATTCTAGGGTGGCTGACATTTTGAAACAAAACAGCACATTAACGCGATTACTCGCAAATTATTTTCTTTCATTGTTGTAATAATTTTCCCAATCATACGCATAAAGCTATATATTCATATCCGTTAGCGCCAAAATTGGCAACATTGGCGGCAAAATTGGCGACAAAATTATCAAAATTTATGACATTTGGCGAAATATCGCCAAATTTGGCGACCAAAATAAGTCTTTATAAATGAAGCCAATTTGGCTATTGCTCAATAATTTGGCGAAATTCTTATTCAAATTCAGTATTAACGAATCTTTTGTAAACGTTTCTTTGCATTTTAACTTGCTGTTTTCGTGTAACCTTAGCTAAAATTTTAAAACGAAGATATAGGAAAGCTACCTTTTCCTCCCGGTACAGGCCGGAAGGACTTTTTTCGGTTTCTGATGGTCCGTAGAACATCAAAAAAGCTCTTACTTCAACAGGACTTACATCTATCCAAATTCTTATTCTATTCGGGGCAGCATTTGCATTCAAATCTTGAAAGAACACTTGACGCTTCAGCATTGGTAAATATGCATATAGTATCAACAATTTTACCATTAAGAAACCAGTTGAAAACTCCGAATATAGTTGTCACCTATCAGTTGAGTGCGTTGACCCAGGTGTTTCTCTGACAATGTTACACTGTTCACGGCGAGTAATCGCAGCACAGAACTTCTCCGCAATCTTCCTGATTTTGCAATGAACGCTTCATATACATCCGAACTATCATCATATGATGCGCTCGCAATGTCACTTTCTTCAGAATTCACTTCAAGATTGTCTTCAAATTCTGAGACATCCACTGGTGGAATATATTCCTCATAAGATTCGCTCAATGCATTTTCCACTCAAATCACTGTCATTCATCAGCTGACGAATTTCATTTTCCAACAGTCCTTTAAGGGGAATATTTCAAAATTTACAACATTCAGAATTTACAAAGAGCAACGATAGCAACATTCAGAATTTGTAATATAGTACACCAAGTGGGGTCCTGGTGGGACCCCATTATTTTTATTTTATTTATTTTACAGAACATTTTGTAAGTAAAATTACACATTGTTTATGTTAATCCGATTCTGGACACATAAAAATCAAGAGTAAAGTAATTGTTATAGATACGTTAGGATCCAAAAAAATAACATTCTGGTGTCCTCAGAAGAACCCTCCCCCCCTTTGTATATTAAGGGTTAAAAAAATATTTGTAACATTGTGCCAGGGTATGTGAAATCTATTTATATCAATATATATTTTACTGAAAGATTTTTTTGTCTTTAGAGGAAAAAGCGGAAACTTTTCTTGCTGACTGCAAAAATGGTACAACTGGTCAAAAACAACATGCGTTCTTTGATTATTAGGAGAAAAATACGAACATTTCCGAAACGGGAACATTATAAAGATCCGCCAACAAACCAACTAACTTAAGTTTTTCCAAACAATTTCAAAAGTACGGTCATGTTTTACAGTAGATATTTGCAAGGAAAAGTGCATGGGCACCATTTTGGTAAATTTGATATTTCAGATTACACCAGTCATCCCAGTTCAGATTCAAAAGTTTTTTTAGCTAAATCGCACAAAAGATAAAATAATTTGTCAACTTTGTATAAAATAAAAACATTTGCATTAAATAAACACTTTACACACATAAATTAGTAATTATCAATAAATTTGCTAAAATATTGCTATTGCAGCATTCTCAAAGTGAGACAGTTTTATCATCAATCAGTACTTTGTCTAATTAAAAATATATTTGAAAATAAAAAAAAGTATCAATTGTTACTCAGCTGTGCGCAGTAAGTTAAAAAAAATGTCCTCCCTCAAAATAAATTGCCTCATCATCCCCAATGTCAAGAAAGTTTTGAAATGGCTGCCCTGGAACAAGGGCAGGTACGGCTTTTCTAAAGTTTGAGTATGTTTTTAATCTACAAGAACAATTTGTAGCTGCCCCAGAAACCTATTTGCTGTGCAAGCCTCCTATTAAGAAGTCCTAAGTGACAGGTACATATGCTCATGTATGGCTGAAAATGACTATGTATTAATTACAAATTTATCAGCAGATTTATCCGAACAACCAAGCATTTCATAACGGATTTGCGATGGAAAATATAAAACGTATCATGACTGATAATCACATTCTGTATAAAATTGTATTCAGAGACGAAAGGTTTCATGTTTCAGGTTAAACGAATTGTAAAACCTATAGGATTAAATAATTGAAATTTAAAGTACTATAAATCGGTAAGTTTTGATCGTAGATGAATAGAATTTTTACTAGATATTTGTTAATGCATGTAGAATTTTTTTTCTAAAAATAACGTATGGGCATAAAAATTAAATATAACCCAGTGACCGTATAAAATTAAATTTCGTATCTTAGAAAAACAAATAATGTAAATTGAATTTTATATGATGAAGAACAGTATTTGAAACATTTTTTGAAATTGGAACTATCATAAAAGGACCGTCTAGTAAATAGCTATTTGTAAACTATAAGAAAGGACAATATTTATATACATAATAAAGATAAAGTATTTAAGTCAAATATACATAATTCGCCATTAATTCTCAACAACATACAATACATATATTGTCCTATGTTTATATCAGATTAATAGAACTCGCTTTATTTTTTATTTTTATCTAATTTATTTTAATTTATTTTTCATTTCTTGCTGTTTAAGGAAAAACTAATTTAATAATTTTAGTCACAGTTAAAGAAATACAGCTGTTGTATTAAAATAAGATGAGCGTGAAAAATACAAATATCTGATTGAGTTAGATAAGAAAATGTTTATCGGGGTTTTTTGGTCACAAATGAGTTGAAAAATGGTTTAGATACCAAACTCGTTGACCGATTTGTATGAAAATGAATACAGCTCTTTTGGACTTTGAACTGTTAAACATTCGACAAATGCGTTCTAAATAGAAATCACAGAATAGTGTTCACTTTCTCTCACACACATACATATCGGAATAATGGGAAAACACCAAAAGTGGACTCTTTGGACCACGAAATTAAAAAAAAAATCTAGAACATCTAACCGGGGCTTCCCGGGATAGAGAATATAGGTAAAAACCATTTATTTATTTTTATTGAAAACTCTAATATGTTTCTTACATTGAATCATTCTTTTTATATTCCCCCCTAACAGCACCAAAGATAATTTTTACATGAAATATGTCAATTATATATTCAAATAAAATCTAGAAATTTATAAAAAGCGGTAATTTCGTATTGGAATCGTGCCAGAAGTTAATAGTCGAAGAAATCGCTAAAAACTTTGTTAACTGCAGCAGTTTTTTTTTAATTATTATTCTCATATTTTCAACGGTTTTAAGCGCTTATTTCAATTACATGTCTGTTAAATTTATGTTTTATTTATACTATTTTATTTATTTCTTAATGAAGTTTTAATTTTGTTATGGAATATTAGCTGTAAACAAATGTTATTTTTTTAACACTTTCCAACCTAGTTGAAAAGTGTTTATGACTTCGGTTTGTCTGGCCGTCTGTCCGTGCTCTAACTCCCGTAAATATGCTCGGATTGCCCTGCAATTTTTATATGTTATTGTCGTTATCTATAGCATGTTCCCTATTTCAACGGAAGTGTGTAGCACTTATAGTTTTATTACAGGGACACTCAAACGAATTCCGTTACATTGCGGTCTATGGGGAAAAATCATTTGCGGTTTATTTAAATAACGTTTCACTATTTTAAACGCATTGAAATTTATATATATCACTAAGGTGCATTAGAAGAAGCTTAATATGGAATAGGGTGTGCATAGCACTTATACTTACTTTACAGGGACAGTCAAAAGAATTCCGTTACACTACGTCTATGGAGAAAAATCGTCTGCGGTTTATTTAAATAATGTTTCCCTATTTTAAACGCATTGAAATTTATATAAGGTTCATTACAAGAGACTTACTACAGAATATTGTGTGTATAGCAGTCATCGTTCATTTACAGGGACACACAAAAGAATTCTCTACTGTATGTTAACAATAATTCCTGGAAGTGCGTTTTAAGTTACTGAACGCGATTTTAAATCGCTTTTTGTATATTACGTGGTGTGTATAAATTCTGTAGATCCTATACAGGGAAGCACAAAAGTTCGGGAACACATCTCCGTATTATTTAACTCCAGACGGAGAATTTTAAACTGTGCTACGTGTCTCCTAACTGAACTAAAATTTAGCATCCTATGTAGTATATATACAAATCTATAGAGCATATACAGGGCTGAATAAAAGTATTCGGATTACTTAGATGTTATATTTTAGCTTATTAAAGAGTATGATTCCTAAAATTATTTTGGAAGCGTTGGAAAGTGTTCCATAATCTATGCTTGACGCATGATTTTTCGTTCTTGTTTATTTTGTTTACAGTGCAAACGGATTAATATTTTGAAATCGTCCGAAAGCTATAGGGATTAATTTGTTTTTTAAATTTTGCGTAAAATTTAATTTAAATACTATAATAAATGAGTAAATTGCGATACAGTTTTCAAACAAACTGCATTTGAATGTATTTGTTTCTCCTTGTATAACGGTGTAAAAATTTAAAATGTGCGATGTTTAGAGATAAAAAAAAATGCAAGAAGCAAAAATCACTTAACCGGTATTTCATCGTCAAAATGTAAAACTGTTGCCATTCGCAAAATGACGTCAACGCACGGACACATTTGTCCTTTTAATATAAATAGCAACATACACGCATGCATACATACATACATATGGACTCATTGTAAAAATACCTTTTTTTCTTACTCTATTATGTGTATGGAAAGTAAAAATAATTCGCTTTCAGCGCTATATATAATGTTTGGGAGAATTTTATTTCAAATATGTGTTTCATTCTTTAAATTTTAAAATAGATACTACGCATCAGAAATAATGAAATGTAAAAATACTGGAAAGTTCTTATATCTATTTAATCCTGTAGCAAAACGAAATATCTCAAAAGTCTTCCAAAAGTCTTCCATAGACTATTGTCATATTAGTATTTCACAAAATATCTATATTCATTCAATTTCAATAAATAACGCATTCTTTAAATTTCAGTTAACCTTTTATTTTTTATTTATTTATTTTTGTTGTTGTTGTTGTTATTATTCGGATAACTACTTCTATCATCTCTTCTGTAAGTCTCGAAATTTTTTTTAAATCATAACTACTATTTCCTAAATTTTTATCTTTATAAATTATTGTGGTATTGATATTAATTCTATAATCATACGTTATAATGCTTCCTCGGACTTAATGAGAGTCATTTTTTAATATGTTGTGCAGAGGAAGATTACGAATAAGTAACAGAATTCTAGTTAGATTCTTTAAAAATTTGAGCCGTTGTAACTGTGAGTTGTTTATTTTTGTTGTTGTTGTTGTTATTATTCGGATAACTATTTCTATCATCTCTTCTATAAGTCTCGAAATTTTTAAAAAATCATAACTACTATTTCCCAAATTTTTATCTTTATAAATTATTGTGGTATTGATATTAATTCTATAATCATACGTTATAATGCTTCCTCGGACTTAATGAGAGTCATTTTTTAATATGTTGTGTATACGAATAAGTAACAGAATTCTAGTTAGTTTCTTTAAAAATTTGAGCCGTTGTAACTGTGAGTTGTTTTGGATTTTAAAAATATTTAAGAAACAATGTTTTGTTTTGAAGAGAGCCCTTTCACCGTCATAATACAGAAAAATCCTCAAACGGTGAAAGATTTAATGATTAGAAAGTATTTTTATTTTGAAATATGTGTATTGTTCTTACAATTTTGCTGTATGTAAAATAATTAGAAGGGCAGACGGATTAAGGGATCTGTAAAAAAAGCCTAGAAACATTCAGCTAAGCAAAATCTTAATAGAAAGTTAAGAGGACACTATTATTGTATCTAAGTACTAAATTACACTATATATATATATATATATATATATATTAAATTTGATTAATATTTGCCAATATAAATTCGACAGGGGAATATACCAACCTCATTTCCTTTATTTATAATTTAAAGATTTAAATGAACTACTACCTCTAATTTTTTCATAATTTTAGTTTCAGTAGATTCGGAAATATAGGAGGGGAACATATTTTTGTAGTGCATTTTCGACTATATTTCTGAAAATATAATAACTAAAATTAAAACAAACATATTTTTGAGTTCGGTATTACGAAATCTTTTACACGATACCCGACACGATATACAAAAAGGAAACATTTTTATTCAAGTAACATAGTTATCCACCTGAATTTTATCTAAACATTTTTGTGAGTGACTAATAACATGAAAATATGTGGGTAAAAAGGCTTTATAATATAACAAAGTTCAAATTTTCCACGTCTGATAGTGTACGAGAAGAAGTGCTCTGACAGACGAACAGACAGACACAGGAGTGATCTTATAATGGTTCCATTGTTACTTTTTAAGTACGGAACACTAAAAAATAAAACATATATTAAAAAATGGCTAGTGGTTACTGTCTACTTATCAAAAACAACAAAACTGACTTTTTTAATCATTTCAAAATACATTAAAATTAGCTAAATAACCTTTATTTCAGATATTGTATAATATATTTAGACAGTCTTTGAACAAAGATCTTTCATAGAACTTAGAAATTTTCAGCCAATAATATTCAAAATAATATATAAAAAAATCCAAAACACATTAAAAAAAGCTAAATAACCTCTATTTTATAACATCTATTTTAGATCTTGTATAATGTATTTAAACAGTCGTTGATCAAAGATCATTCATAGAACTAATAAATTTTGAGCCAATAATTTTCAAAACAATGTCAAAAAAGCCAAAACACATTAAAAATAGCTAAGTAACCTCTATTTCAGATCTTGTATAATATATTTAGACAGTCTTCGAAGAAATTCCATTCATTGGATTAGTGAATTTTGATTCAATATTTTTCAAAGCAATATCTTAAAAAAGTTAAATAAAAAATTCTTTTAATTGGTCTAAACTATTGATCTTATCTACCCATGCACTTTAGTTTAATTTCATGTTTTTTCGGACATGCTTTGCACACATGTCTGTTTTCCGGAATATGAGTGAGTTAGAATGTTAGTGGAATAAGTCAATATTTAGTAATTTAAGAATTGAAGGGTTTTGTGAAACTTGTCTAATTGCCATTACTTTATGTGGTCCAACATGTGGTCCCTCTAGCGACTCTCTAAGTGACGTATGACTTATTCGACTGTCACACTGAACAGAAATTAATATACATTCAGTGAAAATATGGTTATCTAGATTTTTAAATTTTTGACTTACTGCACTGTCATTCTAACCCCCTCATATATATCTAGCGTACCCAAAGTTTGAAACAATGATCCTATAAGATCGTAATCAGAAAAAAATCTATTTTCACTTAAGACAAACATAAGAAGTGGAATAATCCGTCTTTATTAAATTCGTTTTTATCACTAAAGAATGTTTTTATCGAATTCAGATAGGAAACTGGAACATCATATTTTGGTTTCTTTCAAAAATCTTTCTAAAAAGTGTGTTCTGGCCGTTTAGATATTTAGAGGATAAAAAATACAGAATATCCCTGGACAATGTATATAGATTTACAGCAACAACTTGGGATTTGAAAGATTACATTAAAAAACCCCGATATAAACCTTGTTGTTTTATGTAAAGAATTAGCATGGAACTTTGTTTTAAATTACGATTTAGCTCTGTCTGATATAATATGTATTGTTTTTATAAAGATAATACGTATGCGATAAAAAGCGATTATATGTGATAAAAACAGAATCTTTGAAAAATAAGAACTTCAGACTATAAAGATAGAATCAATCTTTTTTTTATGTTTTTTTATTTTTTAATGTTTTTTCAGTTACCGTCTGGATTTTATACAGGTTTCGTAATTGTGAACCGTCCAGTCGCTGCCCTATAAGGCGAAAAAATATATATTATTTAATACTGTAAGTAATATTTACATTTAAGTCAGATGCTTATTTAAAATGTACTTAAATTATTTAAACATGATTTTTTTTCTATTATAATCTGTCAACCCATAATGAAATTAATATCTTAAGTTCATACTTTAGAATCTGATATGTATTTCACAACTTCATAAAAATAATTTCCATTTATAAAATCTATTTTTATAATGCATTTGTAACGTGCTTTTATTAACATCTCAAGATAAATAATCGTGATTTAACATAAAAATGTTTCGAAATTTCACAAGCATTTTATCGTTATATTAGTCTTGTTATTTTATTGCAGAAACTAATATGTTTGTTTAAATTTTCTGCAAATATGTTTAAAATTCACAAATGTATTCTTCAGGTTACATGTAATAAAACCTTCTAGAAAATGGTTGATTATCTTAATGGTGTCTTTATCTATACCGGAAAACAAATATTTCTGAGAAATTTGTTATTTTAAAATTCATTTCAAGAATCATTAAATATTCATTGAATAATAAATGGAAGGTTATATTTACCTTGGATTTAAATAAAGCATTAGAGCATTAATGTTTTAATAAAAACGTTTTCAACGTTTGGCATTTTAAAGTTCAATAAATTTTCATTAAAAAAAATCATATGAAGATTAAGGCTATATAATATATTAAAAATTTTGCATGTATCAGGTTTATTTATTTATTTATCCAATTTCCTACGAGTAATACAAAATAAATGTAAATGTAATAATTATATTAAAATAACCATGATAATGTTTTAATATTTACAAAGACATTATTACACAATGTATGCTATAATAGTACTGGAAACTTCGAGAGGCTTTCGAGGCGGCTTCGAATTGCAGTGGGCGGAACTCTTCGAGCTAGTAACAAAATCTATCATTCAGTAAAAACAAAGCTTTCATAACCGAAACATATATATAATTTCAAGATAAATTAGGTCAACATTAATTAGGTCAATTTTACTGCAAATAATATTCTTTAATTTATAAGGGGGGTTAGGTATTAATTATTATATTATGAATTATTCAGGAGTATATGAAATACAATTTACAGTGATGGAACAGTGGCGCATCATTTGGGCGATTGTCACCGTTAAATTTTAATAGCCTTAAAAAATCTCAGAAATTCTGTACCTAGTTAAGACGAAGAATAATATTTAAATTTACCGGTATCAATTAGTTTTATGCTGGCCACTGTTTCCTCACTGCTTTTATTAAAGAAGACGGATAAAAAAATAGAAAAGGAGCATGTAGCTGATATTAAGTGTAATAGAAAACCTACAGCCCTATCAAGATTATATCAAGCAGAAACTATCCAAACGAATTTCAATGAAACTAAGATACTTTTTAATTCCAATCTATAATATCCATCTATTATAGCAGAAACCATGCAGATTGTAACACGTAAAAATGCAATATATAACGTTGCAGCATCATTTAACTTACCAAAAATTGTGGCTGTAGTAACAACATGGTTACAAATATGGAAATAAACATCCAAGTAAAAGTAAAAAAAATAACGTGCGTAATTTGAAAAAAGTACATGAAAAATTAAATGATAGCGTTTCAAATAAAAACTTCATAGGGCGTACAATTATAGAATATTCTTATTTGTTTTGATAATGGCTCAGAGAGAGTCGAAACATGTTAACAGTCTAATGAAACTTATTTTATGTTTTTATAGTGCTTTTACTTTCCACATTTTAGAATTAAAAGAAGTATTATTATTACAAGGTGTTATAATTTGTTATATTTTTAGGGTAACACTTTTTTCTGCCACACCACTTACTGCAGAAGTGTTATTATTCGCAATGCAAAGTAACTTCTAATAAGACAAATTAAACTGTATTCAGTCAAAACGTTCATAAGAGAATAAATAATATCAGGGACGATGATTGCACTGAGTATAAAAATGATTTTATGAAACTCATAATTTATATTTAGCTCATATCACTACTGCGAATAAAAACAACCAAGTTTAATATCAATTGTATCAGTTGATTCCTCAAATTCTTCGCTACAATTTGAATCATTCTAATAATGTTAATTTATTTTTTTAATGCTTTGGACGTTTACTGATTAAATAATTCATTTCGGAATAACTTCCACTTCTTAGTTAATTATTTCAACATTCTTACAATTGACTGATAAAAAAAAAAAAAAAAAAAGAAATTGGAGAAACCGTATTTCAGTGATAGTTGCCAAACCTTCCGAAGTTTGAATTCCACTCTTTTTAAATAATAATTTCGACTTAATTCTTTGTTGAATTTCTGTCATTAAATAAAACGAATTTTTTTAATTTGAAAAATCAGATGATTTGGCTATATTGAACTGGTAAATACACTTTGATGTCCAATCTTCATTTTTCATTCTGACAATTTATCTTCATTAAATTATGTCAAACATTTGTGAATGGCAGATAACTTTTAATATAATTTTAATAAATCCTTAGATGTATGCGAGTAAGTATTTATCAGTATAAATGTAATACAAGCAAGAAAGATCATGCAGCACTCATAAGATGATACGGTTACGAAACTAAATATTGTCTAAAATACCGAATCCAAATTACACGCGTTTACAGCCCAAATGCTTAGGTATGCCTTCGGAGATTCGTGTGAATTTCAGTGAAGAAATTTCTTACTTATTTAAAAATTATTTAATTTATTTATTTTTTTAAATTTTGTATATAATTTTATTTTAACTGCCTTTAAGTTGCGTCACATTTTCATCAAATTTTCATTTTTTAAAATATTTAATAAATGCTTCATAATATTATTGATGTGAAGTAAAATAGTAGTAAGTAGTAAATTACTTATTAGCTTCAATACAAAACACCTATCAATTTATAAAAAAAGATAAATGTATACGTATTATGTAAGTTCTTAAATTTTCAGATTTAAGATCACTTTCTATATTACGTTTTGGTTGGTTATCTATGAGTACACAATCTCTCGGATCTCATATTTAAACATGAGTATGTACCTATGCTGTAGTTCGTGATGTTTATCATATCTAGTACTAGTGTTAGAACAAATATGTTCGTGCAGTTCGCGCTACGTGCATCTTCTATGTACGTGTTAGAACAACTAAATCAAACATAGGTAAATTACTAAATGCTTGGCGGGACGCACGCTAGTTTGCGGCAGGCCACATACGTCCCACCAACCATGTGTGATTTAAAGTGACAAATATTGTTGTAAATCTCTAGAAATATGATTTACAAACCTCTTTTAATGTCTTTTTCCGCAATTCCAATACATAACTGAATTTTATAACTCCTCTGAATATATTTTCCATTTCTACACACTTGGATATTTTTCAAAGAATTTGTTATATTTTGTTTAAGGTAGTTGCATATATATTATCATCCGTTTTTCATATTTCTTGCAATAACTCAAAGATTAATATTTCTAATTTGATATATGATCCCCCATTCAGAATGGCCAACATTCAATTAAATATAATTCATTCAGTTGTAAAGATAGAGATAGGCAATTTCTTGCATCGACATTACTGATTCAAAAGAAAAAAAAAATTCAAATTCCGAAATCTGTCTGGGACGGCTGTATACAAAACTTATTTTTTTTTAAAATAGTAATTATAGGGTTATTTCATTAAAGTAATATTTTTTCCAATTTATATAAAACATTTATAGAATTTTCATTGCCCAGTTATTTCTAACACATAAATAAATAAAGTGCGTTTTAGTCTTTTAACACTGCATTATTAGAAAAGGATTCTTAAAAATGAATATCCTTTTTATAATTGCCCATTAGAAAATATAAATTAAAAAGTAAAAAATATATTTTTTATAAGAATATTTTAAAAGCAAACTCTATAAAACATAGTATTTAAATATATAATGCATAAAATAATTTCAAAATATTTATTTTATAACATATAATGAATTCTCAATAAAATGTTTTATACATTAAAAACGTAATATTCTGTAAATATAACAGCTACAATTATTTAATTTGGTTGCGCAATTATTCTTCAGAGTGATTAAATATTATAAATTTACTATGAACAAATCTATATTCAATGTCCTACAAATAAAAATTTCTTTTAATTTTAGAGCACACTTTAAAATAGATATACATTTTTGCTTTATGTGAACTTTTATTCAATGGAAGCACTGTTGTGAAATACAACTGAGATTCTCTATACATATGACAGTCTTTCATCCATATTCCAAAACATGAAAAAAAAGAAATAAACAAATATAATCCAACATATTGATTTTGAAAAAATAAATTTAAATTTTTCATTTAAAAGAGGTTTACTTTTTAAATATCAAAATATTTTATTTTATATGTAAAAAAAAAATCCCTCCCATGCAATCTCAACAGGAAACAACAATGTTATGTGCTCTTTTATTTTACTGTATTAAAATCTTATAATATTGGATATGTAAAATTTTTCTTTCATAGGCTTTAAAAGCAGAGAAATAATTCGAATTTTAAAACTTGTGTTCTCAGTTTATTTCTTGACGTATTTTGTGCCAGAACATACAATGCACATTGCAATGTACACAACAAACACCAACACGGGGCGAAACAAACATTATTGATTGTGAGCCAAATCTGGTAACCCCACGCATCTGTGTTATTACATATTATCGCCAGCCATCCAGCGCCGCAGCGAGCGCGATCTGAAACGGGGGTCATATGTGGATGTATACCGCAGAGCTCGGAGAGTGCACTTACAGCTCCTGAATGCTTCTGAGCAATACAGTGAAGTTCACTTAACGGGACAAGAAAAGATCCCGTACAAGTGCGCTTGCTAACACAGGGAAACTCTAATAGTGTTTTCAGTGCAAAAAAAGGATCCGTGATTACAGCTTCAAAAATGGATTTCATCGATTTATGTGTGTATTGAAATTTTTCTGTCGTGATATTGCAGTGTGTATAATTTCCCTTTCGCGCTGATACTTAAGGAATTTTAGAGAAATTTTGTAGAAGGAAGTGCGAAAATGTGGATGAAGAAGAGTGTTGTCATATTCATACAGGCTGTGTTTGGAATTTACGCAATTAGTTCAGTTTTTGGAGCCGTGAAAGAAATAACAGGTAAGGATGAGAACAAATGTGTTGAAATATATATATGTAGGCAAATATATTTCTAAGTAATTAAAAAAAATTGCTATTAACATTTTATGGTATGTATATATCCGGATACATATGCAATGAAATCGTAAATACATTCGGATACATGTACATTATATATTTAACTCACTCACACATACACATATCTGTGCGTTTGCTATTATATAAATTTGCTACTTATTAATCAAAATAATACAGTTTTGTAAAAGTCAAATACCGGTAAATTCTGTAAAATGAAATATATTTTGAAGATAAACAAGATTTGTTTTCTTTTATTTTAAGCGTAAACAATATATATATATGAATATATATATATATTTCTAAGTTATGATTACTACAAAAAGAAGCCAAAAATTATATCTAAACATTTTTTGTGAAATAATTATAGTTTTAAATAATATTAATGAAATAATAATAATTTAAAATAATAATGAATTTGTAAAAATGAATTTGTAAAAGAATTGTTAAATTAGGAATAAAAAAATTCTATATAGATTATAATTATTTAATATAATTGTGGAATAACACGCAAATATTTATAATATAAACAATGCTCTAAAAAGTTTTTTTTTCATAAGCTAATTATCTTAACGGGATATACTTCTTATAAATAAAATTAAATAAAAGTGTTCAAGACGTCAATAGTTGCAAACCGATTTTATTGTGTAATTTTATAAGTTATTAGACTAGCTTTCAAGAGACGAAATAACTGAAGTGATTAATATTGTATACAAGTAATATAATATATAATATTATATTATAAAAAAATATATTTTATTGATTTATTTTCCCTATGGGGTAATATTTTTCTTTTATAAAAAGCGGTCACGTTAATTTAGTAACGAAACGATGGACTTAAAAGAATTAAATAAATTAAAATTGACATCTTCAAAAAGAATAAAAAATTGTAACTAGTTTTATAGACATAGAATTACACGGTTAAGTACATAAACAGATCTATATAGAGAGATGCATATACTAATATATTTTTAAATGAAAAATCATATGTATAGTTCTAAATGTTTCAATGTTTCAATAATTTATGTTTCACTATTAAAAAAACAGGAAAATTTGTATGTAGCCAATTTTACATGCTGAACTAAATAGAAATTAACATTAAATCTCGCTAAAGCTGCATTATAAAACATTTCTCTAACCGAATAGTATAGAGTATTATTTTGTACTTGCATTATTATTTTTTATGAATTTTACTCATCGTATATCAGATATCATGATACGGAAGGAAGTAGTTTGCTTCAATAAAAAAACGTTTTTGGATCACACCAAACTAAAATCAGTTGAAATTTTTTCAAGAATTTACCCTTTGAATTTTGTATATACTAAAATATATAATTATCAAAGAATAAAATAATTTACAAAAAAATAATTTTTTTTTATTGTATGAGAGAAACTTTACAGATAAAAATATGTATCGTGATAAAGTAATTCGCTATATCTTTTCAAATATAAAAATTTCTAGAGATGGTCCCTCGAGTAAAAATGTAAAGAATAAGTATTAAAAGCATAGAAGAAAGTTTTAAGATATATTATTTTATGAAACACGGAATAAATGTACTACAGATACCGTCATCTTTAAGTGGTTTACGATATTACGATAGTGAAAAATTTAGCAATTCTCACTTATTTTTTTTCAATTAGATGCATCAATTTGTAAGTGAAGAGAAGCAAAAAAATTTTATTGAAAAACGTACAGATTTATTTTACATTTACTAAAAAAATATTTTGTGTGATTGGTTAAAAAATAGAGAGCAAAAATACATTGTATTGCATAAATATTTGTAATTATTTTAAGGGATTTTTTTGTCTTTAATCATGTAGTTATTACAGGTATTTAGCAATTTATTGTGAAGAAGCGGTTTTATTTAATTACCTGTAAATAAACATACATTGTAAATAACACATAAAAATATAAAGAGTTATTAATTTTTTTTTTACTGTAATGTAAATAAACATAACGTTTTTCCATTTTATTATACGTCAAGATTTTTATTTTATATTCCGCATACATTCTAATTTTGTTTCATATGAAATATTATTTAAACTCTTTGCTTCTTGGTACGTGTATAGTTAAAATCTAACGCACGATTTAAAGAATCGTAGCGTAAGATTCAGAACATGCATTAATTTTAAATTAATCCATCTTTTAATGCCAGAGAAAATAATATCTAAAGAGGCTTGGTGGTAACCTTTGAACTATTTTAAAAAAGGAAATTCAATTATTGTGGTAAGTTTTGAAAAGAATATTTAAAAAATATATAAAAATAAAACCCCACTTCTCCTATAATTTTTAATTTGTTGAAACGTTTTTTGCGGACTTTTTTTTACATGTGTGGATTATAAAGGTAATTAGCAGATTTCCCAAAACTGAATTAGTTTAAGAAAAATAAATAAAATGCCATGACAAAAACATAACAAAACAGTAAAAATATATATCTATTATTTTTATTTAGAAATTTTTTTTATTATTTTTATTTAGAAAAAATATTTATTATTATTATTAAAAAAATACATATATATATATATATATATATATATATATATATATATATATATTTTATTAATGAAAATCCGATCCTCAATTTTATGAAGTGCACTCGATAAAAAATTAGGAGTGAATTGAAAAGTGTATGTTGAAGTTTTGTCCCTTTTAACTTACTGATACACTAAAAAGAAAACACAAACAGGGAAAAATAAATTTTAAGATTGCAACTCTGAATCATTAAAGTGTAATTTCAAGCAGTATTAGGCAATTTTCATGGATGTTTAATTATCAGATCTTTACGGCTTTCGTTAGAGTATACTACTGCTGACTAAATTAATTTTAAGCCAAAAGTTCAAAATTGATATTCCGCCATTTTTCTCAAAATGAAGCGTACCGATTCCGCTTAACGAGGTTAATGTATACATCAATTTTAATAACTATTTCCTTTACACAATAATATTTTAAATGTATCATGTTTATAACATTTCATATGCTTTAGTTCGATTATCAATACTACTCCGCACGATAACTTATATACAGGACCGTCATAAGATACTCGTGAATGCTGGATTTGACTCATTTTTAAGGGCATTTACATAAAAGTAAATTAACTTCTATCTTTTTCTATAAGTATTCGGCTATGAAAATGTATATTAACAAGGTTTTAAAATTAAGAATGTTTATACTCGTATTTTAAATAGAATTTATATAAATATAGCATAATTATCACTAAATACATGATTTATATTGTATGCAATAGAAATGTGTAATACAATCATACTAAAAAAAGTACAACACAATAAAAAAGTTATACTATTATAATTTATTATAATTTATTTATTTTTAATGAAAACTTTTTTGATAACACACATTTTGCAGAATAGAAATCTTCGCAGGTTTGGAAATATTCAGGGCCTCATCGGACCGCATTTTTAAGTCGGCTTAGATTACATAATGTACGACTAATATAAAAGAGCTCTAATGTGACCAGTTAACTTCAATATAAGATTCAATTAAGAATCGTTTGATCGTTAGCTAGTTTCCTAGAGAATATACAAGCAGTTTTCCTAATATGTCAAAAACAATCATTGTTTCATAATTTAAGTCTAAAAATCAAAGAATGCATAATTCTTCCAAAAATGTACACTTACAAAAGAAAAAAAGTAAGTAAATTCATTAATTTAACTATCTTTTATACTAATTTCAGAAATATTACGACAACAAGAAAAAATAAATTTGTAATCTTTTGTCGCTAAACATAGCAGTATTCTTTTTCAACAAAAAACCGAAAGTCTTTTATGAACAGAACAATACCATGAGTTCAGCTGATTAATTAACAATGAATAATCAATTTATTATAGGTTCATAATTCATTATTTACTAGAATGCCATGTACTCTTCTATTTATATTTTAATTAGTAAAATATTTGATAAAAATTCATGTAATAGCATGTTTCAAAGCTATTAATTTTCGTTGAAACCAGTTATTAACTGATGAACGTACTTTAATAGTAAAATTAATTAGTTCTTGTATATTTTCTTTATCTTAGAGAATATTTCCATAGGTTGTTGGAAAGAATATAATATGTACTCACATATTTTAATATATTTTTAGGGTAAATAGCAATTAATATGTTTTATGTTGAAAATTCATTAAATATAATAAAATAATTTTCATATTTATTTACTTACAGATTTAGTTGGTTCTAAATTTTAAAAACTAACTATATTTTAAAATGCACACAAAGTATAAAATATTACAGATCGTCATTAATAATAACAACAACAACAACAAAAAAAAAAAGATGAAATAAAAAATGAAAAAAGCATGAATTTCATTAAGATTTTACGAGCGTAAAGCTAAGACAGTAACATATAAATAAGTAACATAAAAATAGTAACAGACAGTAACATATTAATAAGTAACATAAAAATAGTAACAGACAGTAACATATAAATAAGATACTTTTCTTGCTAAGGCAGTAATGCAACAGTAATGCTTACAACAGTAATACATATATATTTTTAAAACAATCATTTTGCACACGAATTTATTTCTACTTTCAATAAATCTTATTTATATGTTAATTCTGTATTTTATATGATATAGCATAATATAATATGAAATTTGCATTAAAACATATAAAAAATAGTCTAAAAATTTGAAATGCAAAAGAATGTGGTCTTTTTGTCAATATTTTTCTTTTGGAACTTGAATATGAAGTTTTGTTGCATATGGTTTTATATACTCCAATTTGTTTATACACATAAATCACATAAGATCATTTTAAAATGCATTACATATTGTTTTCAGCGAACTATATTCAGAGTATTTGTATGCTATCAAAATGTGTTTATTTTATTCGAGAAATATAAGTTTCAAATTCGCATTTTTTACACTTTTCATAAATATATTTCCATTTATATTTAAGTTTGCATTAGTTTCTCTCGCTGACACAATGCTTTAAAAGCACAATAAATAAGCAATATAAGACTCCATAGATCGAAAATCTGTTTTAAACAATATAAAATCTTGATCGTTTCATTCCCAAACATTCATGGGTCACAGTACAAAACAAAATCGGGATTTATGAATAATATTTGAATAAAGACTATTTTTGAAGAAATTAATAAAGATATAAATTAATAGACGTCGAAAACTTTTAAAAAACAATAGTAATATTTAAAAAATAGCAATATGTAACATATTTTGACAATATTCTTTCCAATTAATAAAAACAATAGTGTTAACATGTTAAAATCCATCAGGGCAAAGATGATAAAAGCTCAGTCTATAATTTAAATATGCAATTAGATATCTTTTTACATGTATAAAAAATAATCTTCCAGAATATTTAAAGTAATTCTATAAAATTCTTTATAAATGTGAATTCTAGAAAAATCTCATGTTGATTAAGATATTTAAAACAAAGTTAATTAACCATAAATAATTAGATTCTGTATACTCTTGATGTTCATATGAAAATAGAAATACGAGCACTGTTCTCATTCTTAGTTATAAACATTAACCTCTAAAGAATTCCAAATCATGCGAAATTTCAAACTCTAAATATATTAAAACACGATGAAAAACTTTTAATGTGAATCTATGCGAAAAAAAAAACTTTCTATTTCCGTTAACATTCTAAGACGTTCTAAGACGTTTAAATATTTTTCATGATATTTCTAATAATTTTACATTAAAAGTTTCATTTTTCTTTAATTTATTTAGATTGTATTTTTCCTGTAAGAAAGACATCTAAAATGGACTTCTGCAATCTATTATTTTTCTAAACACGCAAATTAATTATTTTCAAATAATAACGAGTAAAAAATTTTATTTTTTATTAAGTAAATTATAACTAATACATAAAAGTTAGCATTGCGTGGTTTATGTTTACAATCATCAAAACTTTCTGCATTTAAACTTTTCATTTGAAAGAGTATAATAAGCATATGCGACATTAAAGATCTATAGTTATTCGAAATATTATATAATGTCTTTAGAGAACTTTTATTTATTGCGAATTGGTATGTATTGTCTTATGCGAATGTAATTAGATATTGTATTGAAACGCTCTTCCTGACTTGAAGTTTAAATATTCATTTTATATATTCATTTAAGATAAAGTAATTGAGTGAACACGAAACATGCCGAAATTAAGTTTTACCTTTAATGTAATTTAAATAAATAAAATAATAGATGTAACTGTCTTTCAATATAGCTGTACTTGACTTTAGTTCCAACATTTCAGTCTTCATGTTCGTCAATAAAATAGTTCTTAAACAAATTAATCTTATGTTTCAAAAACAAATCTGAAATCTAAGACAAATTTATAATATTGTATATATTAAAATTCATATTTTTTACAGTCAGTTTGAACAGAGGATATTCTTTACATATTCATTTTTTACAATTTGAAGTCATGCAAGATGCAAGTATTTTTTTTAAATTGTTATTGTTCTTATTTTGAGAAAAATAGTTATGTTTCTAAAATATTTTTTCGTCTAAAACTTATTCCTGTTCTTATTTTGTTGTTACAAAATTAACCTTTTATATATATGTTTTTTCAATTTTTATAATAAAATAATACAAACGTAACAAAACAATTGTATCAGTCATTATGATAATAATTATTTTTAAATACAAAAATTGTATCCCTAATTGGTTTTTAAGCAGCATTATGTGTGTCTAACTAAACTAAACTTCTAAACTTTTAGACACGTTCTCTTATAAATCTATTGCAATAAATTGCAGTAATATTATTCTAAAGTAGGTACATAATTACGTAAATACATAGAAAGGTTAGGTAACTTTAAAGAATCTGCGTAATAATATCATAAGAGTGTTGGTTATACAGAAAATATTTAATCTAAATATTCGTTATTAAAAAAGTTAAAGAGAAATTGATTAATGGATTTTTTTTCATTAGCTTAATCCTTTTAAATATTTTCTTACTTTTTAAACTAATGACATTTTAATTACCTATTCAAATTCCTTGTTACAATGTTTAATTTAACAGGAATTAGAATGTTTTACTATTTTTTCAAAATATAAGTTTAAAACAAGAATTTTATTTAGCTGAAAACAAGTTGTATTTGACCGTTTATTATTATTATTTTCTTATGAAAATTTATTTTTATCGATTTCATATATGAAACATTTAACAGGTGATTAAAATTTTTTTTATCGCTTGCTTAAATATAATTTTTCTAAAAGATCATCGTCTTAAATATATTTTTACTATTGATAAGAATACATTCCCACATATCGCATTTAGGTAGTATCGCAAGTTTCTTAAGATGTTCAATTTTCACAATAATATTTTAAACTTTCTTTGTTCAATCATTAAAGAAGCTGAAAAATAAAGAGATGAAACAGTCCTTATTTACAATTTCATTTTTATTTTAGTTTGGTTAAGATAAATAAACCGTTTTTCTTTATTTTTTTTAAATTATCTGCTCAATCTGAGCATAAAAAATATTTATTATTGCAAATTAGTGCAAATTATGTTAAAAAATAAGCTTATAGGGTCGTCTTCATACTGACATGTTTACCCAATTCTGAAATTTTAAATACGAGCACCTAATTTTAACATTATATTTGAATTTTTAGATACATTTTACCTTCATATATCAGACGGTGTTTTAAACTTGTGATGTTATTTTTTTCTAACAATTACAAAACAGTCTGCATTGCATGTTGCTTTTGACACTATTCTACATTACTTTTTCTTTTGAAAGTATGTTTTGTTACATTCAAATTTTAAAGAGTATTTCTTAAGCTTATTTAAAAGAAAAAAAATTGTGATTACTTACGGACAATAGTTCCTTTATATATAGTGGATATGTGGAATTAGATTTATTTATTAAACATTAAATTTTAATTGTTTCATATATACATCACTACACAGTTTAGGGTAAAAACATAACTCAAAAACTAATTATCAGACTAAGCTGCAATTTTGGATTCGCATAGTTGAAGTTCTAAAAATATATTTCTGGTAAATAAATTATAGTTTATAATTCATATTTTTAGAACATTAGTGTAAAATTATGCAAATTTATGTATTAAATGTATGATTTGTAAACTATGCATTTTTAACAGAAAACATCAACAATGCCTGTAGTTTTTTAGCATTACTCACAAAATACTGTTGACGGCAAGTGATATTTTAAATTCATGCTTCTAGAAATCGAATTCTGTAAAAAAAAAAATTCTAGGTTAGTGTATTTTTCAGAAATGTATTTCGAAAATATGTATTTTTTAAATTATTTTTCGGAACAGATATGGACAGTAACGTATGAATTTTGTAGATTGAAATCGATTTCTATAAGCATTAAATATGCAATAAAAAATTACAGCTCATTCCGCAAAGCAGTTTTTGAGTCACTCTTAAAAAACAACATCTTAACATTTTTTATTTATTTATTTATTTATTTATTTTTGCAATGGTTACAAATGAATATAACAGTAGGAGTTTAAACCTTCATAATTCCTAATCTACTTGACCAAATCACTTCCCGTTTGGTATCCTAAAATAAAATATACTGAAAAAAGCCAAATATGATGTCAAAAATATATGCGTTAGTATTTAACAGTTCAGAGTTATATGCTACATCTTTGTGAATATGACCCCCATAGCTTTTGTTAATGTAAATCAAAAGAAGACAAGACTTCCAGTCGAATCCCTATTTCTGTTTTCTTCTGTCACAATTTAGAAATTAAAATGTATTACAAAATTAAAATTACAAGGTGTTTAATTAAGTAAAATCTTCTCGCAAAATTATTTTATGCTGCAACTGCATTTGAAAGACGGTAGATTATAAGCTACGTTATGTCTCAATTTAAGGATATATACATAATGAGCAATTTCACATCTAATTTATTTTATGAAAAATGTTTGGGAACCAATCAAATCCCTTCAAATTATTATATGAGAGAAGCATTATGTAATTTTACCTTTTACAACATAACCAACATTAATTGCTAAATTTCCCTAAATTGAGAAAAAAATGTACTTTGTTATTTAATTACTTCAATAATACGTAAATACTTGAAATGGCTTGAATTTGGCACTGAAGTTTAAAACAAATACACAATATGGTTCCACTAAAACTCTATCTTTCATGAAATAAAGACCCTAGTAACACGATTAATCATTCTGACTATTAGCTTATTCTTGAAAAACAAATGTCAGAAAAGCAAAAAGCGAGTCCATTTCTGCCCTAGATTTCCAGAAATACGCCGCTGTGCGACTTTCGTTCCGTGAAAACAAGGATAAATAAAATCTGTGGCTTACAAAATCCATAATCTTTATTTATAAGTATAAAGTTCTCATATTTTTTCATAAGTACCGTATATCCCAGCGTATAACGCGCTTCCATGTATTATGTGCACCTTCAATTTGAGGTTATATTTTCTATTTTTGGTATATTAGCTGTATTTCGCGTACCTCTTTTTTTGAAAAGAAATGCTCATGAGATATATAACAAAAAACAAAATAATTAACATTGGAATACATTATTAAAAAGTATTTTTAATGTAATGTGATATAGTCAAGAATATATTTTTGTAAATAAATACACTTTAGAAAAAAAAGACAGATGTTCCTTAAGGGTAATATAATAAAACTACAAACGAACATATACAATAGTTCTGAGTACATACACGATTCCGAAAAAGTATCCTTATCTTTAGAAATCTCCAAAACCAATATATTTTGGAGATTTAAAGAATCATTTATAAAACAAAAAAAAAAAAAAAACTTTTGCTGCCACTGATTTTCGTAAACGTTTCCGAGTAGTTTTTATAGAGTATTAATGAGTTTTTGAACTCGTAATATAGGTTATTCTAATGATATGATTTCTTAATTAAACATTTTCATGTTCAACAAATATGCTTCACAGACAGACAGGATAAATTAACTGCATTAAAATTACAATTATTTTGATATTGTTGCGTGTATAAATTCAATTATGCAGCTGAAAACCTTTATTTAATCGATATTCCGGTTTGAGAAAACTGAGTAATATATCAAAAAATCTACTCGGAAACGTTTCTGAAAACCAGTGGTAGGAAAATGTAGTATATTTTCATAGAATTGAAAAAATATATATATTTATATGTTTTTTTCACAGTGTAGCATGCTTAATAATGTAGAAGTCTCAGTTCGTATTATTGTATTTTATTTCATATTATTTCATATTTCATTTATATAACAGTTGTATAACGCGCACCTATAAATTCCAAACAATTTTCTTGTATCAAAAGTGCGCGTTATACGCCGGAATATACAGTACTAATTCTCCATGGTACTATAAATTAATGCAATATTTGTATCGGTTATCTCAAGTTTAAAATACAAACATTCTCTTCGGCCCCCAGTGGCGTCAAGATCATCACGTAAATGTCTTATCCAATGATTGAATACTATGGAAAGCAATTATTACTTATCTTATGCGAGAATGAATTTCACCCCTTGAAGGGTGCGAGGATAGATGCGAAATGTAATGGTTGAAGTATTTCTTAGTAGGAATTTCTCAAATAATTGTTTAACGAAGGTTTCAATGAAGTAATTATTCTGTTATGGAGATATGAAATTCACAAGGGCTTAGGGCCAGAATCTAAAAGGAGCACAGGCATTGTAGAATTTAATACACAAGTATATAAATGCACCTGTATATATGCATACATGCATGTGTATCATCACTCAGCACGTGCTTTCAAAAAAGTACTATATTTTATTTCGTTACTTTATCTTATTTTATATATATTTATATAAAATTATATTTTTGTAATCTAAATAAAATAATTACATTCGTATTGTGGCTATACATTATTTTACAGTAGTATCAAGATATTTTAAATCATTTTTAATATATATTACTTTTATTCATTATTAATTTAGCTGTACTGTCTAAAATACTTTTTCATTTCGTATTGTTAAATAATAATTGTTCTATGACATATTTTAAAATTTATATATATGTTGCTACGGTCATTTTTAAAAACCTTATTGGCCAAAGTCCTTTATTTTTTCTTCAAGATTTTCTTATAAATTCTTCAAGAGTTAAGCTTAAATAAAGCGTCAATTGTTTTCTGTAAGACAAAATGATTTTTCTACTGAATAAAATGACATTTTTTAAAAATTGAAACTTAACTAAGATTTTAAAAATGCTCATTCGTGTTCTTATTGTTTACAATAATTGAAATAATTCCAATTTTTTAAGATACAGTACTTTTTTTCTTTTAAAGTCAAAGTTTTTTGTTCTCCTATAATATGTGACTAACATACATGCAGATAAAAAAATTAAAATGTATATTCAGTAATTTAAAATATCTAAATATCTTCTGCACAGCAACGAATATTGTAAAAGTACAAATTGACATTGCGCATGTTCACCCTTAATGATGACGTACCGTTTTTTAGGTGGGATGTATTACTTTTATAATTAAAGTAGTTTATATCTTACTAAAATGTACGTGGAAATTACGTAAATAATAAAATGTGGGACACGAAAGGGGAGGGGACGCCAAAAGAACAATGCATGAAACAAATGTAATAAAAATGGTTTTCTTAATATTTGTTTATACATTATTATTTAAAGTAGTAACAATAGCTTTTTCACGTTTTTAATTTTATCTAGCAATGAAAATAATATAACAACCTGTACTATTGTTATGAAACTGGTTCTTAGAAAATGATACATGCTGGCAAAATTTGGATGTCATATTTAGATTTAGTAATGTCGCATCTAAATAGTTCAAATATTGGTTTTGTAGGAAGGTAAAATATTTATTTATTTATCTTTTGGCCGACCATGCTTGTTTTACTTTGGGTTGTTTGTAAATAGAAATGAAGCGAAATGAATATAAATCAGTAAAAAGTCTTTGTTTATTGGCACTGAATACTTTTATGCATCTAATCTTTTATTTGGATTTTCATCATGTTTATTTGTCTCAGAGATACGCACAAAAATAATAGGTTTTTTTTCGTGAACAAGATAATGTTTTCCATTTTTTGTATATATATCTATTTGTTAATTTTTTTTTAATAAATATGCGCATTGAATTATTTTTAATATCCTAGAGATATAATTTAAGAAATTTTAGCGGAAACTAAAATCATTTCATATTTTTCCAATCATTAGCTATAGACACTTATAAGTTTACATTATCTCTACTACATCAAATATCTAAAGTACTATGTACAATTTTGAAAAGTATATATTAATAAATGTATACACAAAATATTGATGAAATGTGTAATTTTTCAAACATTAGTAATTTAAAAAGTCAGGTATTTTAAAGTAAAAATATAATATATATTAAGAAGCATACATCATAATGAATTTCTTCTTATGTTGTATTGAGTGTGTTTTTAAATTGTGTACAAGTTTTGTAAATTTGTTACATTTTTATAATTTCTTTGTGATCACTTAAATGGAGAATTAGCTCGCACTTTGTCGTATCTATTAATTTTGTTTAGGTCTTTTTTAGTGATTTTTACGTTCGAGATATAGTTTTTTTTTTTTTTTTTTTAAGTCTTGAAAGTACTTCTTGCTTTATTTTGAGAGGGTTAAAACTGAACTTTCACCCATGGAAAGAGGAAAAACGCGTGCTATTATAAATCTCACTTCCTAACATATTCAGCTATTAATACCTATCATTAAGAATAAAACTATTATTAATTACTATACGAAAATTTATGAAGAATAATTGTTTATTTTTGAAAAAAAGAAACTTTTACTTGAGGGAAAAATATGTTCAGTGCTTCTAAGCTCTTTTGAACATTATTTGAAAAAGTCCATGTGTGAAAATACGCAAGATTGAAATTCTAAGAAGTATTTTCATTATTAATGCGTGAAATGAAGTAGTAAAAGAATTAATGTACATCTAGTCACGTTAAAAACTTCCACAGCAAAATGAATGATTTCCTGATGTATAATGATAGATAGCGGATGCTATTTTGAAATGCTGTTTATACCGGCTGATAAAACAACTATTATTTTACTTCATTAACGTTTTGATTAAAATACTTTCATGGCTTTCTAATTTTCAAGTGCAAATATCACGCATAGCAATTTATCATGTTGAAATTTTTTCAGTTAAAAAAAAAATATATTATCGCGTGATTTTACGGAATATGTGTTCAACGTATTCTTTAAAAAGTACTTTTATTCGCTTCAGTATTAATCACTTTATTTAAAGAATGAAATTTATTTAATAATTTACAAGAAGAAAGCATATTTTCTGAGCATTCTGAGAGTTAACTTTTGTGTATTACTGAGAAGAATTAGGATTGCCATAATTCATGCTATATTACTTGCAATTTTTATATACTATATACACTATATACACTACATACACTACTATATACACTACAGTGAGAGAAAAAAAAAACCAATTCCCACACACTTTAATCACCAAATTGTTTCAGAACAAAACGTAAATAACCATTCAAATAGAAACTATGTACTTTTTCAAATTTTAATTAAAAAACAAAAGCTTTAGGGTTCATCTTATTATTAAAATTGTACCAAAATCTGAAATTTTCAATACTAACACAAAATACTTTGCTTTTTTGGTAGTGTTTACCTTAGGATAGCAAACGGTAAGTCATGCCGTAAAGTAGTTTAGGAATTATGAAGGTTTATAGATTGGAATTTTTAGAGTCAAATTTATTTGAGATTATTTTAAAACAGATTTTAATGTGGTAAGTTTTTTAAGCATAACTGAAGAAATACTTAGCGGAATGATCCGTAATTTTAGATTCGTATATTTGAAGCGTCTAATAATCGATTTCTGCTGAAACATTCATAAGTTTCAATATTAATTGATTCCAAAATTCATTTAGAAAAAGTATATTTTTTTTACAAATATGAATTCTACCCTATATATATATATATATATATATATATATATATATATTCATTCTGCGCACTCTTTCTGCCAAGTAGTTCTTGAGTTATCCATAAAAACTTCCAATATTACAATCGGTTTTGGATCAATTACAAGGAAATTTAACATTAGGTTTTCCAAACTTTAAACTTCAAGTAGTTTCTACCTTCATGAATTATTTGATCGCAAAACTGAAAAAAACAAATATGATGACAAAATTACATATTCGCTTTGTACATTTCAGAGTACAATTTCAGTATGCACACGATCTCCTAGAATTATTTTTTCAAACATAAATTAAAATATATATATATATGTGTGTATATTCGTGTCGACTGGTTTTTTTTTTGTGACAATTTGCAGATAGAAGTTGTTTTAGGAATATAAGCAATGAAACAACAAATAAAAACTTTGTAAACAGCTGACACAGCTACACCCATATATAAGACTCATTAAGTTAAATATATATATATTAAAATTTTTATCACTTAACGATTGAATACTACATTTTTTTTTTCTAATTGTACGAAACATAAGTTACCTCATCACTTTATTACTTTGAATATATGTCAAGGAATTTCCACCCAAAGCTAATTATCGATTGCTATATATTGATATTAAAATATTTAATACATAATTTCTTGTATGAAAAATCGTTTAGACCCAATTGTAAATAAACTTAAAAATACTTCTGTACCGTTAAACATAAAATTTAGTTTAAAGAATATACATCGTAAAAAGGACAGATCACTTTCTAAGAAAAAATAAGATAGCCACGAACGAGAATATACAATAACTTCTTTCGAGTTACTCATGATTCCGAAAAGCATTCTTTATATTTAGGAACGTCATAAACTAATATATTTTTTGAGATTTAAAGAAGGATTTATAAAAATAAAGTTTCTTTTGCTGCTTCCGATTATCGAAAACGTTTCCAAGTATTTTTTTTTAATATAGTACTAACTAGTTTTCTCAACCTGGCATATAGGTTTTTCGGATGTTATAAGTTTCAAGTAAACATGTTCAACAAATTCACTTTACATACAAACATGATAAATTAACAGAAATACCATTATCATTAAAATTAATATTATTTTGTAACTCGCGAATGTGTAAATTCAATTAAGCAGCTGAAAATGTTTAATTCAGAACTACAATAGCAGCCTAATAACCGATATTCTGATTTGAGAAAACTGATTAACATGCTATAAAAACCACTTGGAAACGTTTCCGAATATCAGTGGCAGCAAAAGAAAATTTACACTTATAAATGTTTGATTAAATATTGAAAATATATTAGTGTATGGAATTTGTAGAGATAACATCTTGGAAATTGTACTCCAAACATGACAAATGAGGTGCGTTCATAATGTTATTATTTCAATGAAGTGAATTATATCGTCTGTTATTATATGATTAATTTCCGTAGTAAAATAATTACATTTTAAGTTGACAACATTTTATCTTTTGTTTACATTTACTGAAAATTCCAATGGGAAACTTAAGCCTAGCTTTGGAAATTTCAGAACATGAAATCCAAATTTAAATTATTTTTCCATTTAATATCTATTTCTCCGGAAACATCTATCCAAAAAATGTCGATAGATTATACTATTGCTATGATTAAACAATTTTAGTATACAAATTTGGTTTTCAAATTCAGTAATACGGACACAATATGATTTCATCTTAAACGTGTCATAATCACAATGGGAACCTAGAATCATTACCTATCATGGGATATCATTGAATTAATTACGTATGATAGGACTTAATAGAATGAAGAAAACTTTTATTAACATCTTTTTAAGTTTTGATTCGATTGCCATAAAATTTAAAATGACTCGACAAAATTTTGTAACAAATTTCAAATCATTCCGTTGGATAGTTTTTGCGCTGTTATATGCGGACAGGCAGACGGACCAGACGACGACTATAGGTGCTACGTACTTATATAATTACGAACGCACCTAAAAATCGTATTTAGAAAACTTGGCTAACTCGGAAGTTGCTGTATATTTTCGTACTATAGTTTCCTAGTTTAAGAAACATGTAACTTTTTTTATACAGTGTATACAACTCATTCAGCATCGTTTAAAATGTCCCCAAAATTAATTACAATACATTTTTTGTCAGTAAAATAAATAAAAAATTATTTTTACAACATTTAAGTCATTTTTTGGAGCTTAGGTCTGTTATTGGTTATGAAATATGAAATTTCAAATTATTTTTACAACATTTATGTCCTTTTTTTGTAGCTTAGCTGTGTTATTGGTTATTAAATATTAAGTCTCAGGGATAAAAAAAATAATAAATCAATCAACGTTAATAAAACGAACTGATATTTTCCGTTTTTCGAAAACTGCGTCTTTTCAAAACAACCAATGGGATTTACAAATACTCTAGAAATATGCACCCAGCTCATTTGTCAGATTCTCAAAGTTCCAGATCCATAATATATTTCGAAATATTTTTATAAATAAGAATTCTCTAAAAAATCTATTTCTACTATTTCATCCTACAATTCGGTGGATACATGTATTTAAACTTTTTTTCTTCTCTATTTTTTTTTTTTAAATCATCTATGAAGTTTTTATATGTTTGTATTTTAAAATATTTCAAATACAAATCTTAGAGTTATATCTTGTCGGTCATTTACTTTAGATTGCACTGTACTGATTCATAATTATTTATAAAATGTTGTATATAAATATTTAAAATCTTGATGAACAATTTATATAATCTATTCAGCACAGCTTAAATTATTCTTAAAATTATTTAAAATAAACGTCTTGTCTGAGCAAAAGAATTGTGTTATTTATTAAAAAATAACATAGGAGATTACTTTACGTCATTTAAATTAATTTTTTAAGGTTTCGTTCATCTCACGAAACAATATTACTCCCGCTTCGTTGTCACAGGGCCGGTTCTCAGAAACTATTTAAGTTACAGGCATGAAATTATGTGTACTTATAGCTGAATGCCTACTATGAAGCTCAAAATCATAAAATTTGAAAAAATCATATAATTTTGATATATACAGATAAAAATCCAAAAATCTAACATACTTCTCGTATTAAATTTAAACATTTTTCGTTATAGCAGTTGCCAACAATTAAAAATCCACAATAAAATTATTTCTACAATAATTAATTTTCTATTAACAGATTTCCACGTGAAAAATGAAAATGAAATAAAAAATTTCACCAATTGAAAGAAAAAAAAAAAGATTAACATGACGTCATATTGGTAATAAAATGGAAATTTTCAAACATTTCTCAATAATACAAGGAGTATGAGTATGTGTAAATACAGAAAGCAGCTTAATATGACACCCTTAGAGAATTAAAAAGAAGATTAATCTGGCATCATAACGGATTTTTCAAATGTTTGAAAATAATACAAAGAGAGTATCAATATGAGTAATAGAGAATAGTAAATATATAAGTTTGAGGAACGTGTTGAATCATGATAAAAACATGATCGTGGAAATATTGGCATATTTTAACATTTTGAAGGTCTGTATACAGCATGTTTAATTTTGAAATTGATTTTTTTTTTATATCGCATTTAGCCCACATGACAGATATTATTACGACAGGGTATAACAGCGGGCTTGAACTGGTTCAGATTTTCGAAAAAACGAGAAAATAGACCAGTAATTTTTTACTTTATAAAAGAAACATGACTTTTTTTTTAAAATAAAATTATTTGGATTTATTAAAGAAAGGATAAAGTGTTTTGAAAGGAATATTAAACGAATCCCTTTGCGCTGTCTTCGATCACACTTACCTACCTGTTCTCTCTTTCTTTCTTCCTTTTTTTTAAGCTAAGTTCTGTTATTACTTTCGGTAAGGTAAAGCCAGGAGAGATGGCGCTGTCGGAGAGATTGCGCCCATAGAGGATCGGGGGGGAAGGAGTAGCGTGAGCGCGCAGCGACTCCAGGTAGTTGTACAACAGCAGTAGTGGAGTGTCTACTTGGAAGTGCACGTTGATTGTTTTGAGCGTCTAAGATAAAACATTGATATTTTGTTTTGTTTTCCCAAAGTAAGTGCTTGAATTTTCGTAGCTATTCACCAGACTTTCTATACAATGTCAGTACTACAAAATATTTTAAATTTTAACGATTTCTCATAAGCTACTAATCTAGACTAACAATGTGAACATCAAAGGTTCGTTTTAGTAGCAGCCATGTTTAAATAAAAGTCCGCGCAATCTCTGCTACCGAAATTGGAGAGTTTGCGCATCTGCTACTTATGAGAGATGGCGTACTGTTCCCATTAGTTTCCATGCTAGGAGAGATTGCGACTAATTTTAAGTTAAACGTGTTATCAAGTAACTTAATGTTCTTTTGTAATCTTATCTGGACTTGCTTTTTCTGATTCTTTAATTTTTTTTCCTTTAATTCAAATTTTTTAGTCGTTTTTAAATTATTTCTTTTTTCGGATTCTTTAATCATTAGGTTGAAATTTTCACTCCTAATACAATAATATTTGTTCACAAAAACCTTAAAACAATGTCATTTAAGTGTAATTATTATTGTTAACAGTTTAATTGTAGTTATTATTAGTAACAATCTCTCCTACCCATGTGCGCAATCACACCAACCCTGTAAGGACAGATTGCGCAAAATCACTTTCTTGGTTTTATTACAACTCTTCTATTAAATTACAACATAACAACAAAATAGCGATGGAAATGTATAAAAAACAAATGAAATAAAAATTATTCATGGATAGTTTAGCAAAAAATTAATATTTAGATTTTTTATTGTTATTCTTTTGAATTGTGCGCAGACTCTCCTAGCTTTACCTTATATTTATAATACATTTCAAAAATATATTATTTTTCGTTCTCTTTAACAGTGCGAATTGATTTTTTTTTTCAAATCTGCGTCTTTTTAGAAGAGGCGGAAAGATTTGCGATTACTTAAGACGTATGCGTAAAGTGCATCTCTTAGTATCTAAATGAAATAAATTTTCAAGCACATTAAATGATCGAGATATTTTTCTAAATAAATATTCTCCAAAGAACTTTTACTTCTAATATTTCATCCAGTAATCCGTTAGATTCAAGAAAATAAATATGGATACATGTATATTTGATCTGGATTATTTAAAGTCATTCTTGAAACTTTTTCAAATTCCTAGTTCAAAATGTTTATAAATATTATCATCTTAAGTTTGTGTCTTGATTTCTTACAAATTTAGAAATCAATGTGAGTCTGAGTAATTTATTTATAAAAATAGTTTAATATAAATATTAAAATATATATTTTGAATAATTATAATATATAATGTTTATCATTTGGGGTCCAGAAATATACATTTAAATTAAACTTCATGCTGTCTACGCATAAACATTTAAAATGTCATTTTAAACAAAATTTAAATAATGTCTGTTCAAATATAAATTTTATTTATAAGTATCGCCAGTATAACATATCTTAAATTAATTTTAGATTAGATTTAGATCATTTTTACTTGAATTTTTGCTGGCTCAGTTAATTGTTGATGTATTTATATTAGTTTCGGATACATTTTTTTCTGTAGTTATTAATAATCGAACGCGAATTGATTTTTGTGGAAATTTTAAAATTGCGTCTTTTCTCAAAAACCGGAATAATTTACAAATACGTAAAATACACTCATGGTGAAAATTAAAAGAATTTGCATATTTTGTCGAATATCATGAAAAGTACGGGACGAAAGGTAGAACTAATGTTGCGAAACAAAGATGAAAATCTTTAGTGTCGAATACGTTAAGCGTACACGTGTGTATAGGTGAAGCAGGTAGAGGAACTTACTTTATGAGCGCGCGTGGCAATTTTCAAGCTTCGTTCACCCGCACACCTCGCCAAATATCTTGTTTTTTTTTCTTTTTTTTTCTTTGCAACAATCAGTGAAATTTAATTGCAAACAGTAACACGTGAGTAAGTGTGATCGAAGATCGCTCAAAGGGTTTTGTTTAATATTCCTTTCAAATCACTTTATCTTTTCTTTAATAAATCCAAATAAATTTCATTTAGCAAAAAAAAAAAAAAAAAAAAATCATGTTTTTTTATAAAGTAAAAATTTACCGGTCTATTTTTTCGTTTTTTTTCGAATATCTGAACCATCCCGACAGCAGGCGAAGCCCGCTATTATTGAAAATATGCGAATATTTCCATAATCGGATTTTTATCATGATTCAATATGTTTCTCAAAAACATATATTTACTATTCTCTATTACTCATATTTATACTCGCTTTGTATTATTCTCAAACATTTGATAAATTCGTTAAACTTCCAATATGACGTCAGATTTTCTTTTTAATTCTTTAATGACGCAATATTAATCTGCTTTGTGTACATACACATACTCATACTCCTTGTATTATTGAGAAATCTTTGAAAATTTCCGTTTTAATATCACTATGACGTCAATCAGTTTTATTTTATGCTAATCTTTTTTTTTTTTTTTTTCAATTTGTGAAACTTTTCATTTTTCACGTGAAAATCGTTCAATAGAAAATTAATTATTGTAGAAAGAATTTCATTGTGGATTTTTAATTTTTGGCAACTGTTAAAACGAAAAATGTTTAAATTGAATAGGAATTGTTGTTAGAATTTTGGTTTCTGTCTCTATTTATAAAAATATTGTTTTTTTCAAATTTTAATATTTTGAGCTTCATAGCTGGTATTCAGATATATATACACGAAGTTTCAACTCTGTAAGTTACATAGTTTTTGAGAACGGCTCTGTGACGTACAGACAACGGAGCGGGAGTTATAGGGTTTCGTAAGATGAACGAAACCCTAAAAATGAGTATCAAACGCTGTTTGTATGTTGGAATGAGGTAGCGAATCGTAGGGATACTGGAAGCATGACTGTCTCAAGTGCAAATTTCTAGAGATTTCAATGTAGCGCCAAGCGTCTTGTACAGCTTATGGAAACAGGTTACTGGATCCAAAATACTGGATCCATAGAGAGGGAGCGTGGGAAAAGTCGCCCAAGAGCTATGATGGCCAATAAAAATCTCTATTTGTTCATTACAGTGAGGCATTACAGGAGTGCAACAGCTTCTTAGTTCTCTCGTGACCTTTATGTGGTCACAGGAAACCGAGAGTTACTGCTTCCAGAAGGCTACACGACAGAGAGCTGTTTGCAAGAAGACCTACTGTTTGCGTCCCACTTTTGCACACAACAGAGCCTGTTTAGTATGGTGCAGAGATCATCGACATTGGACCAGGAATCAATGGGGGACCGTTCTATTCACTAATGAGTCGCGGTTCAGCCTAAATGCTTATTCTCGACGAACTTTCATCTAGAGACAACCAGGGACCGCTACCGTCCCTCCAACGTCCGAGAAAGACACCAATATGGCAGCGGAGATTAATGGTCTTGGCAGGTATCATGTTGGATAAGCACACATCTCTCCATGTGTTTGACATTGTCTCTGTGATTGGTGTGAGGTATGGGGATAAGATTTTGATGCCCTATATTTGCCTTTTCAGGAGTGCAGTTGACCATGATTTCATTTTAATGAACGAAATGTGCGCCCACATATAGAGCATCTGATCAACGATTTTCTGGAAAGTGAGCGTATTCGCCGAATGGATTGGCCAGCCAGATCTTCAGACCTAAATCCCATAGAGCATGTCTGAGACACTCTGGGAAGGGCAATTGCAACTCGCAGGTCACCTCCCAGAACCACCCAGGGTCTGAAAACAGGGTTGCTGGAGAAGTAGGGTCAACTGCCATAGGGATTCATAAACCGTCTGATTTAGAGTATGAATTTACGTTGTAAAAGCTTTATAACTGTAAGAGGAGACCATACCCCTATTAACTTTTTTTTAAAATTATTATTATTATTATTATACCCTCTCATTTTTAGCTTTCGACGCTAATAAACTTACACAGGATCATGCGTGTGTATTATAACTATTGAATGGTTATTATTATTATTATTATTATTATTAATTACTTCAACCTATGTACGTACCTAATTTCATTAACGTCTGCCCAGTAGTTCTGGAGATAATGACCAAATCTGACTATTCTATTAATGTTGAACATGAGTATATATGTGTTAGGATTATTTCAGATATTATCAAAGAAAATAATATTCAGGAACATTATATACTTAAAGGTAATTTCAAAATAAATATTCTCCAAAAAACTTTTATTTGTAGCCTTTCCTGTGATAATCCGGTATAATTTAGAAAGTAAATATAGATTATGCTGTTGAACTTTTTTTTTTTTTTTACAATTATTTAAAATTATCTTGGACTTTTTTTTAAAGGCCCATTTTAAATTACATCTTAAGGTTTATTTTTAGTTTTATTTACTTTAAATTACAATATAAATTTTAAGTAGTATTCATTTATTAAAATATTATCATGTAAATCATTTGCGGCCTTGAATTTTAAATTGAGATTAAACAACATACACAGTCTTTTCATCATCGCTTTTAACGTCACCAAAATTTATTAAAATAAACTTATTGTCTGTTCCAATATATATATATATATATATATTGTTAGCACTAGGGAAATAACATTTTAAATTAATTTTATGCCATTTAATTTATTTTTTCACACACTTTTGATACTTCAGCTCTGTTATTACTTTTGACATATTCATATTAATCTTCAGAAGTATGAATTTTCAGAAGCTACTGATAATATTTTTTATTTATTTATTTAACTTCTTATTTTTAAAGAACCAGAGATATTTGAATATACTTAAGACATATGCGTCAAGCGTATTTTTCAGAATTCAAAAAATAATAATGAGGTGCATTAAATATATCGACCTATATTTCTAAATAAATGTTTAAACTTATCTTTTTTTAATATATCTTTAAATATTTACTTTGAAACTGTTTCAAAATAAATCACAGGATTTTATGTTGAGTGTTATTTACTGTTGAATAAGATGTATTTTTGAATAATAGTACGTTCAGAAAATTATCTTGTAAATGCTTAAATTATTTTGAAACATTTTTTTTTTACGACTTTTGTTGTATTTTTTCTGAAAAGCTTATAAAAAGATTAAAAACTAACCGTATGTATATGATATGTAAACAGATTAAATCATCTTTGAATTAAGTTACAAAAAAAGTTAATGCGGATTTTTGCGTAGCTATATTTAATATCTGTAGTCGCATAATACACATTTTAGTCTTATACGTAAGAATCACATGTGTCCATGAATTTATTTAAATGAAACACCATTTAAAATCTATTCTTCATCAATTAATATGTACTCAATCTTATTTAAAATAAACACCTGCTCTATTATTTCTATCTATTATAATGGGATATATATGTTATATAAAAAATGTATTTCCTTCGCAAATCCTTCTCATTTATTTCGCATTAGTCCTTTAAATTAATTTAGCTTCTGACATAGTCAGTATTTCCTTAATTCTTAATAATATTTATTCCTATTTAATGTCCTTTTAAAAGTAAATACCCGTATATTAATAATTATCTTATTCCAAATTCTTAATCTAAAATTTTAAGTTCATTCGTAACTTTTATCAGCTCCCCAATCTATAAAATTCCGAGAGACGCCTTTCTCATTTCGAATGTTTTTAAAAGCCATTTTATTATTATTATTATTCCATGCTCTGTTTTCGCGCGCTGGGTATTTTTCACTTCAAAATTAATGCGCGGCTACGAGAGGAACTCTTTCATGTTAAAGCTTCTCCCTCGCGCCTCATTAGCTGGGCTGAAGCTCGCCTCTCACTCATCGGTTTGTGCGCTGGTGACGTCGTATTCTGTGTCACTACGCTCCGTGAACAAAACTCGCTTGCAATATTTGAAGAGCAGATTTTTGACGTGTTTGGAAGTGTAAACAAATGGGTATCTGGTGCTGTAGTCTCATAGAATTTTCATACAGCTCTTTAACATCTATTAAACGATGTAGTGAGCCATCGTGAAGCCTGAGGGCTATAAGTTTATACCTGTGGGAACTGTTACTGCATCGCTCTTATTCATAAATAAACTATTTGTCTGGAAATTGGATGGTCTTTACTGGAGAAACTGTTCTGGTGTCTTTTCATTGCCTCACCTCTTCTTCATGATTATTAATATCGACTGCAACCTTCTATATCTTTAACAAACTGCCATTTTCTCGTGGAATATTACATCTCGTGGTATCTCATCTTCGTAAAAACGCCACATATATCAGAAAATAAGAGATATAGCAAATGAATTTCACATCATTTATTACTTTTTACCTACATTTTAGACAGTCCATCTCAACTGTTTTATTTAGTCGTATTTATTTAGGTTAAATAGGAATTTCTTCAGTAGTCTTTAATAATAAAAACTGATTTTTAATATATTTTTAAAGCTACGTGTTTTATAAAGAGCCGATGGATTTTCAAATATCTTAAGAAACGTACCCCGAGCTCTTTTATAAACTTTCCAAAGATTTTTTTTCGTCTGTATTAAATATTTCAGGAAATTTTTTCTAAAATAATGAAAAAATATCTATTTATTACTTATAATATTTCGTCCAGTAATCTTATGTAACTAAAAAAGTAAATGTGGATACATGCATTTGAACTTTTTTCTTATCGATTGTTAAAATTCACCCTTGAAAATTTTATAATTCCCATTTCAAAATAAACCGTATTATTTTTGTTGCGTGTTACTTATTTTAAAATGAAATATATTTTTGGCCCTAAATTCCGACACATAAATTTACGCTGTTTAAACTATTTATCAAAGAAAACAAAAGGTATAAAAAAAATGACAATTATACATCATTTAAGATGTATGATAATCGGCAATGTTAAGAAACTCTCATTCCTAATCAGTGCATATATAGATATCTTTTTACGCATACTAAACCTGAATATAGCAGAATAAATAAATGATTTTAAAATGTTAAATTGTAGATGAATATACAATAGGAAAGTGAAAACTTCACCATATATACAACATATATGTTTTAAAAAATTGTTTCTGTATGATTAAATTTATAGCTAGTGAATGCAAATCGCAGAATATAATATCATTTACGAGCCTATTTGTTCTTATCTGATAATGAACTTTTATTTGCTCTGACGCACAAATTGTGGAATACAATAAACCACATTGATTGAATTGAATATGTTCAGAGCATTATTATACTAATTCTTTATCAGCAAAATATGAAAATAACATATTAAAATGGTTATTTAAAAAGAAGTTTTGATAGAAAATAGTTCTCGTTATGATTGTTTTACTAAATAAGACAACAGATAAATCTATCCATCGTTGTTTAAAATGTAACAAAAGAATAATGTAATTTTGATCTATTTAAACATATTTTAGGGACATAAGAAAAATAATAAACGAAAATATTTTTACATTTTTAATCCATTTTTACTCACATTTTTGATATCTCAACTCTATTATTATTTTTGTAATATTCATGTTAAGTCTCAGAAATATTTTACTTTCAGTAACCTTTAAAAATACGATTTTTTAAATATATTTCTTAGCTACGCAGCTGGAGAAAATGAGACGGAGAGATTTGCGAATAACTGAAAAAAAATTGCGAAAAGCGCATTTCTCAGTTTATGAAGTAAACAAATTTTTCAGATACCTTAAATATTTCAAGATATTTTTCTACATATACATTCTCCAAAGAATTTAAATGTTTATAGTATTTCACACTGTAATCTAGTAGAATAAAGAAAGTAAATAAACATACATGATATTTTGTTCTTGTCTCATGTTTAATATTATACTTGAAACTTTTTAAAATTACTTTTTCAAAATATTTTAAAATAAATCCAGTTTCTTAGGATGTTATGTTGAACGTCTTTTTTTCTTCTTTAGAATAAAGAATATTTTTTAATAGTAGTCCGTTTAGCGTTTGATATTTCGAATGGATAAATTATTTTGAAACAAAACACTTAATTATAACAATTAATTCTAAAATTATACTAAAACTAGTCAGATGTGACTATCCCAAAACTTTCTTATATCTCACAAAGTTTTCGCATACACTAAAAACAAATCAGCACCAATTTATATCAAGGTCTAGCTGAATCTAAAGTTTTATTAAATTCCGTGCATTAGTTCTTGAGATATGACTATCACTAAAATCGTTTAAATCCTGAAAAATGCACCAATAGCAGCGCCACCTGTTGCGAGATTTACACCAAAACCTAATCGACAACAACTTTTATCAACGTCTAACTGAGTTTTCAGTTTGATGAAAAACCGTGCATTAGTGCTTGAGATATAGTTATCGTGAAAATCATGAAAAGAGTAGTATAGGAGCGCCATCTTTTGGACTTCTTACAGCAAAACGTGATCATCTTCTATTTATGTCAAGGTTAAACAGAAAATGAAGTTTGATAAAATTCTGTGCATTAATTCTTGAGATATAGCTATCGTGAAAAAAATAGCATAGCAGCACCACCTGTTGGGATATCTACACGTAAAAGTAATCAGCGTATATTTATGTCATGGTCTAACTGAATCTGGGGTTTGATGAAAATCAGTGCATTAGTTCTTGAGATACATCTATTGCGGAAATCCCAAAAAATGCAGCATTAGAGCGCCACCTGTTACTATTTACACCAAAAACGAATCAGCAGCAATTTATATTAGGGACAAACTGAATCTAAAGTTTTATTAAATTCCGTGCATTAGTTCTTGAGATGGAGCGACCACAAAATTTTTGTCATATACAGACAGACAGACACTCACAGACTCACAGACAGACATTTTCTAAAAACTGTCAAGTCATGTTTAGTACCTTCTAAAACGTATAAATCCGTCGAAAACCAGAAGTCGAAAATTTTCATGAATCGAATACTTTTTTCTTGTAAAGATAAAAGAAAGTAAAAATAATAAACATATTAAAATCTAACAGTATATTTAAAAGATTTACATGGTTTAAAATATTTTTGCTTTGAATTAAAAGAATTAAATGCTGAATTACTGCGAGAGTTTAATATTATTATATACTATTATTATATAGCGAAGGTTTTCCTTTTTTAAAGTGTTGCATAATAATCTCTTGTGACCCTGAACTTTAAATTTAGTCTATACGGTACTTAGAATTTATTTTTCATCAATTAATATATATGCAAATTTAATTAAAATAAATATTTATTAAACATATTCTGATTAAACATATATTCTTATTAAACATATTCTGATATGCACTAACATAAGCAAAAAAAATGTATGACATGAATTTCAAATAGTTTAACTAATTTTTACTCGCATTTCTTGGTAGCTCATCTTTATTATTAGTTTTTTTCATATTCATATTAATTTCAAGAAAGATGAAATTGTTTATTAACCTTTAATAATACGAATTCCTTTTTGGATTTATTGAAAGCTGCAACTTTTCTAAAGCCAAGGGAAGATTTGCGAATACTTAAGAATTTTTCGCCAAGCGCATTTCTTAGTTTTTCAAAGAAATAAATTTTCAGATACATTTTAAATACTTAAAGATAGTTGTCTAAATAAATATTTAAAAAAATAGTGTAATCATTCCTTCCTATAATCCAGTAGAATTAAGAAAGTAAATATAAATATTTATTTTTTTTCGAATGTATAAATTTATTCTTCAAATATTTTCAACTACCTATTTTAAAATATGTAAGTTATATATATGTATATATATATATATATATATATATATATATATATATATATATACATGTACGCATTAGACAAGTGTTCCTATCGAGTTAAAAAGAAACTGTATGATAACTTTATATAGTATCATGGTGAATAATTAAAAAAATTAATATACAATACTCAATATTACAATATATATACTCAATATATACTCATTATCACAATATATATACTCAATATATACTCAATATATACTCAATATCACAATATATATACTCAATATATACTCAATATATACTCAATATCACAATATATATACTCAGTATATACTGAATTACACAATAATCGTTTTTGACAATAAATTTAAAATTTAAATGGAATAAAAACTTTATTTAATGTATATCCAAAATTTGTTGAAATAAACATCTTGTTTTTTTAAGTATATTCTGATAGATTAGAATGTGTAAAAAAATGTTTAAAAGTTATTTTACATATTGGAATTCATTTCTACTGGATTTATGAATAACACATCTGTTATTAGTGTTATCACATTCATATTAAATTTCAGAAATATAATTGTTCCCAGTAGAAATTAATAAAACAAAATTATTTTGGAATTTTGAAAGCTGAATCTTTTCTAAAGAGCGGGAGGGATTTGCGAATACTTAAGAAATATGCGCCAAGCGCTTTTTTCAAAGAAAATGAAAACACTGATACATGAAATATTTCTAGATACTTTTCTAAATAAATTTTTCCAAAGAATTGTTTCCATGTTTAATATGGCATCGTGTAATCCACTAGAGCTAAAAAAAGTAAATATTGATGCAGTTATTTGGACGGATTTTTTTTTGTTGATTGTAACAACCTTGAATCGTTTTAACACTCCCGTTTTAAAATAACTCTTAGTATTTTATGTAAATCGTTATTTACTTTGAATGAAATTTATTTCTGAGTAACATTCGACTCAAATATTGATGGTACAAATGCTTTGAATTTCTTTGAATTACCCTAAATTTTAAGATAAATAAACATAAACAAAAAGAATGAGCAATTGTACAATTTTAAAATACATGTTGATAGGATATATTAAAAAAATATATTTATAATAAAACTTCGAATCGCTAGAAATATATTTTTTGTGCACACTAAAACTAAATATTACACGAGGAATAAACAGTAAAACTTTTTTGACAAATATTCAATTTGGAAACTAAAACTATATATTGTGTTTAAAAATTTAATTAATGAATGTGAATGATAAATTTATATAATATCGTGGAATAGCCTATTTGTTCTTTATGACGACTTTTTTGCACCTATATGCAAATATCAAAAAATTAATGAATCGTATTAATTTAATACAATAAATTAGCAGTGACTGTATACGAATTATTCATAATGAAATTTTCAAAACAAAGAAAATAATATATTAAACTGAAAATATTGTGATACAAAACATTTATCGTCAGAAATTTTAATTTGGAATTTCAAAATAAATACAGCATATTAATCAATGTTTAAAATAAAACAAACACAAATTAACATGCATTTCTGCTCTGTTTAAAAATATTTTACTATTTATTAGTATCAGAATATAGAGATACGAAATTACTTTTACATCATTTCATTCCCGTTATTTGCATTTTCGATAGCTCAATTACTTTTGTCATATTCATATTAAATTACAGAAATATAATTTTTTTGTCAGTAGCATTTAATAATATGAATTCAGTTTTGGATTTTTTGAAATCTGCATCTTTTCTAAAGAGCCGGGGGGAGATTTGAGAAAACTTAAGAATTATGCGCTAAGCGCATTTCTCAATTTCTAAAAGAAAAATAAATCATATACATTAAATATTTCAAGATATTTTCCTAAATAAATATTCTCAAAAGAACTTTTATTTGTAATATTTCATTTCTGTAATGCGGTAGAATTAGAAAGTAAATATGGACACATGTATTTTTTCTTTTCTAATGTTTTGAATTATTTTTGAATCATTTTCAAATACCTATTTCAAAATGTATGAAAATGTATCTCTCCGAATTTTATCTTAAATGTTATTTGAAATAGGGTATATTTTTGTATAAAAGTCCTTTTAACGATTTACATTTTAATTGCCTAAATTATTTTGAAATATAACAATCAATTAATGTTAAATCAATTAATGTTAAATGTCAACTGAAAAAGTCATGAATAGTTAAAATGCGTCGTATATATGTATATGTTAAGGATACATGGTTTAAAATATTTTTCTAACGAATTAAAAATACATAAAACGCACAATCTGTATGATAATTCTATACAATATTATGGGGCAAATGTTTGCATTTTTTAAGGTGTTACGTTTAAGTTAAGTTGTTTACGTTAAATATATTTAATATTACGTTAAGTGTTGTTATTTAATATTACGTGAAGTGTTAATATTTAGTATTATGTTAATTATTTTTATTTAGTATTACTTTAAAATGTTACGTTTATATAACGTAACACTTTTATATAAAGTTTTTATAACGCTTATATAACGTTTTTATAACGCTTATATACGTTTTTTATAACGCGTATATAACGTTTTTTATTACAGTTATATAACGTTTTATATAACTTTATATGATTTTTATATAACGTTTTATATAAATTTATACGATTTTTATATAACGTTTTATATAACTTTATATGATTTTTATATAACGTTTATATAAGTGCTACGTAGTATTACATGTGACCATGAACTTAAAATTTATATGAAACAATGATTTAAATTTACTTTTTAAGAATTAATATGTATTCCACATTAATTAATCTAATAACCTAATATGTTTAAGTATTGTGTGATAGGTACTAGAATGCAGAAACTAATATATGAAATGCATTTTATATCTTCTAAATCAGTTTTACAGAAACTTTCGATAGCTCAACTGTTTTGTTTTTTTAACACATTCATATTAAAGTTTAGAAAAAAAAATCTGTAACGTTTAATAATGGGAATTTCTTTTTGGATATTTTGAAAACTACCTCGTTTCTAAACAGTCGAAGAGATTTGCGAATACTTAAGAAATATTTGTCAAGCACATATGTTTATTTATAATATTTCATCCTATAATCCGGTAGAATTAAGAAAGTAAATATGTATACATGTATTTGAACTTTTTTCTTGTCGATTATTTAAATGCATCCTTGGATCATTTTAAAATCCCGATTTCAAATTAAATGTTAGTTTTTTATACTCAAAATTAAATATATTTATTTTAAACAGTTCACTTGGAGTCTGACATCATCAATGCGGAATTATTTTCCATAAAATATATAAAGAAGAAAGAAAGAGAAAAGAGTAATTATGTTTGTAAATATATCCTTCATACACTGAACATTAGAATAAACTCTCATTCCATAAACAATGCAAATATAGCTTTGTTTTTGTGCACCGATGTGTATTGTAAAACTGCATTTATAAAATGATATATTATATTAATAAACATTTTTACTTTACCGAAATGGTGAAAGAAAATTTAAACACTAATACTATATCTATGAGATGTATGCTATCAAAAACTGAGTAGGTTTTAAATTTTTTTTGCATTAAGAGTAGAAATTTAATACTTGATCCGTATGAAAATATTATATTGTATGGACACCTATATATGTTAAAAAAACTTAGCAATTTCGAAATATTTTGAACTTTTTTTTTTTTTGGCAGATTTAATATTTATTGTGTTTATAAATTTTCGTATGATACATGCCTGGCAAATGTTTAAATCATGTCAGGTAAAACTCTTGATATCATTACACTTATATATAAAAAAAGAACGCTTGAAAACATTTGATATAATATATATAAATTAGTGGCATATTTTGTGCAAATAGTATAAGTTGTATTAGGTTCATAATTAAATTACTTAGTCTTAATCCGAACTGTAAGTTTGTCCAATATGTATCTTAGTCGGTATTCCTGGAAGAAAAAAAACCCCACAAATTTAGATATTTTGCATGATGGGAAAAACGCATCAGGGATGTTACAAATATTATAATTGTAAGAGGAATTGTAACAATTACTACCATATTTATTCTGCCTAAAATAAATTGTTACTTTTATATTAACCAATTATCTAAAAATAGTATGCATATAACCACCCAAAAATATTAAATTAGAAACTCACAAAACAAATAGCTACAAAAAAAATATTTTCGTTGAATTAAGACACACATAATTGCGCAGCACGCCTTAGATATATTTCGTTAACGAATAGATTCAGGTAGAAATTTGCTATGATATTAATGGTTTGAATATTATAAAAGGAATCCATAATTTAACATAAGATAAAATAGTTCATACAGGTTCTTAGGCAAAAAAAAATATTTCTTTGAAATGTTCCTGTCCTCAAGAAATAAACACAGGAATATTATGAAGTAATATATTCTTTCAAACAGTTTTTATTCCTTTTATTACATTCGTACTCATATTCTAACAACTTTTTATTTTCTATCAATTTCCCTAATGCACGATATCAAGATATTAGACTGTGAATATTGCGTTAAACAGGCTTGTATTTTTTCAGATTATACTGAAGGAATTGAATTAGCACAATATAAATTATTGAGTGATGGAACATATGATGTAATATTATTTACTACTAGAAAGATTTTCTATAAAATATAACAAATTTAACATTTATAGGAAACCAATTTAGATAACAAATTAACCAAAAATTAAATCAGACTCAAGAAAGAGTAGATTCAACAAATTTCAATAGCTGTTAAAGGAAAACAAATTACTAAATTAAATGTTACATAAGACTTTTCTATGAAGTAAAAGTGCAGTGAAAATCTTACATTGAATGCATTTGATTATTTGACAGCTTAAGAAATAAATATTTCAAAACCATTGTTGAATTATAAAATTTAGAAATGATTTCAAAAGCTTCATGCAAACCGAAAATCTTTAGTAATGTTTTGCACTCAAAATTTTTATTTCTATGAAACATCGATATATGAAGCTTCTGGAAATGTACAAAGAGTTAAAAGAATTTTTATTTTTATTTTTATTCGTCGTTCTGGCCGTTAAACATTTTTGCCTTGTAATTTAGTACCAGACACACCGTTTAAATCTCAGAAAATAAAATTTGAATGACACTTATCTTTGTTTTTACAATATGTAGCATATACAAGAAAGGTGTTTATTTAGATTTATATGTATTTTTATTATAATCAGTATAACATCTTTAAAATAATATTTTGCTGTTACACTGTAAAAAATTATCAATGTTTCTTATTTTATGAAAATATACTATAACCACGAATGAAAATATAATATAATGTTCTGAGTTATCGGACATTCCGAAAAGTGTGTTCCATTGTCTTTTGAATCCCTAGAAAGCAATACATTTCCAAAATTTTAAGAATTATTTATAAAAACAAAATTTCTGTAGCTGCCCGTATTTTTTCGAAACGTTTCCCGAAATGCCATTGATGTCTGAGGTTTCTAAAAATAAAGAAACACTGTTCAGAATCATAGTTAACAAGGATGAGATTATATTATAAATTTATTCGTCATTATATTATATTTTCGTACATTCAGAAACAGTCGTCATTTTTTACAGTGTAGTTGTCTATAATAAATTACATATTTTTTTTTTCAAAAGTGTAAAATTTATTTTTAAAAAAACTTAGTAGCCATTAAAAAAAAAAAATTACTCAGATCCGTAAAAGAAAGAACGTATTTTTTTTATTACAAAGTTAAATCTTATAGACAGATTTTTCTGTAAATAATAAATTTCAGTATTATAAGGAAATTTCTACATTGAATAGATTTAATTAATTGTAAAGTTAGGATATAACTTTTACCAAACCATTGCTGGTTCATAAAATTTAGAAATGGTTTCAAAATGTATTAGAAGTTGAAAATCTTTTCTCAAGAAAAATGAAAATATTTTCTCGAAACATCCCTCTCAAGAAATTGATCCATGAAGCTTTTGAAGTGATATGAGGTCTTCAAAAAAGGAAAAAAAAACTCTTAGCTCTATTCCTCAATATAGACGTGAAGCTTTTCTTTTCTTAGTAGTTTGTATCAGGCACGCTATGTAAATCTCAGAAGATAAAAAAAAAATGAATAATACTTTACCGTTGACTTTTCAAGATATAGGATACAGAAAAAGAATCCTTAAATAAATTTATTTTTATTTTTATGATAATCAGAACAATATTTTATGCAGATTTATTGTTCGCTTCTATTTGTCTATAATAAATCAAGTAAAAAATTATAAAAAACATGAACTATATTTAAAACAAATTCTTTTTTTTAAGTAAAAAAAAATACATTTTTACCTTGGAGGAAAAATAGCCAAGGTCATGTATCCAAATGACACAATATATGTACTAAATATTCGTAATTAGGTGGTAGGTTTTGAAATAAATATTATCATACTATATTGTAAAAATGTTATATTATAAAATTTACACTAGATTTAAGTTATTTCATAGAGGCTCAAAATATTTATTCAATTTTCTTAACAGCCTTTTGAAACAGATCTCTCTCAAGAAATCGATACATGAAGCTTGAAATAAAAATAGCTTTATTTCTATCATAGACGTTAAACTTTTTTTTGTAGTTTGTAGTTTGTATTAGGCACGGTATGTAAATCTCAGAAGATAAAAACAATTAAGGGCTCTTACCATGACTTTACAAGAGGAAGGATGCAGAAAAAGAATGTTTAAACATATCTTCTTTTTTGATAATCAGAACGATATTTTATGCAGAATTTTTCACTGCAATGTATCTATAATAACTTAAATAAAACTTTAAAAAACGTAAAATTTATGTTTTAAATTTTTTTTTAACTTACGTAAATGTATCCGTACCTTGGAGGAAAGCAAGGTAAATTTTTGCTCAAATGACACACTGTATGTGCTAAATAATTTTAATTAGTTGATAAGTTTTGAAATAAACATTATCAATGCTGTTTTATAAATATCACACTTGACTTAAGTATTTTATGGAGGCTCAAAATATTTATTCAGGTTTTTTTTTGCAATCTTTTGAAAGAGCTCCCTCTCAAGAAATCGATACATGAAGTTTCTGAATTAATATGAGATTTTCAATAAAACTATTTTAGTACTTAATTCAAAACCTGCCTTTTTTTTTCTTCATCAAGCACGATATTTAAATCTAAATAAAAATAATTAATGATACTACTTATAGCTGATTTTACACGATGAAGATATACAGAATTTTTTTTTAAAAGTAAATTTGTATGATATTATGATGAGCAGTGTAATATGTAATACGGATTTCTATAATCAATTTGTCCGCAATAAACTACATAAAAAATATCTAAAAATTTTGGGATGTCATATTTTCACAGATGTCATATACGCACCACTTTGGTGCGATTCCATCCCCCCCCCCCCTCCGCCAATTTGGCGAAAACTTTGTTTTTGAATATTAGTTACAAATAGCATGCAATAACAGCACGCGATTTTTTATTTCAATATAAAAATAAAATAACGCAATACATGAAATAGCTTCTATTATTTTAAAAAAGGAAATAAAAATAAATAAATGATAGTTTGATATAAATAAATATTTATAAACATAATAAAAATAATTTATAGAATTAAAATAAAAAATAAAAGTAAATAAACAACAATTTTTTTTTTCGCCAAATTGGCGGAGAAAAAATCGCGCCAGCATGGTGCGTATATGACATCTGCATCAAATTTTGTTTAAATAAAAACATTCTATTTCCTACCATAATTAAATTCGTCTGTACCTTGGTGGGAATTGGGAAATATCCGAAATTAACTTACTTTGCTTCGAATCGTACACTGTATGTATTGAATATTCTTAATTTAATTGATTGGTTTGGAAATAAGTATTACTATGCCATTTCAACGCTTATCAAATTTATAATAAATTTAAGTACTTCATAGTAGTGCAAACTATTTATTCAAGATTCTCATAAAGAAAAAAAGAAACAGTCCCCTTGAAGTATTAAATCACAACTCTTCGAAAGTGGTATTAGATATTAAAAAAATAATAATAACATATTCATCATGACATGCTTCATGATCGTTTTTATCTTATTGTCCATTGAAGATACTATCAAAAACACAAAAGAAATGAAGGACATAGAAAAGTTGAAGGATATTTTCGAGAACAACAAGTAAAACTTTAAAAATATCATTTTAGTTTGCCCAAAATTTACTCAGTTATGTTACTTTGAATTTTTTTATACTACAGCATTTTGTAACACTAAAAATTCATTTTCCGATTTTAACGCCAGAAAACGCCAAAAAATGCATGAAAATTAAATTATCATAACTTGATAAGTCTTGATCTTAGAAGAATAGAATTATTATTGTTTTACTTGTTAAAACATGAAAAACTTCTAGTATCCAGGGATCGTATAAAAATTAAAATTTCGTCAATTTATAAGTTTCTACTATTTTGAGTAATTTTTTGGGATAGAGGGATTATAAGAAAATAATGGGTTACTAAAAAACATTAAAAAAAAAGAGAGAAATAGGTTTTCAAAAAACACATCACCTCCCATAACTTTGGCGAAACCATAAAAATATTTTACAAAAAAAAAAAAAAAAAAAAAAAAAAAAAAAAAAAAAAGATGTTTTTTTTTTTCGTTTTACTGAAATCGTCTCTCTCTTATTACCCACTGTGGTGTAATAATAGATGTATTCTGATATTTATATAAAGACTATTTTAAAGTGAATGGAGCTATAGAAATAACAGTTAAAAAAATAATGTAACTTCTTAGATTAAAAATTAAAAAAAAATATTATTTTATTTTTGAGTCACATACGATTTAAAAAATTTGAATTTCTGAAAAAAAAACAGCTTCGTTAATTGATATGGAAATTTCTAAACAGTTCTAGATATATGAATATAAACACACTAAACTTACATTAATATAAGGGTCTAAATGTGATATATTACACAGATAGATATTAGAGTAACAATAAGCTATTCTTCTCTCTTACTACCGAGGGAAAATGAAAAACGGGGTAATTAAAGACATGGGACATAAAGAACAAGCACATTAAAAAACGTTTCAATATTTATAAAGTAAAGTACGAATTAACGTTTTATTAGTAAAAAATTTACAGATTAATTATATTTAATCTTTTAACACATTTTACACTAGAAAAATTTAATGCGAAGAAATTTTGAAATACTATGAGAATTTTAAAGACAGAATAGTTTTTCAAACACAAAATATCATACATAACAATAAGGGTAACTTTTTTATTGGACATGTAATTACAAGTTAAATGTAAAAACAATAGCGTAGCATATTTATTAAAAAAATTAATGCTTATTACGGTTGGGAATTATTTTCACGTCTCTTTTTACCCCTTTCTGTTACTATCCCCACCTTTCCCTAAAAGGCTTTTTATGGGATAAAGAGCAATGTGTGAAATATTTTTCAATTCGAACTTTATTATTAAAACCAACGGTTTAGGCATTAGCTATCGGTAAATGATGTGAATAGACAGCCTGTATATAAATATTTATGATAAACTTGATAAAATCACGTCAAAATGTATTTTATTTTGCTTTATATTGTCTAATATAAGTACATAAATAGTATAAAAATACAGAAATCTATATTTTAAAATTTTAAAAAGTATTTTATCATAAGTAAACATAGCTTATGTATAAAACTGTTTTGTCATATCCCTTTAAAAGATTTTCAGAAGCTTTAAAGCTTAATTTCACAGATTCTAGAATATTTCGTTTGGAATTAACATTTAAATATTTTTAGTTAATGAGAAATTTCAAAAATAAATGTTATCACGATGTTACTTGTTCATAAATTATATGACAGTTTTTGAGTATTTTTTTATACATCGGCATAAACGCAAAGTTCGATATTGTTCATCCGTAATATCGAAATATTAAAGATAAAAAATGAAAGATTGTTGTGACGTAAATAAGATGTATTATAACCGTACAGTGATATATGATTTTGAAATAACATAACATTAGCATTTAACAAATAGGTTTTTGCTCAAGTTTCATAATGCAAATTTGTATATATTGATTTGTATATATATATATATATAACCATTAATGAAACATTACGTAACACCAACTGAAACTTGAAATTATGATTTAGGAAGTAATAATTTATTGACAACGAAATTGTAACCCCAGCACAATGAATATAGATATTAGATACTAATATAAAAGAAGTAGAAATTAAATTAAAAATTGAATAAAATAGAATGAATGAAATTTGTGGAATTTATACAGAATTATCAAGTCCCAAATGCATAAATTCCACAAATAAAATGAGTGGTTTCATCTTCATATTAGCATTAAAATTGCTAAAGAATATGAATTTGGGACGACCACTCTATGACCATAACCATCTAATTAAAAAAAAGACTGAAAATTCATAAAACAAATACAATACTTAAAAAGAGAGAAACCTTACCCAGAATTATAAGAGAAGAACTGGATAATAGATTGACAAAAGCCATAATCTACACGATGAAGATGGATTCCTACTACCAACACTTACCAGATACATGAAGACAAATAAAGGCAATGAATTGCAAAAAAATAATTTACTAAATGTTGCCATAAACAGTTTTAGAAGATTATAAACCCTGTTGCCAATTTAGAAAATGAATTACATGGATATATGGAATTTTTTAAAAGCATCACAGACCATGCTGCTGCCATCTATTGTTTGGAAAATGAACTACATGGAAATATTGAATATTTTAAAGCAACAAGCCATGGTGCTGCTATCTATGAGCAGAATATGTAGTGAAATACAATGGAAAAATCAATATTAAAAATGAATTCATTCTAGCTTAAGTGGTCGTAATTAGTTAATAAATATAAATGAAATAAAAATAAAATAATATTTAATAATAAATACATATGAAATTAAATATAAAATGAATAATAAATCCAATTATATTAAAGTAAAACTGGATCTAGTAATGATTAATTAAAATACTAAAAGTGAATAAAGATGCTATGGAGATAAATTTAATATTAAACATATGATACAATAGGATAGGGAATAAAATTAATTTAAATTAATACATATAATTTAAGCATTTAATAAAGTATTACATTATATTAGAATATGATATTAGAATATGATATTGCCCACCGTGGGCAAATTAAAATACTAAATTATGTGAATTAAGATACTATGGATTTAAAAATAATATTAATTAAATATTGAATTAATAGTAACAAATTAAGTTTTTGCATACAAAGTTAAAATTTAAATTCACATGATATAAGTTGTTAGGGAATAAAATTAATTTGAATTAATATACAGTGGAACTTTCCTTTAACGAAGTTTTCTACTTAACGAAATTTTCTACAGAACTTTGACTTTAAACACCATTAGCATGTAAATTAATCTCCACATTACGAAAAATATATTCTATATAACGAAGTTTATTCCACTTTTGTACGTGTACAGAATCCAAACTATAAGGTTGCTGTTGCGATGGATATGCGAATTTATTTCAGTGGATTAAATGAAAATGAACAGATTTAAATAATTCCCATTCTGCTTGGTGTCACATAAAACAATTTTTTTCAGACTAAGAAAAACACTTGTTATCATTACTCTCCCACACCGAGACTCCAGCGCTGACAGTTGGGGGAAGTCAAAATCCCCTTTTTGCATTCAATGATATAGAAAATGCAGTGACGCAATGGCTTCAGATACATTGAAGCAAAAAATATCAATTAGAGTCAGACAGTTACCATTCCAACCTTCCATTGCTGATAGACAACTGCTTTGTACATCCACAACAACGTACTTCGAAATTCAAATCAAAGAACATTTTTGTTCCTACCAATACAACTTCTAAACTTCAGCGATTAGTTTAAGGAATAATAAAAAATCTTGAAGTACATTATCGAAAAAGACAATATAGTGAAAACTTTAGTTTAAGAACCTGTGTATCAGAGCTGATGAAAACTTGATCTAAAGCTTGGGAATTTGACGTGATTTCATCGATCGTACACAACTGTTTTGTAAAAGACGGCTACATAATTGATAACTGAATCAAATGCTTCTGAATCCAACCCCTGTTTGTCATATCTGAAGGAAAAATTTCATGAATTTAAGTTGATATCTATTTAACGAATTTTCTTCATAACGAAGTTTTTAAGTGTAACGATGAGACTTCGTTAAATGGAAGTTTCACTGTATATTATATTAGTGTTTAATAAAGTATTACATTATATTAGAATATGATATTGTCCCCCATGGGCATAAAAGTAAATACAATAAATCAATAAACATTCTTAATAGTAGTGAATAATTCATTTAAATTAATTAATGAAGATTTAAATATAACTACGGTAATTCACATATAAAAATACTACATCAAAGTCCATTACAAAAAGTGTATTAGTAAGCGTATGTGTAAATCAAAATGCCCTCTTTTTTATTATTTTTTTTTGTGTAAAATAAATTAACCATGCGTTTTTTCCATACAACTCCGCCACACACCTCCTCAATCCAACATCTACCCACCCAACCGTCCTATTATAATTAATTAATTTTTTTTTTAAATATTATATGTTTTTTTATACATTTTTTAACGCATGTGTTAATTTGGTTGTATAGATCATATAAGTACTAATTATATATTAAAGAATATATGAATTTTTTTGGAAAACCATGTTGTAATGCATCATAGATTAGTTTTTTAATGTTGCTGTTAATGAGTTGAGAAGAACATAAACTTTTTATTCTGTAAATATGATTAAGGAGTATATTACGATATGCAGAATTATGAAGACAGGATTTAAAATTAGTAAATGTATTAACTTTAAATTTAAATTCTTTACGTTTATCAAAAAGATCAATTATTGTTTTGTTTTCTTTAAGTGTAATTTTAAGATCTAAAAAGTTAATAGTATTGTTAGTAAGGAGGTTTTCCGTTAATTCTAAATTAGTAGGATAATCAACTGGAAATATAGATATATTAGTGTGATCAGTGGCAATTAAAATTATGTCATCAATATAACGATATAAATGTATATTACTGTTAATAAAAGTACGTTCATAGTGATACAAGTATAAGTCTGATAGTATACTAGATGTACATCCCTCTTGTGGTATACCGACTTTCTGTAAATATAACGTATTATCATGCAGTATAAAATTATTATATATAATGAAATTTGTTAAAGTTTTAAAATAAGCAGTATCTATATGAATTGGTAAATTTAGTGTATGATGATACTTATTAAATAATGCATTTATAACATTATGTAGATCTAATAAATCTATATTATTAAAAAGATCTTTGAAATCATAAGTCAATATATTGTTAACACATGGTTTATATTGTCAAGATTTTTTTAAATATTGACGAGTTGATAGCTATTTTTTATACAATGTGTATTATCAGTGGATGTTGTCAGTGTATAAATTTGATTGAGAATTTTTAATAGATGTTTATTGGCTATATTATTATATGTATTTCACCCAATAGTTACAGTCCTAAATTTAATTGGATTTTTATGAAATTTGGGTATAAGAACTAAATAAGGATAATTAAAGTTAGTAGAAGAAATATTTAATAGTTTATAATAACTGTGAATTTTACGATTATTTACAATTACATTTCCATTAGTTTTTTTAAACGATTTGTTAGTAGAAATACAAGACGTAAGTAGCAGGTGATAATAAGATTTACATATGATTGCATAATTATTAGGAGATTTGTCGATGTATGTGATTATAAAGTTTTTTTGTAATTTAATAATTTGCTGGAACAACTGTTTAGTGTTAATTTTAACCAGATGCGATAAATTATGTTTTAAAGACGCAGTTAATTTTTCTATAACTAGTATTTTCCATTGATTAAAATATTCAATAGGTTTACTATATGAGATTGAAATTTTATAAATGAAAATATCTATATCGTATATAAACTGTTTTATAATAGAATTTATATTAAATTTAGAAGGAAGCCTATATTTAGTACCATAACCCATTAGTTTTTGCAGTTTAAAATTATTCACAATATCAAGATTACCAGTGATTATATGTCCTTGATCATTATTAACCTATTTTTTTAGAGTGGGGTCATTGCATTTACACGGAAAAGAACTTGCATCAGATGTATTTTTTGAAAATGCATTATAGTTAAAAATCTTTCGTCCGACTGTATTAGGATATTTAAATGTTTTTGAAATTTGAAGATTATTAATAGGAAAATAACAGTTTTTATCATTAATGATAGAATTAATATTAATTTTATTAAAGATTTGATTTGAAAAAGTGATTATCATTTGAGTATTAGTGTTTTGAATTTTTTGTTTTTTTTTGTAAATTTATATATATATATATATATATATATATATTAAAAATCTATACTTTAAATTAATTAAATGTAATGTATGTATAAACATATTTTGCATACGATGTATTGGGTTTATAATATGCAGAACAAAAATGAAAAAAAAACTGAAAATCTTTAGTAGTGATTTTTATTTTTATTTTTATTTATTTATTTTTTTTCATAGAAATTTAATTATAAATATGCGGAATATGAAGTAAACGCACTGGTGTTTATTCAGCTCTAGTAGATTATGTTACTTTTCTTACAGAGAAAAAATTTGAAGAATTAATTGAGTTCATTGATAAAAATATAGTGAATATTTTTTACATAGCTTGTGTGCCTACGCCAATGAACAATCATCTGTAGTTCGATAACGGACTATAGACATTCAAAAGTTAAATACTTTTTAAATATTTTTTTTTATTATTATTTATTTATTCAACGGGCTATGGGCGTAGAAAATTTATGTTTAGTAACTACACATATTCATATTTTAGAAGAATTTATGCGTGCAGCCACCCGTATCTATCGAAAAATCCTTATCCTGACCTTACGGATTTATAAGGTTAAAAAATAATTCCAAATCTTTTGGAGAACACTTGCGGGCCACCCACATGTAAAGTAGCTATGACACAAAAACTCAATAATAATAATATTTTATTAACAGCAATATTCAAGGGTGTTCATAGTGAAGCGATCAGAATTAAACTATACATAATTAAATTATAATCTTGACATAGTAAACGTATGAGAGGGGTATTTCACAAGAAAATTATTAAATACATAGTTCAAAACAAAAAGGCCTCTGATAGCTCACAGAAACCGAATAATAATGTATTCCTAACTTACTCCAAAATGTCCTCAAAATGTTTAAACTCAGTAAACAGCACTACAAAATATCATTTTAAATACAATCTCATTGCTATATCATTATCAAGAAAACCAGTGAATTTGAATACTCTTTTATTTGAGATACGAAATTTTAACATCTTACTACGTGGCGCGAACTCTCAACTGAATATTCTAATCCAAAACACAGCTTACGGAAACTTCACTAGCTGATTAGCACGTGGAAAGCTGTACCTTCAAAAGCAGGAAGCGGAGAAATTCCACCACTGTGGACGAGCTAGGACTAATCCTTCAAATCTAACTCCTATATCAGTTTTATAGCAGCTAAACAACCACAGATATCTATTTATCATACCATTGTATGAAATAACCGTGAAAAAGAGATTTCCAGAGATTCAGACACACATTGAGAAATTTATAGAAATGACAGGACAGAATAGGTAGCTCATTCAACTACACATTTTAGAATTCAGGTCATCACGATTGCATTCGAAACTCAAAACTCACCCGACCATACACTATCTTCATAAAAGAGTATCTAGGCACTTATGCAACCAGCTTTATGGAAATCCTAATAGCTTAATCAGATTTACCCTATAATTTTTAACCATATCAACACTTGAAATTCTTAAAGTGATTAATAATATTTTCAAATTAGTTTTGTGGTTTGTACAATATATCATTATAAAAGTCAACTGAAAGTTTTATTTTGCTTTCCATTTGGAACTTCCTCTATATTTTAGATGTTAAAGAAAGGAAATGACAACAGCTAGAAATTGCACAATATTTTAATTTATGATATTAAATATATTTGAATAAATTTGGCACATTCTTTCAAAAGTGATGAGAATAAAACTGCATTTTAATTAACTACGTACAAAATTTGCCTTAAAATCTTCGAAACTTGCATGTTTAACACTATTCATTAGATTTTTTAATTAATGAATAAAATAAAAAAAGAAATCTTATCTTGACATTGCAGGTTTATAAACTTCAGAAAAGATTCAAGAATTTGACAGTAGCTCAAAATCTTTCACCTGGTTTCTCACGCAAAAATTTATATCCTTGAAGCATTAGTCTCAAGAAATCGATACATGGGTGCTTCTGAAGTGATATGAGATCTTAAAAAATCATTTTTCCTTTTTTAATGTATTCATCGTCAAAGACGTCAAGATTCTCATTTTTTTCTTATTTTCCTTCAAGTATGTAATCTAAATCTTAGAAATAAAAAAAGTGAATGATATTTATTTGAGATTTTACAGAAAGCAATACAAAAGAAAATGTAAAACGTTATACAGGAAATCAATGCTAATTCATTAATACATGTTTCAGGAAAACATTTTATCATGACATTCTTCATGTTTCAGATTAGTTACCAAAACTTGACAGATATTTAAAACTTTTTGTTAGGCTAAATATTTTCTTTTATTGCAAAATTACGCTTAATAAATCAATACATGAATGCTTTTACACTGTATATATTTTTAAATATTATATATATATATATATATATATATATATATATATATATATTATTCTTTTCCCTTTTTAACGGGCATAAAGCTAGATCATTCTTTTTACACATAAGGTGCTAAACCTAATTTTTAGGAAATTAAAAATGACAGTTAACGCATATTTTTCAGTGAATAATATAACAAACGACGTTTCAAATAACTATGCACATACTAGTATTTGAAACAATAAAACCTTTTAAAGACTCAAATCAAATATTTTTTTTTCTTCAAGATTTTATACATTAGTTATATAAACTTTATTTCTAAAGTAAAGTTTTGTTTTCGGGTTTCCTTAAATAAATCTGCATATTAACGCAATTTCTTAATAACACAATTTGAACAGATGTCAAAAATGGTCACATTGGTCACACTGAAAACGATCAAAGAGTAACCTTTCAATTACTCACGTATGTATCACTTAAAGAATCGTTAGTTGGTGGCTCCAATAAAAAGATATTTTAAATAATTTCTTCCTAATGTGGCATAGGATAACATCATGTAGCAGACACATATTGTGCACTTTGAGCGATTAGACTCATTAATTCCTTCTTATGACATCAATAATAATCGCAATTTACGATTCGCGGTGCTGTAAATGATTTTAATTTAAATGAGAACCTTGTCAAGAGTGGTCATACATTTTACAATATGAATATGCATAATGTGACTTCTTTAGTTTGCCATGTAATTATCTTAAGTAAATATCATTTAGTGACTCCATTTTTATCTCATTGTCGACCGTTTCTTCATAATGAGACATAAAGTACCGCCACATTGGAGATATATATTGGACACATTAATCTTTTGAGAAGTAAAACTATATAATACGTACAAACATCACACACTTGAGAAAATTCTCATAAAAACAAACAGCGAAAAATTAAATACGTGTTACATAATTGAGAAAAATGCTCAAATATGTTCACAGAACTGAAATGTTTAACTCTGTTGAATAGACTTGAACATTTTTCTCAATTATGTAACATGTATTTAATTTTTTCGCTGTTTGCTTTTATGATAATTTTCTCCTGAAGATGGCTATGAAGAATAGCTGAAACGTCAAGATTTGTTTATTTATGTAATTTTTTAATTAAACGAAATATACGTTGAAGGCAAGTGTTTGATGTTTGTATTTATATTTGCAACGTAAAGTCCTTATTAATTATATAATGCGTGCTAGTCACACAGACCATGTTGCTGGTCACATGGTAGTTTGAAAAGTTTATCATTTTGAGACCAGAATATGAAGTCGTTGTGATCTTTTCGTTGTCACGACGTCTAAGGAAACGTTACATAAGAGGCTTAGATTAGGTTCTTAAACAACATACAATTTCAAGTGAACAAATTCGGTTGCCCCTAACAGACGTCGCAAATAATTATTGCTTAGGTTTAATTTCATTTCTGCACTGCCAATTTTCAAAAGAATGTTGAGGTGAAACACTGCATTTACATTACTTCTGGTTAATTAAAAACCTATCAAAAATCATTGTACATTATACTGTTTGCGCGGAACCAATTAAAAAATTAATATAATAAATTAAAAATTCTTCCGGACAAACATATAGAAATCCATTTTCTTCAGAAAGTTTCTAGGAAACTTATTTAATATGAAATTATAAGAATGAAGTTTGAATACTGGAAATATATGATTACATTAGTTGATGCAACAGGAATACGTTTTCAAGTACATGTCAAAGACTCGTTTGTACATGTATTAACAGACATTTTGTTTTTCCACATGCATTATTTTTACAAGCATAGAAAAGTTAAAACTTAGAAGATTTAAATTTATTTATTTTAACAGTTATCAAGTACAACTTTTTAAATATTACTTAAATTTCAGAAGGGTTATATTATATAAATGTATAAACAATAAAACACATTTTCTGAGATAAATACAAAAAAATTTATAATTTTTTCCTATGAAATTTTAAAATTGCATAGAAATCATAACCGATTTAAAATCACAATTGATTTAGATTATAAAGTTTTCTCATTACAATGAGTATATAAACTTATTACAGATAAAAAAGAAAAAAAAAGTACTATTCTTCGTGAAACCCATAAAAGAGCTTTTACATATTTATTAATTACAAAAAATCGAAAACTTATTCATAAACTTATTCATAAAATTATTCATAAATTTACATATTTATAAAAACATTTTTGTACAATGGCAACCATTATTACGCATAGAATAGTACTTGGGGGAATTTACACCAAAAATGTTTTCACAAGCGCACAGTAAAATTAAAAAAAAAAAACTTTTATATTTTAGCAATATATATTTAATTAAAATAGAGCAAAGCGCTAAGAACACATTTATACAAGAAACATAGGGCTTAGTAAATTAGAGTAAAATGTTTTTATTGATGATGAAAAACAATAAAATATAACAAAATAATTCGAAAACAAACAACAACAAAAATAGAGAGCCCAAATGGCAAAAAAATAAATTTAAACTATTTGAATTTAAAAAAATAATCATATTTTATATAATTACTTAATTAAATATTAATTATTATTTGATTATTATCATTTAGGAAAATACTTATTTCATATAAATATTTATTAATTAATTTTTTTAATTTTTATTATATTGTTTTATTAAAATATTAAATTTTACATTAACGTTTATAAAATCATCAAATGGCTAAATTCTGTAATTGTTTTCATATTATCTAATGAATAAAAAATTCTAATACGTAAACATTTAATTTAAAAATTAGAAGAGCGTCTCAATCAAAAATGCATTAGAAAGCACTTAAATATTTATTAAGATGAAATTTCGAATGCTTTTAGAACGATTAAATATTCATCACATTATTTTTTTTGCATTAATAAACGGCATAGCAGAAAAAAGGACTCATAAAACAGTCTTAATCTAATTAAATGTGAGACAAATTGCACATGATTCAAACTTTGATCTCGCACGTTGCTGCAAATTGCAGAATAAAGCTAGGAAAGTAAAATAACATGTCAAAATTTTAATTTGGGCGAGCGTGTTTAATTAAAATAGTGCAAGACGTGAAAGATGAATGGAAACATTTGAGAAAATGAGAACAGGTTTCAATTATAATAAAAGAATATAGTTCAAATAGCTAGAGGTACAAGAAAGAGAGTAAAGAGATATAGAAACAGTACGTGACGCAGATATATTGTTTTATGCAATACATTTTTCAAGTATAAGGTTTAAAATTTTGAAATAAATGTAATATAAATCTGAAATGTAATCTAAATTTGAAAAAATATATTTAAGCAACATACTGTATATTTCCCATGTGTCAACTGAAAAACAAAAGTTAAATAGCTGTCGAATAAAACGGTAAAAAAATTATAGATTTATCATATATTTATCCTAAAAGAAGATACCAAAATTATCAAAATAGTACGAATGAGTTTAGATTTATTAGCGCCATGTAGAAAATAACACATATATGTGAAAGAAAAACATGTGTAGTATGTGATTTTAGGACTTTTGTGAACGGCAATTAAAAACAGCACTATGTGTCTGCATCAAAATCTTATTAATAAAATTTAAATATAAAAAAATAGAATGCTTTAATAATGTTAAAATTATCTTTTTCTTTGAGATACTCCGGAAGTAGGAACAACATTGGTCTTAAAACAATTTTATTCTAGTTTAATCTGAAGCGTTGAAATTTAAGAGTCTCTATCTGAATTTGAAATTGTGTGGGTAAGGAGTTGAAACATACAGAATGCAGAATTGAGTCATATAAGAGAATTTATATACGTATTTACTTTTTAATCGCACTTATTTCAACAATAATACATTCAATAATAATTAATGCAACAATAATGGAGATATGAATAAAGAGGAAGAGACAGATAGTGTAGTGTCTACCGGTTGCAAGTGAAATAATTGAGGATGTAGTCGAATGATGGCAGCTGTTGTTAGTTTACATCGGACTGGGACCTGATAAATGCCGGGGCAAGCTTTCACTAGCAAAAACAAATAGAAAACACAAAGTCTGAAGCGTGTAAATAAGAAAAAAAAATCTATTTAAATTTGCTTGTGGAAGTTTGACCTGGCGGTAATCAAATTCACTGACATTAACAGGAGGATTTTTAATCTAGTCACGATATGACGTAACGCCAGGTCCTGAATAGTGCCGGGCAAACTTTCACCAATAAAAACGACTAGGTATTTTAGCCCTAATTATGACATACATTTTTCATGAATAATGCGTTTAAATAAACAGGAAATTTATATTCGAAATTATTTGTTAATGTTTACCTTGGCGGCAGGCCTTACGGAACCGGTTACAGTTGAAGTTTCACCATTTTGAGAATATGTCAATACATCTTTACTCGTAGTGCGGTGACGACAATAGGTGAAAGACATACGAAAACATGAGAGATAGGCTGCATTTGTAAAATACAACAAAACGCAGTTAATTGTGGTGAAACGCCTGTAATAATAGCGATACGAGAAGCCATGAAAGAAATAGAGAATGTATGGATGCTTTAAAATTATAACCTTATCAAGTGATTTCTTTTACACTGTCTATATACTGTAACATTGCTATTTGAAAATCATCGTATAAGGTTTGTTGAGTATTTAATTGTTTTTCTAATAGGAAGAGGTACAAGCAAAATTTCTCATAATTTAAACCTAATTTGAGTAGTCGATTTGTACATTATTCATACTTTGTCCTTGCATGTTGACGAATATTTGAAAAAAAAGCAAGAAAACGCAAATAATTTATCGAGATTTTTATATTTAATCTTACCAAGTTACTCGGGTATCCAAAAAGCGTCTCTTTATATTTAGAAACCTCTGAAACAAGTAGCTTTTCGGTAATTAAAGCAGAATTAATAAAAATGCATTAATAAAGTTTATTCGGCTGCTCATGATTCTCGGAGAGTAGCTTTCACAATGCATTCATCAGTTTTCTCTAGCTGGAAAACAAGTTTTTCGGATGCTATCAATTCCCAAGTAAACATTTTATACCGAGTAACTGAATTTATCAATGTAAGAGTAATAAAACAATATTAATTATAATGTTAATGTTAAAGCTGTTAATTTAAAATGTATGTCTGTTAAACGCACTTTTTGAGTAGGAAAATGTTTATTTGAGAATGTATAGGATTTCTGTGAGACCTATATTCTGTGTTAAAAATCTAATTAATTCACTGTAAAAACAAGTCGGAAACGTTTCTGAAAATTACGGCAGCAAAATATACTTTGTGCCTATTAATGCTTTTTTGTAGTTTGGTTGATTTCTGATGTTTCTAAAGATAAAGGACCGCCTTTTGAAATCGTGAGCAACTCAGAAGGGATTTCATTAAAATTTCGTTCGTGGTTATATTACATTTTTGTAGATAAAGAAAAGTCTTTTTTTTACAATGTAAAATGTAAATTGTGGAATTCTGAAACTGCAATTGTCAGTGGTGAAAGTTAAGACATAGTTGATACCACTTATAACGCGACTGGAGGAAAGTAAAATTTATTTATAGTACGCAAATTTCTTTATAGCCAATTTCTTTACAACACTGAGGTACTAGTCGCACTATTATATACTGTTTAATAACAAAAACAACTATTCCATTTCAATAATGATTTTAACTTTTAATTCGAATTTCTAAATTGCAATTTATGCCACTATACAATATTAATTACATAAATACATAGTAACCACTGAATGTATTTTTGTTACACGTTAACAGAGAAATACAGAAATTTATTATATGAAGAATTGGAAAGTTATGCCCATCAAATTTTTTAGTTATTTTTTTTTTAAACCCTTTAAATTAACAGTTAACAATAAAAATGATGTATCTTCATTTTTTTAAACTAAATTTTTTTGTTGGAAAAAATTCATAAATGTTAAATAATTTTGAAGTAAGTTATCCAGTTAAATTTTTATGTATTAATGCATGTTTCAACAGACTAATTTAAGGCTGTTGCTGGAAGTTTTTTCAATATAAAACTTTTTTCGATATCGTTAACACTTTCAATAGTGAAATTATTAACTTGCAATATATTTTAATTAGGTGGGTTAAAAGCAAGATAAAATGCTGTAATTCGCATGGAATGAAAAAAAGTTTTGTTTACGGTATATTAATCAGGTTCTACTATAATAGAAGTAGCTATAATACATAAAGGAATGCACACACACACATAAAGAGAGAGAGAGAAAATATAGGAAGTTTAGACGGCAAGGAAACAAATTGTATACGATAACAATAACAAGAGTGAAAACAGCACGAAATGCAAAATCATTCTGCAGTAAACATTATACAATCACATTATATTGACTCAAGCATTTCTAAAATATCTATTTATAAAACCACTTTGGGTCCATACCCTAAACCTCAAGGAAAACAATTAAGTATTTATAAAATTGATTATTCAGATCCGTATAGAACGATTAAATCCTCATCAAAATATTTTTGCTTTAATATGAGGAAGAATCAATATTACTCATAAAGCCTTTTTAATCAAATTTAAGTTGAGGCGATTTTCATGTGAAATAAACTTCCCCCAACAAGCGGGTGAAAAAGACAAAATAAAACTGGCGACGTAAGAGTTGAGTTATTATTTAGCCGCAATTGTTTTATTAAATAGGGAATGCATGAAAGACAAATGGATAGAAAAGGGGGAAATGATGTCCCATTACAATCATTTAGTAATATGCCAAGAGGATATTGTAAAATATTAAAATAAAAAGAAAAGGTAGTGAGTGAACATTAAATAAATGCAATATAGTTTTCCGAAATCATTTTGCAGAAACTGATTATATACTTTCCCTTGTGCCATTTGAAATGTTGATATATACCTAATTAAAAAAAGAATTGCGTCTACTACCAATACCTCATGGAAAACACTTAAATATTTATAAAAGTGGAAAATCATAAGGTTTTAGAACGATTAAATATTCATCAAAATATTTTTTGCGCCCATGTGAGGTAGAAGCAGTATTACTCATAAGGCGATTATAATCCAATTTAAGCTGAGATGATTTTCACGGAAATAAAACTTCCCTCCACGAGGCGGATGAAAAATATAAAATAAAGACAGAGAAATAAAAGAGTTTATTAAAACCTTTTGAATTTTAGCTGAATTTGTTTAATTAAAGTTGGGCAATACGGGAAAGCCTTTATAGGAAAGTGGGGAGATTTAAAAGATGTGGGGAACTTTTTGTAATTACAGCAAAAATGAATAATGTAGAAGGAACAGTAAACATATGAACAATTGAAAATTGAATAAAACATAATAATAAAAAAAAATGTGGACATATTAATTGTTTCACTTGCGTATATACCATGTTCTTTCTCATTCAGTTGAACTTGCGAGCAGATACTCTTCCATACATTTATGACTATATTCGGCCTATATTAATGAAAAATATAAAATAAAGGTAAGAGAAATAAAAGAGTTTATTAAAACCTTTTGAATTTTAGCTGCATTTGTTTAATTAAAGTAGGGCAATACGGGAAAGACAAACTTATAGGAAAGTGGGGAGATTTAAAAGATGTGGGGAACTTTTTGTAATTGCAGCAAAATTAATAATATAGAAGGAACAGTAAACATATATATATATATATATATAAACGATTGAAAAGTTAAACAAAAGTAATAAAAAAATGTGGATATATATATATATATTTTTTTTTACTTGCCATGTTCTTTCTCATTCAACTGAACTTGCGAGAAGATTCTCTTTCGTACATTTATGGTTATATTGGGCCTATATTATATTTAATTATTTAATTTACTGATATTTAACATATTAACGTTAAAAAATCTCAAAATTAAACAAATATTTCTTTAATACTGGTACTTAAGCGAAATATTTAACTTTCTTATGATATGTTAGCTTATGCAAAAACTATTGTTTTTACATGTCCAAATATCTCAATAGTGTATAAATCTGAATACAATCTGCCATCACTTAAGATTTACCAAATATCAGTAATATTGGTTAGCTAGTCTGATAATTTAAGTTTATATTTTAATAGCCATTTTCCATTTTTCTCTTACGCATGTCATTTTCAAAACCACACACAAAATTTATGAATTGATATATCTAGGATTTCTCCAGTTTTACACAGTCAATCAATTTAATTTATTTTATTTTATAACTCTTATTGTAGCAAATAGCAGAATATACATTATGATAAATTATTCATTATTATTTATAAATATTTTATAAAAATCAATTATTTTACATTTAATTTAGGTACCACCGTGTTTATTACAGCCAATAGCTTTTAACATTTGCCCATAAAGTAACGCACTAATTAAAACATTCTGCGATCAGGTTGCTAAGGCACACGTTAAGTAAATTGGGAAAATGTATAGATTTATAAAAGTAACCAGGCTGCTTCTGCGCTCAGCTGTAATTAAGGAAAAATTGAATTTCCATGTTCTTTCTCATTAAATTGCACTCTAGAGAGATGCACTTGAATTACAATTCCATAAGCGTATGGTTGATAAGCGTGCGCCATTTTGATAATTCTCTTTCATGATTCATAATTTTTAGCGAAAATTAGAGTCGATAGTACTTTTTTTCCCCCGTGATAAGGAAATAAATGAATAGAATTAGTTCATTATGATCATTAGGAATTATTGAATTTTTACGTTAAATGTCTTAATTAGTGCATTATTTTGAAGGAATACACATGTGAATGTTTAATAGATTTAATATCCTTAAATATATCTGTTGCAAATTTTGATGATTTTAATAAAATATATGTGTAGAGAACACTGTTCCCTTCGATTTGTGTGTTCTAATGTTCATGTTTCTTAGAATTTGTTGCAAATCCCTAAACTGACTAATATTTTATTAGTGCGCAAGAAATGTATATATACGTATATGCTTTATTTTATTTCAATCACCCTTCGTTTTTCGATATTTTATTGGGTTTTATATAGTCACTTTAGGCCCTATGCCGGCAATAATCCCTGAAATAATATAGATTCACTATGAATTGTGGGTATGAGGCTTCTCTAAATATTGTGCAGCACATTCATGGTTTTGTTAATTTTATTTCCTTTTTTTTCTCCCGTTTAATATTTTTGGTGCTTCTCTATTATCCCGTCGACCACTTTTTATAAGAAAAAACTATCGCCAAACTGTAACGCCAAACTGTAACGCCAAACAAACGGGAGAACGTTGCCATTGGAATATCAAAATAAATAAATAAATAAAATATAAGAATTTAAGGACACAATTGTTATTTTAATTAATGAAATAACTAATAAATCAGTAAAACATAATGGAAAATACACGGAAATGTCGAATTAAAAACCACTTGATGACATAACTAACACGTATAATGCTTCTAACATCAAGTAAATGGGACTGCATTTTTGGCGTTTAATCTTACAGCTTGGCGATAGTTTTTTGTTATGAAAAGTGGTCGACGGGATAATAGAGAAGTACCATATTTTTATCTTTATTTTAATACATATGATTTCATTTTAATTATACATAAGAAAAGCATGAATGTCTGGACTATTTAATTTTGTTTTTAGATATAAGCAATGAGTTTAATTGTTTTGAAGGATGTAAAAAAAAATATAAGTACATTTCACTTTTATAATAAATACATTCGAAGAAATGCTACTAAGTTTTAATTATAATGTGACGATTTCCATACAATCATAATTACTTTACTTCTCGGATTTACAAACAATATTATATTCTGATCATTTTGTGTCTTTTAATATGTCGGTCCGAACAATTTGACAGGTAATATAAATCTATTATATTTTACTAATAGCTATACATATATATAATATATAGTCGATATTTCGTTTTTAAACTTTTATTTTTTAATATCCCTTTCAGTTTTAAACTTCTAGAAAACTCAACGCCTGGGTTTAAAGTAATATCTTTAAATTTAATACATCTGAAAATATTTCAGACTAACAATGCAGTTCTAGATTCATATTAGAGTAACTAATGAGAGAGTTTCCCTTTGTAAATTTTCTCCCTTTTAAAACGCGAATATTTCTGGAATGACTAGGATGTTAATTTTATTCCTATATATTTTAAATATGACGGGAAAGCCAATTAAGATAAGCTGATATTATGGTATGATTATCATAATTTCAATCAATGTTGTCCCCATTTCAATTAAAAAAAATATTAAAATGCCTTCAAACTATCCTCTAGAAAAGAGCACATCTGATCACCTTATTAAGCATGGAAATATGTTTATAAAAATGCTCATTGTTATTTTAATGAGATTGTTTTTAAATTAAAGTTAATATACATTGAAAAAGATGGATGAAAATTGCATGGTTAGACTTTTAAAAATAATTTTATGCAATAATCTGACCGAAAAACACTGTAAATTAAAAAAAAATAATAATTAAATTGAAGAGTTATTTTTTTAATTTTTGAATGACGCAAACATAAATAGCCTTTCAGAATGCATATAACTCAGTTTAGATATATATTTGTTTAAACAGTTGATTATTGGACAAGACAGGCGAATATTTTTGTGTTAAATCGTACCGCAATTTGCATAACTTTTTGTTTTGGTAGATTTGTATTGAAAATATCCTAATATACACAGATTTATTTTTCAAAAATTGGTGCAAATAAAACACACAAGCAACAACAAAAATATGTGCCGAACCATAATCAATGAATTAAAAATTATTCCGAAAACATCCTCCAATTGCATTATTCCTTGCAAATGTCTGGCAGTGCGTATCTCAACATATATCACGAGTGTACTACGAAACTATTATGATAGAAACAATTAATATAAATTATATGGCTTGCTATAAAATGCTGTATTAAATTTAAAATAGTCAATTGTAAAATAATAAAACTAAAATTTCTCTAAATACTTATCACTATACCCGCTAAATCTATTTTTTTTAAACCATTATTTTCAAACAATTCTTCTGGTCTGTTCACATTTCTCTTTAAAATTTTGTACAACTTTACACTGAAGGTTAATTCTGTTGCAAATTTTGTATATACCTACCAGAAAAATAATTCTTTAGACATATTGGTATATAAAAAAACAGACCCTCTAAACATATGTATGTATATTTTAATTTTGCTAATAATAAAATTTCTGAGCATGCTAAAGTTAAAATAAAATATATAGTTTAAGTGGAAATTTATATGTATTTCTCTTTTAAACCATAAATTCATTCCTCTGATTTTATATAAAAAAAGGCAGCAATGTTTTTATTTCTGGCATTAAATGCATTAAATATGATTTTCAAAATGTTTATATCATTTCTGTTTTCTGTTCAATTTGCATATTAATTTTTCTTGTACACGTATTTCCTTTATGATTTTTGTTTATTTTACATATATTTTGTTATCAATAGTAAATAGCATATACTTCATCTTCTTTAATACGTGATAAAATATTAACATATTATTTTGTAACCATTAAATGTAAATAAAGAATTAGATGAATCGTTTTGATGTAATATTGCAATATGTACTTCTATTCAAGAGCAGTAAAAAAAAGAAACATATATTAAATATTAACTAATTCTTAAAATATCCCGTGTTAGATATACCTTTAAAAATGAATGGTAGAAATATTTTTATTCATTTCGACGTGAAAGTGCAAGCTCAAAATGCATGCTGAAAGAAACTCAAAATGCATGCTGAAAGAATGTGCCTATTGACTCTGAATAAATTTCTAAATGATTGATGACACAGCGCTTCCAGTCATTCAAAGTCTTTAGTACTTTACATTTTTCAGAAGCGCTTCTAATATTTCATGTTAGATTCACTATAAAACTTCATACAGTGATCTCTAATCAATTTCCAGAGAGTTTCCTCCGTGTTATTTTCGATTTTAGTTTGCAGTTTTGCCACCTGCGTTCTGGCAGAAGTAATTAATGATTTTTCCAGCTACGTCATCAATTTAGGGTCTGAAGTTTTCAAAAAACCTTTCAAATTCATCAACCCATGGATCGGTAGCATTGGATAAAAACATAAATATAAAATACGTATCCCTTGATATCACGCAAGGTAATTTATCGTACAGTTTGCCATGTTGCTAATGGATGGCGGCCATAATACGGGGGACACTTCTCCGCGTGCGTGACTTCCAGAGGGGGGAGAGGATACACTGAGGGGGTGATATTCATTGAATGTTAGTGGATTGCTGGGGTGCATATTTGGATTTCTATGGTGAGAAGTTTCTGTTATTTTATGTTCATCGTGTTGAACCATCTTCGCGTTAATGGGCATCGTATTTTCTGTTGGTTGTTCTTCTCTTTCTTATTTGATTCATGTTTATTATTTAAATATTTTATGAAGTAATGAAAACATTGATTGCATTAAAGAGTATTTATGCATAGGATTTATAGTATCGAATATATTTGTTTATACTTGCATTAAATGTTTAATTTTTCAGCCGTGTTAATGTATTTGCTGTATCTTTAATTATAAATATATTTTTTCAAGTAAAATACTTTAATAAGAAATAGAAATAGAAATAGAAATAGTTTCTTTTTTTTTTTTTTTTTTTTTTTTTTTTTACACTACGGATATGGTTGTTACTCATATTCATAAGGTATTCATCAATTAACAATATGTATTGTATTTACAATATGTATGCATAACAATATGTATATATGTATGATTGGGATTAGAACTTAGGGGGGAGATATTCATTCAATTTTAGTAGAGTGTGGGTGGACGTATTTGGGCTTTTATTGTGAGAATGATCTGATATTTTATGTTCTTCACGTTGTACCATCGTCGGGTTAGTGGGCACCAAATTGTATATATTTTCTTCTTCTTTTTATTTGATTAATGTTTATTATTTATATATTTTTCGAAATAATGAAAACATAGATTGTATTAAAGAGTATTTGTGCCTTGCCTTTTTATGTATCGACAATAATGTATTATGCGTGCATTAAACATTTAATTTTACAGCTGTTTTATTGTACTTGCTGTAACTTTATTATAAACATATCTTTTCAAATAAAATGTTTAATAAAATAATAGAAATAATTATTTTTCTTATTTCTATTTTGTGTATATGTTACACATACCCATAATGTTTTAACAAATTAAGACTATTTATATATTTATTACGAATAACAAATTTCAAGATAATTTTTCATTCCGTCTGCCATGTTCCTAATTGATGGCGGCACTTCTCCGCGTCTCTAAATTCTAAAAGGGGTATTCACTGAGGGGGGGGGGGGTACCCATTTTAATAGAGTACTGGTGTGCATATTTGTGTTTCTATTATGTTGATCACGTTGAAAAATCTTTGGATTAATGGGCATCGTACTTTCTATTGATTTTTTTTCTATTTGATCCAGCTTAATTATTTAAATATTGTCTGTTTTAATTGATTTTTTCTAAAATAATACAATACTCCATTCTATTATAGTATTTTTGCATTATACTTAGTTTATAATTGATTAATTGATTTAGCTTAATTACTTCAATAATTTATAAATTTAATTGCTTTATATAAGATTAAAAGTCATTAATATTGATGAAATATTTGTATTCATTTATTATTTTATGTTTCTTAATGATTAAACTTTTAAGAATACCTATACATTTAAAAGCCTTGAAACTTTTGGTATTAAATATTTTTTGATTAAATACGTATGTTAAATCTGTAGTAGAACACGTGTAACATCCATTGAAAGTTAGTGGTCTGCTTGAGTACATATTTGGATTTTAATAGGGAGAAATTTCTATTGTCTTATGTTTTATCACGTTGAAACAACTTCGGACTACAGGATATTTTTATTCATGTTTATTTTTCAAATCCTTAATGAAGTAATGACAAAAATTAACTGTATGAAAGTGTATATATGTATAAAGTTTATCTGTATCTATTGTAATCTGTTATGCATGAATTGCATTTTTCACTTTGAAGCCATTTCAATTTATTAGCTTTAACTTTATTATAAACGAATTTTGTCAATTCAAATGTCTTATAAAATAACACACACACACACACACACACACACACATATATATATATATATATATATATATATATTGCGTATATATCTGTTACTGTATGTCCATCACGTTTTAGTCAATTTAGAATATTTATACATTTTTTATCACATTCCATTTTCATGGTAATTTGCCATGTTGCTAATTAATGCCAGTTATAATACCACTTCTTCGCGTGCGTGACTTCAGTGCGGAGGATTCACTAAATTGAATATCCATTGAATAATATGGGAATGCTAAGGTGCATATATGGATTTATATGGTGAGACGTTTGCGTTATTTTATGTTCTGCATGTTGAAACATTTTCAAATTAATAGGTATTGTATTTTCTGATTCTTATCCAGTTTCATTATTTAAATCTCTTATACGGTAGTAAAAAACTCACTACATCTTACGGAGTTTATCTGTATCGATTACAATATATTTAAAATGCATATAATTTTTTATTTTGCAGATTTTTTAATGTATTTGCTATAACTTTTTTTATATAAACATGTTTTTATTGTCAATTAAACCATCTTATAAAAAATATAAATAACTATTTCTCTTGTCTTTTTTTGCGTATATTCGTTAATAATATATTAATCCATTAAAAATATTTACGTATTTATGAGCATGGCTTGACAAATGCAGTCGCCATTTCGCCACTTGCGACCAATTTTTTTCATCTGATGACTAAGTTATTTTATCTGACTTTTATATATTTTTTGTACAATATTTGGCCTAAGAAATAAGTATAAACGACATTTTCTCTCCCCTTTCCTGCCCATGCGCGGCAAACAGTGATCTTCCTTTTCTCTGGTATTTTTAAGGAATGAACCAAGTTTAAAAGGCATTTTCCATCTCATGCACAAAAAACGCTATTCTTTTCTGCTCTAGCCTATCATGTCACGTTATTAATATGTAGAAAAGGGAGGGGGGATATTTCAATAAAACAGTAATAAATAATGTCAATCCAGCCTCAGTGGTATTTAAAATTGGTTATAAAATGCATAAAAATGGCCAAGATTTTCTATGAACTTCAAATAAGATTTTTATGTTCAGAATTAATCTGATTAATTTATCACATTAATTAATAAAATTATAATACGTAGGTGATAAATAATTCATATGAAGTAAATTTATAAAATTGAATTAAAATTGAAGAATAACTAATTGACAAAATTTATGAATATTATGTATTCTTCCTCGATTAAAATGCTTGCCGCCTTTATTATCATGTTGTCTGTGTTCACCACACGCATTTTATAATAGGTCCTTAGAGTTCGGATTCCCGTTTTTAAGAGAATTTTGGTAGGAGGTATCTATGGGAAAGAATTTTTAATTACTTGATCACAAGAAATGTACTCGAGATGACGAGAAAGTTTGAGGGCAAGCCTTCTTTGTGGAGGCTAATACTGTACTTTTATTCATTCAGACTTAAGGTAATATATACATAAACGCACAGTTATCCAGGAATAGAAGAGAATTGTTTATTTAAGAATGAGAAATCGCTATTTGACAAATTATTTAACCTAGACATTATTTTACTTACTATTTTTTTTTACTATTAATTTATAACATTATTTACTCAAGAATATTTTATAATCGGTGTTTGAATTATCATCTGCAGTAAATGTAAATAAAAAAATCATTCATTGCGCTTCAGACGAGTAGTTTTTTTTTTTCTTTGCTTTCTTTCTTTTTCTTTTTTTTTTTTTTTAATTTATCCTCAAATTTTTATCGTAGATTCTTGGATCGAAAGAAATCTCCCCCCTCCCTTTCCAGTTGCTAATTTGAAATACGCAATTCGAGTGTAGGAATGTGGTTTGTTTAATGCATATCGCATAATAATATTAATAATATATCTTGAGTTGTTTTATTACCTTAATTAGTTTTGCTGTTTCTCATTTTGGGATATATTTTATAAGCGCGTACATTTTTATTTTTTGAGGCGCTTATGTATATAAATAAGCCTTTTTTTTATTACAATTGTTATACTTACAATTGCGCGCTTACAATTTCTATCAAGAGCAGCATAAGCTACTCATCTTAGTTTCAGTGTTAAATTAAAATTATCATAAGATATCCCATTATAGATGTTACAAAGTTACAAAATATTAAGAAATAAACCTAGAAATTATATCCAGGCAATAAATATCTTTATGTTTTATTTTTTATTTAGCAAAATAAAGTGCATCAAATGCAAATTTTAAAATAATAAAATCAGAATATTTTGCCTGACTTCGACAGGAAAATAGGCAAAAAAATGTTTTCCTGCCAGAGCCAATTTTCATTGATACTCCCTTCATTAGAAATAGATTTTGTAGCACTCAATTATCCGGACATTTGAAGCATTCGGCTATCAGAATTTCTCAGATCATGCTGGTTAATACAGCTTTTGCAGTATTTCATTTTTTTTTCTGAGAGATATAATTTTCATACGTTTTATTAGAAAATAGTTTATGCTCTCTTTCTAAATTATATAACTCGTAATTCTAAACTAAGCTTGTTATTATGTCTTCTTAATTTATTCATAAAAAAACCTTTTTGAAAATCAATGATGGGGGAAGGAGATAAAATATGTTTTACTGGCAACTAGAATTTTTTTCTAGCTACGACATTTTATCAAATTTGTAAAGCCCTGTTTATGAGCATTAAAAATTTTCATGGTAATTCATAGCATCATTTGCCATGTTGCTAATGGAAAGAAACAGTAATACGGGAACACTTTCCGGCGTGCTTACCTTTTTGAATGGGGATTAACTGCGGAAGGTATATCATTGAATGTTAGCGGTGTACTGGGGTGCATATTTGCACCCAGAAATTCTATCAAATGATTAAAACTACAAAACATGTTTTGTTGAGTACATTTTGGTTGTTTTAGCAAAATTCAAGTAAAATTGAACCATTTTACTCCAATTAACAAAACATTTTTTTGCTGACGATACATTTTTTTTTTTTTTTGGTATTGAAAAAAAAAATCGTTGATTCAAACAAAATTTCCATTGACCTATATTTAAACAAAACTTTTTGTTTAAATATAGGTCAATGGAAATTTTGTTTGAATCAACATTTTTTTTTTTTTTTTTTTTGCAATTCCAAAAAAAAAATTTTGTATCGCTTTGTAAAATTTGCAAAAACTGTTTTGTTAATTCAAGTAAAATGATTCAATTTTACTTGAATTTTGCTAAAACAACCAAAATGTACTCAACAAAACATGTTTTGTAGTTTTAATCAATTCCTTTTTCTGAGTGTGGATTCCTATGTTGAAAAGTTGATATTATTTTATGTTCTTCACACTGTAACGTCTTTTGTCTGGTATTTTCTGTTGAATTTTCTGTATCTCTCTTTTTCTTTACCTTTCCTTTCTTTGACTTATGTTTATTATTTAAATACTTTATGGAGTAGTAAAAGTGTATTTGACATTAACTGACATTTTTTAGAATGTTGTGGTAAATATTTGGAATGAAATGGTAATACTTTTTTCTTCTTTGCAGGTAAACACCTTGCATTAACATCGTAATTATCATATTGAGACCGTAAGTTACAATGACATTTTCTTTCAAATTTTTATATACTTTCTCTCTTGTAATTTGGATGAATTATTAAAAATTTAAGATTGTGATGAAAAATATTTACGAATTATTTCTATTATTTTACAATTCAAATTGGTTATTGTAAAGTTTAAACTTCTTCATTTGAAAAAAAATATATATCATCTTAAAATTTTAATATTATTTTTATTTTAACTTTTTAACATTATTTATTATTTATATTTATATATGCGTAACAAATTAAAGTAGATCACAGACATTATAATTAGAGTTGTTTACTGTTTAAATATTACTGCATATTTTTATATAAATATAGCAAAGTATCTATTAGTAATATGATTAGAGATTGAATATTTAAAAATTATTAAGCCAATTTTAGACAGAAAAAGAATGGATATAAAATTTCTTCATATAAATACTGAGTATTTAAAAATACAAATAATAATTACTTTTTAGATAAATATTTATCATAAATGAGTTTTTAAGTAAAAATTGGATAGAAATACAAGAATTTTCCTTTTAATTGATGAAAATGTTTTCAAACACAAGAATATTTTTTTATTAAAATATTATTTTCGATTTTTCATTTTATAATATAGCTAATAGTATGCATCCATAAAATTGTCATATATGGTGTTCAAGTCATTATACAATAGAAAGAAGTATGTAAATAAATTTACAATTTATTAAAAACATAATATTTTCAAATAAATTAACTAATAGTGTTTAGATAAAAATTATTTAACTAAAACGTTTCTCTTTACATTAAAACACAGTTTCACAATGAAATCTTATTTACAGGTATTATAACAATGTTTTTTCAAAGAGAGTACAACATTTTATTTTACTTTTCCTTTGTTTTTTCATTTAAACATCTCTGATATTATTTATTTTTCTTTTAATCACACTGCATGTATAACAAATCAAACAAGCAAAATAAAAAATAAAATAAACATAAATAAAATAATATATCTTTAAAGGGAAATCTGATTTCGTAATTGTCTCTTTCAAAGATTAAATTTATTCATTTAAAAAAGAAATGATAAAACATTACCCCCTATAATCTGTATATTTCAGTCATTTGCACGTGTCTGAATTTTTTTAAACTCCCCTTAAGCTAAAACATCATCGCCCGAAACTCCGCAAAGAACCCTCTTTTAACAAAATTATATAATATATTTAGTTTCTTAATCCATTAAAATCCCCCAATATCCAACTCTTGCGGAACATTTCACTACATACCATTTGGATTAAATGAATAGCCCGCTATACACGATTTTCAATTGTGGATGAGTAATAATGCATTACAGAATCAAATCCTATGCACTGATTCGTCCATTTTACATAATTACATGCACACGATATGTTGAGGTTCTCACGCATTGATTCTACATTCAGGAAGTCCTGTGTAAATAATATAGGAATGAGTTTAGTCGTTTTACATTAAATAATTGAAAGCCTCACTGTTTGCTTAAATTTTAGTTATAAAAATGAAAAAGAAATGCACAAACCGTTAATTTGGTAGCTCAAGGTATAAGTTGTGTATGTCTATCTGAAATTTCCTTTTTTAGCACTTATTGTAATCTGTATTTTACTTTAATCGTATGCTTAATATTCAATGTAATACTGAATACAAAGAGAAACAACGACTGATTATAGTTTCATCAATAAATCCTTCAAATCTAACAAAAATAAATAAACAATATATAGCATGAAAAAGACTGTGTGTCGAAATTATTTCAAAGCTGTGAAAGTAATAATAATACGGCTAATATTCAATTTTTTTCAATGGAAATATGTAATTAAATTTCAAAATTGCCCAATCAAGATATTTAAGTTTATGATAGAAAATATTTTTTTTTACAAATTTATAATTTCATATTTTTTTAATTGTCATACACAATTGATGAAATTTAGCCTATAGACAGCTTAATATTTATTAAAATTCTAATACTATTTTTTTAAAGAGCCCCACGCTTCCCTAGAACAAAAGTCTAGAAAATATTACTCAGCATCTTGGATTCAAAATTGGAGAGTCTCATATGCTGTTGAGTAAGACATTTGCTGAAATACAGCACATCGTAGCATTATTTATCTTACAATTATTAGGTGTCCTTTACAAAAGGATAAAACCAAAATTAAATTGTTTTTAAAAACAATGATAATAGTGTGCTCTAAAGATACGGTACAACTGCTTTGAAACTTCACATTTAGTTTTATCACAGCTACTACCTAAAATGTCTCTCCTAGTGTACGACTTACACGTTTATTATTTTTTTGTAAACGTTATAAAAAATAATAATTTTTATACAAAAAAATTCTAAATGAATATCAAAGCGCAGACAATTGTACATTTCCGAAATTGGTTTTCAGCGAATGTCACAACATATTTAAATGCAAATTTATAATAAATGGAATTTTTAAAAAATTTGTTTTTCTAACAGATTATACTGAAATATAAAATAAATTTTATCCCACCATAAGGGATACCAAAAGAACAGACAAAGGGATACAAGTCATAAGCTTCAATTTAAAATATCTCAACTTAAAGCAACATCCAAGAAAGTATTGAGTGTGGAGGAAATATCTATTTTAAGAAATATACAACTCTTTATAAAAGACACACCATGCCTTACATATACCGTACATTCGGGCATATAACGCCGGATTTGATATGCTAATTTTCTAGTTTTAAGTCTACGTATAACGTGACTCTTTTCTTTGCCCAGAAATTTCCATGGACTTGTGGAGTGAAAATAAAATAAAGAACATTACATAATACAACAACTTGTTCGAACATAAAGACAAAATAAGAAAATTCAAAATGAGAACATATACAGAAAATGATCAAGGTCAAAACGATGATAGTCACATATAATAATTATATACTTATTGATTGTTCTTACTTTTACGAGTGTCTACTTCCATTATTCCTGACCCTTTCTACGAATCCTTACCTGTATTTTTTCAAACTACTTTCATCGTTCTTCTCCTTTATACCTATATTCAAATGTTTTTACAAAGATTTTCTTCATTTTTGTCTTGATCCAACACTGTTGAAAATCCGCAGAAAACTGTCCAGTAATTAAACTGTTCGTATAGAAAACGCTTGTTGCATAACCTTAATCTATCTCTATCCTTACCAATGAAAATGCTTTAAATTATGGTCAGGTTATCGTCATTAATAAAACATTTGACTAACTGGATACTTTGATGGCAGATTGTTAACAGTGGAGACTTCGAAATGCAACAATTGCGATCAAGCGGTACTGTAATTTCAATTTTCACAATTTCAATTGTGGAGTATCATGTTTATCCCTTTGATCTTTCCTATGATAAGTGCCAAGATCATCTATCTATCTTAATCTCCACAATGAACTGGAATCTTTCATTTGTTAATTCAACTTATCACATCTTGTTTTATTAATCATAAACGCAAAAATCCAAGTTCTTATTGTTGTCTATTCATAACTTTGAATCGTATAGTGTGTACCTGTAAATTTCGATGAATTTTCTTGTTTCAAAATTGCGCGTTATACAGTACTTGATTTCAGTAAATTTTGCAAAAAGTATCTATGGCATGCGGATTGTGAGAGAATCGCTGCAGGTTATATTTTAATCCTCCGAAATTTCCGATTCCCTGTCCATTTTCTGTACGTGCACTAAAACTGATAGAATATCTGAAATAATACTGATATCTCGGTGCGTTTTATGTATATATTTATGAATAATATATTAGTTTGTTATTAGTGCTTTTTTAAGCATGTGTCCGGTACATTTTCCATTAGGTGTAACAATATACAGACAATAACGATTGGTAAATAGCATCAAATTGTAGACTGAAACAATGTAATCAATGATAATATGGAAACGATATCTGTATTAGTACATACTATATAGCAATCTCAATACAGAATCGTATCTGAATATGTCCTGGCACATGAGGGAATATAGTTGCCGGATATCGATTGGTCATGGTAGTTTCGTGAGTGCATCTATGCATTTATGCACTTAAATTATGTATTATCAAATTGCTTTTTAACGTAAAATAAGCTTATTTTACACACGCATTTGATTAGCTTATAAAATTTTTAATCGGATATTTCTGTCTTTCTTGATTCAAACCAAATTTAAAAGAATATATATATATATATATATATATATATATATATATATTTATATTCAATATAGATATACATGTTCAGTTTCTGCATTTTTTACCATTAATTTATTTATTTTCACCTTAAAATATATTTTTTTAATTCCACGTCTCAAAGTTCCATTATTCTACGTCTAGTTCCTTAGTTTTCTAGTATTAAACGTTTTCCATTTCGAATATTATATTTCGACATAAGTCTAGATTTTTTAATTCTACGTGACGTATTTAAAAATAATTTCCTGCCTTTCACAATTCTCTATACTGCCTTTTTTCCATACGTGGCTACTAAGTGCATTTGGGTTAGCTTACTGATTAGAAATCCAGTCCAATGTTGTTTTTAGACTCTTCTCTGTATTCATTGGGGCAATTTTATGAAGAATCCAGGAACCTTCCAAAATGTGGGAATTTCGTGTTTCTAGTTAAAAAATTTTTGCAGCCATAATTTCTCCAATGTTTTTTTTTTTTTTTCATAAGTATTTGGAAACTTTTAAGTTCTGTATTAGTAAATGAACTAAACGATGTAGATTGTCTTCCAACGGCGTGTTATATAATTATGTAATAGATTTATAATTAGTAGTAGTGGATTGAAGCCTATAAGTTCCTGTCATAGTGGTATAAAAATATGTTAATAAAGACTGCGTTCTCTGTTAAACTGACGATTTTATTGGTAGAAACATTCTAATACATTTCAATTCCTTGCTTTGATGTAATCCGCGATTCGTGTGTAATTTTACTCATCATTTGGTTCTGCTAGTGAGATGAATTCTATCGCTGAAATGAAGATTTACAGAAAGTTATCTGCTAATTTTTACCAATGTTTCTCCAAATTATAAACACACACACACACACACACACATATATATATATATATATGTGTGTGTGTGTGTGTGTGTGTGTGTGTGTGTGTGTTTGTGTTTGTGCGTGTGCGTGTGTGCGAAGTAAGGGTAAAAGCGAGCGAAATGTTGGTTAAAGTATTTCATTTATTATCCTTTATGCAAAATACATTTTATATAATTATTTATTCTCCGAAAGCATTACAAACAGATAATTGCAGAAATATAACATCATTGCAAAATCTGGAATTTCGTCAAATTCTTTTATTAGAAGACAGTTCAATATCAGTATAACAATCTAGCTACTGGGGGATACATTTGTCTAAAAAAATATGTTTAATGTATATTAAAATCTCTTACCCTACCTTGTTTCATTTTCTATTTAAATAGCCATGTATCTTAATAATAACTTCCATCTTCAGTAATTTGCTATCTAAATCCAAAAAGAAGACTTGAAGATTTTGATCTCGATAATATTTTTGTTGCTTTTCTTACACAACCATGAACGAGATGAGCATGCACAATGATTTCTCAATCTAGAAAGGTTGTTTCTATTCATAATAATCACACATAAAATAGAAAAACTCCTGTAAGGTTGAATTTTCTATATTAATATTTCGTATCATATTTTTAATTTGTTTTAAACATATAGCGTAGCAAACATCTCAAGCATTTCTGTTATTTTTAATTGCATTAATACAAAATATTATCCTACAAGTCTATGTTTATTTAATGAAAATTAAGCACAAAATATCTATTATTTATAAATCATCATTTCATAAAACAAATACTATTGGGCAATATGTTTCGCTACTCAAAAACCTCATTTCAATTACCCCATTAATTACAAATTATTTTTTACACGGCTTACATCAAATCTTCCCATTTTAAGGTTTTTAGTTTTATAATGGTAAAAAAGATAAACATAAATATTACATATGAAAATATGATAAATACGTCTGTTATACAAAAGCTAAAATTATTTTACTATAAGTTGTTCAAAATTGATGTAGATCAGGATATAGGGACATCCAGACCATAAAACTTGATCGTAGAAGCTAATTTTGGTAACACGTGTCGAAAATTTACATAGTTTCTCCACATTACTAATTAATATCTCAGTGAGATTTTAGTAGTATATCGTGCTTTTATATATTATATCAAATTAATATATGATATTTATATCTTTAATACTCAATTTAGTAAGTTATTGCTTAATACTTGACTTGCATTGTTTACATTATGTTGGCCATAATTCTTAAAATTCATAGCAAAACGAAAAGAAGATGAATTATTCTACATGAGTCTCGCCATGTTTTGTATAATGTGTTTTATAAAACAATCTTTAAAACTGAGTTCATTTCTTCTATGTATGTTTCTATTCTATTATAAAGGTACTCTAAATATAATAAATATATATATATATATGAGAATGATTTATACCGTAACTACTTTTTACAAAAATATACTTTTTACGACGTGGTAATTTTTTTCAAATAGTTTTAGAAAAAATGAAATTTTATGAAAATCGTACAACAGCAATAACGACTGTAGTTTCTTTTTAAAAAGTAAGTACTATTGTATTGTGCGTTCATACAATATTTAAAATTTATCTACATTATTTATATATTTTATACTCAGTTTAATAAGTTAATGTTCATAAAGTACCTTACATTGTTTACATTGTGTTGAATATAATTCTTATAATTCATCGCAAAACGAAAAGAAGGCGAATTCTTCTAAGTGAATATCGCCATGTTTTGTATAAGGAGTTTAACAATAAAATCGTTAAATCTGAGTTCATTTCTTGTATGTATGTTGCTATTCTATTATGAAGGTACTCTAAATATAATAAATTAAAAAATATATATGAGAATTATTTATACCATAACTACTTTTTACAAAAATGTACTTTTTCGACGTGGTCATTTTTTTTCAAACATTTTTAGAAAAAACGTTTTTTATGTAAAATTTTATGTAACTCGTACAACAGCAAGAGCGACTGTAGTTTTCTTTCAATAAGTAAGTATTGTACTTTCATACAATATTTCAAATTTATCTACAGTATTTATATATTTTATACTCAGTTTAATAAGTTAATGTTCATAAAGTACCTTACATTGTTTACATTGTGTTGAATATAATTCTTGTAAATCATCGCAAAACTGAAAAAAGGCGAATTGTTCTAAGTGAATATTGCTATACTTTGTATAATGGGTTTATGAATAAAATCTTTAAAACTGAGTTGATTTGTTTTGTGTATGTTACTATTCTATTAAAAAAGAATTATAAGTATAATAACTAAAAAAATGAGAATGATTTATACCGTAACTACTTTTTACGACAAAGAGTGTTATGACAAAGTTTTTTTAGATCTGGTCATCGTTTTCAACCATTTTTGATACATATATATGATAAAATAAAATTTTATGTAGATTTTACAGAAGCAATAACAACAGTAGTTTCCTAAAAATTTAATAAAATAATAAAACAAAAAACAATTTCGTTTCATTTTCTAATTTTAAAATGGATTAATATTATAAATTGTATTTTGTGTATTTATTTCTATTTAATAGATTTGTAAGCGCTAAATGGAATAATGCTGCAGCAGCTTAGAAATAATTTAGAACAAAAAAAAATTTGAATACAATTAGAATTTTAATAAATATCAATATAAATTACAAATACTTTAATACGGAAATAAAAATAATATTTCAATAATTAAGCAGAACTCGTTGTTCCATGAATTTAAATTCGTGCCTCACTTCATTAATTTTTTTTTTATCATGGTGTTAAAAAATTATTATCTTAATGCTTCACACATTTTATTTTTCTAAAAACAAAATATAAATATATATTCATTTCTTTTGTTTAATTTATTATTCCAAACTTGTTAAAAATAATTATCTTGATCAAAATGCATTATGATACGCAATTTGATTTTTAAGAATTGTTGAAGAAAGAAGTTTTATTTTGCTCAAATTTAATTACCATAAATTGTAATTGTTTTATGGATATGCGATATTAATTGTTAATTTACCCTTTTTTAATCTTAGAAAATAATTGTAAAAATAAGTGTGCGCCTTATTTTAATTAAATATGAATACAAAATATGTTTTAATTAGTAAATTTTAATGCATTTTTCGGAAGCGCAATTAATACTGCAATATAATAACTACAAAAAAAATGCAATATTTATTTAATAGAAGACTCGCATTTTCTTAATAAAATGATATGTTCCTTCTTGTCAATTGGGTACAGTTACACAGTTAAAATAGGTAGTATAATTTTTAAATGACATGACAAAAATTGAGATATGAAAGTTTTTATAAACATTAATAGCGCTTAAAGTCGCTATATTGTTACTGAAAAACAATACATGCTTCTATTCAATTAATCAGCCAAATTAACGTACATATGCACACACTGGTGATCGAGAACGTTATAACCACATGTTTAATAAAACAATCTTTAAAACTGAGTTCATTTCTTCTATGTATGTTTCTATTCTATTATAAAGGTACTCTAAATATAATAAATATATATATATATATATATGAGAATGATTTATACCGTAACTACTTTTTACAAAAATATACTTTTTACGACGTGGTAATTTTTTTCAAATAGTTTTAGAAAAAATGAAATTTTATGAAAATCGTACAACAGCAATAACGACTGTAGTTTCTTTTTAAAAAGTAAGTACTATTGTATTGTGCGTTCATACAATATTTAAAATTTATCTACATTATTTATATATTTTATACTCAGTTTAATAAGTTAATGTTCATAAAGTACCTTACATTGTTTACATTGTGTTGAATATAATTCTTGTAAATCATCGCAAAACTAAAAAAAGGCGAATTGTTCTAAGTGAATATTGCTATACTTTGTATAATGGGTTTATGAATAAAATCTTTAAAACTGAGTTGATTTGTTTTGTGTATGTTACTATTCTATTAAAAAAGAATTATAAGTATAATAACTAAAAAAATGAGAATGATTTATACCGTAACTACTTTTTACGACAAAGAGTGTTATGACAAAGTTTTTTTAGATCTGGTCACAGTTTTCAACCATTTTTGATATATATATATGATAAAATAAAATTTTATGTAGATTTTACAGCAGCAATAACAACAGTAGTTTCCTAAAAATTTAATAAAATTATAAAACAAAAAACAATTTCGTTTCATTTTCTAATTTTAAAATGGATTAATATTATAAATTGTATTTTGTGTATTTATTTCTATATAATAGATTTGTAAGCGCTAAATGGAATAATGCTGCAGCAGCTTAGAAATAATTTAGAACAAAAAAAAATTTGAATACAATTAGAATTTTAATAAATATCAATATAAATTACAAATACTTTAATACGGAAATAAAAATAATATTTCAATAATTAAGCAGAACTCGTTGTTCCATGAATTTAAATTCGTGCCTCACTTCATTAATTTTTTTTTTATCATGGTGTTAAAAAATTATTATCTTAATGCTTCACACATTTTATTTTTCTAAAAACAAAATATAAATATATATTCATTTCTTTTGTTTAATTTATTATTCCAAACTTGTTAAAAATAATTATCTTGATCAAAATGCATTATGATACGCAATTTGATTTTTAAGAATTGTTGAAGAAAGAAGTTTTATTTTGCTCAAATTTAATTACCATAAATTGTAATTGTTTTATGGATATGCGATATTAATTGTTAATTTACCCTTTTTTAATCTTAGAAAATAATTGTAAAAATAAGTGTGCGCCTTATTTTAATTAAATATGGATACAAAATATGTTTTAATTAGTAAATTTTAATGCATTTTTCGGAAGCGCAATTAATACTGCAATATAATAACTACAAAAAAAAATGCAATATTTATTTAATAGAAGACTCGCATTTTCTTAATAAAATGATATGTTCCTTCTTGTCAATTGGGTACAGTTACACAGTTAAAATAGGTAGTATAATTTTTAAATGACATGACAAAAATTGAGATATGAAAGTTTTTATAAACTTTAATAGCGCTTAAAGTCGCTATATTGTTACTGAAAAACAATACATGCTTCTATTCAATTAATCAGCCAAATTAACGTACATATGCACACACTGGTGATCGAGAACGTTATAACCACATGTTTAATCTGAGTACACGCATCGTAATCATGTAACTGGCACCTCACAAAGAGAAAATGGTAGCGAATGGCCTTCGAATTTCAACGACCACTTTAACGAAAAATAAGGGGATAATTAAAATGGCAGGAAATTTGCGCGAAGTAATTAAGTGATAAATGATTTTACCTGGGGAACGCCTGACATAAGTATCTCTAAAATAACACGACAAGCCGGTCTTCGATAGTACTGCATTTACCTCTTTTTGAAACTGCAGAACTGAAGGTTAAATGAATATCAGAAGGAAATGCATTAAACGTCCACGTCTGCTGAACAGTTACGTCCGTTGCTCGGATTCTGTTCCGCTTAGTGAGCTTAAATAGCAGTTTATCAATGGTCCAACTCTTAAAACATATTGTATGTCTAACAGTTAATCTGCATTGACCTGATAAATATTAGACGCTAGCTAGACCTTTATATGGATTTTCGGTATATGGATGAAAGCAGTTGTCTGTGTCCCGTGTGTCTCTTTTAAGTCATCAAATACGACGTTTATGCGTTTAGTGGGGTACTGAACATAGCGATTTAACTATGCCATATTGAGGAAAACTTGCACGGTACTATGAATCACGACTTCTTTTGCACCAAATCTCTGAAAGAGAGAGTACGCTGGATTCTAGGCAAGCAACAACTATATTCAAGCATTGCGAGCCTTACACAAGGCGGGTATATCATGATTTCCAAGAGATTTTCATCGAAAGACTCTGGACTATTTATGGATACATGAAGTTTTCAAAACGTAAAAACATCATTCCTCAATAAGGCCACCATATCTCGGCTCCACGCCAAAGGTGCAGCGGAGCTGCTCTCTTACAAATACCGCAATGTGCGACAGAGTATTGGGATCATAGTGATGACCTGCATTAAATTTCTACTAATCATATCTGAGATTTCCAAAAGCTCCATTTCTTAGCTTATAAACCATCTATCCTAACCTATGCAATCTGCGTTTGATTTGATTGTAAATCTGCTCCAGTCGTACTGAGGAATTCTATCATAATTTGAATAAAAATAATATTATTATGTAATTCAATATTTTTTATGGAATTTTTTGAAATATACTAAGAAAAATCCAACTGAAAAATTGAGTTCTATTTGCGATGCAACTAAGTAAATTGCAGTGAATAAATCATTTTGTAAAAGAGATTTTTCAGAAAAGTGCATCCGATGTATGTATCGAGAAAAATACAAAGAAAAGTGTCCTATTACAAATGTAAGTACATCCATGACATTTCATAAAGGTTAAAGTAATTTTTTTCATAATTCATTTGAAGGATAAAATACACACATTAAAAAAAATAAGAAGAACTGTATTTTCAGGAATGACAATTTGTAGAAAAGGAGTTAATGTAAATCCATTGCTTTAGATTAGATATATATATATATATATGTATACAGAGGACAGAGCACTTACCTGAAGAATAATTCTAAAGGAAGTGGTCCCCATCTACATCCAAAAAGTGCTGATCAGGACAATCCATGTTTCCAGATGTGTTTGGTAGTAGATTAAAGTACCGTAAAACCGTAAACCTTATTATTATTTCCATCTTCTAGACGACAATGTAAATTTGCGTTGATACTCTGCTTTTATCCTTGTACCATACGATTACTTTAAATATATGATTAATTCATCACATTTTATTAATACATGATTATACATAAAAAGTTCACTTGCATACGTTAATCTTTTGCGAAAACGGAAATAATTAGACTTTATTTTAAGGAAAATATATTTAATTATGCAGCTTTAAAACGGGTACCAAACTAGTAATATTTGAATTATAAATCTAATAATTTAATATTTAACGACAAAAGGATATTTATCTTCATTAAAATTTGAGAAAGTCAAGAAAAAAATCCATCTATTTATCAGCGTTATAAAAACACCAAATCACTGTTGTAGCATTGATTGCATTTTCTTCCAATATTGTTTACGGGTACATCCAGTTATTTTTTTACAGTCCTCTTTTATCCCATATACGATATCCGATTTTATGCTTAGATAACATGAATGGATAAGTAAGCCATCAAAACGCTTGCAACAGTTTGATTGCAGAAAATAACTCCTTATTAAATATACCGCATATACTAATATAATAAAATTCGACCACTTTCAAGCACGCTTATATTTCAGAATTTTTAGAACTAGAATAAACTAAAACAAAACAAAATGATAAAACATATTTTTAAGCACAGAAAATTCATAAATACCGGTAAAGAGTTTTCTTAATAGCCGCTTCACCCCCTGTAACACAGCTAACTGAGTCAATCATTAACCGATAGACGGTTGCTCAAATTGAGTCAAAAATGAGAAAACAAGGGCTATAACGTTTTACCAAAGTTTTCACTCAGTGCTGTTTCACTTACAGAAATACTCTTCACTTCCATCACTTTTCATCATACCATTACATTTTACAAAATCAGTGTAAGTCTCTTGAAAACTGATGTTGTTCAATTTGTGAAAGAAATTTCGTGTGTAGCTTGTAGGGATGAAACTCGTATTTTTTTCCGAGTAAATTGATTGCGACCAAAGTGTCTCTTAGAAACATTTTTGAAGTGCACTTTACTGCTCCCTGTTGCGTTCCTGTATACCCTATATATAATAATAATGCATCATATTTTTTAAAGATAATAAAATTGTCATTCTCAAATCCTAAAATTAAATAAAAGATTATTTGAAATCATCAAATGAAAATTTCGACTACATTATAATCTTATAGAAAATCAGATTTTAGAAGTCCAAGAATTGGCTCTTCCAATCTTCTTTCTTTTGAGGCTTAGATGCAATTAAAAAAATGTCAAAGAAAGACGATTTTTGAAAGTTGTATCCTATTTTTGGTTCAGATTAAAGCCAAGAAATGTAAAATGTAACAAACATAATCATAATTTACAAAAAAAGGCATTATTATATGAAATTTTCAGTACAGTTCGTCGTAAATAAAAAAGTAAGATGCCAATTGATTGGAAATAACGTCTATTTTGATTTGACACTAGCTGACCCGCCCGGCGTTTCCCGGGTCCGTGAAAATAACCATAATTATACCTAAAATAAGCGTCGAATGATTTAATATATTTAAACGAAAATCAATCCAAAGATCATAATCTTGGTTGCGTCAATGATTCAGGCAGCGTACACTCTCGAATTTGTATTATTTTATAATTTGAAAAGAAAATCTATTCAAACTTATCTTCAAAAACATTCAGAGGATAGAAAAAATGATATTCAGGAAATATTTTCTTCGAAAGTGTTAATATTCAAAAGTGTCGTTTTAAATGTAAATGTACGCTAGTTAAATGTGTATTATTTTTTTCATATTTCGAACAATAAAATAGATAGCATTTTTTTCAAATTACAAAAAAAAAACAAAGTTCGCTAACGTGAATTTCGGCTAGGATTTTTTTAAAGGGTTAATATTCATATTTTTTAAAACTAAATGTCATTATAATGGAAGATGTACAAATATATAGTATAGCATTTTTTTTAAATATATATTTTGATTCCCAAAGCCGATGCGGATATTTAAATATTGCAGAAAATAGAATGGAAATCTCTAAAGCGAGTTTCGGAAATGAATTTTTCAGAGTATTTTTAAAAATATTCTTTTAAAGGGATTGCGATGTTTTTAGAAAAAATTTACATAGATATTGTTTGATATTTTTCGTTTTTTTGTATTTTGATTTTCAATTGTGATGCAGATTTTTAAACATCGCAGAGAAAACGACAATCACGGAAATGAGTTTCGGAAACGAAGTATTTAAAAAATAATAATAAAAATAATTTTTCAAACCAAAGACGTCGTTTTAAATAAAAAAGAACGTCGATATGATTTAGTATATTTTGATTTTTTGTAGTTTGATTTCCGAATACAATGCATAATTTTAAATATTTCAGAAAAAGAAAAGTGAATCTCGGAAACGATTCATTGAAAGCGTAACTCTGTACCACTTTTCGAAAGAAAAATGAACGTAATTACTAGCATTTTCTTTTTTTTCTTTTTTTTTCTTTTTTGTATACATCAGAAGCGCGAATGCAGATTTTTAAACATTACAGAAAAAAGCGCAAACCCCGAAAAGGATTCGGCGAAGAATTCTTTCAAAAAGGTTAATGTTAATATTTGTTTTAACGGAACACTTCGTTGAAAAGGAAAAAGTACGCTAGTCAAGTAGGTGCTTTTTGTTTTTTCGTATTTTGATTAGTGTTTGATTAGCGTACATGCGTGCTACGAAAAACGAGAAAAAAAAAGAATTTCAAGTTTCTAAATTATTTTTTTTTAAATGTTAACATACGTATTTTTTTAAACAGATTTCGCCTATAGAAAACAAAGTATGCATATATGGTTTAGTATCTTTCGTTTTTTCTGTATTTCGAATAGGTAAGTCTATGGGGACTTCAAAAGACGCAAGCGAAAGAGCTATTTTCGCTCATGGCAACTTCTACTCTGCAAAAAACTGCTGCAGTAAAATTACTGCAGCAGAGATTCCAAGCAATGTCTATAAGAAAACGGGTTTTGTCTCCCTAGATAAACGAGCTTTGTTCTTACACAAACGGTTTTTGTCCGTAAAAACAAGAAATTTACGGTTTACCTTGAATAAGGGCATTTCCCGGAAAATTACCGCAGCGATTCCCGTGAATTTACAATTGTTTTTACAGTATATGCTTTGCGTTCTTCCGAATGCGGTCGGAAAGCTAAAGAATGGTGAACGCGCGTCATTTTGCGATGTTCATTTTGATTGTTAATTATCAAAATATGAAAAATAGGAGTCTCAGGTGCATTAGGACTTCTCTTGGACTATCCTCATACAAATTTTCAGACAACTACCTATTGAAGATTATTCTAGCCATCACACAACGAGACACACAAACTTTTTTTCTTTTATTAGTATAGATTTGTAAATGTTATACAGAGGATTTTCTACTTATTAAAATAACCATAAACTGTTATTATTTTAAACGTACTCCAAAATCAGTACGAAGATTTTCAGGACACACATATATATTCATTATATTTTTGAAAAATGAGCAAGTGTCAGGATGAGTAACAAATACTAAATAAAATTGTCATCGCCAAATCCTAAAAATAAATAAAAGAATCTTTGAACTCGTGAAGTGCAATTCTGAAAAAGAAAGAATGAATTATAATCTAATAGCAAAACAGATTTTACAAATCCTGATACATAAAACATGTTGGAAAAATTCCTTAATGTTTACCCGAAAGATTAATTGCATATGACAAGAATTATTGGCTGGGATGCAACTAAGAAAATGACAAAGAATGATTTTTGAAAGTTTTATCCCATATTTTTTGTTGATATTAAAGCAAAGAAATGTGAAATGTAATAAGTGTAAGTACAATTGCCAAAAACCAGGGCGGCATGTTACGTTATTCTCAGCACCGTTTTCTTAAATAATAATAAAAAAGATGCCTATCCATTGGGAATAACGTTCATTTTTATTTGATATTTGTAAATATTATTCAGAGAAAAATCTTATTTAAACTAACTCCAAAATTATGCATCCTTCGTGAAGCCTATATAAAAGTTTACGCGCCGTTTCCGATATGGAATATAAAAATTTTAAAAGCATTTTGGTTAAATTTAGCAAAATTATTAGTTAAATTTATCAACTACAGGAAAAAAACAAAAATAAATAAGTATTTGATTTTATCATAGAATTTAATAAATAAAATAATACAGGGTGTCCATGAATGATTGTCCCGGTTTTCTTACTTCATTACTTTTGATTTAAGAGTATGATGAAAAATATTATTACACTAGTATATAACCCCCGTCAAAAATGACACATAGTTGATCTGCGCTGCATTTTCATAAGGCTTCATACAAACAAACAGTATAAAGATTTTATTATTGAAAGGTATGTATTGTAGAAATGTACATTTTAAAAATGACAAATGATCTCTACCAATTCAAATGTTGGGGATTTTTTTTTTACTCAATATTAAATTTTTGAAATAGTTCAATGATTGGACAAAACATTCAAATTAAATATTAAAAAATAATCCATGCGCGAAAGTTTTTGTTAAAAAGTGTTATCAATGAGTTTCTAAAGAGCTTGATTCACCACATAGTTCATTTTTTGATTATATAAGCAAAATTAAATAGAAATTATTTGGTACTATTTATTCCTTATATTTTAATTACGTTTCATAAGAAAAAATCTTTTTACTTACGATGGAAACAAAATTTCAAAATTTATTTGTATTATCTGCTGGTAGATGTCGCCAAAATATTTAAAAAGAGTAATATAATCCTGCATCAATCACTGTAAAGCGTCGCTAAGAAAGCTGTCACCGCTATTTCTAAAAAAGGTGTTTACAGAAAAGAATTATTACAGAAATGTTGATATAGATGTTTTATATGAAAATATGCCGAACAGACATGATTTGAGGAAGAAGAAATTATCGTTTAGTTGTCATATGTTAGCATATGTTTTTCATTAAGCCTAACATGGCGTTTCGCTACGCTCGGGTTCACCATGGAAGTAGCATCTCCAAGTAGCAGTATTCGCATCTCCGACTCGGTCTACAATATACTTTCCTACAAATGGATTTGTTGATACATGACTGCTAAAATAGTTTTTAAAGGCTTTAAACAAAATTAACATATTTAAAAGGTTTAATATGCTTTTACAAAAACTTAAAAGCAGAATCGGATGGGAAGCTTTCAAAGAGTCGTTCATTTGTGATTCATTTGAATTTGTGATGCTGAATGGCAACAGTGTTCGTTTGTTTATATATGGTATTCCGATGTTTAATCTGTATTTTTAATTAAGAACTTAAAACGTTATAATAGGATATGATATACATGTTTTATAGGAAAATATGCTGAACAGACATGATTTCAAGTTGAATATATTATCATTTAGATGTCATATGTTAGCATAGGTTTCTCATTAAACCTAACATGGCGTTTAACTACTGTCGATTCGCAGAGCAGAATGGCCGCGTCCGGAATGGTTACCAACACAAAACTTTCTTGCCATCGGATTTTATTATCAGTAGATATTCGAACAAATACAACTCAAGAACATTTTTTTCAATAACACAAACACAAAGTTACATATGGGTAAAGTTGAAACTCAAAACGTTATTTGATTTAATCAAATAACGATTTTAATCAAGTAAAAATTAATATTAAAATTGTATCAAATTTATCAAAATATTACTAATGAATTGTGTGATATCTATCTATCTAACTTTGTACTTATAACTCCTTAACAACTTTTTGAAAATATTGATAAAATTGTAATTTTAATTATTATCGTTATTCGATTATCAGCGTTTTCAGTTGCAACTATATCCATATGTAACTTTGTTTGTGCTATTAAAAAAAAATTCTGTTGTAATTTACGAATAGGTAATAATATTTTTCGTCATATTCTTAAATCAAAAGTTATGAGGTAAGGAAACCGGGACAGTCATTTATGGACACCCTGTATAATACTAGAGACATAGTGTGACTAATAGCGTTTGCTATACAAAAAATCCTTTAAATATACATTACGATTTAAATATACATTATCTCATTATGTAAGTTTTTGCTTGGTAGAACGATGTGAGTAATGAAAATGAAAGTTCAATTATAACATATACTTTTAAATAAAAAATATGACTACTTAAGGAATTACACATTATAGAATATTTCACAAAAATATTTTAAACAATTATTTAATTTTTTTTAAAAATCGGTACTTCTGTGGTCGTTTTTATTTAATTCATTTATGTAGAATTGACATTATATGTCAAAACAAAAGAATCTTCCGGCTCATTAAATGAGAAAGCTACATATATCCAAATTACAGCAAAACAACAAAAAAGACAGATATTATACTCATAGCCTTTTTTAAAATAACGAGTGAAAAACACCCAGTTTCATAATGTAATGCTTAGGAAAGTGTTAAACTCTGTAACAGAAAACACAGCAAAGAAAATATAGAAAGTTAAATCATAGAGATAACCTGAAAATATTTGGAAGCAAGCCATCAATATGTGCCAAGGAGGTCAAAAAATTTATCTTTCTAACTAGCAATATTGCAATATTATGCAGAAACAAAGTGTTGTTTAGAGAAATATTACGTTCATTAAAAGTTTTATTTCGTATAGAAAGACAAGGAATTTACCCCGTGTAATTCGTCATTAATATTTATTGTAATTTTCTTTTCATTATATACTAAAACCAATAATAATGTACAACATAAAAATCTACAAAAAAAAAAAAAAAAAATCATGCATGGGTCAAAAAAAAATATATATATATAATGAATATTTTAAAAGACAAATAATCTTCATAGTACATTTCTGAATGCAGTGATGCCTTAACTAAAAGACTATTTCGGCTAAAGATTATCGATTTCTATTTTTTCTTCCTGACTCGGTTAATGAAGCTGGAATCGACTTACAAACTTTTTGTTGGATACATACACTAACATATCTTAGCAGTGTTGTATTTTAATTGGATGACAAATAAATTTCGATTAACGAGTATTTAGGCTCACGAACAGTATTTTCGTTAGCTGAGGTATCACTGTATATTCAAATGCAATATTTATGCATCAATTAAATCCATACAAAATTTTATTGCATAAAATGAGTGCGTAGATGTTATAGCAGGCAATAAATTGTGCTTATTTTTTTCGATCGAAAGTTTTCTTTAAAACTCACTGCAATCGAATGGTAGATATAAACAAAATCAAATCTTTTTAACTTTTTATTCGGAATATATTTCAAGAGTTAAGATAATAACTATTCACTAATACATGACATGTTTTTTCGCTCTTATGTAGCATTTTCTTATGTTTTTTCACATATTTCTCACAACTTGATGCTTATAAATAAAACGACTAGTGGGTTATCGATAATCTCTTTCAAAAAAAATAAGGAAACATTCCAATAGCGCATATTTTGTACCCTCGTTGTCAGTTTGTGAAATGGTTGGAGAAACTGTTGGGTAAAAGAGCAGTTAGTATGCCAACAATAAGCAAACACAGAGTCCTCTAATTTGGAGTGTATCTGAGGAAGATTTTGAACAGCTGATTGCTGAACAACTGTTGAGCTTTTGTTGGCAAATTGTTCAATGGCCAACGGTGAAGTAAGGCGGTCCTTTGTCACTGTGGGACATTCTGTGACAACAATTAGCCAATATTTACGCAATCATTCTGTGCTACTTGGGTTAGGCTGCTCACCTTAATACTTCAGAATGTACGACAACAATGACGAGTACTCGATGTTCGATTTTATTATATTTCTAAAGCATTTAATTTTAACCTTAAATATAATGATTTCTTATATGTTACAGAAGTAATTTCGGTAAGAATTTACTTAAAAATCTACTGTAGTAGAATGGTGGATATAATAATTTTTCACATTTTCTTTCAAGTCGTTATTTATGATAATTTATAAAATTAAAATAGTAAATATTTATTGATGAATGCGGGGCCTTTTTTTCTCTTTATGTAGCAGTTTCGTCTGTTGTTTATAAGAAATTTTTGACAGTTTGGCACTTGAAAATAAAATAATTAGTGGGTCATTCAATATCTTCTTCATGGGTAATTGAGAATACATTAAGGACATCACCTTCACACTGCAGAATGCCAGGCAACACTGACGAATACTAGACAATTTATTTAATTGGATTTTCGATGAGTCATATAAAGTTTTATGAGCTTTAGGCTGTATATTAGAAGTGGAGGGGAAGGAATTAGCATGCGCTACGTGGGCTAAAATGGCAGAGTTGAGTTGCTTTGGGAATTATGAGGCTATTAACATTTTCATGTTGACATATAATAACATCGAAAGCGGAAATTTGAAACATCTCCCCCCCCCCATCCTTTAATATATGAACATACATTAAAATATTTTATAAAGTACCCACTAATTTTGCATACATAGTACGCTTCACTTACAAAAATATGTATTGTTGAAGATTCAGAAAAAAATATTTTTTCTATTTATTTTTAAATTGTCAATATTTTTGTTAACTAAGATGATTTAATAACATGATATTTATTTCTTTTTTGTATGTGTGCATTAGAAAATAATTTGATTCTATGAGAAAATATTTTATTTATGAATATATATCTATATCTATATATCTATCTATATATATATATATATTATATTTTTGAATATTATTTTGATAAAATGTTAAGATTTTATTGCTTTATTCTTGGTTAAGTTTATATTTATCCTATTTAATAAAAAGTTATGAGTTGCTGACGACTGGGATTTTTGCTAATCGTTGCCACAGATTAATCTCGGAAAATGAAACATTTAAAGTTACTGAAAAAATTAATAGCTCGAAAAGTGTTTGTCAGAAAATTGTTAGACAAACTCCGTTAGAAACGTAAAAAAATGCATTTTTCTTGATATAAATATCTAATCTAATGATTATGCCGTTTTTCAAATATCGAATTTAAAAAAAATTACTAAATTTCACAATGGAATATTATATCGAAACCTTCACGCGTAAAAAGATAATGATAACGTCAATGATTCCTTACGTGTACGCAGGCTACAGCGCGAGTCACAAATTATAGTAGCCTTATTATTCTGTTAAAATATACAAGTGAATTATAATGTTACGTGTGCATGCTTTTTATGACAACTACTAGACGACTACTAGATGCGACATTCCTTTTTAGTATGTATATATTAAGTGTAAAAAATCTTTTAGAATTTTATATTTAAAAAATATTAATTTTCAACGATGTTCTGTAACCCGGAGAGCCCGGGTTCGATTCCCTAGTATATGTATAATTGTCAAATATGTCAAATATGTGAATTTGAACGAATATATATTTTATTATTCCATAATCTGAATATATGGATGTTTTAAAATGTAGAATAGAGCATGTACATTTAAATGCAGAAATCTCAAAAAGCTATTATGTTTTAATATTATTTTGAAACAAAGTAGCAAATTATATACTTAAAATCAAAGGTATTCTATTTTTACTAATCAAAAGACTAATAACTTAAAAACGAAACATTTAATATTATCTGTTCATTCATAATATAAATTTTAAACAGATTTTTTTTTTCAAACAATAAGCCTTTAAATTTGCTTAAATAATACTGTGACTCTTTTATAACGTTTCTCAAATAACACTGTGGTATCCTTTAACTTTTCTTAAATAATACTGTTACACTATTTAACTTTTCTTAAATAATACTGTTACACTATTTAATTTTTCTTAACTAATACTATGTCACCCTTTAACTTTTCTTAAATAATTCTGTCACACACTTTATTGCTTTTCTTCCTAATAATTCACTCGCTTGATATCTGTAACTAATGAAATGGTTATATAAATGTAAATAATAAATACTTAGTGAATAGTTTGCTGAAAATACTCTACATAAAACTAACAAGGGTAGTTATGTATAAATGTATAACATACGCACAATATTAATTACTTGAAAAAAAATAAAGTTATGAAAAGTGATTACAATTTATAAATAATCATTCCATTTTCCGGTTTTGTTTGAACAAAAAATTACAAATAATATCCTCTTTTGGGGTAATATGGATATAAAGGGATAATTTAAGTATAAGTTGCTTTTTTATTTTGAAAAACCCAACATTTTTGTTTTTAAAATTATTTAATTTATACCATATGTTTTAATAAGAAAAAAGTTTAAGATAACCAGTGTTACTCTCTGTAAATATTAGTATTTCTTTCAAAGTATATGTGCAAAAGCATTAAATTCAAAAGTACAATGTTTCAGAATCATCCATTTTACAGCTTTATAATTCAGGCATGTTTACATTACATTGTTTTACAGTAATGTGGCTTGAAATTTTAACGTTAAATGGCAATGCTTAGTATATAAAAGTGGTATTAAAATATCGAGTAATTTGAACATACGGTCTAATTCTAAAACAAAACCTATAAACTAATCTACTTATTGTTTTTCAGACATGCACATAAGAAAAAGACCCCTTAGATAAAATGAGAATTATCCCAAAATGGCAACAGATGTCAAAAAAAGGTTGTCATTGCATGTTTCAGAATTCTGTGCGTACTGAGCTTCTTAGATGTAAATCTAATAATGTTTTATTAATAAGCTTCTAAAGAAGAGGATCAACGGTATACATAATAATTACGTCAGTTGTAAATGAAAATCTTTTGAAAATACGAAATTGAAATCATGGTATGCAAATCATGGTAAAAATGGTACTCTTACATCATAGATTGTTAAATTATAAGCAGGATAGTAAATATAGTTTTCAATTACAAATCTCATTTACCATCCCACTATATAGCTTAAATGTTGTAACAAATAATCAAAAATCCCCATAATCTAAACACCAGTTGATGTCGGTTAAGGGGCTTCCAAGTTGCAGACATCTTTACGCCCAGTCTCTTAATGGGTAGAGTGTCTTGTAGTAAATTAAGCCGTTGGGAAAAGTTAAGATGTAGTATTAACTACAAGAAAAAAGAACAATTTCAATGAAAAAGATAGATGTAAAGTTAGGAAAAAAGATGATAACAAAATTTGAATAAAAATTAAAGCAAAGGAGATTAAGGATAGAGTTTAAATAATTGGAATAAATTTCCCTTGGAAACATAGTGTACAGCAGTTTGGAATTTTATAGATAATATTCTGGTACTAATTGTTATTATAAACTACAGGATGCTAATGAAATTAATTGTAAAATGTGTTTCATATTTATATTAAATTTGTTTACATTCATCTTCAAATGTAATGACTTTCAAAAAAAAAAAATTATAAATATCTTTAAATGTGCAATGTATGGCATCAAATAAAAATTCTTTAAATTCCAAAGCCATACATGTATTGATTTCCTTTATTGATAAAGATCAACCAATTTTACGAAATTTTCCTTTTTGGATTAAATGTGAAGAATTAAATTAATCAATATTTCTTTGAGCCCCAAACACAAATTATTTTGCTAGATCTTGCATTTTATTAGGTTTTTGATTCTGTTTTGATTTCAGTCTTGGGGGTAATGACGGATAAAACTTCTGAATATTGTACGATTAAAGTTCAGAGTTAATTTAAATGTCTTAGAACGAAATTAGAACTGGGATTTAAAAATCTCTACGAGACTCGTAACAGAGAACAATTTTAAAGGAAGAAGATTGGGAATAGTTTCACTTGTTTTCAATTTCTTTCGAGCAAGGATATTTCAATTTTACCCTCCTTGTATTTGGTACTGCTTCATAAATGTTAAGTATGAAATAATTAATGAATTATTTAAACTTTATAGTTTGCATCTGACTGTAAAAACTGATATAAATTTAAATTACGACTAATATTTTAAAATATATTAAACCAATCTGTTGAAATTCAATTTATGTAATTTAAACAATGTAATGTTTAAAGCGAATTTGCTTCAGCGATTCCATATGTCTCTGTCTTGTTTTAGAGATTTTTATTTAGGCAAGTGTAAAAAATGTAAAAATGATCATTTAAAATATCTGTTCATGGGCGTTTTTATTTTAGTATTAATAGTTTTGATTCACTTGATCTATTTTGGGTACATCAATTTAGAAAGTTCAAACTTTCATAGATTTACATATTACATATTGAGTAAGTAGTATTGCTTGTAAATAAAATGAAAAATAACTTTAAATTCGGAAGAATTTTGAATTAAAATGTTTAAAACAATGTATTAAATACAACCAATTTATAAAAAAGGTAAAGTAAAAATGAAGAGATAGATTTTTATGTACGCATTTGGGAACATTGGTGTTCACAATGAACATTTTTTGTATGTTTCAGCTCAATGCAATTCATCAATAAAAAAAATCATTCGTCAAGCATAGATTGTGAATTAATTTCCAACACATTCAGAATTCTGTAATGATTAACTTGATTTTTTAATAAGATGAATAATATAGTAAACAATTTGGAAAACGCATAAAACATTTGAAAACTCACGTTCGGCAATTTCTAACTAAAGTCGGAAAATAATTCAGATTATTTTGCGAATCTATGTATATGATCTCTCGATTTCTATATATAGAACATATTATGCTAAAATTTAGTTCAGTTAGGAAATGCTTAACACAGTTGAAAATTCCTTAACAGCAATTTCCCTTTGTTAACAGAAATGTATCGAATTATTTTTTACAGCCCTGTATATAATATATATATAATTTATACAGACCAAGTAATATGCAAACATTTGTTATATTTAAAACACATACCACAACTGAAAACTCACTTTTAAAAATTATCTCTCATAAACAATACTGTAACCGAATACTGTTGTATGCCCCTGAATACACCATATTCAACAGTAAGCATCTTGTTATGTATTTCAGTGATATGTATCAATTTCAATATGTTTGAAAGAGTGCAGCATTATTAAAATACATTGCAAACGAATTTTCCCCCATAGGCCATAACTTAACGGATCAATTTGAGTGTCCCTGTAAAGGAACCGTGCATGCTACAAACTTCATTTTCAATAGCGAACATTCCATAGTACACCTCAATATTATATATGAATTACTACAAAGTAATTCTACTATATTTACGCGAGTTAGCGTTCAGACAGACAGACAAACCAATTTCATAAATACTTTTCAACTATATTGGAAAGTGTTAAAAAAGATTAGAGGTATTTTGTGACCTCAAACACACTATTATTGCTAGTTATTACTGGTAATATGTTTTTCCGATATACCAACATGAATATCCGAACCGTATTCGCCAGTATTAAGCATTTTGGAGTGTATATCCTACGGTCGGCAAACTCCCACGTGTTAACTGTTATACCACTACTAGCACAAGCCCCCATAAAAACTACACGGAGTCTTCTTTTCTTTGCGATCTTTAAATTTTACAAGTATTGTGATAATTTAACAGTTTTGGCGTGTCGGACATGGGTGCAGTACTTTATATTTATTTATTTTCTTTCTTCAAAAGGAGATATTTTATTTTGGAATGATGATATATTATGTAGCTGTAGATCGTTTTAATATTCACTGTTTCACTTCCTGCAATATATCTTTTTTTGGAAGTAGTGCCTAGAGATATAGAACCTATCACGTTTTTACTAATATACTCATTAAATATCTTTATTAATTTAATCGCTTTAAAAAATCCTGTAAGATTCTTATTAGTAGCTGCCTAGTTCAAAATATGCCAATTTACAATACAGGGTGTCTCAAAAGGTCGTTTGCAAACTTAAAATGCTGGTCTGTCATATCATGAGGAACAAGATTTACATAGGAACTTGTGTTCGAAAATGCAAACTGCGACCGCTAGAGGGCGACGAGCGCAGGTGTGGAGGGGAAGAAAGAAAGGATATCGAAAGAGGTATTAATATGACTTTTATTAAAGAACATGGTTTAATTTACGGAATATGTTCAAAATTTCTTCCATTTTCTGCAATGCATGCTTCACAACGTCGACGCATGGATTCACGGACCCGTTTAAAATGGGCAAGTGAGTCACGAACACGTGCCGCTGCTCCACGATCCTGGCGACGAGATCCATGTCCGATGTTACGAGCGTCTCGCACACCATGGACTTCATGTGTCCCCACAGATAGAAATCAAGGGGAATCAGATCGGGGGATCGTGGTGGCCATGCGACTGGTCCGCCTCTGCCAATCCAGCGATTAGGACATGTCCTATCGATGTATTCTCGCCCAGTGTAGCTGAAAAGAGAAGGCGCTCCATCATGTTGAAACCAGGTGTTTCGGCGTTTAGCGGCTGGAACGTCACCCATCAGATCCGGCAAGACTCTTTCTAAGAAAATGCGATAGGTATTCCCGTCGAGGTGTTGAGGTAGTAGGTAGGGACCAATTAACATGTCACCGATAATACCAGCCCAAACGATTATGGCGAAACGTTGTTGACGAGCATGGGCACGTGTCCATATTGGGTTTTCATGCGCCCATATATGCGTGTTGTGCAGGTTCAGGATACCGTCCTGTGTAAAACAGGATTCATCCGAAAACAAAATCTACGATGGAAAATCTGGCTGTGCGACCCATTGTTGCAAATACCAGCGTGCGAATGCAACGCGTTGAGGATAATCGTCAACGCACAATGCCTGTACTCTTTGTAAGTGGTAGGGGTGTTGCGTGTCCTCATGCAGTATGCGCATAATGCTGGAACGATGTGCCATCAAGACGCGTTCGCTTGCTTGGAGACTTGTTTGCGGGTTCCTGTCAAATTCCCGTAGCACGGTTTCCTCTTCGACAGGCGTGCGTGTAGTGCGTTCTCGACCGATGTGGCTACGTACTTGGAAAGCTCCTACTTCACGCAATCTGCGGTGCAATTGTCCAAACAAAATATGACTTGGCTGACGTCTGCTTGGGAAGCGCTCAAGGTTCATCCGTATCGCGGCTCGTGCATTTCCATCCGCGGCGCCATTTATGTAATGCATATCGGTCAATTCTGCATTACTAAACCGATTCATCCTTCTCCTGCATCTCTCGCCTGAAATGATTACGCTTCCCACTCTCCCGTAAGCCGACGCTTATCGCCCTCTGGCGGTCGCAGTTTGCATTTTCGAACACAAGTTCCTATGTGAATCTTGTTTATCATGATATGACATACCAGCATGTTAAGTTTGTAAATGACCTTTTGAAACACCCTGTATATATTACACAGATCCTCTCCTCAATTGCAGATCCTGGTAAGCACGAGATGAAGTTTGATAAGTTCTTAACCTCTTCTAATTTGTTAGAAAAATTAGAAGATTCTGGAATTAGAGCCAGTACCCGATCAGACAAAGTATTTTACTAGACAACAGAATGTTTGCCAAATTGTCTAGAAGATTAATGGATCATCATGATGACGAACCTGTATCTCTCTGAGGCTGAAATGACACTGCAGTTGGGACAGTTAGGTATGTTTACCAAACACATGGGGTCTGTTTCATATATAAAGCTATATTCTTAATCGGCAAAAAAAAAATACCCAAGCTTCTCTTTTAAAGTACTACAGGAATTGGTGAAGGAATTGGTGGGGTCCATGTTCTGAACCGTTTTAACGTACAGACGACATCTCCGAAATCAAAATGGTACTGGAATTTGCTTTCAAATGCTCAAAATATAGCTGAAACAGCAACTTGAACACATTATATAGATAGTCATGGGAAGAATTCCATATGACATTTAAATGTATTCGAGCCATAACGATGAACATACGGCGTTAGAAACCCTCATTCTGGACAAAAAGGCATGTTCCAATATTTATTTTAAATGCTAAAAGGTGTAAATTAACAACATAATACAAATTGAAATAACTTTTATTAGGTTGTTTTACATGCTTCGACTCACTCTGAGTCATTTTCAAAAACGAATGAGAATATTCCATAATTGCACGGTCTTTGAAGTTATTATTTTCATGTACTTTTTAAAATATTACGCACGTGCAATTATGCAATATTCTCATTTGTTTTTGAAAATGACTCGGAGTGAGTCAAAACATGTAAAACAACCTAATAAAAGTTATTTTAATTTGTATTTTGTTGTTAATTTACACCGTTTAGCATTTAAATAGAATATATTATTACAAGGTGTTATAATTTATTATATTGCATATTCCAAATTAAATTAGAAAAAAAAAACAATAAGCATTTTCATCCAGTGTCATTGCAAGGACGCTGTGCTGTTCTTCAAAAATAGCGCTGCAAAAGGTATGCTGAATGTTACAAGTGGTTTCACAAAGCATGTTTTCTCTGATATCATGGCACACAAAATAGAAATAAAGCCTGAAAATTAAAACGTTAACCAAATGTAATGTATTCTTTAATAAATTTGTTAAATATTTTCATATTTGTTATTTAAATTCTTTTTGTTAATATGTTTTTTATAAAAATTATTTTTTATAAATTATATTAAAAAAAGTAACTCCAAAGAGGCCAAGGTTAGCGTTTGAGAATATCCAATATATATATATATATTATTTTGTTCTTACTGAAATGTTTCTATTTATATACATATAATAAATTCATATTCGTAACGCCTCAAGCAAATTTTCGACAAACTCGACTTGCTTCATAATTTGGTCTTGAAACGGTAAATTTATATTATAAACTTCAGGTAGGTAATTAAGGTAAATGTAAAAATTATCACACAATTATAATAAGCAATGTCCATGCAAATAACTTCAATTAAGTTCACACATAATATTTGAAAAAAAAAATCAAAGTTTATAAAACGCGATGACTTTTAATTAATCAAATACAAAAATACAAATGAATTAAATAACAAAATCAAATCGTATAAGAGCTTATTTCCATTTTTTATTAAAAAAAAAACAATATCATGTTACTTCCTTATTTTGATTAAATACAAATGATTATAAATATTAATATTTCATTTAGTTCGAAACGCAAATTATTTTGATAGATATTGCACTTTCTTAAGTTTTGTTTAAAAGATAGCTTTGATTTTATTCTTGAGGGTAACTATTGATAAAAGTGTGAATGTAGTGAAGTACTGAATTAATATAATGTCTTAAAAACATTTAACTGGAAATTTAAAAGTGGATATTCCTAACGGAGAACAATATCACGATAAGAAGACTGGGATAGCTTCACCCGTTTACAATTTCGGATTATTTTAAGTTTATTCGTATTATATTTGGCACCGCACAATAAATGTTATGTATGAGATAATTAAAGAGTTATGTATACGGTTTACTTTCCATATGACCTATCATACTATTATTTATTTAAAATCCAATCTACAATTCGAATGATATTAATTATTCTGAGTAATGAACTGCATTTAACATGAAGCTACGTAATTTAAATAATGTAATACCGATCCATAAATCTCTGTATTGTTTCGAAGAATTGGCTTCATGAATAAGTAAAAAAAAACATCTAGAATGACTATATAAGCTTGATTTTATTAATTTATATGAGGACGTGTTGTATTGTAATACATTATTTATATTTATACTATACACATTAATTCATATTATAATTCAAAAGGATAGTGGCTATTTAAAAAAAAGTAACCATTACACATGCTACATTTACAAACAAATATCTTGATTAATATTAAATAATGCTTACCTAAGGAAATGTCAAAAGAGTATTTATTCCTATTTTTTGAAAAGCTAAACTGATTTCATGCAATATTCCGATTTGGATTAAATTTAAAAAAAAGTAATAAAGCTTGGATTTTATTAATATTTGATTCAAACTATTGCTTTGATTTTAATCTTGGAGGTAATGACAGATAAAACTGAATATAGTACGATTAATGTTCGGAGTTAATTTAAACTTTGTAGAATGAAATTGGAACTGGGAATTTAAAAATCGAGAACTCTGAAAAGCGAACAATTCTAGAAGAAGAAGATTGGGAATAGTTTCACTTGTTTTCATTTTCTTTCAAGCATAGTTATTTAAATCTGATCTTGATTATATTTATATCTTCTTTTAAATGTTATGTATGATATAATTAAAGAGATTTTTAAAACTTATCTTTTGCATATGACAAATATACCATATATATATATATATATATATATATATAGATAGATATCGATATCGATATATATATATATATATATATATATAGATAGATAGATAGATAGATAGATAGATAGATAGATATAACGTTTTGCTTGTTCATTTGCTAATTTTGTGCTTTATGTTTAGTTGTCTTTAGTTGTATTTTGGGTTGTCTTAGTTTTTATAATTTATATATATATATATATTATGTGTACAACTGACAACTAGAATGGTAATAAAATATTCTGAATTATAAATTTTAGTTACAACAATGTATGTAATTTTGAATGTGTATGTTAAACATTATAATAACGAATTATAAATGTATTTATTGTTCGAAGGATTTTGATTCATACGAAAATAAAAGAGAGCATTTAAAATAACTGTGCATGGTACATTTTATTTTAGTATTACATTTAAAAAAAAAGTGCAGTTAAATAATAACCGCAGTTAAAGTATAAATGTAAAAGTTAATATATATATATATATATATATATATATATATATATATATATACATTTTTTAGAGATATGTTCATTAAAATTTACATAAAATACACATCTAAAACAGGTCAATCAGTTTAAATTTTAACGTATATATTCAAAAACAAATGCATTAAATAAGAAAGTCATACAAATATTTATTTTCATTATTGATAAAATACAAACAATTTCATTCAACCTTCCTAGATAGAATAAATGCAAATAATTTAAAATATCGATGTTTTTATAGCTCAAAAGAAAATTGTTTTTATAGATCTTGTAGTTTATTAAATTTTTCGTTTGAACTATTGCTTTGGTATAAGTTTTCAGGGGAATAAGTGATAAAACTTCTTAAAGTTTTACGATTAAAGTTCGGATTTAATTTAAATGTTTTAAATGAAATTGCAAACTGGGAATTTAAAAATTGAGATTCTTAAAGCAAATCGATTCTAGAAGGAGGGAATTGGGAATAAACGTATTTGTTCTCTATGTCTATTGAACAAAACAAATTAACTTTTATTCTGATTGTATGTGGTACCGATCCATAAACGTTAACTATTAGATAATTAAAGAGTTATTTGAACATTATATTTTGCATATGATGAATATAACTTTGGTAAATTTTACATTCGTCTAAAAATATAAAAATTAAACTATTTTTACTTAAGAATTCCATAGAATAAGAAATGATGAAATTTAAATATTGAATACAGATTCATAAATCTGTATACTGTTTGGGAGATTTGGCTTCAGACGAACATATTTCTTTTTCGAATAATTACATATTTAAATGATAGCTTTTATTTTAGTATTAATTTAAAACTAGTTGATTCGCCCGGCGTTGCCCGAGCCCGTGATAAAAACTTAAATGAACCCTAATAAAAAATACTGATAATTAGTGATAAAAATGCCCCTTAGAAAACATTTAAAATAAAGATTTTGTTGTCCAAACCCTTTGAAATTTTTAATGGTTATAAATTTAAAGGTTTTATAGCCCGTGTAAAAAATACGTCAGAAATATTGTTATCTGGTTGTAAAATAAATAAATTTTCTTCCCGGGAAAATGATCATTTTTCAAATTCTATAGAAGGAGGGAGCTCCGCCATCCCATTTCCCTTTCCATTCCTGCCTTCAAAAAAATTAAAGCTCCTCCCTAACTTTTAATCCCTTCCTTTCCCTTGCAGTCCCCAATTCTCTTTTGTTCACCCATCCCTTAAACAAAGCAGGTGGAAGAATGGATGCTCGCTCTGGGAGGGGCAATAAGCATAGAATTAAGAAGAATTTCGAAGGAGTATTTCCTAGCGGTAGTGATTCTTCTTAATTCTATTTCCTTCTTTATTCACCGTTCAAAAACGGTTGAGGCATGCGCAGTATGGTCGAATTTGAACTGAAAAATTAAGACATTTGCTTCTCTTTTTAATATGTAAGATAGGAAATGAAGAAAATTAATGATGGTAAATGTACTAAATATTATACAATTATAAAAAATAAATGTCTATCCCAATATAAACATAAAAGTGAATATTGATAACATATTTTGAATTTTAAACGAATTCACTCAAGGAAAAAAATGCATTAAATATAAAATTCATAAAAGCAATTATTTCCATTATTGATAAAAATAAAGCAATTTCATGCAATTTCTCTAGTTGATTAGCATTTAAAATATCAATGTTACATTTAGCCCCAAACACGTTTATTTTGATAGGCCTTGAATTTGTTACGGTTTAGTTTTAAACTATTGCTTTTATTTTAGTATTGATGATAATGACTGATAAAACTTCTTAAAGCTGCACGACAATAGTTAAAAGTTAATTTAAATGTCTTAGTACGAAATTGGAACTGGGAATTTAAAAAGCAAGATTTCTAACTCAAGACATTTTCAGGAAAGGAAGTTGGGAATAGTTTCATTTCTTTTCCATTTCTTTTGAGCTAGATTACTTTAAGAATTCTGATTATGTTTGGTAACACTCCATAAATGTTAAGTATCAGATAATTAAAGAGTCTTTTAGGCGTTTTATTTACATTATGATCAATAGAACTATTTTTAATTTAAAATTAATTAACAATTGCAATGATTTTAAGCTATTCGAAAATGGGAACAAGATTAAACATTTAACATAAATGCATTAAACACAAATCTACGTAATTTAAATATTGAAATAACGATTCATAAATTTCCGTATTAATAGGGAAATACGGACTCAAATGAACAAAAACAAGGTGTTTAAAAATCTGACTAACACTGACAATGATTTCTACCGTATGATATTAAGCTATTATGAATCGCGTACTGCATTGAACAAAATATACGTAATTTAAATATTGTAATAACTATTTATAAGCCTCCGTATTAATAGATAGACAAATTCAGACGAACGAAAAGAATCAAGTAAAATGTCCTTATGTGATAGTTTTTATTTTGTATTAAGTATATTTAAAACTGCAGGAATATAATGGATGTAAATATAAAATTATTATAATTATATTATAATATTAAATTTCTCTACAAATTCCTTTTTCAATTTTCAGATGAAATACGCTCCTTTTTTTTTTTTAAATGATAAATCATTTAATGTATTTGTATTTATAATACCTTACAATGTAATGATAATGTTTTAATGTGCTTTTTCAAACATAAATTCTTTGCATAACAAAATTATTCAAGTATTTACTTTCATTATTGATAAAGTATAAAACAAGTTCACATAAATTTCCCGTGTAGATAAAATGCAAATAATTTAAAATATGAATATCTCATTTAGACTTAAAACGCAAATTATTTTGATAAATCTTGGATTTTATTAAGTTTCTATTTCGAAATATTTTTTTTCATTTTAGTCTTGAGGGTAATGACCGATAAAAACTCTGAAAGTAGTAATATTAAAGTTCAGAGTTAGTTTAAATGTCTTAGGTCTAACTTCGATTGGGAATTTAAGAAATCTTGATTCCTAGCGCATTTCAGAAAAAAAGATTGGAAAGAGTTTTCTTGTTTTCAATTTCTTTCGAAAATGCATATTTCAATTTTGTCCTGATTATATTTTGTACCATTCCATATATATTAAGCATCAGACAATTCAATTGAAAATATATTTACATGTCATATTTAGCATATGACAGATGTATGTATTTAAAAATATGATAGATATTATTAGCCTTTACCATTTAAAAATTACGGATTTAAAGTTAAGTACAGATATAATCATAAATCTTATTTTGTAAAATAAGATTTATGATTATATTTGTATAATTCTTGAATCTTCCTGTATACAGGGTGATTCATAAAAGATGGGCAGAACTTTAAGGGGTTATAGTACACTTAAAGACAAATAATATTAAATAGGAGACTAAGGGTCCCAGACGTATTCCCAAGGAGATAGGGGGCATTAAAGTTTAGGGTCCGAAATTTCAAATGATTATAAAACATGGAAAAATTGGTCGATTCGTTTGCGGTTTTTGCAAAAAATTTTCTTTATGCCAGTATTTTCTTGAAATAAAATTTTAAAGTTCAATTTCAAAAAATGCCGATAGGGGGCGCTTTAGACTTTGGAGTAACAAACAACTATTTTTTAACGTTATTTTTTGTATTTCTTTAAATGATTTCGAAAGCTTAGACTTAAACTTAAATTTTGATCTAAAAATCTGAGTCCTAACGAGTAGTTAAGTAGCGTAAACTGAAATTTGAAATTTGAAACCCTTCTCCCCCCAGAACAAAAATCAGTTATTCCCGATCTTTGTGTCGTAGATTAGGCTCTAACTACTGCCGCGTTTTGCTAAAATTATTCTTTATGTCAGTATTTTCTTGAAAATAAATTTTAAAGAAAATTTTCAAAAAATTCCGATAGAGGGCGCTTTAGACTTTGGAGTAACGAACAACTATTTTATACCGTTATTTTTTGTGTCTCATTAAATGCTTTCTAAAGCTTAGACTTAAATTTTCAGCCCGAAATCTGAATCGTTAGACGTGGTTAAGTTTCTGGGGAGAGGGGTTTGAAATTTCTACTCCTGAGCACAGTTCAGTTTACCATGTCCACACATTGTGTGCTGTGATACGAGGTAAAAAGACACAAATTAGGATTATGTTACCAAAGCATATTTATTAACATGTAATCACAATAAATGTTCAAAATTGTGACCACCAGAGGTTATGCACGCAGAACAACGGCGACGAATGGAACGGCGAACATTCGCGAAAACATCAGGCTTTTCGAGCACTTCCCCTACAGCGGCGGAAAGTCTGGCGACCAGTTCCTCGGGGGATTCAATGGGTGTCTCATACATAAGAGCCTTCAATCGTCCCCAAAAAAAGAAATCGAGGGGTGAAAGATCTGGCGAGCGAGCAGGCCAAGCAACAGGACCACCTCGACCAATCCATCTGTTCGGAAATGTGATGTCCAGATAGTTGCGGACGTCTCGTACGTAATGGGCTGGCGCTCCATCGTGCTGGAACCACATGACCCGCCGGATGCGTGGAGGAACAACGTTTAACAGGTCTGGCAGCACATGTTGCAGAAATGTGAGGTATGTTTTACCGTTGAGGCGTTCAGGAAGAAGGTACGGTCCGATTAGGTGGTCTCCGAGGATTCCTGCCCAAACATTGATGGAAAAGCGTCTCTGATGAGCATGTGGATACGTAGCATGTGGATTGACATCCGCCCATACATGTGCATTGTGTGTGTTAAATGTACCTTCACGTGTGAAGGTACATTCATCGGTGAAAAGCACAGTTCGTCCAAAATGTGGATTTAGCGCGTTCTGCTGCAGAAACCAGCGGGCGAATTCAATACGATTTGGATAATCCCCTGGAGACAGTTTCTGGACTCGTTGCACATGAAACGGGAGCAAATGTTCATCCTTCAGTACCCTCCAAGTCGTGGACTGTGAGGTATCCACCTGGCTAGCCACTGTTCGTGTACTTGTACTTGGCTGCGCCGCTACTACATCCAGAATGGCTTCTGCAACAACTACTGATTCGTCCTTTTTTGCACGACCTGCATTCGACCGGGAAGCGAGAAATGATCCCGTCTCACACAACTGTCTGTGCAAGCGCTCGAAAGTTTTGCGGTTAGGCAACCGCCTGTTAGGAAATCGCTCTCCGTACATTCGTTGTGCCTCTGCACCATTTCCATCTGCCGCTCCGTAAATTAAATGCATCTCAGCCTTTTCCTTATTCGTGAAGGGCACCATCTTCCGATTCATTACTACAGCGACTTACACTTGACTCACCGTTCAGTGGTTTTTATGCTTGAATCGTGTCGAAATTTTGCATACGTGTTCTTCTTCTTCCCCATTTGACATTTGCATACCTTCTGTTTCCTTCTTCACCCGGTGACTAGCGTCAGGAATGGAGCTTTAACGTTTGCATGAGCGACGTTTCCAACTGTGCCAGTGCCTTTATGAGTGAATTCCGACTATGCAGTCCTTGACGAAAGTTGTATTTTTGCCTCGTATCACAGCACAGAATCGTTGGGCATGGTTAAGTAGTGCAAACTGAACTATGTTCAGAAGTTGAAATTTGAACCCCCTCCCCTCGCTACTGAACCACGCTCAGCGATTCAGATTTTGAGCTGAAAATTTAAGTTTAAGTCTAAGCTTTAGAAAGCATTTAATGAGACACAAAAAATAACGGTATAAAATAGTTGTTCGTTACTCCAAAGTCTAAAGCGCCCTCTATCGGAATTTTTTGAAAATTTTCTTTAAAATTTATTTTCAAGAAAATACTGACATAAAGAATAATTTTAGCAAAACGCGGCAGTAGTTAGAGCCTAATATACGACACAAAGATCGGGAATAACTGATTTTTGTTCTGGGGGGAGAAGGGTTTCAAATTTCAAATTTCAGTTTACGCTACTTAACTACTCGTTAGGACTCAGATTTTTAGATCAAAATTTAAGTTTAAGTCTAAGCTTTCGAAATCATTTAAAGAAATACAAAAAATAACGTTAAAAAATAGTTGTTTGTTACTCCAAAGTCTAAAGCGCCCCCTATCGGCATTTTTTGAAATTGAACTTTAAAATTTTATTTCAAGAAAATACTGGCATAAAGAAAATTTTTTGCAAAAACCGCAAACGAATCGACCAATTTTTCCATGTTTTATAATCATTTGAAATTTCGGACCCTAAACTTTAATGCCCCCTATCTCCTTGGGAATACGTCTGGGACCCTTAGTCTCCTATTTAATATTATTTGTCTTTAAGTGTACTATAACCCCTTAAAGTTCTGCCCATCTTTTATGAATCACCCTGTATATATCATGTAGTGCATATCACATAATCATATTTCTAAAAAAAACATTTTGAAATTAAAACTGTAGGGTAAGAGAGGGGAATCGGTTATTAGTATTTTTTTATATTTTTAGGTAGCACTTAATACAAAAAGCTACCTATTGCATCCGTTCGGAGAAAAGCAATTCTAAAAAAAATTTGGTATGTTTTCACCGATCATGACCACCAAACCACCCTTCGTTCAAATGTTGATATATATAAATAAATAAATAAATAAATAAATAAATATATATATATATATATATATATATATATATATATATATATATATATATATTATATCTTACATCTGTCATGCTGTAACTCTCTTATTTATGAACCGATTTGAATGTGACTGCGTATGTGTATATGCCATACAAAGGTCTCGACCGAGTTCGTTGGCCAGTTTCATGCGCCATCATGTTTCAAAATGTCATTCAGTTAAAAAAAATAATTTTTTAAAAAATCAAAAAGATGTAAAAACAAATTATAAATTGAAAAAGGTATTTTTAAGTGTTAGAACGTGATACAAGGACTCTGTAACATTTTTTGAATTTGCTATGTCTTAAAAAATGGCTGAGATATAGTAGTTTGAAATTTTATGGTGGCTGAGATTTTGAAACAATCTGATATTTCTTATACTGTAACTCTCGTATTTATGAACCGATATTAATGTGACTGATCATATGTACAGAACATACCAAGGTCTCGACCGAGTTCGTTGGCAAGATTCATGCGCCATTTTGTTTAAAAATGGCGGCAAGTTAATTTTTTTATTTTTTTTTAAATTAAAAGTGATGTATAAAAAATTATAAATTGAAATAGCTGTTTCCGTTAATTGTTAGATCGTGATACACGGATTCTGGAACATTTTTTGTTTCGACTTTGTCTTAAAAAAATGGCAGATAAATGGGAGTTTGAAATTCAAGGTTGGCTGACATTTTGAAACAATCTGATTTTGTTGTTCTGTAACTCTCATGCTAAAATTCGCATTCGAATTCAGTATTAACGAAAACCGGGATTGAATCTTCTATACTCGGGTTCCAAGCAATTTAGCTTCGAGTGTTTAAGTAAAATGAGTTACATTTTAAAAACATGGACTATGAAAGCTACATTTTCCTCCCGGTACAGGCCGGAAAGAATTTTTAAAGAGTATTTTCTTGTTTTAGAACAATTACAATGACACGTAGGAGTACCTACATTTATAATCTATACCTCCAATTTTTTCAGCTTTTTACATAAATGTAAAAATATATCTCTTTGAAAAACATTATCACCCAATTACTCCTGCCATTCAATTCAGCCCCTTTACCTATATTTGCGAAAACTAGAAATTTGTATGAAAAAAAAATTAATGTACAGTATATTTCTATATTATACGTATATTATTTAAGATTACTTTTTTCTAATACGTTTAATTAAAGATATTTTTAAAAAATTAAAAAAAAGAAGTTTCGTATTTCCACTCATTTATATTTAGATACAAGAAATATCTTTATATATATATATATATATAATAAAATAGTGACTGCTATACAACGAAATATGGATGACAAATGCATATAATAACACATTATATATGCCATTCATTAGAATCTCTCATTTTATTTTATAAACAAGCTAATCCGCAGCTGTTGTCCAATACTGGGATGTTACACATTAAATATACTTTTAATAATTGTTTAATTCAAACATTGTCTTTCAGGGGTTTATTATTGTGGGCTCCACTGCATTACGTCTGCGTACATCCGGGGGGGGGGGTACGCATGATCTCGTCTGTTTTACAAATGGACATCGAATTTCTATGATTTCATATTTAATAAACGAAAATATTTTGAAACGATCTAAGGGTCTCCCTTTAAACGTAAAATCATAGCTTCTAATTTTGACAACCGGTCTCGAAAGCACTTTTCTATTAAAACGTGAGATAATATCTAACAACGCACTGGAAAAAAAAAGTTTTCTTCAAACTCATGAAAAGACCCCCAAAAATATTTTTTTGAAATAATAAATATCAATATTTTTTAAAACCTAAGATATCGTTAGAACCGGATATATACCCTGAAGAAGTGCACACAAATACATATATGTATAAATATTGTATTTCCATCTTGAAGACCACTGACCAGGCCCCTACCTACCGGGATTCGACACAGTTTGACGGGTTTGAGTGCCTGGTCATTGGGGAGAAATTCGTCTGATCGCTCTATTGGGGCGGTCCACAAAGACAAGTACCCAGTTCGGCTGAATCAACTGAGTCCGGATTTTTCTGTGTTGTTCACTCCTAAATTTAAATATCTGAGATCTGACGCCGCACACCACGTGCTCGTCACGACAGTTGAAATGGGGCCGGACAATTTAGTGCCGAAACGTTGGTACTGAACTTAGCTTGAAAAAGAGGAGAGAATTTTGAGGGAAACTAATTAAACAAATTAACTAGATAATTGAAACCACTGAAATGAAAATATAATTAGCCAATAGCTAAATCGTACCATCGGGGAAAATTTTTGGGCCGAGTTGCAAGGCAGACGAAAACGCTGCGGGGGCTGACGGGACTGCGCCTTTCTACCGTACGCCACCTGGTAAAAACTGGCTCCGTGGGCTGTCCCATTTAAGCGGGTCCGGTAGCTTGTGCGGACAGTGTCCATTTGCACCTAATAATTGTATTTCCATCTTAAGGTTGAACTGGGACGACAGTTTCAAAATGCAGAGAAAAACAGAGAACTTAAAAGCTGTAAAACAGAAAACATTAAAGCCAACATGAAATCAAACTTCAGAAAGTATATTTTTTGAAATGATAAATAAAAAAAAAAAGGTTAAGTTCTCGTAAGAAACGGAAAGTTACTCTAATAAATGCATCCTCGCTTCGCTTTTTGTTCCTTGCCATTTTGTATTTTGAACGTATTGCTAGTTAAAACTCAAAAAAGAAAAAAACGGAAAACGTGAAAACTAATTTGTAATCAAGCTCCAGATTTTATTTAAATAGCAAATATTAATAGTTTTTTTAACAAAAGATGCCGTTAGAATCGTAGAGGTTCTGTAAAAATGTCCTTGTTTTATTTTTTCTTCTTTTGCTTCTATTTTATAACTCCACGTGTGAGCCGACGGTTGCGATTTCAAAATTCATAAAAAAAGAAACATTTTCCTCTTATCTGCTCGATATAACCAGGAAATTCCTGCACAGACACAATCGGCGGCACCACCATCTTACGATCTTAATTACTTTTTAATTAATATATCATCTAATTATAAAAAATAGAAAAATATGAGTCCCAGGGGCATTTGGGTGTGTCTTCGGCTATCCTCATCCAAATTTTCAGACCTCTACGCGCGATAGATTTCCATTGCCATTGCCAACAAACAAAAAATACACACTTAAAAACATCTTTCTTATATTAAGAAGATGTGAGTTTATAATCATATTTAGTTGCAAATTATTCGCACATCACAAAATGTTAGCGAGTTGCTTATAAAAATTGCAAGGTTGTCGTTTATAATGTTCGAGAGTTTACTTCCGTGCGGCAAGCTGAAATGTTTTACTTCTTACAAATTTAAACTCAGCTACTACAATTGCTACTGGATTTTGGTGATATTTAAATCGTATATCATGAAATTATTACTAGAAAAATATATATAAGGTAAAGCTAGGAGAGTCTGTGCACAATTCAAAAGAATAACAATAAAAAATCTAAATATTAATTTTTTGCGAAACTATCCATGGATAATTTTTACTTCATTTGTTTTTTATGCATTTCCATTGCTATTTTGTTGTTATGTTGTAATTTAATAGAACAGTTGTAATAAAACCAAGAAAGTTATTTTGCGCAATCTGTCCTTACGGGGTTGGTGTGATTGTGCACATGGGTAGGAGAGATTGTTACTAATAATAACTACAATTAAATTGTTAACATTAATAATTACACTTAAATGACATTGTTGTAAGGTTTTTGTGAACAAATATGATTGTGTTAGGAGTAAATATTTCAACCTAATGATTAAAAAATAAAAAAAAGGAAATACTTTTGAAAACGATTAAAAAATTTTAATTTAAGGAAAAAAAATAAGAATCATGAAAAGTAAGTCCAGATAAGATTACAAAATAACATTAAGTTACTTGATAACAAATTTAACTTAAAATTAGTCCATTTTAGATGTTCATTTTTTTATACAAATTTACCAATAAGCTGTGTAATCTCTTCTAGCATGGAAACTAATCGAAACAATGTGCCATCTCTCCTAAGTAGCAGATGCGCAAACTCTCCAATTTCAGTAGGAGAGATTGCGTCATTTCTCCTGGCTTTACCTTATTAAAATTTTATAAACATAAATCGATTTTTAGAAACTTTAAAAATGCAAATCCAAAAACTACAGTAAAACACTTCTTGAGTTATGTGTGAAAAATTACTGGTATTTCAATTTGTTTTGCAATTATTAAAAAATAATTTAATATTAGGAAATCTAAATTTAAATTGTATATCTGTATAATTCCTAAATTACTGTAATGAATGACTTTCCGTTTTGCATCGGATTGTAAAATTTACGGAATAATTCAAATATGACGTTAAGTTGGACGTTCGTGGAGAAAATTTCAAAGTTTCGTACCGTGTCAGTTTGGAGACGGCCGCGAATTTTACACTTCTAGTAACAAAAAGGTTTATTGTAATAAATTTGGAATCAAACTTTAAAACATGTACATATTTTTAAAGTTCAGAAAACTTTTTTTCACGTTTTCAAGTAATTTTTTTGACGTCATATAATAGGTTTTTCATCTTTTACTTTTCTTATCCGCTGCACTTTTCATATGCCCAGATTTTGTTAGAGTCAACATTGCATCCATCCTTCACCACCTGTTGAGTAAAGAAATAATTTATTGTAGAATTCAATGCAACATGATTTAACCCAGCAGGTGACCAAAAATCAATATAGTCGTTTTGTTGGATAACTGTTCGTACACAGCCCTACTTGGCATCAAAATATCGTGTGAAAGCTATGCAAATAAGCGGTTTACTTACCTACGCCTATCCGTCAGGCTGGATTTATTTAAAGAACAGAGAAGACTGAGAAATGTTAAAACTTTTGAGGGGATTTTTTTTTCTAATAGCACTGCATGGACACACAGATTAACTCACTTCAAAAGCTGACGGCACACTTCTAGGAAACGCTAAAACGCTTCTTCAACTTTCGTGTATCGTGCATCGATTTTGACTAATTAAATTTAAATGTAAACATCGCTTCTTCTGTGTATTCTCACATATACAGTTTACATAATAAAAGGGCACGCATTATTAAACATACCCAAATACAATGATTATTTAAAATTCCTTTGCAATTCTTTTTTGTAAACACAGTGCAATACACTTTTAATTTATTGTGAATCTTGTATCATATTAATTTGCTTTCTTTTAAAAAGTGTTTTCAAAATACGATTTTGGATATTTAACATTTCTCATTATTTTAAAATATTACTTTTCACGCATTTATTCATACCGGTTGCAATATTTAACATTTGGTTCCTAAAGTTTACATTTATATTACGTTCATAAATTTTATTTTACCACTATAGTTTACTTGTATTCTTTTTAATTTTTATTTCACATAAATTGCAAAATAATTTTTGAAAAAATATACAAATTTAACTGCTGGCATTCATTGCATAAATCTAATTTACAAGCATGTTCAAGATGTATTGACAGTTATTTTTTATTCAAATATACGGAATTGGAGGAAAATGTAAAATAATCTTTTGTAATAAGATTACACATTATTTTTATAATGTCTGTAAACGTGTTATTAAGAAAAATATTAGTGAATTCAGATAAATGAAGGTTAAATGAAATACTAATTAATTTTTTAAAACGTAAATTGTTTTCGAATGATTAAAAGAATTCTATTTTCCCGATATTACGATTTTACGATTATTACGTTTTGAATGTATTGATTTATTATTATTATTTGTTATAAACTATTTATTATTATTTTAATTATTTTGATTTTGATTTTCATTGTTATAACTCGTTTTAATAAGAATGTACTTTTAAATATTTTGCTGTGTAACTAATCTGTTGTGCTTTTGAAAACAATTTCTATAATAAAAACGTTGCTTAATTTTTAATAACTTTGAAATATTATAAAAACCCAAAGCGAATAGAAGTGCAGGCCTCAGGAAATGTACAGCGATAAATAAAATATTTTGATCATGTAAAAAGTTTAGGAATTTTTTTAATTGCGTGTTTCAAAAACGTTTCTGTTTCTGGACATAATGATCTTTAAATGATTTTGCATTCTAATTATTCAGTCTTAAAAATTGTCTAGACATGCTTATTCTTTTGCCGTAGATGGTGGAGACACTATATCGAATTTGAAAAACAAATCATTCGTATTATACTTAAAGAAAAATAAATTTATGAAAATATAAAAATTACTGAAATTTGCTTAGTTTTAGTTGCTGAATAAAAAGTATTCACATTTATATACACTGGTTTTTTGCAGTTTCGAACTAAGAAGTATTACTGAAAATTCTTTTCGTTCCATGAAATGAAAAATGCGTTTGTTGATAATTTAAAACACATTTTTCCAAATAGTAAAATATTATTCTTCAGATTTCTCAAAATACATTTAAGAATTATTGGAATGAAAATAAAAATATAAAACTTACACACATTTTTTGGAATAATAAATTTTGTTTGACTTTCACCTAAATTTCACATGCTTTAAAATAAGTAATTTGATTTTTTTGTCTTCTTTGATTTCAAAATGACTTTCAATAGCACCTGGAAAAGTATTTGCAATATGCTTCAAAATATTATGCTATTCTTTATAAAACGATAACTGATAAAGGCTTCCAAATTTCTCTAATAACGATCCTAAATTAATTTAAATGTCAAAGGATTAAATTGAAGCTGTAGCAGAAAATTTGCACAATCATAAAAGAATAATTTTTCAGAAGCTAGATAAAATCTGCTTCTTTTGTTTTGAAAGTAATTTTGAAATTCACGTTTCTCTTTTATGTACCTATCAATTTCACTTCCATTTTTTTGGGGTAGCAGAGTTATTCGTACAGCCGACATGAATAGTTTTAAAAGATTATTATTTTTTACAGAATTTATCTAAAATATATTAATAGTTCTTGATCCTTTATTAGTAAGATTTGGAGTAAGTATTTTTTTAGAAAATATGACATGATATTGCGTAGATAAATAAAAGGACTTTATTAAAATTTTTATCGTTTTAATTGTTTTTATAACAAAATATGCAAGCTGAAATATGATGATTGCACTTATTTAGAATTAAATTTTAAAGTCATACTAGGATATTTCTAAAAGCATTAGAAAACAAATGTACTGTTATCAGTCTGTTATGTGTTTATATAGAATCCAACAGGGAATCGTTATTTATAAAATCCCTTTATTAAAAATGAAAAAAAAAATGTAGACCAGTCGAAAAGTGATGAACAAATTTGCACGAAATTTCACGAAATGATAGAATTTTATGGTCAGTTATATTTTATCAATTTATGTTTATTTTTGTTAGAAAAATTGTTCTAAATGTTTGAGTTTTATAAAAAAAAGTTATTTTTTATTTTCGGAAGAATGACAGTTTTAAATCAATAATAGGTCATTTTGATTACATAATATTTGCCATAATGTTTAAAAAACAACAATGCGTGTACGGTTAATGCATGTGATATTCTAGCACAATTTGTAAAAAATATATACATCTATTACTTATGACTTGTATTATTTTTTTTTACAAATTTTATTTCTTAAAAAGCAAAATTCACAAACAGTAATGTGACTTAAATATACAATTAAAATTTTGTACAAGTGTGTCTAGTAGTTTTTAATACAAAACTCTTGAATATTTTCATAACGTATGGCATTTTAAAGGTACTTGAATTTAATATATTTTTAGAATCTATAATATTACATAAAGCTGCTATAAATGGGAACAGATAACGACCTTCTAATTTCAATACACCTTTAAAATGCACGTAATTCATTAAAACATATTCTACATCTTCCAATATCCCGATGTAAGTTACTGCTTCCCGAGCGTCAGCTGATGGAATGCAACTATTTCTGTATATATTAGAGTACTGCATGATGGAAGGAAAATTTCAAATTTCAAGAAATATTGAAACCAAATTGCAATAATTAAGTGGTCTTCAATAACGTCTTCCTCAACTGGATTCAACAATTTTCAACTATAGAATATTTTCAATTTCAATATAATATTATTGTCATCGATATATACCTTTAATATATCATTACCAGAGGGCCCGTGCGTATATTTCGCACTGAAATCTAATATTTTTAGGTACTTCTCTATTAACCTGTCGACCACTTTTCATAACAAAAAAATACCGCCAAACTGTAAGATTAAACGCCAAAAATGCAGTCCCATTTAGTTGATGTCAGAATCATTATGCATGTTTGTTACGTCATCCAGTGGTTTTACATTCGACATTTGCGTGTGTTTTTCATTATGTTTTACTGATTTGGTAGTTATTTTATTAATTAAAATAACAATTGTGTCCTTCAATTCTTATATTTTATTTATTTATTTTTTTTATATTCCAATGGCAACGTTCTCCCGTTTATTTGGCGATAGTTTTTTGTTATGAAAAGTGGTCGACGGGATAATAGAGAAGTATCATTTTTTATCAATATGTAATATTTATTAGATGCAGGTTTAAACTTCTAAAGAAAAAGCAAGGATAAAAATATCTGCAAACAACATTTAGTTGTTAGTCAAGCCAGAATATCATCTAATTTATTCCATCAAAGTTAGACTGAAAACTGATCCAAGATTGCTAAAGGCACGCGCGAGAAAAAAAAATAACAATCGTATTTTGACTGCATTAGAGGATGACGTCATCCACTTCGGGAAAACCATGGGGCTTAGAAATATAAATCTAAACATTTCAATTTCAATTTCGCTTTTTAATCATAAGTATAAAATAAACCCGTGCGGTGTTTTTTATAATAATTGCTATGAGCATCATATAATGTGGTATTTTATTTTTTGGCAACAATAATTTCAGGAAAACCTTTCATTTATTTCATGAAAACAATGCCGATTTAATTTTTTAATTTCAGCAAATTTTAATCAAGAACATGTTTTAACGAATTGTTAAGTGGGCTATGTCAGAAGCCCGTTCTAAAACCTTTCATATGGTATCTCATTCGTCGTTCTGCGTTTCGTATTTTCTGAGTAAAAGGGATGTTGACAGGAGAAATAATATATAAGGACCAGAGGGCCCGTGCGAGGATTTCGCACTGAAATCTAATATTTTTAGGTACTTCTGTATTATCCCGTCGACCACTTTTTATAACAAAAAACTATCGCCAAACTGTAAGATTAAACGCCAAACATACAGTCCCATTTACTTGATATCAGAAGCATCATACGTGTTTATTACGTCATCAAGTGTTTTTTAATTCAACATTTGCGTGTATTTTTCATTATGTTTTACTGATTGATTAGTTATTTCATTAATTAAAATAACAATTGTGTCCTTAAATTCTTATATTTTATTTATTTATTTATTTTGATATTCCAATGAGAACGTTCTCCCGTTTATTTGGCGATAGTTTTTTGTTATGAAAAGTGGTCGACGGGATAATAGAGAAGTACTATTTTTTATCAATATGTAATATTTATTAGATGCAGGTTTAAACTTCTAAAGAAAAGTAAGGATAAAAATATCTGCAAACAACATTTAGTTTTTATTCAAGCCAGAATATCCTTTAATTTATTCCATCAAAGTTAGAGTAAACTCTGATCCAAGATTGCAAAAGGCACGCGCGAGAAAAAAAAAATAACAATCGTATTTTGACTGCATTAAAGGATGACGTCATCCGCTTCGGGAAAACCATGGGATTTAGAAATATAAATCTAAATATTTCAATTTCAATTTCGTTTTTAATCATAAGTATAAAATAAACCCGTGCGGTGTTTTTTATAATAATTGCTATGAGCATCCTATAATGTGGTATTTTATTTTTTTGGCAACAATAATTTCAGGAAAACCTTTCATTTCTTTCATGAAAACAATGCCGATTTAATTTTTTAATTTCAGCAAATTTTAATCAAAAACATGTTTTAACGAATTGTTAAGTGGGCTATGTCAGAAGCCTGTTCTAAAACCTTTCATGTGGTATCTCATTCGTTGTTCTGCGTTTCATATTTTCTGAGTAAAAGGGATGTTGACAGGAGAAATAATATATAAGGATCATCATTATCTTTTAAATCCTGCTGCGATAAAATACTTTATTTCCGTATTTCTGACACGCTTTCAGCCGTATTCAATTATGGACATAACATTCAGGACATGCGTGATGAAAAATGATTTGTTTTATCACTGTCATCGTAAACAATTTAACCCCAGTTTTGATTCGCATTAAAGACACAACATTATTTTTCCGATAAAATGGAAATTTAGGTTGATGGTAAATTCATCATTATCATCATTATTCTTTAAATCCTGCTGCGATGAAATACTTTATTTCCGTATTTCTGACAAACTTTTAACCGTATTCAATTATGGCCAAAACATTCATGACATGGATGATGAAAAATGAATTATTTTATCACTGCCATCCAGTGTTGCCAGTGGGCTACTTTTTTTTAATTCATTTTTCTTGATTGCCACCAGTTTGTTGAGAAAGTAAAATTCCCCTTATTTAATGATAGATTAAATAAGGAGAAAACAAACCGAATTGTACCATTTCAAAGAAGTGGTACCAATCAAGCAATCTGAATTTTAAAAAAGTAGCCCACTGGCAACACTGCTGCCATCGTAAACAATTTAACCCCAGTTTTGATCCGTATTAAAGACACAACATTATTTTTCCGATAAAATGAAAATTTAGGTTAATGGTAAATTCAGTTTTTTTCTCTTTTAGTTTTTTGTATAATTGATAAAACCTTATTATATTTAGGAGTTTAAAATAAAATGAGATGTTTGGAAGTACAACCTCTTCCAGAGTAGTTTGTTTGGTGAAAATATTTTGACTCTTTGGTAAAAAAATTTGCTGCTCATGACGCAATAAAAATTTTCAAACATATTATCAATTCTATAGAAGTATTGAATATAACGAAATGATTATTTTTCGAGAGCTGTCAGGAAAGATGGACATTTAAGAGAACCAAGTCCATAAAACATGGTGGATCGTCGGAGTATCCTAATTGATAATTTGGATTTCTTATCTTGTCATATTGACTATTTTGAATAGGAGCTCTGTCATGTTGCAGAATTTCCTCCATAATGGCAATTACACAGCTGAATCATATTGTTTACTTAATGGATTTATTGATTGTAAAAATCTACTGTCGGAATCATGTTCTTTGTAAAAACTTGTTAATGCTTTTTCAATTCCACAATATCCACATCATGGCTTTGCGAGAACAGAGATCCTGTATTGTGGTTGTGCTGATCTATACTTTGGGGGAGTAGGGCTGAACGGTTCCTTACTCTGCTCCACAAATTTCGGCGTCTTATGTTTGGCTATAGCCGCGAATAGCATTTTCTGCTTTCCCGTTCTAATTGAAAGTGAATAGTAAATAGTAATACGTATCAAAAATCAAAAATTCTCAAAAATTAAAATCACCACATATAATAATAATAATAATAATAAACTAGCATAAAAAATATATTCAACCACCCAATACATTGGGATAAAATGAAACAGAATAAGGGAAATACATGGCTTCATCCTAAAAGAGTATATTTTTCCACATATAGTGAATAGAATCCCGTTTATAATTTTGAGAAGTGTAAATTCGACTACAACTCCCATATTATTGCATTACATTACATTCCAACAAATTTATAAAGTATTAAGTATTTAAAATGAAAATAAATATATTTATAATTAAAAAATCTGTTAAGGTAATTTTGAAATGATCTTTTGGGATGCACTTTATTTAAAAATTATTTACGAAGTTTTTATTTAAACTATTTTGATAAGTTTGATTCGAACGGAAATCACTTAAAATATGTCACTGAAAACTTGAAATAAAGTAGACGGAATTTCATAAGAAAATAGTGTCTATAATTATAAAAAAAGAAAAAAAAAAAAACTGATGTTACAAGGAAGAACCAATTTTTAAAAATTAAACACTACTTTTGTAAAATAAGAAACTACATTTTTAGCGAAAATAGAATTGTAATTTATTTGTACGTAAAACTAAAGCGAAGAAAAGATTATGTAACTTCACTTCATTTATTATTTTAGACTTCCTTGATGCAAACTTTTAATGAGGCTCACATTATTATTCTATAAATGGAATTGAGCATTTTGGCAACATCTTGCAAGTAATTGGCAATATCGAAAAGTTTTCTTCTCGTTCTTAAAGTTATTCATAAAAATAATGAGGGATAAAATTTTCAAAAGTAAAAAAAAAAAAAAAAAAAAAAAAGATTCAGGCGTTATTTCTGTTACTTTTTCTTACTTTTTTTTTTTTTTTTGTGTGTGTGTAACAGGTTTTTTAATGATATTCAGGAAATACAATATTTTAGAATTTTAATTCATTCTAAGTATACATTTTTTCACAGGTATTATTGAACTGCTACATTAAGTTGAGTAAAAGATATTTTGTATGTGTCCATTAAAAAAAATGCTTAAAATCCGGACGTTGTTTGAAAACGAAATATCAGCAGTAAAATCTTCTTTCTTTAGATAGATGTTATAATATTATGTTTAGATAAATAATATTATATTTCTGTACATTTATGAAAGTTTTTTTATTTGATTTTTATCGGAGCATTTACGCTAGTGCTGTAATTAAAGTTTGAATCATCGTATTTCAAAATAAAATTAGCTTAAAATTTTACTCATGGAGGTTTTTTGTAATTTAAACCATTCTCCAATGGAGTGACATTATGTGTCCAAACGAAATCTTTGTTTCGCGGATGGCTTTGATTTATCCAAAAAAAATAGTATAAAATCGTACTATTAATGATGCTTAGATATATAATTACCATTCTTCAAGAACAGCTTTTCTATTTTCAGTATGCCTCAATTATTATAAGAAAATTATTATTTTATTTTCCCTAAATGATGTATACATGTATTCTTATAAATATGTAAAAATATCGCTACTAAAATTGCCGGTAGTGGCCACAAATTCATTTATCTTTCAAACATCGCCAAAATTCTTCTGGTGGCAACTTTAGATACTATTTTTCCAGAACAATTCTAGATTCATTTTAGACAGATCTTTGCGGCAGTTCTTTAAGATTTTATACATAAAATATGTAACAATATTTTAAAAAAAATCTCCCTTCGATTTTATAATGAATAAAAGAGAAAATCGTGCAAAAAATGTTACATTGTGCACAGGCATAATAAAATTTTGCACAAATGCACAAAAAACCTTGTATACTGAAATACAGAAATTTAATTTAAAAGTCATTTTTTTATGTAATATAATTTCCTTTTCTATGTTTAATCAGTGATGTTAATAACGAGAGGGAAATGTAATTATTGTCTGGAATACATGCACCTTACATATCAACTTATTCTATCCCCTTTTGAAAATTTTCGTTTTTGTAATTACTTACGAAGTCAAACTATCTTTTTGGAGATATTTATCTTCAATAGAAAAAGATGAAATATAAAAAAAATAATAATCAATATACGTGAATGAACAAAAAAATTCTCTCTTTTTGTGCTTCTATTTTTATAAGCTATTGTTTAACGTGAATGGAAATCTTTTATTTATAACAAATACGAAGAATTGCAAATGTGTATTATTATTTTTAAAAATGTTTTATCGTGAATGGAGATTCAGAGGTACTTCATTTTCTATCTATACAAATTTAAGAAGAGTAGAAGCAGTTACATAATTTTGTGCATAAAGAAAAATGATTACCTGACGATGACTTGAAATGAGTTTTTAACATTGAAAATAACAATATATATTTATAATTTATTCTAGTAAATAGACATCTAACGTTATTTTAGTACTTACTTTATCTATTTTTGTATAAAATCTTATTTAAAAAATGTAAAACAAAATGCAAAGTTATATATCATCAATAAATTAAAGTAACAATAAAGTTTTTACGTAAAAAAAGAGTTGATTTTTACGATAGAAATCCTTATGAAATACCTCCAGATTTCAAAATAGAAGGTAAAAAAAGTAACACCATGATAGATTCAGAAATTTAAACTTTCATGTATTGCTTCTTAAAATCTGTGATTAATCAAAAATAGAGGGTGGAAATAACGCTGTTCTAGAACCAAAACTTTAAAGAAAAAAAAAGTACTATTTTTAATCAGCTTTTTTTTTCTCGCTCTCTTGCTCTCTTATTCTCGCATGATTTTTCTCTTTCTCACGCACACGAAATAGGTAATTAAAAAATAGAAATACATAACAAATCCACTCCATTTTATTCATTTATCAGTGATTCTCTTTATTTTTTCACGTCTTGCCAAACAGGTCAAATAAAGTTCATTAACAAATGCTTATTATCTTCATATTTCATTATTTACGCAGAAAACGAGGTTTCAACGTTTTACACTAAGTCAAATCTGACTGATGCAGCCTATTTCTCTAATGACGTTCAACTATGCGTAAAATATTGTCTCACTGATAAACCCCTCTCGCAGTCAAATTAGTGCAGCGTATCTATCATTTGTTTCTGAGTAGAATATCACTAGCCTTTTATTTTAGGCCACGCCCATAGAAATGTAAATTATTTTTTACATATCATCCTAGATATACTTATCGGTTCAATCTTGCGTTCTGTATAATTACAGTGCTAGATTTCATATTATTGGTCTTTATGAAATGGGATGTTACGAAAGCTCTCACAGCTAAATATTAGATGAATTATTTACATTTTCTCGCAATTGTTACTGAAACAATATATTGCGAAGGATTTGTAAAGAGTTAAATATGTCAATTAAAAAAATTAATTTGGAAGGAACAATTATTAGGAGTTAAAAGCACTACTACGTGTAATTTAAAAGGCAACAGTTTTACTTCCACATTAATATTTCATTGAATATTTTACATTATATTTTTAAACGACTTTCAAAAAACACAACAACAACAGCAACAAATTTGACAGCATTTGTAAAACATTTGGAGATGTAATCTTGAAACTTATAAAGTTTTATTATTTTTATTATTTACCTGTAAATGATTTAAATAAATTGTGTCCCATTTTAATTCACGAACTATGGAAATATACATATTAAAATCTACTTTGATTTCAAAATGTGCTATTCAAATTTACCGTCAATGTAAAATCAACATTCAAAAAGTTTTGCTGCGCTTGATTTTTTTAAATAGCTACTATTATCATTTAATGAAATTTAATTATCTTTTATGGCAGTTACTGCAGGAGCTATTTCTTATTTTATGAACTAAATTAAATTTTAAATAAGAACAAGAATTTTCTAAAATTACAACAATAATGTCAACTGTTAGAATATTTTCATGTACATTAACTATCGTTCTATGCATAAATAAAATAGTTAATGCGATTGTATGCCCTATAAATAAAATATTTAGTTATTAATTATAAATTATTTGTAAAAAAATTTAAAGAATTAAATTAAATACATTTCTATTTAATATATGTCCATACAATTTTAAATCTGTCTTTTTGAAATTCTGTGCACGAGTCATTCTAATGAATTCATAAATAAAATAATAAATCGCAGTAAAAAAAAAAATAATAATAATAATAAATAATAATAAAGTGAAATAAAATCTTCGTAATTTACAAAACATTAGAAAATGGCCCGGCGTCATATACCAGAGAATAAATAATTATCACTATATATATATATATATATATGAAAGAATAAATCACAAAAACATACATTAGTCTGAAATAAAAAATCTGTATAACTTACAAAAAATATGTAAATTGCGCAACATCATAATAATAAAGAATAAATAACTTTGACCTTTCACAAAGCCTACAGAACACAGACGGAAAAATTGGTGTTTCTGTATACACACACAAAAAAAAAAAAGAAAAAAAAAGAAAGAAAGAAAAAGCAGTATTTTTAACGAATTTATAAATAAAAGAATAAATTAAAAAAATACATTAGGCTGAAATAAAATCTTTATAACTTGCAAAAAATTAGTAAATTCAGCCCACATCATACTAACAAAGTATACATATGTTTGACTTTTGCCAATCTTCTCCGCCCTAGAGTGGCTAGAGGGTCAATCTGGAGCAAAGGTCTCTATTTTCAGTGATAGCCTGTCTGGACTGCAGGCCATTCACGCACCTAGAACATCTAACCCACTCGTACTAAAAATTAAATTAAAACTCAAAAGTCTCTTGTACAGAACACATCTCGGCCACGTCTCAGCGCACAAAGGCACTTTTGGCAACGAGTACGCGGACGAACTCGCAAAACAAGCCACCAAGTATACATCCATTGATCACCACCTCCCAGTGCCCCAGTCGTTCATCAAGAGTGTCCTGAAATCCAGGATCATCTCGGAATGGCAGGAGTACTGGGAACTCACTGATAAGGGCAGGCACACGTTTGACCTAATCCCCAAAGTCTCACTTAACATATATCACCTCACACCATACACCGCTAGCTTCCTAACGGGCCACGGGCCCTTTAAATCATACCTCCACAAATTTGGTTGTGCAGGATCTAATAGGTGTGAGTGTGGCGAGGTGGGATCTCCTACCCACGCCTACCACGAATGCACACTTACTGCACGCTGGCACATTAAACGTCCAGCCACTCCCCCTAAGGGATGGCTTCAAAATATTCTTTCTAGACCCACACTTCTGAACAAACTCAAACACATCCACCAATACTTAGCACACATCTCCAACCTCACAAGCTAGTCTGTACCCAGAGCAACTCCCATTCCCTCGTATGGCATCGCCCCTTGTCGCGAGTGGAGTTATAGTGTTACTCTGGCGATGCCACAGCGCCCCTTGTCGTGAGAGAGCATGTTTCTGGCGCACAACCCGATAGCTTATCTGCTGTCTGATAACCAGGTGCTTTGCGGCACATCATTCTCAAACCATTTCAAGAACCTCGGCACCTCGCTGCCCCGTGTCGCGAGGGAGATCTGTTCTCCGGCAGCGAAGGATTTGTTCTGTGAATTTCGGGCAATAATGGCCCATTGCGATTCACCCGCCCCCTGTCGCGTTTTCCGGCGGGCTCAGCTCTAGCTGAAATTGTATTTTTTTTTTTTTTTAACCTTAATAAAGGTACCGGGAGGGACACCTATGCTCTACAGACTTGGCCTCCTCGTCTGAGCAGTCCCTCTTAGTCTGTGAAATAAAGCTTTTTACAGAACTTAGACCGTAAAACTTTTGTTTCCATAAAAAAGGTGAAAAAAATCAATACTTTTAAAGAATTCATAAATAAAAGAATAAATAGAAAAAAAAATATTAAGCTGAAATACATTTCTTATAACCAACAAAAAATTAGTAAATTGTTCAACATCATTAACATTAATAACAAAAAATATATACTTTCGACCTTTGACAAAGCCATCTACAGAACATAAAGATGTAAAAGCTGGTATCTCCATAAAAAGAAAGGGAAAAAAAAAAGAAACAATACTTTTCGAGAATTCTTAAATAAAAGAATAAATCGCAAAAGAAATACATTAGGGCGAAATAAAATCTTTATAACTTACAAAAAATTAGTGAATTGTGCAACATCATAATAAAAAAGGATAAATAATTTTGACCTTTGATAAAGCCATCTACAGAACAAAAGGCGTAAAAACCGGGGTATCCATAAAAAAAAATGAAAAGGGAGAAAAAAAAGAGAACCCGAACTGCCTTCAATTCATTCCCACTGCAGTACATAAAAAAATTGGTTCCTCTTTTAGTTGCTATGGGGATTACTCGGCTCATAATGGCCAAATCGTTTTCAGCTACCCACTTTTCCCCAGGGAGAGATCTCTCCGGGGCACCTTTTTTTCCCTATCGCAAGGAAACAGACGTAAATTTTAATAATTTGGTGCTGAAGAGGAGAACCTCATGTTGCGCATACTTTATGTCACAAGCCTTTGCGGAATCCCGCGGGGAAAAGTACGTCAAACTGTATTTGAAAAAAAATATATTATGTATTATATATATATATATTAGGTAGAATTAGTAATGATTTGATAATTTTTCGTGGGGGATGGCGTTTTATATTGTATTTAAATTATTTTTTGTGAGTTTAAGTTGGATGACGAATTAAGTAATATTTGAAGATCGGTGGTTATAATAATATAACATTAAGTTTGTTTTGCCTTTCTCATAAAAGAGCGAAAAACATTATGTATAAAATATTTGCTTTCGTTTAAGTTGAATGGGCATTTTTGTGGGGATAAATATTAAATAAATTTTTGCATAAAATTTTTTTTGGTTATAAAAAAAATATATATATAAATGTTGTTCATTTGTTGTAAACTTTTATTTTTATTCTCTCTGTTGCAAGGAAATAGATATAATTTTAATAATTTGGTGCTGAAGAGGAGGGTCTTATATTTTGCATACCTTACGTCACTAGCCTTTCCGAAATCCTCCAGGGGTGTTGGTATGTCAAGCTGTATTTTAAATAACATGATTAGTAATGATTTGAAATTTTTTCGCGCGTGATGGCGTTTATCCTTATATTTAAAATATTTTAGTGAGTTGATTTTGCTTTTCTTATAAAATGATAAAAAGTTTGTTTTATAAAATATTTGCTTTAGTTTAAGTAGAATGGAAGTTCGTTCGATGACAAGTATTAAATAAGCTTTTAGACATATTTAGGAAAATAATATTTAATTTGTTTTTTATTCGTTGTTTTCTTCTTCTTTATAGAATGGTAAACTATTTTAAAAGTATTTCTTATAAAATATTTCCGTCAGTTTACTTTTGATAGAACTTATTGTGTATGCGTTCTAGATTATTAAGTACATTTTGCACACATATCATCAGAGAAATATATATATTATTTTGTTTGATTTATTCTTTCTTATAAAAATATCAGCGAAAAGTATTGTTAAAAGAAAAATATTTTCGTGAATTTAACTTGAGTGGAAACTTCTTTGATGCATATGTTAAATATATTTTGAACATATATATCCGCATAAAGATAACATTAAATCTGTTTTTTACCATCTTCAGGGTATAATAAAATACCTTTTCTCCCTATCGCAAGAAAACAGATGTAAATGTATATAATCTGGTGGTGCAGAATGTCATATTGAGCATAATTTACGTCACAAGTCTTTAAAGAATCCAGCGGGGAACAGCACGTCAAGATATATTTCAAATAAGAGAAAATGTTTCAGGTAGAATTAGTAATGATTTGATAATTTTCCGTTTTTAACCTTAACTATTAAAATAGTTTTGTGGGTTTAAGTTAGATGAAAAATTAACTATTATTTCAACATGTGTGCTTACAATAACGTTACATTAAATGTGTTTTTTATTGCTTGTGAATTCCTTTCTTATAAATTAATGAAAAGCATTATTTATAAAATATTAACTTTAGTTTAAGTTGAACTGGTGTTCTTATAATAAATAATATTAAATATTTTTTTTACATAAAATTTATATTAAAATTGTTGTTAGATTACAAAAAATGTAAAATTGCTAAATGCTGTTGTAACATTTCACTCAGGTTCTCTCTATAGCAATGAAATAGGCGTAAATTTTAATACTTTTGTGTTGAAGAGTTGTCCCAAGTTCCATATACTTTACATCACTGGCCTTTGTGTAATAATGCGTGTCCTTAACTGTCACACGGTTCACAGAAACTGGCTGAAATTTTGGTTTTAAGTATTTTGAGATATGCGCTCAGGAATCGTATGAAAAACAACAGTTAAACTCTAACAGTTACGGTTGCAGTGACAAAATTTGGAAATTTCAAATGGCAACAGCTATTTTTTTTTATTGGAATGTGATTTTCATAGTGAAAAACCATTAAAAAGCGTTGAAACGGTACCTGTAAAACACGAAAATTGCCGGCGCTAGAGAGACTAAGAAGAAATGTGAAAACAACCAATAAAGGCCCAGAGAAGCAACAGAAAGTAAAATATTTTATTATTCAGTGCTATCCACCATCTGCCGTATGCAACGTGTCTTCGTGTGTGACGTGGAAAATTTTGTGACACACAATAAAATGTTTCGTTTTCTGTTCATTCTCTGTCCTTATTTGCTGTTTTCACTTTACTTCTTAGTCTGTCTAGCGCCGGCAATTTTCGTGCTACTGGTACCGTGCCAACGCTTTTTATGGTTTTTCACTATGAAGATCACATTCCAACAAAAAAATAGGTGTTTCCATTTGAAATTTTCAAAATTGTGTCACTGATACCGTAACTGTTAGAGTTTAACTGTTGTTTTTCTTACGATTCTTGAGCGCATACCTCAAAATACTTAAAACCAAAATTTCAGTCAGTTTCTGTGAACGGTGTGACAGTTAAGGACTCATATATCGGGATAGTTTTTTTTATAATCACACTGTATATATTTTTAGCGTTATAATGTTTGTTTGTTTGTGTGTGTATTTATATTGTTTATATTTATTTAAAGCTTATAGTTATACCTTTCTTGTAAAATTGAGAAACATTTTAAAGCATTATATACAAAATATTTGCTTTATAGGGGAACTTTGTGGTCGAAAAAAAATTGTTTGAAAAAAGCACTATATTGGCAAAATAAATGGATTTATAATTAAATTTTGGTACAAAACTATGAAAAAGAGTACAAATCGATTTTTAATTTTCTAAATTTTTTTAAAAACTTGGCAGTTTTGAACAGAAAGTAGGTATATTTACTCAAGAAATTGAATATTCAGTTCCACTTGATGCATTATAATTTGATTTTACCGTAATGGTCTAACATTTGTATGTGCAATAGGCAAAAAGGGTTTAGATATTCCAAAAATTCACTTTTCTAGTTAATTTCAGAGATAAATATGTTTTAATGAATATAGAAACGTTTCAATGCAATACCTGTAAAACCTGTGAGTAATCGTATTTATTGCAAACTAAAATTATTGAAAAGCACTACAAAGTGCTAAAACTGTCATAATATCGCCGAATAATTTAAATGGCATCACCGATGAATGGCCTCACTTATTCAGATTTTTTTAGAAAATAAATGTTCTTTTCATCTGAATTCAAAAAGTAAAGACAAGACAGCGTGGCCAGAATTTTTATATTTTTATAAACATTTAATTTAGACACTTTAAAGCAAAAAAGTATAAACATCTGCATATATTAAAATATGTATATAACACACACACACACACACACACACACACACACACATATATATATATATATATTACACATGTAGAAAATTTCTTACTGTGTTGCCGATTAACAAATTTATATTTTAGGGGATTAGGAATTGTAGATCTACATACATGAACATAAACTTATTACCCCTTTACCCCTTTTTTTGAAAAAAGAGAGATAAATAATTATTTGGAAAAAAATATTGTTTTCTTTACGCGATTTATTTTGCTATTATTTGTCTGAAAAAATATAGTACGGTTAAATGTTTAAGAAACGGACACATCGGGCCAAAGCAATTTGTGCTACTTACAGAAATGTTCGCTATTCAGAGGTAAAAACATACACATACGTTGCATTTGAATATCGAAAAAAAATATCTAAAAAGAGATGATCGCTATTCGAAAAGTTTGCCATTATAATTTATTGTTTAAGGATGATATTAATTTCAGTTTTCCAGTAAGCTAATATATTGAAAGTTTCCAAAGTAAAAATAAAAACATAATTTGCAATTTTAAACTTTTTTTTCTGTAAAAAAAAAAAAAAAAAAAAAAAAAAAAAAAAAAAAAATTGTTATTGATAGATTGCGTTCAAAGTATTATTTTATACCAAAGATACCTTGCACATGGAAAATAAATATGTCAGAAAACCGTATATATGGCTTTAAGTAAATGTATAAGTGAGAAACTGTATTAAAATTTCATATATTGTAAGAATCAAATGTAATATTAAATACTATACATATATATCGGTTTTCGGCTATACATTACAGTTTATATAAGATATCGAATTCAAATAAAGACAAGAACGGAATATGATGCATCACTTCATAGATTCTGAAACGCTTTCCTGTACTATCAGAATAATGTTAAGAAATTTAATTTTTGTTCATACATTGAAATGAGATATCTAAATTAAAAAAAAACAACAACACAGTAAAAATTAATTTTCAGCAATTGCTACCAATAGTCGGTAATGTGTGGAGATGTTTTCGTGAAGGCCTGTATATTATCGCCACACATCGTAACACACTAAAATTTTGTTAAAATGCATATCACACTTGAAAAGGTCCATCCTTCAATTAATGGATCTTTGCCATTGGTCACACATGTAACCAAATTCTGTTGAGCTCCTCTGTAAATAAATGACAAATTCTACGTACTGAATGGTCTATATAAAACATCTGATAGTGTACCTCAGTATATAAATTTTATTATGTTTGAAATAGCGTAGTATTTTTAAAATACACTGCAAACGATTTTCCTTTATAGGTCATAATGTAATGCAATTACTGTGTGCGCCTGTAAACAATCTATAATTTCTACGTACTATAAACTCTATAGAAAGCAAGGTGCCAATACATATTAGTGATTCATATCAATTGCATTATTTTTTAAATGGAGTAACATGATTAAAATACACTGAAAATATTTTGAGTGTCTCAGTAAACTAACCATGAATGGTAAACATTTTATATGGTAATATATGGTAAATATCAATAACATATATCCATTACAAGGCAATCCGAGTTTATTTACCCGAGATAAAGCATAGCCAGACGGCCAGATAAAGAGAATTCATAAACAATTTTCAAGTGTTAACAAAAACGCCAAATTCCCAACACAATAAAAAAAAAGTTTAATATTTGCATAGTAAAATATATTTTTTCAGAGTGCATTCAAAAATACAACCACGCGGATATATTCTGAAGAAAAATGTTTTATTTAATGTACAGACAAGATTCCATTTATTTATTATATTTCTATAATGCACACATAAATCATTTAAAAATCTTGTTACTGCAGGAAACCAGTACATACTTTGTACTGTTTTTTTACTACAAATTTATGAATATAACAAAGTAACTTTACAAATGCAGATTTAAATAACATTTCGTGCAATGTATTCTCAAAGTTACTGCTGAAAGGATGACGATCTGAAACTGCGTTCAAAGAAAGATCGATATATCTGCATTTTTATAACACACTTTCTTTCTAAGAATCTTGTTATAAGGCAGCGAGAAAAAGTTGTTAGTGCAAGATTTATATTTTACGCCTGGTATTTGTATTCAAATTTGTGAATATTTATTGGTGGAGGAAAGCATCTAGTTAGCCCTATTTTTTCGACTACGGCCATTTTTTACGATAAGGTCTCCTTCAGGGAAAATCATAAAAATCTCGCGCAAGCTTTTCTTCAAGATATTTTTATATTTGTATTCAGAAGTTTCCCAGAATTCCAGTGTTTGGAAAAATTATATAGATGATACAATAGATAAATAAATAAATAAAATGAAACTATGTGTATATTACTTTTATGATTAAATAATGGAGCACAAGTTACGTTTTTCTGTTGAACGTATTTGTTTCAGCTACATGTTTTTTAAATGTTAGATTCTAAATCACTCTTATGTATTAAGTGATAAACTAACTCAAATAAGTATCTATACTAAATGCAGTATTTTACTTATAAATTTCTACATTCTTAAATGGACTTCCAAATGCATTCTGGTTTAATAATTTTTCCTTCAATACGGATTCTACATTTAAATGTGTTGTTGTGGTTTTTTTTAAAAGTCCTTGTAATTAGTATATGCAACAGACATATTTTATAAACATGTAAAAGGATGTATTTATTCCAAGTACATTTGATGAATATTTACTATGAAAGTAAATACTGAACTTTTGCATGCATATATTGTGTCAAGTGATCGCCCTTACTAATTTTATTTAACTTATTTTAAAATATTGCAATCGTGCATTTTAAATAAATGTTTAACATTGTTAGATACCTTTTTATAGACAAGACGCCTAAAAAATAATATATATTATGCCACAGTACAAGAAAGTGTATGCTGTATTGTGTTATATTATCATAATCGGCATACTAATTAGTCAAATTTATGCTGTCACAAAACTTAATCACTATGTATCACAGTAAAATATATATTTATATTAGTAATTATTGAATGAATACCAACTAATGAGAATTTGAATTGTTTCGAATATTCCATTAATTTGGCAATTCAAAATAAAAAACTAATCCTGAGATGACTTTTATTTCGAAAAATAAGAAAATGTGAATGTTATTAATTAGCTCATTGAGGTGTAGTGCTAATTATGCAATTTTATTTCCGCGCAATGCTTCCAAATTATGAAAAATAATCCCAGGTTTAAAATTTATACATTTATGAAATAATTACACCGTTTGTCATGTTGGAAAGGAAATTATTTTGAAAAGTATTAGCCTCGTTTTGTTTTATCTCAATATCAGATATGCAAATGACTTCTCCATTATTTTACAATTAACTAATCATGTTAATAAATATAAATTTCTTACTCCAAAAAATCAATAAAATAAATATCAAAGCTTATCCATACAAAATTTTGCCGTATAACCACACTGAAAAATCAATAAATTTTAAAAAGGCCTCAATTTATTTTACTATCTCACACGGAATATTAATTCTGGTTCGTATTTTATTGAATATTCATTGTCTTATTTATTTAAATAGTGATACATTAAAAAGAAAAAAACCCCTGAGAAATACAGGTTGTTCTTTCAAGAGTATATAAAGTGTACAGTGCGAGAATTTTCTCATCGAGTACATAAAAACTCACTAAAGAACCATACCTCTTTGATAGTTATCTTTAAAAAATGCGAAAAAAAGGACGTCACATCATTTTATTCCTTAATGAGAAAAAAAAATTAAAAATTTTTGAGGGAAAAATTCAATATTTCTATTACTTGTTTGAACTTGAAGAAAACATCTTAAAATTTTTAAATGATTTGACGTTATAGATAAAAGTGTATATTTTAAATATAGAAACTTTCATTCTTGCCTTCAGTTTATTTTTCCTCAACAATATTTTAAATTAGAGTAGAATAAATTATTGATTTAAACGGGGCAGTGGTTTAACAAACAATTATATAGTAATCAAAACTCCATACAGATGGCACATTTTTTTTGCAAGATGGCAGCAAACGCTCACAAATTTGAAGTGAAATAGCCCATAGAACGTAACAAATATTACCTTTTTGAACATATTTCTGTTATGTTAGGAATCAAAAGGCAAACTTGAATTTTTTTCAGCATATCATGGACTTTTTGAACTTTATGCTTCTGCAATATAGTTAATGTCAGGTTTTTCCTTCATTTGATTTTTTAAGTATACATAAGAGGAAAAATTGTGATTTTGTAATTTTTTTTTAAAGTTTCAAAGCTATTTTGAAGATGAAGAAAATAAATGGCAACTTCCAAATTTGAGAAATTTGGTTTTCATATGTAACATTACATCATACATCAATTTCGCATATGTTTTTATATTCCTTTGATTTTTATAACGCTTTTAATATTCTCAAAATTTTCAATTTTTCAATTTTTACAACCAATTTAAGGTTAACCATGGTGTTACGAAATTATTATTACTAAATAAATATGATAATAACTGCCCACGGGTTACAATATTATGAAAAAATTTTATTTATGTTAAATAGTTTTCAAGATACGGAACTTTAAACTTGCAACTTTGAACGATTTCATACAAGCCATTCTATGTCACAAGTTTTTTAAATGTCCAGAACTTCCAAAATATTTTATTTTCTGTCAAGATATTTTGAATAGCTTAAATTAAATATGAATTGAATCTGTGTACCAAATTTTATTAAAATCGGTTACTATGTGACCACGACTTTTTTTTTTTTTAATTTTTGCTCATTTTGCATGGAATGACCCATATAATAAATTTTCTGTTATCTATAATTATCAGTTATATGGTTTTAAAGCTTAGATCTTTAAAATAGTCTAGGCAGCATACTATCATGTATTAAAGTGTATACTGTATTGTGTTAGATCAAAAACTATAAACGTTATAGCGCATTGACATTTAAACATACGTACTCATGAAACGTAATCAAGCATATATCTTATTTTAAAAAATTACTTTTACACGTGATCATTTAAATATATTACATTATCGTCTATATTGCATTATATTTTATTCGAGTATATCCTTATGAGCATTTAAGAAATATTCTGACAATTTTTATTTTTTAGTTTATCGCATTTCAACTTAGCTTTCTATTCCTACCAAAAGCTACAAAGCTGTAATACTGTATCTATAAAAATAACTTGATTTGATCTGGAATAAATCTCGATGCAGGTTTCTCAAACATCGAAGGATAAGAAACCATTAAAATGGGACATTTGTGGGTGATAGAAATCGAAAAGTATCCACTGAAACATTTATCAGGCAATAAAATGTCGCCAAAAAGGCGGATAACTGGAGCTTTGGATGTGATTTAGATGACCTGATACACTCATAGGGGTTAAACTGTGTATCTGATCATAAGAGCGGCTTCATAGAGTATAATTTTTTCATGTCTCGTCGTCCTAGTTTTACAGGAAAATATAGGTTTGCATTAAAGATTTTTTTGTAGTTCAATTCATTTGAAAGTGTTTCAGTTTTAATATATTCAATGAAAAATAATATCAAGTTAAAGTAACTTATTGAATATTTCAATTTCGTTCCTTAAATGTCAAAATCTGTATTCTATGTTGTGGCAATTAAAATACTGTGCATTACAAACTTATTTTCAATTAATTTTCAAAAAATTACAAATTTAAAACCATTGTGTACAGTGGCAATTGTAAAAATACGCATCAGTTGACATTATTGAATTTAACTGTAAAATACAATTTTTTATACAACAAATTCAGTTTAGATATGTGCTCACTTTGAATATTAACCAGATTTTATGAAGTTATTGTTTGAGTAACAAGAAAAGTTGTCATATAAATATTTATACTTTTAGGTGCTTAAGGGGCCGCTTCACTGAAACTCCCCGATCGCGAAATACCATGTTAATGTATGGGGAAAATTATAAGCGCGATTACTCATTATATAATATAATTATTAACCCTTAATTGCATAGTGATGTAAATTTTCATCACTTATTATTTAACTTTTAATAAATAAATCAACTTCTTCGCTACCACTATATTTATATAGAAATATTAATCGATTAATTTTCCCGTGAACTATGTTGGTGAACAAAGTTAAAAATCTATCTTAAAATTTATGGTGTATGGTATTTAATATATGTATAAAAAACACAATTGTAAAAGAAAAACTCATGCAAAGAAGGGTTAAAATACGGTGTTCCCCATCAGAATGTGCACGTCAGATGCCGACGATGTACGTTTTTAAAAATTGTCTACTTAAACTTTAAAAATTTAAAAAATCCCAACAAACTTTGGAATTTCCACTTAATGATTTTTTATCATCTTTTTAAAAATACTTACAATTTACGGAGACAATTTTTAAAAACGCAGATCGTCGGCATCTGATATCTACATTCTTATGGTGAAAACCGTATTTTAATTATATATTAGATAATTAATAATCTCGATTCAAAGTTTTCCAAAAGATAAACATGGGATTAACCCTTAAGTACATGTTTGTGCTCGAGTAAGAAAAGTGGTATAATAATGGGTAAATATAATAATGTACTAAAAATAACAAATATGTTTAATATTTGTATTTAATAATAATATTATAGATCACCACTTTTAGGACAATATATTTAATCATTTCTTATTTGAAATATCGTTAAAAAATATATGGAACTAGGAATTTGACAATAACATAAGAAAAAACACAGGACCCTAATCTGATAAGTGTGTGAAATAATAAATGCACTGTATTATGGTACTGTAGACAATTGAAATCGGCAATTTCAACACTGTCAATAAAAGACAAATGTTTCTTATTCTAGGAAAGTATGATAACAACAAACGAAAATACAATAACATATAACGAGTTTCCCGCGAATCCGAAAAACTCTGTACCTTTATTTTGAAACCTCCTAAACTAATATATTTTCAATACTTACAGAAATTTTAATAAAAACGAAGTTTATTTTGGTGCCACTGATGACCGAAAACGTTTACGAGTTGTTTTTATAGTATTTCGATTAGTTTTCTCAACCTTAAATAAATAAAAAAAGATATCCGACGCTATTAATTCTCAAGTAAACATTTTCATGTTTAACAAACATGTTTTACAGACAAACATACTAAATTAAAAACGTTAAAATTAACATTAAAATTAATATTAGCATGTTACTCTTTCATCTATAAATTCACGTGGTACGAACTAAAAATTCGGGGACTGTGGCCATTCCTGACAACGAAAGCAAGTACCTAAAGTTAAACCACTTGAAATGGATTCTCCCTATTCTCCCCTACCTGACCAGGTTGGTTTAGCCCATGTCATATGACCGAACCGCACGCGCAGCTGTTATCTTCCGAAGTTAGTTACCTTTGTTCCGCGACGTAAGAAAGATGGCTTTTCTTAAACAGCGCTGCAACATTAAATTCTGCCAACGCTTCGGTAAAACACCAATGGAGACTTTGGCAGACTTTCGAATCACCGCGATCGAAAAAATTTCGGCAGGATCGGAAAAAAGGGAAAGTAATGATTGAGGTATATTTTGATTCTCAAGGATTTGTGCATTCAGAATTTATTCCCGAATGCCGAACAGTTAACAAGGAGTATTATTTATGCATTTTACGTCGTTTGAGGGAATACATTCGTCGTAAACGGCCTCAGTTCTGGAGCGGGTACTGGTATCTTCTGCATGACAACACACTAACAATAGATCCCAATTGGTAAAACAGTTCATCGCCAAAACTCGCACTAATGTGCTTCCATATTCCCCTCCCCTCCCTATTCACCGGACTTAGACTTTTACCTGTTCACATCAATGAAAAATCATTTACAACTCTCATTGAGAACTCTCATACATATATAATTATTATACGTGGAGTAATGGAGTTTCTATGTGTATTGGGTTTACATCCGTTAAAATCCGAGTTACAAATATGATAATACCACCAAGGGACGACGTTTTGTGTTATCAGATGATGTGAAAGCAGCATCGCAGGAGGCCTTACGGGAAGTTGCGAAAAATGGCTTCCAGCAGTGCTTTCAGAAGTTATATGAACGCTGGCAAAGAATTAGTTTTTCAGGTTGAAATCAGGATGAATTGTATATCACTATTATCCATTGAGTAATGAAGTTTCTATGTGTAAAGTGTGTTCACCCGATAAGATTCCGTGTTGAAGCTCCCATAATTCCAACAATTAATAAAGTAAATTGTGTCAGGCTGGATATCATCAGTTTAGCTCAGTTGTAGAGAACTGAGGCACATGCAAAAGTCACAGATTACAATCCTTGTCTGGATTATATTCCCTCAGTTGGAAAAATCTGTTCAGTTTCGACTTCTACCTGCAAATAATTAGTGTTTTAGCTTGAACAGAGATTGATATATGTATGAGAGTTCAATGAACTCTCATACATATATAATTATTATACGTGGAGTAATGGAGTTTCTATGTGTATTGGGTTTACATCCGTTAAAATCCGAGTTACAAATATGATAATACCACCAAGTGAGTGAATTGTGTCAGGCTAAATATCAATTGTGTAGTTTAGTTATAGAGCACGGACGCGTACATCCAATGTCTCATGTTGAAATATTGGCTTAAATTATTATTTCTCTGTTGGGAAAATGTGTTGAACTTTCGCCTATACCTACAAAAAATATTAAACATTTTCTATCATCTTGAATTCTCCTGTATGCATATATATGTTTTTTCGTATAATACAATAATTAAACACTACAAAAAAAATTATTATAAAAAATATATATGTATTGTTTTACATAACAACGTAAAATTTTCTCTGTATTCTGAGAAAATTATATTGTCTGTTATTTAGAAAAAAATCTTTATTGAAAACGTTTATTATTTTGCACGATCTAAGACGTACTCCACTTGGTTGCATTACTGTTCTATTAATTACACTTTACTAACGCTTTACATATTGCTATCACATCATTATAAAAATGTTTTCCAATATTCTTTAACTTATATCTTAATTATACACATTAATTATTCGGAGATATATTCGAAGCCCTTTTTTGAAACATACTTTCAAAATAAATTTTTCAAGCATTAATCTTAAAAACATGAAAAGTAACCACCGAAAATGAATACAAACTTTAATGCATCAAATATTCAGAGGGTGAAAAAAAAACAGTCACTAACAAAATCGTTAAATATGTCGTAAATCATTCAAAAAACTCTGTCATTATTAATTATTTTTAAGAAATTTCATTTTATTCGAGTGGAACTCAAGTATGTAACTGCAACCGAACAAACCACATGTTAAAAATGAATTCCTGGACTTTTGATTATTTTGTTTTATTTCCATCCAAAAATTTACTTAAAAGAAAATTAATTTTCTACGACGATAAATTCTGCGGGAAAACTAAATTAAAAAGTAATAAAAATAATGCGATTGCAATTTCAAAATAGAATTCTTCTTAAAACTTTTTTTTTCTTTTGGAAGAAATTAATTCTGTTATCTCTGACATTTTGCAATTTTTCTTTTCAAATCGTTTTTACAATTTGCAAAAGCAAGAGAAATCCATTTTCAACATAATTAAAAATAACTGGTAAAACTTTCATTTTCAAAATAGTTCGTCTTTTAATTCCCTTTTCGTTTCTGGCATGCTATATTCATTTTTGTTGCTTTTAAAGAAAATGACAGCAAAATGGATCTTAAACATGGTTTACGCCAAGTTTTAAAGAAAAAACTATTTAAAAAAAAAAGATCTTGTTCATGATTATTCATTTGAAAAAAGGAAAAGTTAAACTAGAATCTTTCAAAAATAAAATTCTAAACTAATCCTTCTACATCAGTATTTTATTTATTTCAAGTATGTTGTTCAAAACAATTTTTTTTTTAATATTTTAATTGCGAGATTTAAAAAAAAAAATAGTCTTTGTTCGTTGAAAATCTGAAAATCAATTAGTTCGTTAAAGCATATTCTTAAAGAGTTATTTCTGCATCCAATAACCGATTCATTCTCATTATACTTACACGGATCGCCTCCATTATTAACTTCTGGGAATTTGAATATTCTAAATGATTTTATTTAAAAAAATAGTCCTTCAAAATCGCTGATTAAGAGAAATAAGGGTTTAACTTAAAAGAATTATTCTTTATATTATTTATAAATGCTTAGAAGTTGAAAGCTTTCAATAAAATTACTTTAATATTTGGTATTGTGAAAAACATGCTCTGATTCAATAAATGAAATGTGAATTTGTTAAGGATATTTTGGTGTTTCTCACATTAACACTGACATTTTCGTAATTTTTTTTTACATAAAAAACTATCAAAACGCAATGTTCGAAAGTGGTATTAATTTGATTATTTGTTTTGAAGTTACTTTTTTGTTTTCACTGCACGTATTAAATTATATTTATCTGAACATAATTTAATAAATTCTTTTATTGAAAATGGAAATTTGTTTTATTCAATTAGTTTGTTGCACGTGATACCGTTAAGAACATACATTATTATTGGGTCTTATATGATCAATTTTAATTGGTTAATTTAGAGTGATTATATTACCACGGAATAATGTAAATTATATCTTAAATATAGTTTCATATTGAGATATATTTTATTATTTTTTTTTTAATTTTAGATTATTAATTAACTTGGTATTTTGGTAGGCATTTTTAAATAATATGAGCGCAATAACATTCCTCTACGCTAAAAGTAACCAGTTTAAGTATCATAGATTCCGGAGTTATGTATTTGAAATTAAAATTTAAAGCAATTAATTATAGAAAGTATAAAATTCAAGATTTTTTTACGTTATTTCTTACTTCAATCGACGTCATGTAAGTTATTCGTAATATCTTACAAAATCCTGTTGGCATAGAAATATAATAACGTTTAATTTTAATTAACAGTATGTAATGATTTTTTTTACACAATTCTTAAAACACGAAGCATAAAAAAATTACCCAGTAGAAATTCCAATTCTTCATATTTTAGATGTGCAAGTGAATTTCGTTCAGAAATCTGTGGTCGGCCAAAAAAAGAAAAAAGAAAAAAAAAAGAGAGTGAGAGATAGACACCTTTTATTTGAATAGTTCTGTAAATCCATATTTTATTAGAAAAAAAAATAATGCAATATTTGTCCTCATTAAAAATATTAATATGTAAAGAAAAAACTTTAACTTTAATATAGTCCTTGACACCATTCTGTTATATATATTGGAAATATTCTCTAATCTTTAAATTTTTAACATTATTCACGTTTTTAAAATAAATTCTAGTCTAGATACTTTAATTTTATGATACATCATTTTTTTTTTGTATGCCGTGTTTGCTCAGATTCACTAGTCCAGCTAAACCACGTGTGGATGATAAAAACTGTCTTTAAAAAATGTGCACTTTTTACCTAAGTTAAAAAATTGGTAAAGATCGATTTTAGCTCAAATATCCGTGCACTGAATTGATTTTTCAAGGTGACGTAAAATTCGCTCTAGTTCACCAAGCAAGCACTGAATCATAAAAGTTAAATTCTCAAAAGAAACTCGTCGTTTATTGATAAAGAATATCTTAAGAATATACTATTTATACTTTTTTTTTACTATATATTTTTATGCATGTAATATTTTTTTATTGAAAGAAGTGTATATTAAAGAAATGTTTCTTTGGCTGTCACTTATTTTCAGAAACATTTCCTAGTATTTTTAAAAAATTATTAAAAAGTTTTTTTTAAACTAGAAAATACCGTTTTCGGATGCTACCGATTCTCAAATAGTAAACATTTTCATCTTCAGCAAACATGTTTTACAGAAAAACATTATAAATTTACAGTATTAACATTAACATTAAAACTAATATTATCTTGTTACTCTTGCAGGTATAAACTCAATGATGCAGCTGAAAATGTTTATTTGAGAATTGAGAGAATCCTAAAATCCCATACTCCAGTTTATGAAAACTGATTGATCTGATTAATACACTATAAATCAACTTGGAAACGTTTCTGGTGGCAGTACAACAAAGTACTTGGAAACGTTTTCAAATATGAATGGCAGCAAAATAAACTCTGTTTTTGTTTTTATAAATGCTTCTTTCAATTAAAAAAATAAATTGGTTTCTAGGGTTTCTAAAGATAAAGTTAGTTTTTCGTAATCGTATACTTTCATTTTGGATTATAATATATCTTCATAGATTAAAGGAACAGTAAGTCCATCTTGAACATTACGAAAAATTATATTTGCTTTACAAAACCCTACTGTGAACTTTTATCGAGACAATATTATATCTTCTTTACAATATTATATTTGGTTTACAAAACCTTACCTGTGAACTTTTATACGAGACGATATTCCTAACTGAAATACACTGCTCTTTCCTCAGATTATTTTATGAAAATTTTATAAGAAATCGATTAACTTCTGATTTTTTTCTAATTATTCGTAACAAAATCTTCTATTCTAGACAATAAACTTTTAAAAGCCAATATTTACAGTTACAGAAAAATTAACAGTAAATAGAAATAGTCTTTCACAGTAACAATTTTGTTTCAACTTTGATTCGTTAGAAAAAAAAAAAAAAAAAAAAAAAAACATAAATTAAAAATTTATATATTTCTACTATGATAAAGTAATGTGTTTTTTAATAATGTTTAAATGCAATTTTTTTTCCTTTTATAAAAATAATTTTATTTGTAAAAGTTTTAAAAATAAGCTCTAGAATTTAAATTGCGTTTATATTTCTTTAAATCATTTAAACCCCACGCACTTTTAAACATTTGTATGGTATTTTGTTACTCTTATATATTCAATTGCGAAATTAAACATTCATTTAAAATAGAAATGTATGTTTGAATTCAAAGTAGATTTTTTTTCTATCTTTGCAAATAAAAGCCATGGACATTTTTCAAGTCATTATATACATTTTTAAAAAATCTCATTTCGATTTAAAAGATTCCCAAACTCCTTTTTTGTAACTAATGAATGCAAAATTTAAACATCAGAAAAAACTAATTAATTTGTTCTGTAGCTTTACAATTTTTTTTCACACAACGTTCTCTAAGTTTGTACTCCTTTCAATAAGACTGAAGCATTTGTATCTATAATTTAGAACATAAAAAATATACTTATGATAAGTGGAAAAAGAAGTGTATTTTGATTTTTTTTCTTTCTTGCGAGACGGGAAAAAAATTAAAAAATATATATATGTATTTTTTTTTAAACTTCAAACCAATTATTACGCTTAATTTCCTTAATTGGCAATACTTGATTAAAACTAAAATATTCATTTTAATGTAAAGAGTGGATAGAAAATTTCTACATGTATATGTTTATTTAGCTTTAAGAGTGTTATGTAATCATAGAAATACTTTGGGATCTATTTTATCTCAATATATTTTATAGGGCAAAAAAGGCCTTAAAAATAAAAATGTGTACTTTAATACATAAAAATATCCCCTTATTAAACAAATACCACTATTAAAATTTATACGTGATATAAATATATTTTACAACTAGGGGTACTTGTCTAACATCTAAAAATTTAGCTTTCTATGCTCTTTCTAAAACTATACAGAAAAACTAGTCGGATGTGCCAATCCCAAAACTTTCTTCTATCTCAGTCATGTTAATACTTCAAAATTCGCTATCACATCGCCAATAAAATCAATATTTTTCGTCATTCTGTTGTACGTCAGCTGCCTGCGAATCATCGGGTTACCGGGATGTGATCCGATGTATACTAAACTGCGAAAAGTCCTTCTGGCCTGAACCGACAGGAACAGATAGCCTCCCTATTCATTGGTTTTACGATTTCAGCTAATTTTACTGGAAAACACGAAGGTAAAATCGTGGAACCTAAATAAAAAATATTCAGTCCCAGTTCTCGTCAACATTGAATTTGAATGAGAATATCGCCGAATTAGTCCTCTACAGCCAAGTTCGCTTCATTTATGGCAACTTATTTTGGTCGCCAAATTTGGCGATATTCCGCCAACTGTCGCCAAGTTTGGCGAGAATTTGATGTTGGCGAATATAAATATGTAGTGATAAGCATATAATAGGATTAATGGTTACAACAATGAAAGAAAATTTGCCGAAAGCATGTTAACTAAAACTCATAAATTAAATCCGTTTATGGATGAATTCTGCTGTTTTGTTTGAAAATGTCAGCCACCCTACAATTTCAAACCGCTCTATCTCAGCCATTTTTTAAGATAGAAGCAAAACAAAAATTGCTCCGGATTCTCCGGATCAATGCCGAACATTTAAAGAAAAAAAGTTTTAGGATTTCTAATTTTTTTTATTTGCACATCATTTTGAATTTTAAATCTTTAAATGGCTATCACAGCGCCCCCTTTCGTCGAAATATCCCCAAATTCTAATAGAACCTGCTTGTCATAGCCAAAAATATAGAAAAAAAGATTGGTTCAATTTGAAGCATAACATCATACACTTTTAGATGGTACAATAGTGAAAATGGAACAAAAATATCGATTACAGCGCCCCCTTTCGTCGAAATATCCCAAAATTCTGATAGAACCTGCTTGCCATAGCCAAAAACATAGAAAAAAAATTTGGTTCAATTTGAAGCATAACATCATACACTTTTAGATGGTACAATAGTGAAAATGGAACAAAAATATCGATCACAGCGCCCCCTTTTGTCGAAATATCCCCAAATTCTGATAGAACCTGCTTGCCATAGCCAAAAACATAGAAAAAAAATTTGGTTCAATTTGAAGCATAACATCATACACTTTTAGATGGTACAATGAAGACACACAGACGGACAGACGGACGGACGGACGGACGGACAGACAGACATTTTGTAAAAACATGTTTTTCGGAATCTCTGACCTCTAAAACGTGTAAATCCGTCGAAAACCGGAAGTCGAAAAAAATTTCGATTACAATACTTTCTTCTATTATAGATAGAAGAAAGTAATAAAGCTATACAGAAAAATTATACAGATTTTCAGATTTACATTATACTCTGTTATTTTATATCATGTGTTATTTTCCTATATATATATATATATATATATATATATATATATTGTAAAAATGACCAATGTTTCATAATCTACAAAAATATAATGTAACCACGTCAGAAAATATAAAATAACGCTTTCCGCATTACCCACTATTCCTAAAAGCGAAATTTATCTTTATAAACTCAGAAACTAATGTATTTTCTAAATTGAAAAAGAAACATTTATAAAAACAGAGTTTCTTTTTCTGCCATTGATTTTTAGAAACGTTTACTAACAGTTATCGTCTGTTAATCTGTTTTTTTTTCAACAGAAATATCAGTTTTTATGATGCTATCAATTATTAAAGACTAATTCTTATGATTAGCCCTGAAAGACTAATTCTCATGATGCAATTGACGTGAAAGTTAGTAAAATACTTCTTATTTACTTATTAAATTCAATTAATTTACTAAAAATAGTTAGTTAATTTGATAAATGGCATCAGCGTACCATGAAGGAGCCTCCTAATGTATCATGTGATCACTTTACATTCAGCTAGGTTGTGAAATTTGACACCAATTTCCCAATTTATCCTTTTGATGTAATCTCTTCTTCCTTTTTTCTGGTTAGTGTTCTTTTTTTATGCACGTTTTTAAAAAATATACATATTTTTGCGGATATCATCATACTCTGATCCGTTTTTAATGCTCTGTCAATTGGTGCTGTTGTTGATGGTGTATATTTCACGAGTTTTTCAAAAGGAAACGATTTTCGTGAAAGCTGACCTGCTCTTGCTATGGCTGCAAGCTTAGGATAAAGAAATTTTTATTTGTTCCAATTGCGATAAGTAATTTGTTTTAACAAATTTGTTAAACTTTAAAAGGAGTTTACGTTTTTCTAAATAAAAACTTAAATTGTAATGTCAATTTTGTTAACAACTTCAGATTGATGAAAAAGCTTGTAACGAATTCACTTTTGAATAACAAAATAATGGTTAAGTATCATATTTATTTATTTTACATCAATATTATTTAATTTAGCAGAACATCATTTTTAAATTAAAGAAAATCACGATTTGTGGAACATGGAACAATGGTGCCATATCATGCAAACATGTTCGCGATATGGTCACTTGGTAGACTTTTGGTATTTTGTATTTGTGGACTAGTAAAACTATTTTAATGGGGAATGCAATATTTTTTTATGAAAGTCCATTAACCTAAGAACGTTAAAAAAATAAAACGTTTTGATTTTGTTTTTTCAAAATGACAGCCGGGGAAATTTTTAAACTTTAGCATGGCCATTTCAAGGGATCCACCGTATTGAAAAATGAAAAGTATGAGGATGCATGCAGTTTTATTATCTCAATTTATGTCATAATCATGGTGCGAAAAGTGTACGAAGCTTTGTCATTTTACCCAAATTTAATTAAAAAAACGGTGTCCTTAAAATAAGAGGGTCTAAAATTAAGTGAAAACATACAGTACTAATCTGAAATTCTACAAATAAAAAAAGGGAAAAGCAAAATAATTTAAATTATAAAAACACGAAAAAATATATTTCAACTGTACATTTAAATAAAAGCATTTTAACAAATTGTATGTTGCCTTTATTCACGATAAAATTGTCTATCATTTTATTTAATTCATACCTCAATCGATTAATCATCAGTATAAAACGATCTCTTGATTTGAAAAAATATATATAAACAACAGAGAAAACAATTGAAAAAAAAAACGGCATGCAAGTTTAAACACAGTAAGATGAATAGCCTGTCTAGTATAGGACAGATTAAAATCGTTTGGGCGATATATCATACGGAAATAGTTCAAGTATTAAAGACAAATTGGTTTCGGTTGAATATAATTCAGTACCCCAGACTTTGATATGAATAAAATGAAGACAATGCATTTAACAAATCTTTAGGTATGCATTATTTATATTTGAAAAAAAAAACATTAGGAGAAAAAATGAACAGGATGATAAAAGATATTTCAGGACGAAAATCTTTGGAAGATATAGCAGTCTGGAATGAATTCTAAACTGTATTTAGTAGTTTGGTTTTCATGTAAGGAATGTAATTTTTTATTACAAGCTTTGTTATAAGTAAGTTAATATCTCTAATTAAGTTGACATATATACTTCTATTAAATATTCTTGATAGACAATTGTCCAGATTTAAAATCTGTAATATGAATGTATAACAAAAGTTAGTATGCTGCTTCTGACATCAAATACTTTTCGATTATGTTGCTAAGTGTTTAACAACAGTTTGATATTGGGGCAAGACCAAATATGTGTAAAATGTTTGCCATTAACCTGGTACCGAATATTTACTACAAAAAGGAAAAAACGCAAACGTATGTGACGCTTTTTTAAAGGATTGTTTGTGGTGTGATTTTCATTTCGAAGACATTTCCTTTATTTTCCTTGACTGTTAATATATGTTTAAAATATTATTTTAGAGATTTTACAGTTGGCTATAACTCAATACTGTATTAAGTCTATTTTACAAATCATGAGTTTTGTTTATTTGTTGGAAAATCAGGTAATCTTATTATGATGAATTACACAGGTGTATAACAAATATTAGTTCTAAGAAGAACAGCACTCAATGAGAAGAATGTTAATGTTATGCCGTATTTATCTTTTAACAGAAGTAATGGAAGATAATATTTTGAAATTCATTGCTCAATTTTGAATTCAGACGATATTTTTCTGAGCCTTCTAAACTTTGCAATTTTAGTGCATACGTAAAAAAAGTGACATTTGAATATTTTATTTGAAGAGTGATTAGTTCTATCGTAGAGTGTGATTCAGCAGGCTATTTTTCAATTAACGTATTTTTCGTAATAAATTACCAAAATATGTAATATAAAATGACAAGAAAGTTGTAAGTTTTTTACTACAGACTCACAGATATATATACATATATAACATAATTATTAAGACAAATTTATAGGGAACACACCGCAACAAGCATCAATGAACATAAGATGCAAGATCGTAATTATAAAGATAAAGCACAATAGAGCGCTGGAGAAAGAGCCTTTTAATATACAATAACGAGGAAATAAAATATATTGAGCAAATAGCTGATTCTTGATTTTGTTTATGCAAAATATTTTTGGAATTTCTAATTCCAATATATTGTCATCCAGAAAGTTTTGCGGATTTTCAAAGCTAAGGGCGGTTTTGTCTAGTTATTTTGCTATTTTTGATAAGGGGGGACCTTGAATGACCCAGAAATGTGCTTTAGGTATTTTCTGCTTGTACTGCATATAATCCTCGATTTTGTTGTGTCATAAGTTTTGTTTCAGTGAAGTGCAAATAATGGAAAATAAAAAGTTAATTTTCGTCATTTTATGCTCTTTTATATCATTAAAGGTAAAAATGCTAGTCAGACTGCTCTTACAATTTGTGCCGTTTGTGTATATGGACATAGTGTTGTTCTGGATGACACAGTTGGAAGTTGATTTGAGAGGTTCAAGCGCGGCAATTTCAGCCTCGAAGATGAGGTCCGCTCTGGACATCCATCATCTGTAGAGGAGAACATCTTAAAAGAAACTATCGCTACCACGTTTCACGTTTCAGGAGCTATCACACAGTCTAAATATTCCAAAAAGTACCGTGCATGATCATTTAATACCTTCTTTTAAGAGGTCCTCTTTTACAGATGACGTTCGGCCAGATGATGGTCGGCCATCTCTGAGGTTGAAATTGCTGCGCTTAAACTTCTCATATCACCTTCGAACTGTGTCATCTGAAACAGTATTTTGTCTTATACAGCACAAATTTCTCGGGCAATCTGACTAGCATTTTTACCTTTCTTGAAATAAAAGAGTATACTATGACGAAAATGTACTTTTGGTTCTCCATTCTTAGTACAGCAGTAAAACAAATATTATGTCACAACACAAGCGAGAATTATGTTGTGCAAGCAGAAAAGACTCAAAGTACATATCTGGGTCATGCAAGGCAAGGTCCTTATCAGCAGTAGCCAAATATAATTAGACGAAACCGCTCTTTGCTTTGAAATACCGCAGAACTTTCCGGATGACCCAATAGATGACCTCATAAGATAATACAAAGCAAAAATCTATTTCAGGACCAATGATATTGATGAGAAAGATAATGGGATATTAGAATACTCGTCGACCGAATGGGTCATATTGATTTTGGAGGTATTTCACTACTATAGTCAGACATTCAGGAAAAACTTTTCAAACTAGAACTGCCATAAATACTTTATTATGCGCAATTTGTTATTCAAAAACTGACAGTATTATCCTATTTCTTTATAGAACTCCTTCATTGTTTCCGGAATTTGTTTGTTTGTTTGTTTGTTTGTTTTTTATAATTTTTATTTTCTGTGTTTTGTTTTACAACTTCAGTTTTTCTTTGCTAATAGTATTACGAAAGGCAAATGTTATTCATTTGGTAGAATGCAAGTCGTGAATACACACAGAGATCTATCTGAAAATGTCTTCTACCGCAACACCGCTTCATTTATGTCCATGCATTGTATGTTTGTGTTTGTCTTTGAGTGTTCTATCTGTCCTAAGATTTTCAGTAACATTTAGAAAGTCTCAATACGTAACAAATAAATATATAAACGGTAAAACTTTTCAGAAACGTTTTCTAGTATTAAGGAAAAGTTTACAAAAAGATAATAGAAACTTGTTAAACGCCAGAGTTGCTGTCGAATCTGCAAGTTATAGGGGAAGGCCAAATCAAGAATAGGAGATCTCAAAAGGAGTGTTGTATGTGTCCTCGTTTATCAGTAACATTTAGAAAGTCTTAATACATAACAAATAAATATATAAACAGTAAAACTTTTTAGAAACGTTTTCTAGTATTAAAGAAAAGTTTCCAAGGAAATAATGGAAATTTGTTAAATGCCAAAGTTGCTGTCGAATTAGCAAGTAATATGGGAAGGCCAAATCAAAAATTGCAGATATCAAAAGGCGTAAATAGTTCCGGGTCCACTTGCTAGAATATTGATTAGGATCACCAGTTACTGGTCAATATATGTTAGATTTCAATATGGTTTAGGTTTTGGTGATCGTAATGTATCGAATTTTAAAACAAGAGAAAATAGAGACTTTGTTAATCTCACATGTGCAAAACATGACGAGTTCGCCTCAAACCACAAAACCAACTACGATTTACAGAAACGTTTCTGAAATAAAAGGACAATATTTCTATTCGTAACTTTGTAAAGTATCACGAAGTATTTTAAAGGTTCATTCCGAAGTTCTAGATACTAAAAGCAATTTCTGATTCTTTTTTTTAATTATTATTTGTACGTATTAAAATTACTAAAACGTGTAAAACATTTAGCGAAAATCACAATCAAAACTTCCCTCAAGACTATCAATTTCAATTGCCAAAAAAAAATCAAAAATGAAAAATGCTGACGTTTATGAGTGATTTTTGGCTGTGTGGAAGAAAGAAGTAAATTTCGTAATGTATTGCTTATAAATTTACATATTATTTTTGCACAAAAGAAAAATGCAGATCAATTTTATAATAACTTCACCATTAATGATCGACAATATTTATTAAAAGTAGTTTAATTAGTTATAATAAAACAACATGCTTACAACTACCTCATTTCATATGCAGTTTTAAATTTCTAAAATTAGAATTATATATATGAAATAAAACTTTTCTAAAGCGACATACATTAATTAATTATAGCGAATAAACGAAAGGATTTCATTAAAAATTATAATTCAATAAGGAAGCTTTTATATTATTAAATCTAGGTCGACATTTAATTCCAACAATGAGAGAATTTTAATGTAATACTTAGCAATAGGCATGAAAACTCTTTATTTAAATGTAGTTATTAATAATGCATGCGTCAGCAATTAGAGAAGCAAAACGTTTGACTTTTTATAAAAGTTTAAAGTACATTCAAATGGACGTAGGTGTTCGAAGAAATGTCAAAAGGTTAAAAGTAAAATTTTAAAACTTTCTTACACGTTCGCTTTGTAGGTAAAACTAATAAAGGAAACTTTTTTCTTTAAAATTTTAATGACTTTATGCAAGACGTTCTTTTTAAAAACTGAACAATCAATGAATTTTTTTTTCCATTTTTATAATTTAATGGAAGATAAAAATTTTGACGAAAATTAGATGAGCGGCAAAAAACAAGATTTTATAAAATTGGGAAGAATAAACAAATTTATAATGAATTCAGTATACACATGTGCTATTTCTATTTTTTTATGAAATATAAACGCAGACCTAGAGTCAAAGGACACACACACACACACACACACACACACACACATATATATATATATAAACATATATTTATATATACACTGATTTTATTACTAAACAATTGAACGTAATACAAAATACACAGAACGATAGAGATTTCCCTTAATGAATTACCTTAGAGAATTAATTAGAGAAACTAATAGTTATTTAGATTATTTATGTGTGTGTTTTTAATATTTTTATTATATTTACCGATATTAAGAGTAAGGGTTAATACGGAAACTTTTATAATTCCCTTGCTTCTCGCAGTAACCGAGTTCGACTGTAATTTCAAAAAGCTTTAAAACAATGGATAATAATGGAAATACAGTATTTGTTATCTATGAGTTTTTATTCAATATTTTAATTGTTTTACTAAAATTATAGAAATATTTAGGCAACAAATTAGAATACAAATAAAATGAATCAAAAATTGTTTCCGAAAACCCAATGTATTCATTAAGGAATCAATTATAAAGAATGTTATATTAATATTCTTCCCCCTGTTTTTTTTTTTTTTTTTTTTTTTTTTTTGAAATATTTGTCCAAATCTGATTTTTTTTCATATTTAATGAAATTATCGGAAGCTGCTTACTATACTCATACTATACTCTTAAATAAATAAATAAAAATAAAAATAAAAACTATTCTATTATTACAGAAACTCAATTGTTATGACTATTTTATTTTACAGATTATTATTTCGTGTCTTTTAATCCCAAACTAGCTTATAAATGAATCCCAATTTGAAATGAAATTGTCAATGATAAAAAAAAAACACAGTTACGTCTTGTAAAATATGTGCAGTGTAAATATAACGTAAATACAGTGAAATTATTATATTGAGAGCTGAGTGTAATTTTTCAAAATACTATAACGAGATTTTATTGCAAATTTTCCCATTAAAACAAGTTTGATAAGAAGCAAACTAAAATCTCGAAGACTAAATTTAAATCTGCATTATATTCATTTAAACAGAGATAGCCCAACTTTAAATTCATTTTTGAAGTTTCTAGTTTCATTTTAGAAAAATACGATTTATAAATTTCTGAATGTGATTTTGGCAAAAAGAAAGCACCTTTATTGGTATTTTAGGTATACTAAGGACGTGGTTTTATTAACAGACTTAATTAAATATTATAAAAGTAATACGGACAACTTTGAACAAAGTTGTAAAAATAATAAAAGTATGACGTAAAAATATATTTGACTATTTTCAAGTATTGTAATAAATACTTATGATTCCGATCATTCTATTAAATTAATTTAAGCCAATTTTATTACGCCCTACTTTGCAATGCATAAACGAAATAAAACTAAAGATAGAAAAATTACGGATATACATATAAGTATTCATTTTAACACGTTAATCCCATAACTGCGAAGTAGTGTTAATCCGAAAATTTCCGAAACTAAAACTCGTCTATGTTAGATATTTCTCGGGAGAACGACAAAAATGTATTTTATTCTTTTTCCAGAAGAATGAATTCAGTTTCTCTCACACCGTTCTGAGTAACAAAACTCACACGCTAGAAACAGAAATGACAAAATTTTAGCTAAGAAGGCACTCTTACCTCATAAATGCCGGCATAGCTTTGAGGCTTCTTCGAAAGAACTGATGCACGTTATCAGACGACTTTTATTGATTCATGTTATAAGGATTCTAACACTTTCATCACGACAATTTTGTATTGCTTGAAGGAATCCTACATTTGTTTCTAGGGAAAAAGATAAAATAAGTCCTTGAAAGTTGGAAAGAATTTTATAAAGTATATAACTAGAGTTTGAATCATGATATTTTCTAGGTTTATGCCTTAAAATAAGTTTTGTCTTTTTTTACAAAGAAAAAATGACACAGGTAATGATATAGTGACGCAATTTAATAGAATATTTTCTAAATAAAATAAAACGGAATTCTCATATACTAACCTTAAAATGAATCACTTTAATTTTTTATACAAAGTACAAGAATACATATATATATATATATATATATATATATATATATATATATATATATATATATATATATATATATATATATATATTATATAGCCATTGTATTTTTATTTTCATTTGAACCCCTTTGCAAATGTTTTTCATAATTAGTTTATTGTAGAATACTTTAATGTTCTTGTCATGTTAAGTGATAAAACGGCTTCAATTCAACATTTGTGAGAGAAAATAAAATATTTTTATCATGATAGGTTGGTGACAGTAGAAGTTTATATAGCACTGAACTTATAAGCATTTTAAAAGTTTCATGATGGACATTTTGCATTGCTGGAAGACGTCTTAAATTTGTTTCTTGATGAAAAGATAAAACGAGTCCTTAAAAGCTGGGAAGGATTTTAGAAAGATTACAACTAAAGATTGAATCATGATTTCTTCTTGGTTTGTATGTTAAAATAAGTCTTGTCGTTTGTACAAGGACATAATTACACAGCTATTTATATAGTAACGAAATTAACGTACTTTTTTCTATATAAAATAAAACAGAGTTAGTAACAAAACATTAGTTAAGATTTTCATGCAAATAAAACATTAGCAGAATTATTAATGTATGCTGAAATAACTTAAACATTTTCTTTCATATAAAATGAATCAGAAGTTAATATGATGTTCATAGTATTTAGAAAGTATTTTTTTATATTTATGACATATTGATATCCCATAGTTTGTGCTTTTTTAAAAAATTGTATATATTTACAAATAAATGAGCGATATAGTGCACATATTAATTTTTAGTATTTTTGTTGGCATACCAGTCTTTTAACATATATTTTTTTTTACATATGGTAAACCTATTTTCTGCTGCAAGGTATATAGCATTCATTATATAGTTAAGGTAAAATTTCAAAATTAAAATACTAAAATAATTTTAAAAATAATGAAGAATACTGGGTATTAAAAAACAAAAAAACACGGCATAAATTAATGAAAATATATATATAAGCTTAAAATCTATATTTGCGCCATGCTAACGTCAGATTAACTTTGACTGCGATAGGAATGTCTGTATAGTTAAAATTAATTTTGAAATATATTTCATCTGAAGTTACATCTAGTTATATTCATTACACTTCGTTTTACTTCCTACTTAAAATATATATATATATATATATATTTACCACAGAATTATTTTCTAGTTTGGTATTTATTTCGCAATTTCCATGTAATTGAGAATGTATATTTTAGTATTCGTATATTCTAAATTTCTTATTACTAAAACTAAATTAAATGTGAATTCAAAAGAGCGTATTTAAATTAATTAAATATTACTATACAAAGTAACTCTGCGAAAAACTGGTTCTCATAATTATCATTATCTATAAATACACGCACACCAATCTCATCTTAGTAAAGAATACCAGTGGGGAAGACAGAGCTATGCTCCGTTAAAATTAGCTTGGTGTTCAACTCAATATAATAAATTCTGTGTATAACATGTAACAATCAGTCTGTGTACCCTGATTGGTTGAATTCTGTTTTCGAGAACATTCTGTGGACGCTGATTGGTTGAATCATGTATCACAACTCTTTTCGAAATTTCAAGAAAAATCCTTCAGATTCTAAAAGTCAATTTTTTTGGTAAATGTCTCCAAAATTTGGCGAAAAGTCGCAAACCTGGCGATATTCCTTTATTTGGCGCCAAGCATGTGTTTTGGCATTGGTCATATGGAATCAAATTTCTCGCCAGATATTGCTAATATCGCCAACATTTTGGATCAAATGCTGCCAACGTTGCGACTTCGATTACTGCCAACTGTTCAACAAACTTAATAACTTTTGCAACCTTCATTCACATTGAAATGCATTGAGCCGTAGTGACTCCAAAATAACCCACTAATCGATTTTTGACGAACATGTGACAGAAACCAATGGATTTCTCGTGTCAAAAAACAGTAGGATAAAAAATTTAGTTAAAATCGTTTCAGCCTTTTTTTACATAAAATTAGCTTGAACCTGACCCGTAGTGATCCACTAATCGAATTTTCTCGAACATGTGACCGATTCCAATGGTCTTCTCGTGCCCGAACGTGGTAGGATAAAAATGTAGTCAAAATGGTTTCATCCTTTTTTTAAATAAAATTAGCTTGATCCTGATCTGTAGTGACCCTAAAATTACCCACTAATCGAATTTTTTCGAACATGTGACCTAGCCCAATGGTCTTTTGGTGCCGGAAAATGGTAGGAAAATATATTTAGTCAAAATCATTAGACCCGTTTTTTTGATAAAATTATCTTGACCCGTAATGACCCAAAAATGACCCACTAATCGAATTTTCTCGAACATGTGACCCAATGGTCGTCTTTTGCCCGAAAACCATAGGATACAAAATTTTGTCAAAATCGTTAGAGATGCTTTTAAGATAAAATTTGCATACACACAGGCACACAAGATTTGCTTTTATCATAATATATGATATATAGATCGTTCCATATGGTTATTTTTCGTAATATTTTATTATCAAATATATCAGGAACATCTACTATATAATTCATCTGTTTTTACACGTGTACTAGTAGAAGAGCCAGATTCTGTGCATCAACAAGTATCAGCAATGCTTAAAAAACTAAAATCGCATTAAAAAGTTTTATTTAAAAAAAATTATTAATTCAAATTTAGACTTATGTAATTTTAAAATCAGAAATATTTAAATTCTAATTTAAAAATAGTTTTCAATAAAATACTTAAAAGATATTTCTTTTTAATTAGCTAATAGCATATAAGAGTTCTAAAAATATTATGACGAATTCTTAAAAAAAAAATATTCTGGACAGAATTTAAAAACAGAAGAAAAAATAGACTTAAATATACATTTTTTTTCAAATAAACCATTTATCATGCATAAAATATCTGACGAAAATAATATTTCTTATGCTGACAATATATCTCTTGAAGTCAAATCATTATTCGATCGTTCATCTTTCATTTCTGCTGGTAAGCGACGAAAGTAAGAAGAAAGATTCCAAATCTGAGTCATATCACAATATTCTCTTTGTTATATTTTAGCATATGTTTTGATACTATGTTATTAAATTATCCGATTCTCAGTATATGTCACTTTCATTTCATTTGATTTACTATGTAATGTTTGTTTCCTCATTATTATTTTGTATATAATATCCTTCTGCAAAAATATAAATGTTATGCAAACTTTCTATCAAGGAACGATAAAAAAAAAATCATGGAGATAGTTTTATAAATGAAACATAGAATAAAGAGTGAAATTGAAATTAATTTTAGTATTATTTCAGAGCTTTTATCTTTTTTTTAAAAAAATTAACCATAAAATTATGATAATATTAGAGAATATGAAATAAAAATATTATATTTCATAAAAAACGAACCGTTTCACCGAAAACATAACAATGTTTTCGGTGGTAATAACACATAATAAACACCGAAAACATAACAATGTTTTCGGTGGTAATAACACATAATAAAAATTATCAAGCTGTAACTTATTTTATATTTTTAAAAGTAGTTGTTGACTTAAAATACTATAAAAAGCACAAAATGTGAAAAAAAAAAACTGTTAAAAACGAAAGCAGTATATTTTTACATGCATTGTTTAGAAAATAATATAAAAAACTTTATCTAAAATGTATACAATTGTTTTCGACAATAATGGTGTTTATTTATTAAACGTTTCAAAATTTCAAAATTAACGCCAGAAAAAAATAGAATGAAACAATAAATAATATTATTCTACATAAACGTGAGTTATTTGACCACAATTATATTTAGTAAAGTTAAAAAAATTATGTTACGTAGCTACCCCAAATCCTTTAATTAAATATTATTGCACATAATAATCTATAACATAGATTGAAGAAAAAAGGAATGAGGCATGTTTTATTTATGCGTTATAATTGGGCAAGAAAAAAAATACTTGATACAACCTTAAAACTATCAAAAATCCCACAGTACAGGGTAGGTTAATAAGAAACTTATTATTTTTTGTAAGGATGTGTCCAAAGATAGATATTAATTCATGCTTCCTAAATGTTTTTTAAATTGGATAATTCAGACATTATAATTTTTTGCCCATTCTAACCTTCTGAAACTAACATGGATTTCGACGTCAATGAGGTCAAGGAGTTGATGTAATTTTCACTGTTTAAGAAAATAAGGCCAGATGATTCATATATTACGGAAAAATCCTAGAAGATATACAATTTTCTATGGAATTGTGATATTTTTTAAAACAATTCCATACATTTTTGTGTGAAATAGAAATTTCCATTTTTCTGAAGATACATAATATTATTCTGAAAATATCATAATTCTGGGTGAAATCTTCTAAATAAACTATGAATTCGTTATGAAAAACGACGTTGTACAAACAGTATAAATACTGTTATAAATATTGTAACAAACAGATGTATTTTCCGGATACTACTGTTAAAAGCAATTACCAAAAAATACGCTATTAAAATCAAAGAAATTGATTATTAGTAGGGTAATGCTGCTAAACCATTACTAACGAAAAAAATATCTTAATTTAAAAATTCCGTTATAATAGTCCTTGTACACTCTTTTTACAAAGTTTTTGAAGTTATATTAAGTATCAACAACACTTATTTCACGAAGACTTATTTTATATTTTATTTTATAACAATAAAAAAACGAAATGCATTAGATGATAGTTATTTTATGTCGAATAAAGAGGAAAAATTAATAACACACTTAAGATTTTAAGGAATCAGCTTTACTAGATTGGATAATAATAAAAAAATGATTGTCCTCGTTTCATTTTGCTATAATTTAGCCTGTGATAGTATTTAAAAAGTGCTTTGCCTTATCGGCAGTTCCATAAAATGAATTTGACCGTTTTCGAATGTCACTTTCCGGCAAAAAGAATTAAAAAAAATAAAGCAAATTAATAATAAAAAAATCTATCTATATTTAATACTTGAAAATTTTTCTATAGAAAATTTCGCACGCTTTGCATTCATAATATTCAAATTTTAATTGCTTAAAAGGCGTAGAGTCAACATAGTAAAAAAGTACTACCTACTAGTATTAAATATAGATTTATTCAATTATCGTTTCTGGATTTTCTTTGATTACGTATTTGCCCCAAGGTTGGTGGCTCACGGACAATATTCCATCTTGTGCTGTGTTTGTAGCCTTGCCACAATGTTATAGTGAGAAAGTACCAGGGTGAGTATCGTTCACAAGTGGTTCAATTGGTAGAACGTCAGTGCGCTATACGGATGACCCGGGTTCGAGTCCCGGCTTGGGTACTTTTTCACTACGTACGCCTTTTAAGCAATTAAAATTTGAATATTAAAAAAAAATCTATTTAAAAATTTTAGTTATACTTTAAAGATTTTAGAAAGATTTAAAGGTTGTGTAAAATAATAAACACAAATAGTTAGCTAAAAATATCATTATATGTAGCAATATATTTTCTAATAACATTGGACAAAACGAAAAGAAATAGATGAAAGTTATATTTTGTAATGAGTACATAAGCAAGAAATAGTACAGTGACACACTTACCATTACAGCGAATCCACTTTACCAGATAGGGCAATAAGAAAGTTAATCATTTCCTTTCACTTTCGCTAGACTTTAGCCTAAGATAGAAACAGCTTACTGGGTGCATTGTTTATCGACAATCCCATAAAATGATTTTTTTCCATTTTGAATGACATCTTTGCGAAAAAAGAAAGTATAGCGAAAAGTAATAAGTACAATTCATCTATAAAAAAAATAATAATCCAAATATTTGTACGAAAGTTTTAAAGTTGCATGAGATAGCAACAACAATAATTTAGCCAATAGTTGCATTATATGTAATAAAATACTCTTTTGTGATAAATGTACTGAAATTAAATAAACGAAAGTGATGTTTTGTAATGAATAAAGAAGCAAGAAATAGTGCAGTGACATACTTAAGATTACAAGGAATTCAATTTACTAGATGGGGGTAATAAGAAACTTAATGATTGTCCTCTTTAACTTTTTCTAGAATTTAGACTAAAATGGATAGTGCATACTGAGTACTTGTCTTATCGACAATTTCATAAAGTGAATTTGTTCCATTTCAAATGTCATCTTTACGTTTTAAGAAAATGAGACCAGTTGATTTATTTTCTACTTCCAAAAAAAGAAGTATTAGCGAAATAGCTATTGCAATATTACATTAAAAATCTAAAAAAAACCTGATACCGGAAGTATTAATCAGTAGTAGCGAAATCTGTGTGTGCGAGTTTTAACGATAAAGTCTTTACCTATTGAAAAATTGTGAAAACATGAGTAAATAAATATCTCAAACAGCAATTCATCTATGATTTTTTTCGGAATATTTTTACGAACGCTTTAAAGTTTATTTAGGCAATAATATACCACATAACAAGCTGAAATCAAAATGAATAACTTAAATATTGTTCTATGTTTCTTTCAATAGAGAATCTAGCTTAAGATTAAAAATGCACTGAAAAAACAAAGTTTATTTTACGATATAATACTGGCACCCCATCTGCCAGTATTATACCGTAAATTAAACATTTCTTTTTTGCTTGCAGTGTGCTTACTTGTTACCTTGTTCCTTGTTTTATCGGTAATTTCGTAAAATTATTATTTATCCTATTTCGAAAGACATTTAACGAAAAATGTATAAAAACGTATAATACTTCCTATTACAAAATACTTAATATATTCGAAATATTTTGAGGAAAATTGTAAATATGTCTATAATAGCAACGATATTGTAACAAAGGATGCACTAAAAAATTCTTTCATTATTTCGTATAGTTAATATTTATCCTATTTCGAAAGACATTTCAAGAAACGAAAAATGTATAAATAAGTATCATACTTCCTATTAAAAATACTTAATATATTCCAAATATTTGAAGGAAAGTTGTAAAGTTGTAAGGCATCATGAAACAATAATGTAACAACGAATAACTACATGCACTAACAAATTATGTAATAACGATAAATAAACTAAAATGAAATAGATGTAAGTTAATTTTTGTAATGAAAAACAAATCAAGAAATACTGCAGTGACACACTTCAAAACAAACACACTTTACTCTAGATAAGGTAATAAAAATCTTAATGACTAACCTCTTTTTCCTCTTCTAGAATTTAGCTAAGATGAATAGTGCTTAATGAGCGTCTTCTCTCTTACAATTTCAAACAATTTGGAAATTGTACGCTAAACCTGACAAATGAGGTGCGTTCATTTCGTGCTGTAACTAGTTTTACAATGTAGAAAATCATCGTTATTATTTCAGTGAAATTAATTATATCGTCTTCTATGAACGAAATGAGGATGCCCCCTTTTTTTTCTTATTACGTATGCCATGTTTACAGATGCGATTTTTTTTTCGACACCAGACAGAGCTGTAAATTCACCATGAAGATCTTGCTTTGCGAATGATTACCTCCAGAGTTAATATTTCTATGACTCCCAATGAATAAATATTTTTTTTATTTACTTCAATGGATTTAGATATTTGGCTGTTAACCTAATTTCCACTGAAGTTATCTCAGAATCTATACATTTTTTAATGTCTCAAGCAAACAATTTTCTTGAACGATCTTTCTAAAAATATAACTTTTACGCAATTTTATTCTAAAAATTAATTTTGAATAAAAATGGCCGCTTGGCATATGGAAAAAAATGTGGTTAGCCCGTTTTTTTTTTTTTTTTTTTTTTTTTAAGTGAAATCTTCTTTAGGCGCGTCGGACATTTTTGAGATGGGAAAAAAACACTGAATTCGCGACACTGTTACCGACACCACTGTATATATTGCCAATTCATACAATGAAGCGAAAGTATCAAATGGAAATAGTTCACGTGCAGAAAGTGGAATGATTGGTATTATGAATAAAAATAATTCAGAAAATAATTTCAAGATAAATTTAGCACGCGTGGTGAAAACAGATAAAAGTGACTCAACTCACGAGACCAAATCAAAAGATGAAAATGAAATAACAAAACACGGAAAATATAATAATTTAACGAGCACGAGAAAAATCGACGGAAGTAATATAAAAAAAAATGAAAATAATGAAATATTTCACGAAAGTTTTAAGAAACGTGGTTACCGATACGGAAATGAAGTGAAATCATTTTATAGAAAAGAAAAGTTTGTTGATGTTGATAGAAATTATAGATACCGCAAACAATACGCGCAGTATGAAGATCGAAAAAATCATAATGTTCACGAATACCATAAACAAGACAGGCAGCAAAGAAGTCATTTTTGGAGTGATAGGAAGCGGGAACCCCATTTTGCAGATAAATGTTATTACAAAAGATATGAAACTAAATCTCATGGAAGAAATGATAAATGTATTGAGAGTTATTTAAATTGTGGATGAAAATTCATAAGTTTCATTGGTATTCATTTCAAAGAATACCAATTAATTAAATTTTATATTTCATTTATTTGTAAATTTACGTTTTAAGCAATAGATTGCAATTTTTGTATGTAAAATAATATGCATTATTTCTCATGTACAATAGCGCATTAAATGAAAATTGTAATATAATTTTTGTAGTAGTAGTTTATAATAAGGAATAAAAAAAACACTTCATTTAAAAGTATTTCCTGCGCAATAAAACGTTTCCTGACGATTCAAAAAATACACATGTAATTGTTCAAGTTTTCCCTTCTGTCGGCACTCCCGGAGTGCCATTGTTGTTTGTTTTTTTCTCAGTCACATGACTTGCGCTTTTATCATATAGGTTACGTATGATAAAATTTAATAGAATAAAGAAAACTTTTATTAATATCTTTTTAAGTTTTGATTCGATTTTCATAAAATTTGAAATGACTCGACAAAATACTAGAACGATTATATATATTGAATTTCAAACCATTCGGTTGGTTAGTTTTTGCGCTGTTATATACGAAGAGACAGATGGACGAACTAGACGACGACTATAGGTGCTACGTATTTATATAATTACGAACGCACCTAAAAAGGGAATTTCAATTGACGAGTGACGATTTCGAGTAAAAGGAAAATATAGGGAAAACTTATAATTCATTTTTTAGCAACAAGTTTTACATTTAAAAAAAAAATTGACGAAGTTTTCAATGTTGTATGAGATAGTAACAATAATGTAGCTAAGAAAATCATTATATGTCATAATAAATTCGCTATTAACAATAGAGAAAACGAAATAAAGTAGATAAAATTTATGTTTTGTAAAGAATAAAGAAGTAAGGAATAACGCCGTGAAGCAATTGAGATTACAACGTATCCTCTTTATAAATAAGAAATCAAGAAATATTGCAGTGACACACTTCAAAATACAACTAACACACTTTACTCTAGATAAGGTAATCAGTAACTTAATGAGTGACCTCTTTTTCCTCGTCTAGAATTTAGCTAAGATGAATAGTGCTTAATGAGTGTATTCTCTTACAATTTCACAAAAGGGAATTTCAATTGATGAGTGACTATTTCTTTTAAAAGGAGAACATAGGGAAAACTTATAATTCATTTTTTAGTAATAAGTTTTACATTTCAAAAATTTTTGACGAAGTTTTAAATGTTGAATGAGATTGTAACAATAATGTAGCTAGGAAAATTATTATATGTCATAATAAATTTGTTATTAACAATAGAGAAAACGAAATAAAATAGATGAAATGTATGTTTTGTAAATAATAAAGAAGTAAGGAATAACGCAGTGAAGCAATTGAGATTACAACGTATTCTCTTTATAAATAAGAAATCAAGAAATATTGCAGTGAGACACTTCAAAATACAACTAACACACTTTACTGTAGATAAGGTAATCAGTAATTTAATGACTGACCTCTTTTTCCACGTCTAGAATTTAGCTAAGATGAATTGTTCTTAATGAGTGTTTTCTCTTACAATTACAAACTAGTCGTTGGGGGCCACCGTAATACTTACACATGATGGATATGTATGATCTAAAATATGAAAATAAAACATATGTAAACTATTTATAAAATGCATTGCAATTCGAATAAAATCGTGGCTTGATGACGTCATAAACTTTAAATGCTCTATTACTGAATTGAGTAAAAGAAACATCCCTATAACTGCAAAATTGATAATCATATTAACTAACGGTTTACTGCGTCGGATAAGGCGCCTCATTTTCAATTAAAATATATCTTTGAATTGAAATTTGAATGAAATACAGGTTCATGAAAAATCGAAGAGTGTGGGAAATATGATTAAAAATAACTCCGCAACTAATTATACGATTGACTTCATTCTTTATGCAAAATTTATGTTTTTTTATTGTCTTTTATATTCACTCCTTAAAATAAACAATTTCGAAAATTTTTATATAGCTTTTATCAGAACGAATATTTCCAGAGTCCGAAAAAAAATAGTTCCGGATAATCGAGGTTACTGAAATTCAATAAGCTTCTTCCCATTATTACATATTAAGTACATACCAAATTTCAAATCTCTATCTCCATTTGTTTGAGATAGAGTGTTTACATACATATACACAGACACAAAGACACACAGACATACACACAGACAGACGGACGGCAATTTTCTTTTTCTAAAAATATGTTTTTCGGAATCTCCAGTGTCTGAAACGTGTAAATCCGTCAAATGTTTTTTCGATTTTCAAAACGATTACAAGACTTGCCCTATACTACGTATGATGGGTAAGAAAAAAGGGAATTTCAATTGACGAGTGACGATTTCGTGTAAAAGGAAAACATAGGGAAAACTTATAATTCATTTTTTAGCAATAAGTTTTACATTTCAAAAATTTTTGACGAAGTTTTCAATGTTGTATGAGATAGTAACAATAATGTAGCTAAGAAAATCATTATATGGCATAATAAATTCGCTATTAACAATAGAGAAAACGAAATAAAATTTATGAAATTTATGTTTTATAAGGAATAAAGAAGTAAAGGAATAACGCAGTGATGCAATTGAGATTACAACGTATTCTCTTTATAAAATAAAGTAATAAAAACATAATGACTGTACTCTTCTTTGCGTTTTTCAGAATTTTGTCTAAGAAGGATAGTGCTTTCTGAGTGCCTTATCTTTCGATAATTCTATATAGGAAGTTTGGCTCATCTCAAATGTCATCGTCAAAATAATTAACTTTAGAAAATGAGACCAGTTGATTTATTTTATACTTCTAAGAAAACGGTGTAATTAAATTTTATCCGATAATATTCTTAAAAACCGCAAAAATACTTTCTCCTTAATTTATTAAAATATATTAGGTAAATTGTAAAACTATAAATATTAAAGAAGAAGTCAATTAAATATTTGTAAAATTACGAAGACAACTCCTCCTCCCTACCACATACCAAAAACAAATGCAATAAAAAGTGTTTGTATTCCACTAATGCTTTTGTGTGTTTTAAAGTTGTATTAATTCATACAATAAAATATCACTATGAGATTCGATAGCTCCCACTATTAATTAACAGGTGACATTTAAAATACACAAATAGATGTTAAAAGATGTTTACAAACCCTCCTAGTACTTTCTGCTGGCAACCGCGACCATCCTCAGGATTGGTTGATTTTATGACGGCCAATTATCAACACGAGGCATATAGGCCCTGGGGGAAGTGCCCTCCGTGGGGGTCTTTCTAAGTGATCCTAACCCGTATTTACGGCAAAGTTAGAAGAAAACCACGGAAAACTCCGAACGGTTAGTTCGACGAGCGCGACAGGGGTTTGAACCCAGCCCCTCCAGTCTACCAGCGTTGAGAGCAAATCCTCTCAGCCACTGGTGAGACCCATCCTCAGGGAGCGAAAAAAGTATTTTTCGCAATATTATATTTCATAACGTGTTCTATACTGATGATGAAAGGACCAACATGAAATAGATTAAAGTTATATTTTGTGATGAATAAAAAGCTAAGAAATAGTGCAGTAAATTCTTAATATTACAAAGAATCCACGTTATTTGACAGTATATTATAGAACTTTATTTTTGATCTATGTTTCTTTCGCTAGAATTTAGCCTGAGATTGAAATCACTGAATGCTTGCTGTTATAGGCACTTTCATAAAGAAAGTTTGTCTCATTTAAAAAAAAAAAAAAAAAAAAAAAAAAAAAAAAAAAAAAAAAGCTATTATTTTCTAAATATTTTAACGAAGGTTTTAAATTAGTCTGTGATAGCAATAACAAAAATTTTGTTAATAACAACATTATATATAATAATAAATTCAATAATAGCGACGAATAAACCAAAATAAAACAGTTGAAAGTTATGTTTTGTAACGAATATTGCATTGACATACTTAAGATTACAACGAATCCACTTTAGAAGATAGGGTAATAAGAAACTTAATGATTGTCATTTTTTCCTTTTTCTAGAATTTAGCCTAAGATGGATAGCGGCTACTGAGTGCCTTGTCTTATCGACAATACCATAAAGTGAATTTGTTCCATTTCGAATGTCATCTTCACGTCTTAAGAAAATGAGACCAGTTGATTTATTTTCTACTTCTAAGAATGGAAATAAAAATGGAATTTCTACAGCATTACACTAGAATAAAAAGTAAATCAATAAATATTGCGCGATCGATTGGATTGGCCTTCATTCCGCAAGGGCAATCCATAGTTTTTCTGATGCACTGCACGCAGCCAATGATACCTTTTATTCCAGAAAAGAATATTATTTTGACGAAATACCTAAATTAATAACGCTACGATACAGAAGTAAATTACAGATAATTTAAAATATTCCAAAAATCAAAATTCATATAAAAGGTCTTAAAGTTGTAAATATTCCTTTATTTATTTATTTTTTATTTTATTTTTTTAGGATTTAAGTATATTAAAAATATTTTTTAATTTATTCTATCGGTGATAATTGAGTTAGTTATTAAAGCTATATTTTCATACTTATATCAATCTATAATACTTTATCAAATGTTTTTGAAGATTTCAAAAATATCTGTCAGTGATAGCTTTTTTTCCAAATATTTAAAGGTTCACTATTCCAAATATATTCTTGAATAGAAACACAGTTTTTACATAACCATTTTGTATCATTTTAATAAATAAGAAGTTAAGGTTTAATTAAAACTTTAAAAAATGGGCGTATAGAACAAATTTTTTAAGCTCTTAAAAATAAAAATTGAAAAAAAGTGGCATAAAATAAACGAAATCTGTAAACAACGATTTTATTCGAGTGAATAAGATATTTAGTTCGGATTATGGACGAAAAATTATGGACGATCATTTTGAATGACTCTTGGTGCAATGATTTGTAAAAATGAGAACAAAAATGTTACAGAAATTGGTTTGAGATAAATGGTGAATTTATATAAATCGAGTAACTAAAATTTCAATAAAAAATAGAAATCGTTTTGTTTCCCAAACACATACTTGCTTATAATTCCATAATTCATCTATGTTTGTACATTTTTTTTTAATGCTACCACTGCTTTATTAGATTACAAAAAAAGTATTGTAAATTTACATTTATGGGAAAAATTAGCTTGAAATCTAAACAAATTGAAAGTCGGAATACTGTTGTGAATAGATTTCGTTTGAATTTTTAATGTGTACTTATCAATTTTCGGCATTTTTTTTTTTATTTACCATCAAATATTTGAATTTTTTCTTTGATATTTATAACAAAGTCTAGGAAAGAAGAATTTTTGTAAAGATCAATTACTTGAAGTCAAATCCCATGTCACTACCAATTTATTTAAATTTCATCATAGTGTGATTATATATGTGGATTTTTGTAATAGAGCAATTATTTCATATCAAATCTTATGTCACTACCAATTTATTTAAAGACATAATGTGCTATTATCATAACATGAAAATAAAAATCAGTAATATAATTTTAATCATATCACATTTAGTTAAGTATTTCTGTAATCCACTGTTATTTTAAAGTTTATTAGAAAGTTTAAGATTTTGACAAAAATGCTGATTTCAAATCTGTTAATAATTTATGGTGTTTATTATTTTAGTTTAATTAAAATATAAAGGTATTTTTTAATATGTATTACTCGTATAATGCATATATGTTTAATTTCAAATTAAATATTAGGACTTTAGAAATAAAGAATGAAATTTTTGCCTTGATAATATGCAACATATTGGATGAAATTTAAGTTTTTATACTTTAGTACATATAAAAGTTCTCGCATATGCAGTCCCAAATTAACATACATATTTAAACAAAAATCTTTTTTTTTTAAAACTGTTTACGCATTTATACATGTATGACTGAAGTGAAAAAAGTGAAAAAAATCTATTATTTCAGAATTTCCAAAACTGAATAAATATAATAATGATTATAAAACTATAGTTTTAATTTTCCGACGTCATGTGCACCTTGATTATTAAATGAAATATATAAGACTTATGATTTATTTTTTTTAAAGGTGCGAAATTGCATAAATGGTTTTTAAAACAAAAAACCGTGAAAAGACGTTAAAAGATGTTAAAAACCCAAGTGCTTTCAATTGCTGGAAAACAGATGTCATCCGGGAAATTTTACCTCTGAAATTCCCCTGATGACGGCTGTTTTGTAGCAGTTGAAAGAACTTGGGTTTTTAACAACTTTTAACATCTTTTAACATCTTTTGATGGTTTTTGTGTTTTAAAAACCTTTTATGTATTTTAGCACCTTCTTAGTACAATAAATCATAAGTTTCAACTCTTATATATTTCATTGAAATTAATGAGTTTTCTAACTAGATATTTTTCTTTATTTTTTGTATTGTTCAACAACTAGATTCATTAAATTATCCAAATAATGACAGTATTTGAAGTCTAATGGATTATTTCCATTCCTTTCATTAAACTTGAAGCATAAATTAAAAAACATCTAGCCGATATTCCTAATGCTTCTTTTCATATTATTTGCAACCGCCGCCACTTTTTACTGTATTTACTTTCATGCTGTTTGAAATAATTCTTTTTATTTTTACACTGTCCTTTTTTTCTTCCCTAAAAAAACTGTTCCATTAAATAAAATTTATATAATATCGCAAAAGAGGAAAAAAGAAAAAAATGTTATGCAGTCATACATTTCAATATAAACATATGTTCATTGTCTAAATTTAGAAAATATGTAGTATCTTTTAACATAAAATTACAAATTGAATCGTATGCCTAATTGATAAATACTTACAGTTTAAAGTATAATAAAGTATGCATTATCGTGAGAAGAAAAAACTACATTTTTAGGTAAGTAAGCTATTCTTGAATTTCTGCAGTTATTTGCTATTTACCATGGTATCTAGAATATTTTTAAAATCTCATTCTAAAATATTTATAAAATCCAAGCCTGAAACCCTGCAATCGTCACGTGATATGATAGTTTCTAATGCAAACATTTAAAATTTGTTTTCCATTATAAAATGAATTTGAATTGCTTTGAAATTGTATTTGTACTTGAAAAATAAAGATAATAAAGATTTGTAAAGAGATATGTTTAGTTAGACTAACTAAAACTTAAAATTAAGCTAAAATGCTAATATATATTCTATTTATAGATATAACAGACACTGACATAATCAGAAAAGTAATTTTTTACTTTATATGTAGTAACTAGTATTCTCGAGTAATTTTGCTATAAAAATAAACGTTCAGTCATAGACATAACTAAGTTTATACTTTGGCAAAGTGAAAATATTCCTCAAAGGGTTTTGTATATACATAACGCGCATATAATTTCTTTTTTCAATCAAACATTTAAACAATAATTTGATACAGCCGCAGTCAATGCCTAAAAGAACGTAAGCATACATTACCGTGCATAAATATCAAAGTGTAATTTAATTAAGCATAATTTAATTTTGCTTCCAGTCACATTTATAATACACGATGTATCTTTCAATAGATAAAATATAAAAATCTATTTTATTCATCAGTTTTTTCAATATCATTTGAGGAAAATTACTTTTTACACGCAACAGCAATCTGTTCCAAAATTAAGAAGCAATCATCTTCTCTATTGATGATACGACGTCTTAAAACATTCTAAAGAATTGGATCAATTGCAGCCTCAATGAACTAAAATGAAAAAAGAAAATGAGAGACTGATGTCTCCTCCATTTCATTACGCTGACAAAGAAAGAAAAAGAGAATTCCTTCTATAATGCAACGTGATTTTACAGCAATGCATTTAACCGTAATGAAGCTATTTTAAAGTATCTTTAGTGTCATTACGATGTGGTTTAGTGTCACATCCTGTTGATGATTTTTTTTAAATCTTTTCTTGAAGTACGTTGCATTACAAATTTATCCACTAAATGAATTTTCTGGATTATTATAGTGATATCTGAAATAAATAAGCTCAATAAACTTCAAGAAAAGAGAATAAAATAACGACGATTCATTATTTAGAAAAAAATGTACACTCAGTGCTTTAAAAGGGTTAGATAATGAACAGATGAATAACTTTCGAACACAAAAATATTTTATGTCATTTTTCTAAGATTTAAAAATGCGAATAAAAAAAAAGTTTTTGAAATATTTTACCAATTAAAGAGATTACGAAATAAAGTCCTGACTTAAAATTTTCGATAACCCGCTTGTGTTGGTTTACAAAAACGGAACCTATGATTTAGTTATGCCATATTTGAAACTTTCTAAGTCTTTTAGTTGAATAATGTAGGTTTTAGTTTTAACACAACACCATATACGTGTATGACAATTGGCAAGAAGTCATGACAATAAAAGGGGGAAAACAAGTCTTTCACCAAAGCGGTTTGTAAGTCTTTTGCGATGGTACAATTGCTAAACTATCTAGAATTCTTGATGATGTTTGAAAAACATTTTAGATGTTCGCGGTTTCTCATTGACGTTTCTTATTGACTGATCAAGACGTCAAATATCATTTAGCCTCATTCAATATTCATTTTAGGTATCATGAATGAACCTCGTTGTCCAAAACTCGCTTTCGGATAACTTTGAACACTTTTAAAAGCATTGGGCTGCTTTCTGAGTGTTTTGGTAGGTCTCTGGATAACTGGCACAAATGAAATTTTCTTATTAAAGAGAAGAGTTGTGATTGTCTGAACATGGTCCATTTTTCTAGAAAAATATTTTCTACCAAAATGCCAAAGATACATACACACACACACACACACACACACACACACACACACACACACACACACACACACACACACACATATATATATATATATATATATATATATATATATATATATATATATATATATATATATATATATATATATATATATATATTATATTTTAAAGTTTTACATTTTTATTCCAATTTAATTTACTTATCTCCACATTAAAGTATATTTTTATGCTTTCTCCTGTCTCAAAATTATTTTATTCTATGCCTGGAATATGAGCTTTCCGGAATTGTAATGACTCAATTTTGAATATTTTGTTTCTATCATAAACCGAAATTATTTATTTTTTCTGGGCGCATTCTAATACTTTCCACCTTTTTCAGTACCTAATTTCACTTTTTTCCATACGTGGATAATAAGTGAATTTGGGTCAGCTACTTGGCTGGAAGTCCAGATCAAACTTATTTTTAAACATTTCACTGTATTTATGCTCACATTTACATGAAGCACTCTACAGTTTCTCGGAGTGAGATGATTTCGCGTTTCTAGTTACTTGAAAAGTGTTTGCCCTTCATCACACGTTTGAGACTTATTATTATTATTGTTTTTTTATTTTATAATATTGTTTACCTAAAGTTTATACATTACTATTAAGAAATTTTTAGAAAATTAAAAAAAATAAAAAATTAATGAGAGATTAAATCATGGATTTGATTTTTTTTTAATAAAAACTGTAAAATTTTAATATTTAACTTTTATTTATTTTTTTTTTTGGGAGGGGGAGGGCAGTGTGGGAAGGTAGGTAATATAACATGTTTTTAATTTCTATATTTTTTCCCATTTCGTTTACATATTTTCACCTTAAAATACTTTTATACTTTTATTTTATGAAATAGAATCTCTAAACTTCATAGTATGGCAACTGTTTTCTATTTAGCTATAACTCTGACTGTATTCCCCTTCTAAACATTTGTTTATATATTATCTTTCCGGTATTAAAATATTTTTATTTCGTATAATCTTTGTCTTTCATAAGCATACATGTTTTATTCTTCAGGTAAGCATTCTGTAATTACCTGGCCTTTATCAGTACCTCATTACACTTTTTTTCATACCCGACCATTAAGTGAAATTGGGTTAGCCGAATGGCTTACAATCCATTTGAATTTGGCCTTTATATAGTACTCATGCGTGCTTTGCATGAAACACTCTGCAGCCGTGACTATATGTATTGGGATTATTTCGTATTTCTAGTTGCTTGAAAAATCTTTAGTAGGCATCATACGGATGTCTCCGAAGAAGTTTTTTCTTATTATCTGGAAACTTCTAAATTAAGAGCCTCAAAGTATAATAATAAGATCAATTAAAGCGAGGTGGATTGACATCGAATGGTGTGTTATACAAGAGACTTATGATTCATAGTGGTTTATGTAAGCCTATCATAATGATATGAATATATGTTAATAAAAACTGTGTTCACCATCAATCTGCTGCTGTTATTGGAGGAAAATTCTATTGAATTCCATTTCCATACGTTTTTATTTATGATCCGATCCGACTGCACTACATTTGTTCCATCAGATCTCGTTTAATGAATTAATTCTCCGGTTTCCAATGAGGTTTTAATAATATTTATCTGTTATTTGTCAGTAAATGTAACTCCCACCCTATATATTCCACTCTCTCTATATAAAAACCACCCTATATATTCTAATTAAAATCTCTGGCTAGCAAAAATATTTTCCCTTTATGTTATCCTACATACGAGGAAAAGTCATTAAGTAAGTCACAAAAGATAATTAAATAATAACTTACAATGATATTCACATTTTTATTCCTCAACATATTCTCCACCAATATTTATGCACTTCTATCGCCGTTTTATCAGTGCCCCCACACCAGCTGCATAAGATTTTTTGGGTAGCTGTCTCAGCCACATTAGGACTTCAAGTTGAGCCTTTTCATCATCAGTGAACATCATCTTGCTTTCAAGATCGTTTTTTAGTGAAGTAAACAGATGAAAATCGCTTGGGGCTAAGTCGAAGCTGTAATGGTGGATGTTGAAGAAGTTGCAAGATGATGTTCACAGATGATGAAAAGGTGCAACTTGAAGTCCTAATGTGGCTGAGACAGCGACCCAAAGAATTTCATGCAGCTGGTGTTGGGGCACTGATAAAATGGTGATATAAGTGCATAAATATTGGTGGAGAATATGTTGAGAAATAAAAATAGTTTTCAAGTTTAATATCATTGTAAGTTACTATCTAATTATCTTTTGAGACTTACTTAATGACTTGCCCTCGTAGAATAAAAATTATCATGATATTAATTATAGCATAAAATGTGTCACATAATACAAACAAATAATATTTGACTATTTCATAACAATTTGGAAAGGCATTCCACAAGATTAATAATATTTCCTCTCAAAATAATTAATATGAATATTAAAACTTTGTATCAAAATACCAAACAAACGGAAAATTCACAGCTTTATTAAATTTCCTGAAAAAATTGTATAACATTTCTATATTAATTTTCACATTTTAACACTTATCACGTATTTTACATAATAAAGACTAATATCAACATATTGTTTTTTTCTTTCGAAAATAATGATGAATAACATCCTGAGGCAATGTATTGTGTCAAACATAAAATTTAAGAAAATATTTATGGTAATCTGAATACATGTTTAAAACCTCCGAGGAAAATATGAAACGAAAAATAATTAATGAAGAAAGATAAGAATGAAGAAATATGCTCTAAGCAAAGTTTAATAACACAAGAGATTCTTTTAATCTAGATCTTTATTTATTTATTTATTTATTTTGAATACACGCAAAAAAGTATTAGTAAAATAAAATATTTTCATGTTTTTCAGGGACGATAAAATGAATAACCTACACGTGTATGTAAAATTGAATAAAACATCTGTTTATGAATTCATTCAACTATTTAGACTATGTAAAGTGAAAAATAATATTTTTAAAAATATTTGTCTGTCTTTGTGTTTGTATATCCGAAATAGGTTCAGAAACGATTCCATAACTAACATTAAACATATGAAGAGCAGATAGAGAATGTTTTTGGCTATAATCTGCAGTTTGTCACATTGGGAGATCAAAATTAGTGGAAAACTGGAATAATCAGTAAATGAACCAATCTTTCATCATAAAAAAAAAATTGAGAACTATTGACGAATTTCACAGAATATTACTGTGATTGAATGGTCTTAATAAGATTTATAAAATAAAATTATTACATTTTTAGATTATTATTTATATATTTTAATTTAAAATTGAAATGATTAGTATAGTGAGCTGGTATATAGTAATTGGGTCAAAAGCCAAGGATAATCATTGACATAATTGATAAACAAAGAAAGGATCATCAAGGATTTCATTACATCTTTGCCTCACAAAAAATATGAAACATTGTCAAAACAATGCACTTAATTTTACATTAAACCATTTTAACTAAAATAATGCTAATTGGTTGTGGAAAATCTATATAATGACAATAATCTGGTGTCAATCCAATTTTTAGCTTAAAAAAGATTATCATTATTCTTTTTTTTAAGTTTTAGTAAGCGATACTCGATACACGTTTTAGTACACGATAAATAGCTAATATTTATCGTGTTCATAACCCAGGTTCTCATCAATGATAAAAAATAGGAATTGATCATCTAAGATGTCATTAAATATTTGCCTCATAAAAACAATTCATATATGTGTGTTTCAATAATATGTGTAATCTTCCACGAAACCACTCGATCTAAAATATAGCAAACGGTATTGAACAGAATTATGGAAGATTTATAAATGATAATAGTATTATATCGATCCAAGTTTTAGCTTATAACTTATTCATTTTAATTTTAAAACTGAATTAATTAATAAAAGAACTAATATTCCGTATTTGCGTCCGCAACCAAAATTAGCGTTAATTATAAACTAAATAAATTACCATCTAGCATACCTTCATTAAATGAAAAGAGATGGCGCTGTTCAAAATCTATTATTATAGAATACAGTTAAATATGAATATATTAAAAAATTACGATGTGTTTGTGTTTCGCAACTCATCCTCCTAGACTATGGATCGTTGCACGATAAAACAAACACGAGTTATTCACGTGGATCAAGCGATGTGATAATATCTCTTCCAATTTACAATTTTTAAAATATTTCCACATTTTTTTTTTTTAAATTTTGAAAGACATTTTTATATTTGTAGAAACAAAATTAATACCACCGAATACCCAATAAAGAAAGAAAGAATAAAAAAAAGTGAAATAGAAGAATAATTATGATTTTTCGCTGCATTTCATCATTCAAATTGAAATGAAAAATATGTTTTCAATCTGAATAAGTGATATATGACGATTATCGTATGGTATTTGAACTGGTGTACATATACCTTTATTTTGATATTCCTTGTATAAATCAATTTAAAGATTGTGTTTACCTTATCTTGAAAAGTGTTTAGTAAAGATGTGATATATTTTCACATTTACCTAATTATTAGTAAAAAGCTGAAATATTGCAATATTATTGATCCATATGAAATACTATTTCCGAATTTGGAGATGGCCTCTGATAGAAGATGGAGCAATTGTAAATTATTTAGCTCAGTATATTCCAGTTAGTAATCTCTGTATATTCTCGGCGTGTACCCAGACTATGTTAGACTGCTAGGAAGGTAGCCAGAATACGGAAAACCAAAGATCGTAAATCAGTCAAAGGAATATTCGTAAAGGCTGTTAGTCAGTCAACTTCCGAATTTACGCCTCACTAATGTTAAGCCTATTGGCGTAGAATGCATTCATATATTTAAAATATGTCATCAGGAAATTAATATTTTTAACTTAGTTTTTTACTCTACTCTTCTTAAAATATGTCTCTTGTTTTCTTAGTTGTTAAAATATCTTTAAAATATGTGCTTAATTTTATGTGAAACGTTTAAGTCTTACTCGCAGTTCGTCAGATTTTAACACATAAATATTAAATTAAGCCTGGATTTTAGAAATATTTTAAGAACTAAGGGAAAAAAGACACATTTTTTAAGAAGAGTATAAAGAAAAAAGAAGTTAGAAATAATTATCCCTGAGAAGATATTTTAAATATAAGAGTATATTCTACGCTCATAGGTTTAACATTAGCGAAGGGAATTCAGAAGCTGACTAACTAACAGCTTTAAGTAACAAATATCAAACAGTGGGAAGGGAGGAATGATACATTTAATATTTACGAGTGAACCGAAAGGGCTTTCAGTTGACTTATTTATCTCGACGTATTTCTCTTCTAGACACTATGCCTCTTCTAATGATATAAACAAATGAAGGCATATAAAATCATTAGTTGTCCGATTAATATGCCGAGCTTATTTAATGAAGATATCTCTTTAAGGTGGGTTTCTGCGCTAATTAAGCTGTCAGATGCCATTTGTATAATACTTGTGCATGTTTTTTAAAGTTTATTCTCTATTGCACTAAAATAGGGATGCTTTATTACATGAAAATGACATTATATGTAATATGAATCTTGTATTTAAACAGTTAAAACCGAAAGATTTTCGTATGCGAATAAATGATGTCATTTTTATACCACCACTTTCGAACTTTTCCAAAGAACAAAATTCTTTGACAAATGTCGTTGGTTATCTTAGAAAACAACGTCATTGAAATGCACAGTAGACAACGTTTTACTATAATTTAAAGTGCCATTATAGGAGCGACGTTACACAAGTACACCGAAACTGGAAATTATAATGGAAGGTCCCCGAGTTTTTATCAAAAATCTTCTCAACTATTCAAAGTTTAAATTTTTGTTTATACATATGTTATTTTATAAATGAACTCTAATATAACGTCACGTAATTTGCAAAATGTAATTTTTGTATTCCCTCTTTAGCTATGATAACATTTTACATCAAAAAGACTAATATCAGCACATTCACATTTTAAAAACTTTGCTTTGTATGATACAAATAATTTATTTAATTATCAAAGATTTATGTAACTTGAGTAAATTTTTAATTTTCGCCCACAATAACAATATTGTTATTCCTTTGTTAAATTTCGAGCTTCATATTTACTGTAATAATCAGTATCCTACTTTAATTAAAGTTGATATTGCAAAATATTTCAAAATATCAAATTAACGATAGTTTTACACTTTTATTAAGTTGCAAGGAAATAATTCATTATATTTCGCTCAGAAATTTCATATTTTAACACTCAACACGTATTTTACATAATAAATACTAATATCAGTATATTTTTATTATAATAATGAATAACACCCTGAAGTATCGTGTCACATAAGAAGTTTAAGAAAATATTTGAGGTAGTTCTAAATACACGCCTAAAATCGTTGAGGAAAATACGAGACAAAAAATAGTTAATGAAAGAAGGTAAGTTAAACGAAGATTATTTTTCATGAATAGAGAAATGTGCCCTAAGCTAGTGTTAGTAACACAAGACATTCTTTGAAACTTCTTCTTTAGTTTTCTTTTTCTTGTACGTTCAGTAAATTCTTTTCTTAATAAAATATTTTATTAAATACAAGTTTATCACTAGATCGAATTATTTAGTTACAATAAAATGACTATAAGTGCAAGTGTTTCTTGTAAATGAAAAAATTGTTATGCTCAAATCTGTAAATTACAATTTTAACTTAATTTTTAATTAAAACGAGAAGTACAGGGTGTTTCTAAATGAATATTGGGGTTTTAACGCTTTGTAGTATCTATTATATAAAACTTAAAATTATACTTAATACATAAAATGAAATATCAACTTAAACAGTTTGTTGGTACCTGTGCATGCACATGCGTAGGCAATGTTTCTTCCGTGATCCGTTAGGAAGCGCTAGTACCGAAAATGGCGACTAGTGAACAAAAAAGCATTTTGTGTTCTGCAGTTTGCAAAGACCAAATCTGTAGTTACCGTGCAACGTGCGTTCCGTATAAAGTTCAGATGTGATCCCCAAGCCAGCTGTTGCAACAATTCCCCACAAACCCTAATTAACGTTTGGGAAGAACTGAGCTATCGACTTGATGTGTGCCGTGTGACGAAAGCCATTAGAGTGTTTCTATATTAAGTTTCTATATTAAGCTATATTAAGTTATTCACATTGAACACTTGTAAACTTGTAGGTAAAACTGTTTGAGTTGCTCTTTCATTAAGTTTCTATAATAAGCTATATTAAGTTGTTCACATTGAACACTTGTAAACTTGTAGGTAAAACTGTTTGAGTTGCTCTTTCATTAAGTTTCTATATTAAGCTATATTAAGTTGTTCACATTGAACACTTGTAGGCTTGTAGGTAAAACTGTTTGAGTTGCTCTTTCATTTTATGTATTAATTATAATTTTAAGTTTTATGTAATAATTACTACCAAGCGTTAAAACTCCGATATTCATTTAGAAACACCCTGTATAATAAAATTTGACTGATGCACTTAAGCACTTAAACATGAACGAAAAAAAATATGCATCAGACTTAGATTACGAAACACATTCCAACACTAAGATAATAATATTAAGATATTTCATTTTTTCATATAATTAAATGTGATATCTAAACAACAACAGCAACAAAAAAAACACATAACTCTGTAAAAATCCATTTTCACGAACTGCTGTCCATATCCACTAATGCGTGCTAATTCTTTCGGATACCTCTGTTATATACAATCTATTGAGTTTATATACACCATTTAATACACGTAAAATTATATACGTTTAAAAATTCATACCACAACGGGTAACACACTTGCAGAAAGTATCAATCATATTAATTTCTGTAACCTTATAATTATGTGTGTCTATGTAAATGAAAAATAAATACTAAGCAGTCTATAATCTATATAAAACATGTTGTAATGCAATTCAATGTTTTTTTTTTTTATTATTATGTTGCAAGTTTTTTTTTTTAATCTTCCATTATGTTAATATAATTAAAATGCCTTTTGCAATAAATCATAATATGATGCCATTGTTTTTCGCGTCCCTGTAAATGAACTATAAATGCTGTTTATTCCATACTCCCAATAAATCATTTTTAATACAGAACATTCTATAGTAAATTTGAATATCATATAAGAATTTCATGGTAATTTAAAGTATGGATAGACGGACAGACAGAGGGACTGAATTCAAAATCAATTTTCAACTATGTTGTAAACTGTTAAAAAAGAAACAATAAGTGGAATACTGATGATTTTTTGCATGTTATCCCTCCAACTGATTAAATCTTATCCTAAAGTATAAATCACTACTGTCCGTCATGTTATACAACGATGCGACTAATCAAAAAGTATTTAAAAAGTATGCTTCGTAAATATTTCTTTATCGACCAACATTTTCTTTTTTTAACGTATGTAATTAACATTGCTTTTACTAAAGACTTTTTAATGCAGAAAATGTGAAAAAAAAAACTGAAAATATATGGGATGTTTTTCTAATATTTTACATTAATTTTCTTTTATTTTCAAGGAACCCAATTTTAAAAAGTCATTAAAATTATTAATTATATTTCTTACTAAAAAATTTCAAAGTGTTAATATGCATTTTGGTCAATAAAATGCGATCTTTCTGAAATTAAAGTGCGTATCTTTTGAAACGCTGTTATTAAAATACATATTTGCTTCTTTTTTAAGTAGCTAAAGCATGTTTAACGTTTACTATATTTGAATGTTAAAAAATATTATTCTAGTAATCAGCATTTTATCTTAAGTGTATTAGAAAAGTGCAAAATATATTTTTACTACAGCATTATACAGCAAAATATATGAGTACATTTCAAGTTAGTTTTAAAGCATCTTCTTTTGCGATACAACAGTTAAATGATTACAATCTGATGTCACTTGAACGAATTTCGAGGCTAACGAAAAAGACAGGCTACCGCGGTGCATTCCACTTATCTTTTTTTACAGACCGCTAGAGTGACGTGATGCTCTTTTCGTACACCTGCATTGGTGCATTCAAGCATCACGTGACTACCGCGGTCTGTAAAAACAGATATGAGTAAAGCACCGCGGTAGCCTCTCTTTTTCGTTAGCCTCGAATGAATTTAAAATGCTCTCACTAACAAAATAATGTTAAAATCACTTCTTGTCACTTGAACCAAAAGTAACTGATGGTAATAAGGCCAATTCCTAATACTGTTACTAATTAGAGTGAAAAAAATGGTACTATAATCCAGTCGCAGGAAGTCAGAAAAGTTGGTTTAGCCCCGCTTTGTCCGCATTATCATACCACTTGCACGAAAGAGCAGACATCGTTGTTTTGCTGTTAGTTACGTTTGAATGTTATAAATTCGTCTCTGGTAGATTTGTTATTAATCTAATTTAAACAAAGTGTTTATGATTATTTGTATACGAAATATTTGAAATTGTATAATGCTGTTTTTAACTGAATAAACGAATTTCAACATCGCAGTGTGCCGACAGAATAACGATGACTTTTATAAAATCGGTTTTTTGTTTTGACAATATGACTAGACAGGTGGTAAAAGCTATATATATGAGATTATGTGTTATTTGTCGTAATTATGTGCACGAAAAAAGTGTCAGAGTAATAGTAAAAATACAAAAAAATATTTGCCGAACATGTGTGATTAAAATAAAATTAAAAACATTTTTTACCGTAAAAATTTCATAATTGCTTCAAAATTTTTCAAATTTTTCTTTATGGTTATTTCTTTTAATTTTTTTTTATTTTGATATAATAAATTTGGTACTGTAATAATTGTTGATTTTTAAACGTTTAATATAAGTATTTTAATGAAATACAAAGGATGTGAATTACCACTTTACTAAACAGCGTACAACCATTAGAGTGAAAAGAATGTACAGGCGAGGGTTCGATCCCGGATTCCTCGGTATAGCGCATCAAGTGCTTTACCAATTAAGCTATCCAGACGGCATCCAGTCTAACATTCTATCACTCTTATATGGCAAGGCTACAACCACGCAGCACAAGATGGAAATTTTTTCACTCTAATGGTTGTACGCTGTTTAGTAAAGTGATAATTCACATCCTTTGCATTTCATTAATTTACAGCGGAATACAGTTTCATCTGTTGAGATAGTTGCACTGCACGACTAGAGAGCGTCTCATTACAAACGACACTATACTTTTCACTGGTATATGCGAAATTATACTTTAACTCTTTCACGACCCCTTTATTTATGCTACTTAATTTTATTTATATTTTCCAAATAACATCCAGAATTGTTGATTTTTTTTTTCTTATAATGTACGTGAAAAACAAAAATTAAATTAATCTGTTCATTAAAACTGTTGGCAGACAAGCATTTCCACACTTTAATATCTTAATTACTTTGGCCTTGAAATAGTTAAATAAGAAGAATATTATTTTCTGTACGTGTGTCAGTTGACTTTTCAATGTCCTGCTCTTTTTCGGCCTAGTGCTGATGTATTCCTATGTTAAATTCACTGCGTTACTCGTATGTGGTGTGAAATTATTGGTAAGTAATGGCAGAGTGTATTTTTGAACCGAAAAACAAGAACCGTTATCTTCTTCATGGTTGAATCTGAATCTGAATCTGAATCTGGGGTCACTTTATATGTCCCTTATTCATCCACTTATCCCTCTTCGTATGAATCTTATATTTCGAAATTAGGAGAACTTTTATGGAAAGAAATATATAATAAATAACTTAATAAAATTTAACGTTAAATGTACAGAATGCACAATTAAGTTAGATCATGTATTCGGATATTGAGGAATGATGAAGAATTATGAAGGAGGATGTTCTGATAATTATAGTTGATAAAAAGTAACTAGTATTCCAAAATAAATCAGAAGTACAACAAAATTAAGGCAATAAACAGCGTAATTTAAATTCAAATAGATATACAAAGGATGTGAATTATCACTTTACTAAACAGCGTACAGCCATTAGAGTGAAAAAAAATGTCCAGTTAGTTGCAAGTTTTATATTTAACGTAAAAAAAGTATATAATTACATATAAATAAAAGGAATATTATACAATATACCTAACTATGAATTTAACAAAATAATCACAATTTAATAAATTTCTAGAAATAGCTTCATTATATTTCACTAAGAAATTTCCCTCTTTAGCTATGATAACATTTTACATCAAAATGACTAATATCAGCATATCCACATTTTAAAAAGTTGCGAATAACACCCTGAAGCAATTACTGTGTCACACAACAAAGTTTAAGAAAATATTTACGGTCGTATGAAAACACGCCTAAAATTTTCGAGGAAAATACGAGACAAAAAATAATTAATGAAGAAAGATAACTTAAAAGGAAGATTATTTTTCATGAGTGACAAAATATGCTCTAAGCAATGTTTAATATAAGAAGAGGTTTTTGAAACTATATCTTTACTTGTTTGCTACACATGCACAGTAAATTGTTTTTTTAAAGTGTTTTCTTTAATATAAATTACGTACTAGAACTGTTTATTTAGATACAATAAAATGAAAATGTGGAAAAATATAATGCCCGAATCTGTAGAGAATCGATTTTTCTATATTTCTAATTTAAATAAAAAGTTGAGTTAATATTTGACTCATCAATCTATACTTCTTGAAAAAACGAAACACAAAAGTGAAATTCTGATTAATTTTTCAATTTACATCTTTTGTTCCAACTTGATTGATCTGAAATATAAATCATCTCTTTCAAGCTTGTCAAAGAAACCGTTCTATTAATCGTAAAATAAGTACAAATATATAATTTGTAAGTATTTTCGAATGAACAATATTGTGTCTGAAATATATAATTAAAATGGCTTTTTTATGAAAAAAAATTGATGCGGAATCAATGAAATACATTCAGAAAATGCTGCATTGAGTATCTTTTTAATATTTCACATGAAAGTTATTTTCTTGTTTTGTTGGAAAAATCCTTTTCCATTTTCATTTTCATTGTATTTTGTACATTTAAAACTACAAATTTGTTGTTTGCATCTTACTGATAAAATTGATTTTTTTTAAATAATGAAAATACGTGTTATTCAAACACGGCCTTTAAAATATCTATTTCTTTCTTTTGCAAGTAATCAGGATATGATTAACGTAAATTATATTTAAATGTTTTACAATTTTAGATTGTTAATCAGTGTCTTTTAAAACTTAAAAATTTTAAAAACGTACAAAATTTATTTTTACTACACCCTCATAAATCGAATGATTTTTTTTTTTTTTTTTTTTTTTTTTTTTTTTTTGCAAAAGTTAGTTAAAAAAATATTTCCTTGTGTGCAACAAAGAAATAATTCCCATATCAAAATTTTAATTCTACTTTAATGAATTTAAAATAACCGCGCTGACATAAGTATATTAAAGAGTTAGCGTGCTATTTAAACATATGTTAAGTGTAACTTTAATTAGAAGCACATTCTAGTATATATTTTGAAACATCAAACAAACGTAGAATTAAAGTTTTAAAGAGTTATCAGAAAACAGTTGCATTGTATAAAATTAAGAATTTTCACTTTTTAGTTACCATCCAGCATTTTTTTTCATGATGTAAAATAATATCCGCAGGTGTTTCTGCAGAAAATTACGAATAACACCCTGAAGTAATGCATTTTGTCACACACAAAGTTTGTGAAAATATTTGCGGGGGTCTAAATACACGCCTAAATTATTCTAGGAAAATACAGGGTGAAAAATAATTAATGAAGTGTGAAAATGTAAACAAAAATTATTTTTCATGAATAAAGAAACATACTCGAAGCAAAGCTCAATACACAAAACGTTATTTGGAAGAATTTCTTCCTTTTTGTACATACAGACAGTAAATTATTTTTTAAACAAAGTATGTCTCTTTATACAAATTTCTCAATATATATGTTTGCTTAGTTACCATAAAATTAATAAATGAAAAAAAGTGTATTGTTCAAATATAAGACTCATAGTTTTTTCTATATTTTTAATTAAAGCAAGAAGTAAATCTAATAGTGATTGATTAGTTTTTTTTTCTAAAAAAAAACAGCAAAAAAAAAATTCAAATGTTGATGCAATTTTCAAACTTTCCCCCAAGATTATTAAACTAAAATATAAATCTCCTCTCCCAAGCTTGTTAAACATACCATGCTATTAATCATAAAATGGTTTAAAAGTTATGCTTTTGTAAATATTTTTCGATCGATGAACATTTTTTCTGACGTTTGTAATTAAAATAGCTGTTAGTAAAGTTTTTTTTTTCTTTTTTTTTATGTAGAAGGGGTTGTAAAAAATGTGAGAACATTTATTGGCTTTTTTTCAAATATTTTACACGAAAAGTGTTTTTAAAGTTTTTTTCATGGAACTTCATTTTCACGATAAAATGTGATCTTATTTTTTATAATTATATTGTGCATTATTTCAAACATGTTTTTATTATTATTATTGTTTTCTTCTTTTGCAAGTAGTTAATATATTATTAATGTAAATTTAAATGTTTAAAAATATTAAATTATTATTTAATGACTTTAATAAAACTTTTCTTATTTAAAAAATAAATTAACAAAAACGGGCTGAATTTATATTTACTGTACTATGAGACGCTGCAATATCAAAACTAATATGGGACTTTAATGAATTTAAAATGGTTGCTTTAACAAAATAATATTACACACTGTTAAAAAAGACAAGCTTCTTAATCTACAAAAATATAATATAATCACAAACGAAAGTTATACAATAACTTTTCCGAGTTCCCACGATTCCGAAAAGCTTTCCTTTACCATTAAAACCCCCAGAAACCAATAGCATTTCGACATTTAAATAAAAATTTATAAAAAGTAAGTTTCCTTTGCCACCTGTAATGTTAGAAAACGTTTCCGTTTAATTTTTACAGTGTATTGATCAGTTTTCTCAGACCAGAATATGCTATTAATTCTCATATCTTTCGGAGGACTATTCTGAATTTAAAAAAAAAAAAAAAAAGAAAGAAAAAAAAAACTTTTTATTTTATGTACTCATGAAATAGCTGTCATTAACGAAAGCGAAAATTATTCAGAATTTCTGGTATGAATTCGGAATTTCTGAATAAAAAATAAGTTCCTGAAATGCACGCATATAGGCGCTAACAATGAAAGTGGATTAAACAATAATAAAAAAGAAAAAACAAGAAAAAAAAGTTGAATACTGATGAGTTTTTGATTTTAAACCCCAAAATCATTAAACTAAAGTATAAGTAATCTCTTTCTATCCTGTTATACAAATGATGCTATTAATTATAAATCAATTACAAAATTATACTTTATAAATGATTTCGATCTACCAAATTTTTTCTAGCATATGTAATTAAATAATCTGCTTTTGTAGACTTTTTCTAGCGTAAAATATGAAAAAGTATATGAAAGATTATTGGGTATTTTTATTAGATTTCATAGGGGAAAAAAATATATATATATATATATATATATATATATATATATATATATATATATATATATATATATATATATATATATATATATATATATTATATATTATATTATATATTATATATATAATATATATATAATATTTATATATATATATATATATATATATATATATATATGGGGATTTCATTTTCAAGAGCGCGATACCTTAAATTTTTATACTTTAAAACTTTTAAAGTCTGAAACATTCACCTTTTCCGTTTTACGCAAGTATACTAAAATCGTACTTAATTTAAAATTATGTGTACTACACACACATGATACAAAATGTATTAGCATATGTGAAATTTCGTCCCGAATGTTACTTTTAAAGATCTCGTTTTGCAATATACAAATAATTTATTTGAATACCATCATTTAAAACACACTTAAATGAATTTAAAATTGCCACGGTGCAAAAAAGAATATGGAACCATGGAATGCATCCTACACTATGCTAAGATCATAACATTATACTAGCTTTAATAAAAATATAACAGATTAAAATGAATTAATTAAAATGCTCACTATATTTCAAATTTAAATGAATTACGAATTTAGAGGCTTTATACGTTACTAGAAAACATTTTAATATATTTAACTGAGGAATTTCACTTTTCAGCTATCATTGCGTATTTTACATGATAAACAATATTATCAGTAGATATGTATTGTAGTAAATGATCAATAACACCCTTAAGCAATGTACTGTGCCACACGAAAAAATTAAGAAAACATTTAGGGTAGTCTGAAGAAACGCATAAAATCTTCGAGGAAAATACGAGGCACAAATAAATAATGAAGAAAGATGACTTAAATGCAGATTACTTTTCATGAATGAAGATATATGCTCTAAGCAAATTTTAATAATAAAAGAGGTTCTTTGAAATTAGATTTTTACTTGTTTTTTCGTATGCATAGTAAACATTTTTTTGAAAAATATTTCTATTTATACAAACAAATTATCCACTAGATCTGTTTATTTAGTTACAATAAAATAAAAATTTGAAAAAAAAATGTACTGCTCATATCTGTGAAGCATTGTTTTTTTTATAGTTTTAATTTAAATAAAAAGTAAAGTTAATGCTTGGTAGATTAATCTCTATGTCTTAAAAAAATCGATAGCTGAGGATTTTTTTTTTTGTATTGTTTTTCCCAAGATCATTAAAGCAAAGTATAAATCATCTCACTGAATCTTGTTAAACAAACCATGATATTGATCATAAAAAATAAAAAAGTATGCTTCGTAGATATTTTTCAATCGACAATTTTTTTACTAACGTATGTAATTAAAATGGCTATTTTTGAAGATATTTTTAATGCAGAAAATATCAAAGAAATTCTGAAAACGCATCTGGTATATCTCTAATATTTTACAAGAAAAAATGTTTTCTTAGTTTTTTTTTTTAAATGACTTTTTTCTAAACGCAATCCATCTCATTTTCAGTTGTATTTTTTACATTAAAATTTTTTAATCCCTTTAATAAATATAAAAAAAGTATACATCAAATGGAAACTCACTTTATTATTTTATTAAATATAAACGCAGAATAATAACGCGTCAGCATTTATAAACATTTATGCCCCCCCCCCACACACACACTTTCATTCTCTATGATAAAAGCTTTTAGTTTTTTTTTCTAAAATGTTTAATTATTAGTAGAATTTAAGATCTGTATTTTATTATTATTATTATTATTATTATTATTATTATTATTATTATTATTATTACTATTATTATTATTAGAGTTTATAAATCTATATTTTTAATAGGATATATTATTATTTCGGATTCTTAGTATGAAGAAAATTAAAGTAAAACTTTTGTAAAATCTAAGTTGGCGTTATGAGGGATTGATATTAAAAAAAAATATCAATTTGATACAGTTCAAACGGATTAAAATTTCCTAAATATACCTATGTTTCCGATCTTGAAAGACACATATAAACAATTTTCAATGAGAGAAGCAGTAAATATGGATCCTAAATTTAGAAACATCTTACTAGGGAACACACTCAACTGCTAATTCTAGAATTTATCAAGAGTGGTGTTAATGAAAAGATCTTGTCATGAGAACGAAGCAAAATATAGGAACTACTTACCCGCATATATCCGTGGCGGGCCAATTTCTTCTGCAATGTCATTCATAAATAAAAATATATCACATTGTGTCAAAAAACTGTCCTCTAGTCGTCAAAAGAAAACCCAATGAACCAACCAATTAACAAAACAAAAAAAAAATTGAAAGCATTCGATACAGGTAAACGGTATCCGCGGTCTTTAATCAGAGTCCCGCTAATCACGTGTGCCCTCCGAATGTATTTTATTCACCTGCCATATCAATTTTGATATTAAGAATGAAAAGTTTTCCAAGACATTGGAAAGATTTTCGAAGTGACTAATTATTTTTGGATTAATAAATCACCAAGAAAGAACGGAAAAATGTACTGGGTACACATAATTTTGTTCCTCATCAAAAAAAAAAAAAAAAAAAAAAAAATGTCGATGAAGTGAATTTTGGCGGGAAAAGCTTGAACTTTGCAAAACAAAATGTACCGCTTTATGCTTTTTTTAACATTTTAATATATTTCCTAGTTAGATAATAGGAAAATATTTTAACACTATTGGTGGGGCAGGGGGAAAATCAATGCCTCTCTACCCATCTACTTTGTTACAAAATTTTAGCAATTGTAATAAAATTCATCATACTATGGTAGTACAATAATATAGATAAATAGGAAAGATTAAAAAATTAGTAAGTAGTTTCTTAAAAAAAAAAAAAAAAAAAAAAAAAAAAAAAAAAAAAAAAACATTTTCGTTCAATATTTATAAATAAAATAGCCATCGCTCAAAATGGTATATTTTATGTTCAATTTCAGTATCTGGAACCAGGTAAGAACTTTAAAAGTTAAAACGCATTAAAATCCTTTGTGAAACTTCTGTAAAGAAGAAGAATATTTATTTTTTCCCCATTGAGATGTACATTTCCATTATCCCATTTTTCATGGATATGTATATCTAATAAAATCTGTTGTCTAAATATATTTCTTTAAAATGTTTAATTTCCACTCGAATGCATATTTTGTTTCCCTTCTATTCCCTATGCATCTATTTATAGTTTCCATATTTATTTATTTTTAACCCATTATTTTTAAATATAAAATCCCATCTGCGGTTTTTCAAATTCTCTGCAAACATTCCGATTCAATAGTCAATACATATTTTTCAACAATCTTCTCTCGAAGGCATACGTCATCTTCTTTCTTTTTATCTCCAAATTCTGAGTTATGGTTTTTCTTTGACAATCAAAACATTAATCAAGATGGAAAAGAAATCATCCGAAAAGCTTTTTTTTTAACTTCTACTGAGATAATATTGTTCACGTATGTATTTTTTTTTTTTTGTATATATTTTTATTTATTTATTTATTTTTATTTTTATTTTATTTTTTTTTGTCACAAAGATGTATTTGAAACAATCCATGAAACATGTCTCTTAAACATTTATAAGTAATGGACTATGTCTCGTGATTTCATTTATGTAAAATATATAAGTAGCAAAATGTAGTTTACACTATAAAAATCATTTTTAAAGATAAAATAAAACATGGTAAATTATTACACAAAATTCAATTGCCTCTCATTAGTAAATATATATATATACAGTAGAACCTCCATAAGTTGACCACCCAAGGGACTGTAACTAAGTGGTCAACATACGGAGGTGGTCAACTTAGGGGATTTTTAGCAAATATTTAGTGCAATATTAGAAAAAAATTAGTAAACTTCTTTAGTATTTTTTAAGGAAAAATTAAAAAAAAAAATTAGCACTTACTCATTTTTAACACTTTCCAACCTAGTTTATAAGTGTTTATGACTTCGGCTTGTCTGCCGTCTGGCCGTCTGTCCGTGGTCTAACTCTCGTAAATATGCTCGGATTGCTCTGCAATTTTTATATGTTATTGTCGTTATCTATAGAATGTTCCCTATTTCAACGGAAGTGTGTAGCACTTATAGGTTTTTACAGGGACACTCAAAAGAATTCCGTTACATTGCGGTCTATGGGGAAAAATCATTTGCGGTTTATTTAAATAATGTTTTACTATTTTAAACGCATTGAAATTTACATATATCACTAAGGGGCATTACAAGAAGCTAAATATGGAAAAGGGTGTGCATAGCACCTATAGTTACTTTACAGGGACAGTCAAAAGAATTCCGTTACATTATGTCTATGGAGAAAAATCGTCTGCGGTTTATTTAAATAATGTTTCACTATTATAAACGCATTGAAATTTATATATATCACTAAGGTGCAATACAAGAGGCGTAGTACAGAATATTGTGTGTATAGCAGTCATCGTTCATTTACAGGGACACGCAAAATAATTCTTTACTGTCTGTTAACAATAATTCCTGGAAGTGCGTTTTAAGTTACTGAACGCAATTTTAAATCTAACTCGTTTTTTGGTCCATTACGTGGTGTGTATAAATTCTGTAGATCATATACAGGGAAGCACAAAAGTTCGCGAACACATTTCCGTATATGGACAGAAACTCCAGAAGGAGAATTTCAAACTGTGCTACGCGTTTCCTAACTGAACTAAAATTTAGCATCCTATGTAGTACATATACAAATCTATAGATCATATACAGGGCTGAATAAAAGTATTCGGATATTTTTCCGACTATTGTACATGTTGGAAATTCCTGAAATTACGTTTTTAAATATATGTTATGCGTTTTCCAAATTGTTTACTTAGATGTTATCGTTCAGCTTATTAAACGGTATGATTTGCAAAATTATTTTGGAAGCTTTGGAAATTGTTACATAATCTATGCTTAACGCGTGATTTTTCGCTCTTGTTACTTTTACTGAAGGTACAGCACATTTTTACAATTTTTGAATGAATAATTCAATTTTTGTTTGAGTCTTATTTTTGTTCATTAGGTAACTGCAAAAAGCGCTTTCACAGTGTACAAGTCCATTAAGCATGCTTGGGCATTTTTCTGCAGCGAAATCTTTAAGTTGCCCCCTCATGCACTTTACATCGTCTTCCTTCAGAGTTGGTTACTTTTCAGTTTCGTCGTCACTTGGATCATCATCCTCTTCGCCGTCCATTTCTTGTACCTTAGAGTTCTCGCTGTGCTTAGTTGTAGAGAGTATCTCATTGAAGATTGCCTCTGGGTCTGGTTCAACACATGTTACTAACTCATCGTCCATGGTAATATAATCTTCAAAATCAACTCCATAAAAAACTAACAAGGGAGAAAGAGGGAGCTCATCCTCTTACACCGATGTTGAAGCTGTAACAAATCCAGCTTTCTTGAAGCAGTTCTTAATCGTGGTTTGCGTAACTTTATTCCAAGCAGGATTAATCCGAAATCAAAGCATTTACTGATGCAGCTGTTGACGATGTCAATGCAGAAGGACCACAGCTTTGTGCTTACATGATCACCCATTCTAGAAGTTGAGCTTTGTAGTGCACTTTGAAGGACTGAATAATGCCTTGATTTAAAGGTTGGGTTTTCGATGTTGTGTTTGGAGATTATTCACTTTCGGGTGGCTGGGGCAGTTGTACACGGTAAATAGAATAGACCGCTTATTTTTCCTAATTTCTACATTAATTCCTCTAACCCACTTTTCGAAAAAAGCACTGGTCATCCATGCGGATCTATTCACTCTCCAAAAAACAGGAAGGTCTTCAGGTTTTACATTTTTAAATGCACGAAGTTTCGCGGATTTGCCGGTCACCGTAGGCTTCATTTTTTCCCCAGTCATACTAGGACATAGAAGAACAGTAAAACGCTGTTTTGAATGTTTTCCTCTTTTTCAAGTGACTAGACTTCTATCAAGCATTGCCTTAAAGAAGAGACTGCACTCATCAGCATTAAAGATGTCCTTTAATACCTTTAGCAAACTCTGGGAATTTTTCAATAAACTTTTCCTCCACTTCAGCTGAAACCTTATTCGATTCCCCACTCAAAACATTTTGAGAAATCTCGTATCGTAGTTTGAATTTTTCAAGCCAACCGGTTGACGCTTGGAAGTCCTCTATTTCGAATTATTTTGCAAATTTTTCGCTACTTCCTGAAGCATAGGTCCCGATATTCTTGCATTGATGGATCTCATCTCTTTAAACCAACGAAACGTTGCTTCGTTCACAGCGTCGAGACACGTTTTTCTGCGTTTTCTTTGGAGTCCCCCGTTTTCGGAAGAATATCTTTCCAGTTATTCTTCCTTGCGTTTTAAAATGTTGTTCACAGGTGTTTTGCTCACACGAAATTTTTCCTGCTGTCTTTCTTTGGCTGCTGCTTTCCAGAAAATTAAGAATATCCACTTTCTCCTTTAATTTAAGTTCTTTTAGAGCATTTATTTGCGCCATTTTTAATGACAATTCGCAAATAAACGACCTGTCCCGTTACGATGCGACATCCAGAGAAAAGAACGGAATGTGTTTCACATGTGAGCGATACCCGTTGTTTTCACATTCTGCCTATAGCTATACCGCTACGTACATCCCCCACTCCCCTGACATTTTTCGATTCCAGGAATTCTGGCATTGCCCTCCCATTGTATCATGCAGGAAGTGAACAATGAATGGAACACCTCAAGGGAGGCGAGTGTTGCTCAGATAAGCCGAATGACTGATAAAGACATTTCTGGAAACGGAGGAAAAAGCAAATTCAAGAAAACATCAGTGGTCAAATTACAGATAGTAAAACCTACTAAAAAGTGGACAACATACAACTTATGGAGGTGGTCAACATAGAGAGGTAAATCTACATTGAAAATGCGTTGTGACCATTCAAACTAATAAATATCGGTCAACGTAGAGAGGTGGTCAACTTTATAGGTTTTACTGTATATGTAATTTAACAAATTACAATAACCATTGGGAAAATGCAGAGGGATAGCAGGGTAGTGTTCGGACTCTACCATAACCGTTACCTCGTACTATAAGACATTTAAAATTTTTATTAATTTAGCCCCCCCCCTAAAATAATCCCTCTTATAACAGATCTATTCTCCCCACTCTACTATAACATAGCTTCCCCACGCTAGCTATTTCACCCACCTACTATAGTATGATCTCGGCAGCAAGCGGTTTTGCCACGCACCGCCGCCACCGCCTGCTGCTGACGCAGAAGTCACATTCCCTGTCTACTGACTTTCCGCAAGCTTTTGATGTTAGCATTGAAATTTTTAAAGTTTGGTACAATTTCTATTTGTAGACCATCCCCTAAGCAAAATTTAAGTATTGCTTTTACTCTTGTTTAGACTGATGTCTGAGCTAAAGGTATTTTTAGAAAATTAAAGTTGAAGACCCCGTTTTTTGCTTTATAGGACGATTTCTCATCCGACGTCAATTTTTGAATTCGGCTTTTTTTCATATGTGATAATTCGCATCTATCCTTTTTCTAACTTTAACATTTTTGTAACGATTTTATGCATTTCTATTGCCTATTCATAGAAAAAATCTTCTAAAGTTACAGAATTTCATTAAAATTTCTTCTAAAGTTAACGAATTTCGTTAAAAACGCTTAAACACGCTTAAAAAATAAAGTGAAGACGTCAACAGACCCATTATAGACAGTAAACAACAACCATTTTCCCAATGATTAAAAAAAAAAAAACTTTGTTAAGTAAAATAGTCGGAAAAATATGAGAAATTATAATAACTATTGCTGCAATTATATTCAACATATGTGACATTTAAGCACCATTTCAAAAATGAAGAGAATGATCATATAAATAATAAATACAATTTGATAGAAAAGACGTTAAATAAAAAAATCGTGTCATGTTTAGAATTAATAACTTGAATGTTAAAGGGTTATTTTAAAAGCTCAGATTGTGGCTTTAAAATTTCACAAAAATGATGCAAGGAACAAGGTTGTGAACTTCGTGGATCACCTAGTTGCAAAGCAACTAAATATTCAGTATAAAGATTACCGACTTCCAAGGCAAATGGGGAACCGTAAGAAAATATATAAATGTAGTAAAAACTATTTAAAAAATACATTAAAGTTTAAAATAGAATTAAAATGCAGAAAATACAAAAGAAAGTAACAATTAAATAAAAAAATTACATTGATCCACATGACAGATGAAAACCTACAGAGGGACGAACCCATACCCATCTCATAAAAAAGGCTCCTTTTAGAGACCATATATCAGTTTAAGAAATGCAATAGTATAAAAGTAGTCTAGAAAAATAAAAAAGATTTTTTTGTATTAATTAACAAAAAGACAGAACAAAAAAGATAGTTTAAGTTAGGAGAGTGGAAAACTCAGCATACAAAAAGTTAAAAAGCAAAATAAAACGATAAAAAAAATGTGAGGTTGGAGACCTTACAGTCTGATAACTCTGCAGTGAAGACATTAGTCAACATTGGTGTGATTAATTTCGTTGGAAAGAGAGATTCATTGATAATGACAATCAGTTTTTCCATAGGATTCATAAAATTTTTCGTCTTTGTAGCAATATTTTTTATACATTTAAGAAATTTAGAGATTTGGAAAATTTCTTTTAAATCCATAAACATTTGGTAAATTTCCTAGATTTCATTAGTATAACTAGATGGTACTTGATGAGAATTAGAATTAGAGTTAGGAATAATTTTAGTGTTATCATTAGTAGATGAGGAAGGAGAGTTCGCCGCAGGAGAATCTTCTCCTTCAGGGCTAGGATCTGGAGAATCAACTGCAGGTGCAGTATTGGTTTCTTTATAGTATAATTGAATTCTTTAAGAATATCAGTCAGAATTTGGGCTTCTTTAATAGTATTATACTTTTATTTAGTAGAATTAAAGTTTTTTTTTGCCTCTAACACGGTAGGGTTTTATAGGACAGCCACTGTACTTAGCAGGGTGATCAGCTTGACCTCAATCAGCACATTTAGGTGTAATTCTGTCCTTATATGGGCATTGTGGAGTTATATGCTTATCGGCACATTTTAAGTATTTCGGCGTAAAATTGCATACTTCAGAAGCGTGGCTAAAGCCCTGGAAACGATAGCAATGTTTAACTTTTTGTTTATCATTAAAGGCTGTAATATTGACAGAAATATAATAAATTTCCTTAATTTGTTAGATTTCATTAAAGTTGTAGCACGGAAAAACACTCACCATGCATATTGGCATTGGATTTCCTGAGTACAGTTGAACCATACACTTTCAGACTATTAATGATATTTTTGTTATCAGTATAACAGGGAAGGCCCTTAATACATATTTTCTAGGTCTTTGTTCCTTCGAGGGAAGGGTAGTATACTTCTTAGTCTTATCATCAAGCAAACATTGAGTTTCCCTAAAGTCTTCGTCTGTTTTGCACAATTCAATGAGGCGTTCACCTTTAATGGTAATTAATGGTTGTGATTTATTAATCTCACTAATATATTTTGCAAGGTCAGTCCAATTTTCTTGTACTCCAATATAAAATGGATTAATACGGGATTTAGAGTTAACAGGACTTTAGTCCGGGGTGTTAGGAGCGGAAGTTTGATCCATTAGTTTATCGTTGTCCAGATTAACGTCACTACCAAGATTTTGAAATTTATTTTTCAGGGGAATTGGGGAGTTTTCCACTTTATTTTTATGTTTAAGTTCATTATTCACCTTGGTGAATTTAAGTTCCTCATATAAATTTAATTTAGTTAGTAAAGTTTGAGGGGTTACTTTGAGTTTCTAAAAACAGAAAAATGCAAAATAAGCGGAATTTATATAATTTGTAAGATTATAAGGCTCCCCAAGAAATTGAAAAACCTCTAAGCAAAAATTTTTCACCTACGTTTGACCAGCTTGTGATTGATGATAACCGTCTTTTTTTTTTTTAAGATAGGTGCAATGTAGTCATCACAAAAGGATAAGTATTCAGCCATTATATTCTTAATTTTTCCATCAGGAAATTTAGAGGATAAAAATTGAGCATTAACGTTCGAAGTAACAGACCCGCTCACAATGTTCGTAAGTATATCATTACTTTAATCTAGTCTCGTCGACGACATCCCGAGAAAACGAATATAATTCAACGCAACATCGTAAAAAATCACAGAGCAGCGCAATACACGTCTTCACAGAATAAAAATCAACGCTCAATGTCAATCAGATGCGTAGTTTCATTAAAATTTTCTTTTATAAGTATTCAAACTTAAATAACTGAAAATAAATTTTTAAAAATTATGAATTGTTAAACATTTTTGGATTAACAGTCTTTTCTTTCTTTAATTTTTTTAAGAAATATATAACGAAATATACAAAGCAACATATATCATATTATTATTTTTAAATACAATCTAAAAAGGAAAATTTTTATTTTTTCAGAGATATAAAAGAAGAAAGTAATACGTATATATTAATACATCTGAATAATATGAGGTATTTTTAAAACATCTTGATTTTATAGTTAGTAGCTAGAGTTGTTCCTATAATTGAGTATGTATGTTATAAAGCAAGAACATATCCGTTAGCAACAATAAGTCATATTGACGATGGCAATACCTAACCAATAAATTTCATTTTTACTGCTTTAAAATTTTTTTAACTTCTAAACATCGAACAATTTTACCTTCTTCACCTTCAAAAAGGGATAAAATGTTATTTGAGTAAAAATATTATCTCAATTTCTGATTTTTTTATCATTTTAAAACTAATTTTCACCTGATTAGTAAAGATGAACTCGTTTGTACCTAAAACAGTATAATTAGTTCAGCATGTGTTTCTGGATAATAATTCATAACAAAATCAAAAACTTATCTATAAATAAATAGAATAATATAAATAAACACAAATGTTACAGATATGTAATGGAATTACGCGCTTAAAACATATTAAAATATCTGCTGCAAGTATCTTTGGTGATTCTTGACTATATTTGATGATCTTTGGTGATTTCTTCGGCTAATAACTTCTACAATGCGGCTAGCAACAGTATAGCTTTTAACCCTATCACTATGTCCTGGGGCCCACGCGGACCCCAAGCACTTTCAACAAGTTGTCGAAAAATCTATCATTCACTGAGTAGTTTCAGCCGGTGACATCTCATATCATAATGTTTGTAACATACAGTAAAAATTAAACTGTACAAATATAAGTGGTACTTGTTTTTCTTTAATTTGAAAAATAGATAGCATATTTGTCATGGGCAACAACAGGGCATGTTTTGATAGGACATAGTGATAGGGTTAATAAATTTAAAAACTTTATTTGAATACATTATTGATATTTTTTATATAAAAATGTTTCGGATGTGGTTAATGGATAATCTAAAAAATACATTAAATGTAAAATATCTAATAGAGTTTTCAATTAAAAAAAAACAAATATGTTTTTTTTTCCAAATGATGTAACCCGTAGATCCTGAATTGATACCCCGAGAGATTATAAAGCATAAATACATTATATCACACGATGCCAAATTTTATGAAAATAATGTTTTGTGTATTTTCATTAGATCGACAATGTATCACTTCAATGTGTTGCAAATGTACAAGCATCTTTGTTTTAATGTGGGCTGCATGTGTTTTGCTTAATTGTGTCTCATACACCCATTCTTCCTCATACTTGTTAATTTCCGGTCTGACAGCAACGAATTTTCATATTTTGGTTGCAATGAAAAATTAGCTTACTTCACATCATCATAATCACTTCACATTGGATGATCACTTCCTATTATGGTGGTTATCAAGTGATGTGAGGTTCAAGTTAAATCATTCTATGAGACTGTTCAATCATTTTGCAGATAATTTGCAGCATTGAATGTATAATTTTTATTGGTGAATATATAAATACTAGTAATTCCGCTTGTGTCATTCCGGCTGCAACGTTATTAACTACGTCGGTATTTTAGTTTTGCAAAATATTTAATCCCAAAGCGAATAACATTTAAACAATAAAAATTATACTTAAAGGTAAATATAATAAAAAGCATTGTTAATATTTAGTTAATCATTCTGTGCAATTCAACTGATCTCCATATTTTATAAGAGTAAAAAAAGTTTAATAAGTAAAACATTCTTTGTGTATTTATATAGTTAAAATAACTTTTCGTGAAATCGAACAAAACATAAGATTAACTAAAGTATAATGCATTAAAGCATATAAGTGGTTACATAAATACAGGAACAGCAACTGAAATGAAAAAAATATTAATTTAAATACCGTTGCCACGCGTAAAAGAATGCGTATTAATGTAAACGAATAAATTGTTTTTCGAACGTCGGAGGAAATGCTCCAAATTTCGCAATAATTATAATGTATGTGCGTATATTTGTGTATGTTTATGTGTATGTGAGTGTGTGTTCACATCAATTAAAAGTACTTTTAACAAAACAGTTTTGTTATTAATTAGTAAACTTTCAAATGAGTGGGGGTAGACAAGATATATAAAAATTAATGTACAAATATTCTTAGAGTTATAAAATGGCATTGAACATTGAAATAACGAAATACACTATTACTTATGTACAATAACATTTAAAAAAAGACAAAATACACTATTAATTATGTACAATAACATTTTAAAAAAGACTAGCGGAGCTTTGCCAGCTACGCTGGTTGGTTTATTCCAAACTAACCTCGAATGAAATGAACTTAGGATTGGGCGCCCCACTGTCTTCGGATCCGGTCTCTGAAAATCGCCACAAAACTCGGAACAACTTTACAAATCACAGAAAACATTTAAATAAAAAAACAAACGCTTTAGCTTTCAACGCAATGGTCATATTACGCCTCCATCCCTTTTCAATCAATCATTTTCAATCAATCTCAATCCCCCTAATTCCCTTGGAATCCGGTTCGTTCAGCCCACACTCAAACAAAGCACGAGGAAGAATGGAGATCGCTCCCTTCGTCACTTCCTTTTCGCTTCCGGGCAATAGTTAACCGGGAGGATAAGGGCTAAACGGGTGTCTCGTTTCTGAGGGGAGAAGCCTTCAAGATGAAGCAAGATGATTCAAGCATGCGCAATAAGATCAATTTTGAGTGGAAATATTGTTTAGAAAAAAGTAATGTGGAATCTTAGAAAAGGCGATTCTTGCTTTAAATACATATAATTCGGTTTGACTAATATTAATAGATCCAAGAAATCATATAAGGAAATCATATAAGGAAATATCATATAAGGATTTTACGCTTCATATAAGTTAAGATTATTCTAAATCAGCTCGCATTCAGCAATGTCTGGAATCATATCGTTCAAAACTTAAATTTAACGACGAAATAACGACGAGTAATTGATACGAAAAACGTTTGTTTTTCGTATCAGCGTACAATTATAAAACTTGAAAGCTTTTGGTTAATTTTGAATGTTTTAAATATATCAATAGTTAAGAATATTAATGTTACTATTTAACTGGGACTGTCGCAGGCGATTATTTTTATATTACCTATCACTATTTCAAACAATTATCTTCGACGTAAATTTTTAGTACCGTTAAAATTGATGCTTCAAAATAGTGCTAAATATTTTTTAAAAATGTGTCATGGGCCACAATACTGATTAAACAGTAAACATTTAAAAAAAAAGAATTTATGCAAATGCTATATCAATCGATAATCACGGTGTTTAAAAAGCAATAAGCCATCCACTTCATCTTTATATACTTTGTTCTTTTATTATCTGTGAAAATTAAAGACTTATATCTGAAGAAATATCCATTCATTTTTAGAGAAGTAAGTCGAGAAACAAATAATAAGGCCATAAAATAACGCTTAATTACCTCAGATGGCTGTTTTATCTTTTATGTTCAGTTTAAAGTCACACGATAATTGGGGAAATATTGTTGTGATTGTAATAAAATGTTGCACGTATATCGTTCTATTAAAAAATAGAATGTAAATTTATAATAGTTCATATAGAAAATAATCCGAAATTCAATTCTGAACTACATGTATTTAAACAGATAAAAAGGTTTTGTAACTCAGGTTTTATAAAATAATCCATGATTGGCACATTCTGTATATTGAGCATTGAATGCTTGTTGATAATTATTATTTTATATTTTGTACACGTATACACATATTTACATATATACATATTGCATAGACAAATAATAACTCCTCCTTAGAAATATTTTTTTATTTATTTCAACATGATCAATTACTATAATGGAAAAGGTATTAGATTGCAAAACAGGATGAAACAACATACTGCTACAGTTGTATATGAGGAAAATGTAAAAAAAAATTAATAAATCATCATCATCATTCACGATTTGTTCCGGTCGTCTGAATGTATGTGCAAAACTATTCATCAAAATAAATATTACATGATAGGTCTATCAGAATGAAATGTGGCATCTATCATATCATATCATATATTATAATACAGGCAAATCTTGTGTAAGTGTGTGGATATCTAAAAGACGGCTCTAAAGATTTTTACTAAATTTTCTATCCTCTCGTTTTGGGGTACGAGAAGGCCATTGGGCTAGGTCACATGTTCGAGAAAATTCGATTAGTGGGTCATTTTGGGATCACTGCGGATCAGAATCAATCTAATTTTATCTAAAAACGGATCTAACGACTTTGACAAAATTTTGTATCCAACCGTTTTGGGGAACGATAAGACTATGTCACATGTTCGAGAAAATTAGATTAGTAGGTCATTGCGGGTCATTGCGGGTAAAGCTAATTTTATCTAATAAACGCCTCTAAGGATTTTGACTAAATTTTGTATCCTACCATTTTGGGGTACGAGGAGACCATTGGTCGTCACATGTTCGAGAAAATTCGATTAGTGACTCATTTTGGGGGTCACTACGAGTCACTGTATTTCAATGGGAATGAAGGGTGAAACAGTTATTAAGTTGTTGAACAGTTGGCAGTAAACGAAGACGGAAAATTGGCAACATTTCGCCAAATGTGGATAAATGTTGGCGACATTGGCGAACTTTGGCAGGAAAATCGACTTATAAGATTACCAATGCTAAAACTCATGCTTGGCGCCAACTGAAAGAATGTCGCCAAGTTTGCGACTTTTTGCTAAATTTTGGCGATGTTTGGCGAGAAAAATTGGCTTTTAGTATCTGGAGGAATTTTCTAGAAATTACCAATAGCAGCCGAGATACATAATTCAACAAATCAGAGTCCATAAAACGTTTTCAAAAACAGAATTTAACCAAACAGGGTACAAAGAACTTACGGTGATGTATTATGCAGATAATTTATTGTTATATGGAGTTGAACACAAAGCTAATTTTAACCGAGCATATCTTGGTCTTCCTAGCTGGTAAAATGCATAAAAGTAACTAAAACGAAGACTTTGGATTATTTAGATAAATTTCTTTCTCGGTACAGCTTCATAAGAAATGATTCATAGTATGAAAGGAAAGCTTTTTAGATGTTTATGAATGACCTATAAAGTAAGGACCGTGCATATTCTTATAACGCGATAGAGGGACATCTTATAACTTATATAGAAGAATGAAACTTATATTCCTATCTTAAATTATGCTTAGTTCATTTGTATAGTAGTTATTTTTAAAGTAAAACTGTGAGATACATTGAAAATTTCGAAGATATCCAGTTTCCTGTAGTAGTGAGGGTTTCTCTCAAATATACCTTTTTATTAACATTTACAGGAAATAAAATGCATTTATGAAGACAAAGTAGAATATAGAATTTTATTTTGATTTTGAAGTTTGTGTGCATTTCACTTTATATGAAGATCAATGTGCCCGATCACAACGAGATTTGGATGATTCGAATTGGTTTTCGATCGTGTTACAGATTTCAGTTCCACTTTCTGCCGCCAGGGGCGCATTATTTTGTCGAGTTCTATGTGTTCGATTTCGACGTAATTGGCTCTTTCAACTACCTTGATACAACGGGTAACCGTGTCGGATGTTCCTATGGGCGCATTATTTTGTCGAGTTCTATGTGTTCGATTTCGACGTAATTGGCTCTTTCAACTACCTTGATACAACGGGTAACCGTGTCGGATGTTCCTATGGGCGCATTATTTTGTCGAGTTCTATGTGTTCGATTTCGACGTAATTGGCTCTTTCAACTACCTTGATACAACGGGTAACCGTGTCGGATGTTCCTATGGGCGCATTATTTTGTCGAGTTCTATGTGTTCGATTTCGACGTAATTGGCTCTTTCAACTACCTTGATACAACGGGTAACCGTGTCGGATGTTCCTATAGAACAAATTGCGCCCCTGGCGGTGGAAGGTGGAATTAAAGGATTTTGCAGTGCGTGTTGCGCATGCCTGCTATACGGTGCCGGAGGCAGCAAGTACACATATTGGAGATTCGTTCGGGAGGTTGTTTGTTTGGAACAAAGTACGCTTCCTTGCGGTGGAAGGTGGAGCTAAAAGATTTTCACTTCTACTATACGTTTCCGCATGCATCGGGAAAACGTGTCGGGGGTTCGTTTAGATAAGAATGCGCCCCCTGTCGGCGGAATGTGGGAATAAAGGATTTTTCCGTTGCGTGCACGTTTAAATAAATAATTTCATACAAAATAGGGTTAAAGATATAAAATCATATAAACTTTAGGTTTGTTTAATTTTATTATAGCGTGCCTGGGCAACTCAGGGCGGGTCAGCTAGTAATAGTATAAATAAGATTTTTTACGTAGCATTTGAAACATTACAAAAATCCTTCAATTTTAACAAGATATTCTGATTAAAAAAAATTTCATCTTCTAAAGAAACATAAATGATTCTATTATTTTAATCTTAAAAATTTATGTTATAATATAAAACATTTTTAAGTAATCAATGACAAATTATTTAAAAAATTCTGGAGATTCTTTAGAGACATTTGAAAACAGTAAAAAGCAAAATTTTTAAATTTGCGTGCAGTAATAAATTATCACCTTAAATAAAATAATACAAGCTTAGTAATTCCTTGAATAAATATTCCTTAATTAAGCATTAAAGGACACATGATTTTCAGATTATTTTTTTAGTTTTTTTTTGTTTGTTTAATCTTTATTTTGCGTTAAAAATGAGAAAAAAATTATCTTCAAAAAGTCGACAATCGATCTTCCAGAAAATTATCTTTGCTTAAGCATGTGAGAGATCACAAGAGATTTAATTAATTTATTCTTAGTCGTCACGAATAAAGAGCAAAACTTTTTTTTTAAAAACATTACTTTTATTTGCAAAATACACGTGATCAGTTATAACAAAGTGCACAAAAGCGGATATTAAGTTTTTTGAAGTGTATGCAAAATAGAATAAGTAAAAAAGTAAAGATAGTTTAAAAAAATAATCTTTTATAAGCATTCAATGTTTATCTTAAAAAATCACGTCTAATTTCCCTACTGCAATTCATGTTGTTTGAAACATTTGAGTTACAATGCGTTAGTTTGGCTTAGACGCCAGTATAGAAAATTCACCGCTTTGATTTACGCTCGGTAGAAAGCTCAAACTAGTGCATATAATAAAAAAAATATATAATATTTGAACTGTTGCTTTTAAAGATGTTACAATAGGAGTAAAAACAATATTTAAATTATCTATTCAGGATTTCTAAATTGTTTCCTCAACATTAAATCTTAATTTATTTAATAATAAACTATTGATATACAAAAGCGTCATTAAAACATTATTGCTATTTATTTATTTTTTTGTATTTTTTTTCTACTTTTTAATGTTTAAAACACTTCATTGTTGAAGTTTCAGAGGTAGTTGCATATTTTAGCCAACGTGGTTTGGCACACAAATAACTTCAGTATTGTTGTATGTCGAATACAGTTGTAAAAATAAAGAATATTTGGAGTTTTATTACCTTATCCCGGTTAACGCAATGATAACTTAAAATTAATTTATTAATTCATAAATTTGTTCTAGATATATTAAAACATTGTATTGCCATCGGAACCACACCTGTGATGAAGATCTTGGGCTAAAAAATTTTTGTGCTTAAACGATGAATTCGAATAATTTATGAGCATATATATCTTGGTACATATGCGTTGAAAACAATTACCACAGTATTAGAAATCCATGAGAAATGCAGACATAAAATAATAAATGAAGACGAAGTCATCTCAGCTGAAATTTTATTTATTGATATATAGAATACGTAAGATGGTGAGAATATGAGGGTGGCCTCGGTTACAAGAAGACTCGAGCAGTTGTTGACAGAGTGAGAGCTAAGAGAGATCTTGTCTTTTTGGAAATAGACTGTTTCGCCAACATTCGATGGAATTTAGTGAACAGATCGCAGACATAGAAGAATTGCTTTGCAAGTTACGGGTAATTAATGTAAATGTTTGCACGGGAGGAATGAAATGGTTACCACATTTGGCGAATTGGTAATTTTAGTGAATTTTAGCGGTCACATGCGGGCAACCCCATCGGAAAGGTATTTTAGACAAAGAAAACAGTTTAACTCGTATCTGAGAAATTACATTGATTTGCACAATTCTTTATGGACAGAAAAAGGTTGGGTGCTCCATGCAACTGTAAATGAATGTCTGGAAAACATTACATTACATCTGTTATAATCGCAGTTGGAATCTAAAATAGATTTTTAACGTACATGTGGCATTTAATAAGGATAGCATTTTTATGTTAGGAAAGGAAATAACATTTGAGGATTTAGAATAAAGATATATTATAGCGAGCAAAATATTAAATTAATGTACTAAAAATTTAGTTAGGAAGATAATAATTTTGAATAAAAATATGTATAAATGATTCTATATCATAACACCTGTGTACATAATTTGTGTAATTCTACACCTTAAAAAAAGACAAATGTTTCCTAATCTATCAAAATATAACATAACCACGATTGAAGATATATAATAATCTCTTCCGAATTATCCGCGATTTTGAAAAGCTCTCTTTATCTTTAGAAACCTTAGAAATGAATATATTTACGAGATTCAAAGCAGAATTTACAAAAACAAACCTTCTTCTACTATTACTAATTTTTACTTTCTTCTATCTATAATAGAATAAAGTATTGTAATCGAAATTTTTTTCGACTTCCGGTTTTCGACGGATTTACACGTTTTAGGGGTAGGAGATTCCGAAAAACACGTTCTTACAAAATGTCTCTCTGTCCGTCTGTCCGTCTGTCCGTCTGTCCGTCTGCCCGTCTGTGTGTCTTCATTGTATCATCGAAAAGTGTATGAAGTTATGCTTCAAATTGAACCTAATTTTTTTTCTATGTTTTTGGCTATGACAAGCATGTTCTATTAGAATTTGGAGATATTTCGACGAAAGGGGGCGCTGTGATCGATATTTTTGTTCCATTTTCACTATTGTACCATCTAAAAGTGTATGAAGTTATGCTTCAAATTGAACCAAATTTTTTTTTTAATGTTTTTGGCTATGACAAGCAGATTCAATCAGAATTTGGGGATATTTCGACGAAAGGGGGCGCTGTGATCGATATTTTTGTTCCCTTTTCACTATTGTACCATCTAAAAGTGTATGAAGTTATGCTTCAAATTGAACCTCATTTTTTTTCTATGTTTTTGGCTATGGCAAGCAGATTCTATCAGAATTTAGGGATATTTCGACGAAAGGGGGCGTTGTGATCGATATTTTTGTTCCATTTTCACTATTGTATCATCGAAAAGTGTATGAAGTTATGCAGATAATTGAACCAATTTTTTTTCTATGTTTTTGACCCTAGCCTGCAGGACCAGGTTGAAATCGGGGATATTTCGACGAAAGGGGGCGCAGCCATCGCGATTTTTGTTCGATTTTCACTATTGTATCATCGAAAAGTGTATGATGTTATGCAGATAATTAAACCAAAATTTTTTAATATGTTTTTGGCTGTAACCAGCAAGTCCTACTAGAATGTGGGGATATTCCGCCGGAAGGGGGCGCTGTGATAGCCATTTAAAGATTTCAAATTCAAAAAGATGTATAAAAAAATTAGAAATCCTAAAAGTTTTTTCCGTTAAATGTTCGGCCTTGATCCGGAGCAGTTTTTGTTTTGTCTCTATATTAAAAAATGGCGGAGATATAGCGCTTTGAAATTTTAGGGTGGTTGACATTTTCAAACAAGACAGCAGAATTCATCCATAAACGTGTTTAATTTATGAGTTTTAGTTAACAGGGTTTCAGCAAATTTTCTTTCATTGTTGCAACCATTGTTCCTATTCTTAAATGCTTAACACTATATATTTATATTAGCCAACGTCAAATTCTCGCCAAGCTTGGCGGCAATTGACGAAATATCGCCAAATTTGGCGACAAAAATAGGTTGCCACAAATGAAGCCAACTTGGCTATAGAAGACTAATTTGGCGATATTCTCATTCAAATTCAATGTTGACGAGAACTGGGAATGAATCTTCTTTAATTGGTTTCCACGCATTTTAGCTTCGTGTTTTCCAGTAAAATTATCTAAAATCGTAAAACCAAGGAATAGGGAGGCTATCTGTTCCGGTCGGTACAGGCCAAAAGAACTTTTCGTAGTTTAATATACATCAGTTGATTGCATCCCGGTAACCCGATGATTCGCAAGCAGCTGACGTACAACAGAATGACGAAAAATATTGATTTTATTGGCGATGTTAGGACGAAATTAGAAGTATTAACATGATTGAGATAGAAGAAAGTTTTGGGATTGGCACATCCGACAAGTTGAAAATGTTTTCAAGTATTTTTTACAGTATAGTAATTAGTTTTCTGAAACCGAAATATGTATTTTTAGGGTGCTAGCAATATTCAAGTAAACATTTACATTTTCAACAAACATGTTTTACAGAAAAATATGATACATTAACAGCATCACATTAACATTTAAAAATATTATTTTGTTACTTTTGCACGTATGGATTCGTGTATGCATCTGAGAATGTTTAATTAGGACTTGATAAGATCCTAAAAGCCGTTATTCCGGTTTGAGAAAACTAATTACTATTCTATAACAACTACTCGGGAGCGTTTCAGAACTTCAGTGGCAGCAATATACAACTTTATGTTTATGAATGCTTCTTTAAATCTCTAAAATATAATGTTTTCTGTGATTTCTGAAGATAAAGAACGCTTTTTGAAATTATAGGTAATTTGGAAGATGTTAATATATCTATTCGTTCACAGTTATATTATACTTTCGTAGTTTAAGAAGCATTTGTCTTTTTTCACATTGTAAAATATCACGATGCGAGTGGAAAATTTATTACAAATTCCAATTCCATTTTTACATACATAAACCATGTTAAGCTACATAAAAGAGTAGAAAAAAAACAACTTTAAAGACAATATCTAAAATATACAATATATCTTTAAAAAAAAAGAAGGAAGAAAATTAATTCTTTTAAAAAGCGATGCATTTCTAAATCTGACGAAATTGTTCATTGAACTGTTTATTTTATTACACTGTTAAAAATTTGCAGCAAACTGTCCAGTCATTTGTCCGTTTTTATAGAAAACGGTTTCATAACCATAATTTAAGTCTCTTCTGACTATATTATTGCCTATATTATAGTAACAATAGAGTTAAATTACGGTTATGTAACCGTTTTCTATAAAAACGGTCAAATGACCGGACATTTTTCTGCAAATTTTTAACAGTGTACCTTACTTGTATTATTTTGTTGTTAGTTTCATAAATAATTGCAATTACCTATCATTTTATTTACTTATCTTGAATAAGTATAAACGCAACTGATGTACAAAATTCTAAATCATCATTTAGTTACACGGTATCATAAATATATGAAATTTGAGTATAATTTTTGATTTCCACTGTATGCGCTCCAACGCTCATTGGAAATAATATATTTTTTAGAATAAAACGAATACCAATAGTTAAGAACAAGAGTTACATATTAGTGAGAATCCTTTCAGATATATTGTTAATATAAGACATCAAATATATCATGTGTGTTTCAGAAAAAAAATCCTAAAAAACATCAATAAAGAATTAAAACTTTAAAACTTGTGAACTGCTGTATTATTATGAAAACACAAATATTTGCTTTAACCAGAAACTAGAAAACCATACAGGGAAAAAAACATGCAACACAAATTTTTACAAAATTTAAATGTAACCACATAATTGCCAACATCTTAAAAAACATTCGTTTATTTTCGGGAAACGTTTGGAAAAACAACAGTCGGAAATATTTTACGGAAATATTTTAAATTAAAAAGAAGCCTTTGATAAATAAGATACGCTTATCTTAATTTTTAAAACTTCCCACTTTCTAAAGTTTTGGATTTGTTCTCCTTCTAAAGATTATTGACCATAAAGGACTTGAAAGTGACCTATGAAACATGTTTTTTCAACTTACAATTATGTTTTATGAATACGCAAGAAAAAAAAATCAATGCGGATATGTGTATTTAACGATTTTTCAAAACAATTATAAAAATTGAATTAATAGCTGTTAACATTAAATTTTATAATTCTTAATAATTTAAGAAAAAGTTTTCTGTTTTTCGTTAAATATTTATGCTTTTATTAATATTTCTGCAATGCTACTTTTAACAATATAAAATAATATTTATAGAAAAATCATATATATTATTAGAAAAAGATTTTAAATAATTAAACTAAAATTTAAATATTTTTTATCTTATAAATCAAAAGTATTTAACTATCATATAGTTAAATTCATATGCAGCAAAGCATGTATGTAAGTTTTAACACGATTTTTATTTATATTTTTAGATAAATAATATAAAAAGAAGGTAAAGGGTACAACTGAAACAAATTCAAAACAACGTGGATGCAAAAGAAATTTCCTTCCTTCGTTAAATGCAATTGTTATTCATGAGGATTGGGAAAACAGCTTTCGCCACATAAGATAACAGGATTGTCGGGAGTTGTCAAAAACTTTTTGACACACAGAAAACAAATCGCAAATAAAGAGCTTAAGGATAATAAATTCAAACTAAAAGAACACACAAATGCTTGCATCTCTTTTAGCAATAAAAGAAAATTATTAAATTCAATAAAATATAAAGATTACGATGTGAAATAAAACAAATAAAATTATGTAATATTGAACAGCATAATTAAATAAAAGGATACGATTTCTTTGACTATAACTATTAATATTTTTGTAATAATTAAATAATATATCTAAACTTTAATGTTTATTTTACAAACATTATATATTAAGCTTTTAGATTATATTTTCATTAATATGATATTATGAATATCTTGTTTAGTTATATCATTAGCAACAAACATTTCTTTTTTCAGGAGATAAATTTACCAGCTCTAAACAGTGCCTTGACTTAATTGTTTTTATCATTGACAATATCTTAAACTATCATATATCTTTAAAATGCATTGCCTTGAATTCACAGTATTTTATACTTAATAGAGATATTTCACAAATGAAATGTTTTGAATAGTTTATGATTTATTAGTTGAAATTGAAACACAATCCGGAATTTCTAAAAATTTTAAAGCTTTTCAAAAGTTGTAATCAATAAATGTCCTTATATTTTGCATTAACATTTAATTCTTAAATCTTATCGGTTTAGTATCACAATATACGCGTGATAACACCTTCGCTTGTTGCAGTACATAACTTCTCTCAATATGGCAACAAGCGTAATCTCAGCAGCAAGTAAACTTAAAATAATTATGGATAGTTTTAAAGATTAATGATATAAAATTTCCATTTATAAAAAAAAATTATATTCATGAATGTCATAATCCTTGATGTTGAGACTTGCTTTCTGTGGCAAAGTTGGAGTTAAGTTCTATGAATTTTTATTTAGAACGGCAGAATATTTTAAAAAAAGATAGAATATATGGATTACTAAATAGTTATACTTAAGATATTTGCATATCATTTAAAAGTTGATGTACACATACATCAAATTATTTATAAAACATAACACAAATTACATTCTTGACTGCAGAAAAAATTTAGGTAAATAAATATAGTTCTTGATAAAAGTGTAGCCAATACCATTCTATAGATAATATCATAATAGTCACATTTATAATTACGATTAATTACATAATATATTTTGCAGTTACACAATGATTACATTTTATATGTCTCCGCCTAAGTTACATATTCCGTAAGATTTGATGTTATGGAAAATCAGCTGATTAACACCAAGTGTTAAAGACGATTACATCCAACTACTTCTGAAACTATTATAGAAGTTTATTATTGACTGTCTATTAAACATATAAAACAAGTCAAACTCTGAATTAAAATCCAAACAATCTGGCTTCATATTAGATTGATATATATATAAAATGTAAAAAATATGCATTTTTTAACAAAAAATACCAGGAAAAGAAAGGAGCAAGCTTGATAATCTGAAGCTTAAAAAGTAAATTTTTCAAGTTTTAACATTCATTATTTATCTTGAAAAAAGTTTAGGAACATTTAACATTTATCACTTTCATCTAAAAATCCGTATTTAATAATTACAATTTATATGTTTGCATCTGAATATCATAAAGAAATGTTACAAAAAACGTTACAGTATTTCTCCTTACACAGTTTAAAAAAAAAATACGATTTATCATACATTTTCAACCTTTTCAGTTATTGTCACTTTTTCACTTTCTCTTTTAGTAATCGAAAAAAAAAATAGAAATTCGTGAATCAGCTATAGAAATAAAGCCAAGATTCTTTAGTTGCAAAATAATCATTTCAAGGGATAGCATCTATTTCTTTTTTAGTTCTTCGCATTTTGGAAATCCAGAAGTGGTTACTTTAAGGGATGTTTTAAAAATATCCGTACAAAAATGTACAACACATTTTTGCACCCTTCTAAAAGATCACAATCATAAGTAAAATTGTTACAATGAATTTACAAAGCTAATTCTGTATAACAGCGCGAAAGCATATACACATTAGAAAGTCGGCCAATCCATATCGACGTCATCCAATCCCTCATTTCCATGCTTCAGGCATTATCTATAGGATGGTTTTGTTGTAGTAAAGCCTAGCTTCTCTTTTACAAGAGTATTTCATTCGACGAGTGAGTTTGAGATTTTTTTGTGCGATCCTAGTATCCTGAATTCCAACATTTATGCGTGAATGAGACGTATTCTGTCATTTCTTTAAGTTTTGCAAAGTATGTTAGGGCGTGTCGTCATCATGATTATTTTTGCAATGATATGTTAATTAGGTAACTATGATTGTGTAGTAGCTATATATTGTAAGGTAGGAGAGGGAATCAGTAGATTTGAAGCGCATCTCGCCGCCTGGTTTGTGAGTTCTCTCTTGAAAATCTAGCCACGTGGTGACTTCAAGTGAAATCTCCGATTAGCAGATTGGATATAGCCTTTAGTTGGGAGTTGAAGTTTAAACTTGAATGAAGAGACATTGAAACCACGGAAATTAATTTATTATGATACTATCTGTAAATGTCAATTTCCAGGGTTCTTGTGGAAGTCATTTGGAGCCGAGTTAAGTGAGTTAAATTTCATGCGTTCTGAAAGATTTTTTCCCCTCTCAGTCTTTCATAATATTGAGCTTTTTTTGATAGTCTGCATTTAGTTCGACGCACTCCGCTGCTAACTTTTCTCTTTATTGTTATAAATTGTTGAGTTTGGTTAAATTTGTGACATGGCCTCCTTTCTACGCGAAGATATGTCCCAATGTAATTTCAACCCTCTGTATTTCTCAAGCGAAAAAACATATTAGTGGTACTGTATGCTAAAATCTTCGCAATTAAATATTTTGGAATTGTTGTCAATTTTTAATTTCATCTGAAAACAGCTTTTTCTAAATCTGTAACTAGTTCTCTAACCTGAAACTCCATCTCTCGGCAAAACTGCTTGATAGGTAGTGTTGCTTGCGTAACATCATTTCAGAAACGATATTTACATAACTCATTCCTGACCTTTCACGTCACAACCATTAGCTCTGACTTCATTTTAATGCTAATTAAAACTTCCATTTCTACATTGACGGATGAGTTATTAAAGTTCACACAATTCTAATCTTTGAAATCTTTTTTTCAGAACATGATATATTTTTTGAAAATTAAATTTTTATTAAACAAACACATTCTTAAATGTCTTAGTAGTCTTCATCATAAAAATATGTATAAATAATTAATAATAAACATTTGCTAACTCTTAATCCATATAACTATATGCAATAAACCTTTACTTACGCTTAGTTCACTTTAAATTAAAAACATTTGTTCCCTAAATATATTTTTCTATATTTAAAAATATTTTTTGCATGAGTAAAGAAAATCAAATTTAGTCACGCAGAATACTACAGAATGGAAAATGAGCAGCGTTACTTGAGTGTAAAAAAAAGCTCCTTCTTAAACATATTTTTTATCAAATGTTTAATTACCAATTAAACAGTATGTCGAATATATTTGCTCATTAGAAAGGAAATATTGAAAAATTAATTATCTGTTATTTACTCAAGTTAATCCATCTTTTGAATGTAAAGATTAGTTTATTTTCTCAAAAGTTACTTTAGGAGCTTAAATGTATTTGCTTTTGATAAGTAACCACCGACGGTTAAAAAACCATGATTAAAATGTTAAAATATGTTTTGGCAACTAACAAACACGAGCTATTTAGTTAAGTAGAAAACACTGCTTAAAGACAAGCAGGATATTTTTCATAATCTGGCGAATCAAGTTTGTTTTTCTGTAAGAATTTCTAATTAATCATATTGACTTTTAAAAATGTATAAAGAATGAATGTTTTATGAAAGAATGTTTTAAATATAAAACGAAAATTTAGCTTCTTAGCCTGTTTTAATTGATAGGAATTAATTTTTTGAAGGGTTTAAATATTCAAAGATCTGGCAATTTTAATCCGTCGATTTTTACAATTTAATTTTGTTTTTGATATATTTTTCAAAACTACTTTGTAAGTGGTAACATCGCTAAAATTTTCACATTTATTGTTTACATTGAATATTTTTATGCTATTTCGATTTTTAGAACTATTTATTTTTTGCTTTTTCGATATCTTTTTCAATAATGCTTTATGAAAGGTAGCATTGGCAAACTTTTCACATTTATTATTTACATTTATTATTCTTATGCTATAATCTGGTATTTTCAGGGGGAAAAAAGCATTTATTTGATGGTATATAGAGATGCATAATTTCCGTCTCCACCGCCGATCGACGATTGGGATTTGTACGCTTTCTGATTATTTGTAAAATCAAATGCTTTTTAAGTCATTTCCGGTATTTAGGAGGATTATGAAGATATAAGAAGATATGATATAAGAAATTAATATATATATTATTAGATTATATAGAAATATTAGATTACATAGAGATTAGATTATATAGAAATTAATTAGATTATATTACTATAATATTTATTATATTACAGTAATAAATTAATTAGATTATATAGAAATTAATAGATATTATATAAGAAACCAAGTTCAACCAGAAATGACTTAAGAAGCGTTCGGTTTAACAACTAATCAGAAAGCATGATAATCGCAATCGTCTATCCGCGGTAGACAGGGAAATTATGCTACAGATATACTGTTTTTAAATGGAACCTAGGAAAACAATGATTTGAAAGAATTTCATTGGTGCCTTCTGATGGGGTAATATAATATTATATTAAAGATACCAAAAAGGTTTAAATTGACAAAATATGCACCGTTTGTTATTAATATTTTTATAATGTTAATTAAGTAAGTTTTATTAATTATATTTATGTTTGAACCTTTAAGAATGTAGTACAGTTGGTACGGTAGGAATAGTCCTTAAATTATGATCACACGTAACGTTGACCCGCGAACAGGCAATTTTTGCGACAAAGAGCAAAATTTCAGACTCAGTTATCTCGAAATTGTGCTTCTCTCGGTTTTCAGTCGTTTTGCCCGATAACTTTCAAGCAATATAACCGATTTACATGTTTCTTTTTTTTTTAATAATGGAAATTAAATTCTTTATAAAATATATGTGAAAAGCAAACAATTTTTTTCCAAGTTATAACAAAAAATATGATACATTTTAATTGATTTTAAATTTGGTATTATATATTTCTTTTTATATTTTCTTGTTTTTGTTTTACACATAATTGAGTGACAATGTAATAAGCAGCATAAAGAAGAAATACCGACACAAACATATGTAACCTGGACTTCACAATCGTTGTAAACCAGTTTTACAAGATTAATTTTATCGTCCAGCATTAAAACTTTAATTATAGTTTACTGCAATTTAACATTTATTTTTCTATGAAACATAACTAAATAGAGATCCGGAAATAAATAATAGTCCAAATCAATTACAGGCTTCATAGTCCATAGTCAATCTCCAGTCAATTTTCTCTATTTCAAACTTTTCTGGTCATCTTAAGAAACAAGGTAACAGAAACAAGGTAAGCGTTACTGGTGTATCAAACGTTACTGCTAAAAACGTTACGGCTATCCGATACACGTTTAAATTGCCTGAATAATGTATGTTAATAGCCATACATTATACACATCTCAATTCATTTACAGTAAAAATTGTGAAAACTAAACATATCTATAACGGAATGTTGTCTTAAATGGAAGTTCTCTGTGGTCCTGGTTGAAGATATACGATATAAGTATACCTGGTAAAATAGAAGCCTACCTAAAGCATAATAGTTTTGTAATCTATTACATAATTGGAAGTTTTATTGCAAATATATACGTCACTGCCAGGAAAAAAAAGTATTCATTCAGTGACGTTACTTCTCCATATCATTAATTTCAGCAAATTGTTTTGCAAATTCTTAATCAATTTTATGAAATATACATGCTGGACAAATGTTCATAAAAAAGTTACTATACCGTTTTTTATTGTATCTTAAAATATGAATTGTAATTTATTCTGCTGTCTTCAATATACTTGTTCTTAAAACTAAATTTTACAGCTGATTCGTGAGTTTAGTGATATAGTTTAGTGATATTTTAGATATAGTTTAGTGATATAGTTTAGTGATATTTTACAGAAAAAGAAAAAAAGTATAGATTTTATTTTGCGTCCCCTGTGATTTGTAGTATTTTTGAGTTGTGTCATGTTTCTGGTGGATGAGCGATATTTGAGTGGAAATACACAAGATATTTCGTTTGTTATGCCGTAAGACATTCTATGGTTATGAAACAGAAAGTTATGTAACACTGAACTATTACTGCATATGAAAATATGAGTATTTTAAATTATAAATCTTTTAAGTTGAAGGGACAAATTTGTGATGTACTTTAAATTTAATACAAAATAAATAAATAATTAAATAAATATATAAAAAATAGGATTTTGTAGAAATTGAGATTGTTATACTAGTTTAGAAATTTGGTTTTGTATATTCACTACTTAATGTAAGTAATTACCACAGTTTTAAATAGTCACTTCCTAGAAAAATCAAACAAACGTTTAATTATTTAATTAATACTTATTACTTATATGTGCAGAAATATAGAAAATAGTATCTAGTCAGGGAATAAACAAAAACAAAAAAAATTCGATTATGAAAGAGAATGTAAATAACACTGATTTAGTACTATAAATGAAATAAAGAACAAAAATATATTCTTCTAACTATAAAATGTATAATTTGTCATTATTTTTATATTTAAAAGCTCTATTTTTGTTCCAATGTAAAAGTAGAAAATAAGTTTAATCCACATGGAATAAATAATAATACAAGATTTAGGAATGATTTATTAATATTCGAAAAATAAATCGAAACAAATATTTAATTATGCTTTTATAACTTTCCTATAAGCAAAAGGAAATATATATATAATATTCAATTGACAAAAGATAAAAAATTTTCCTAACATATATTATTTATCAAATGAATGGCATTAAATTTCTATTTCTTGCCATTGCGTGAGAAAATGTTTTTTCCGTTAGTTTTTATACATTGTAGTTATGGGGAATAACCGTCATAACTATATAATTTTCAAAATAGTACTTAATCTGGAAACAATTCAAGGAAACGTGAGTTATTCATTTTTGCATTATATGAACTGTGTTATATGTCTGTGACTTCTTAAACTTTAAAATCGGTTATCGTAAAGATAGTAAAAAATAATGAAACCAAAAAAACATTTGGTATTGAGCAATGGATTGAATTTGTGCACGCAATTCAAGATAATATTGCAGGAAACGCATCATTATTGTCGTATAAAATATTGAAAATCAATTTTTGAACTTACGTAATTTTATGTGTAAGAATTTCAAATTACTTATACTATTCATATTTCTTAGATAATGGTTAATCTTATACTTTTTTATACATGCATTTTTTAAAGAATTGCTTCAATAATTCTATTGATTATAAGCTATTTCAATTTTTATTATGTGTCAAGTGTCGTGTAAAGCTAATGTTCGTAACATATAACATGTGTTATTTAGAGACTGTATAATGTATTATGTAAAAAATAGTAACGGTAATAATAAGAATAATTTCAGTAAACATACAAATTTTACTAAATATAGTGGCTATTACATCCCAGGTTAAATAAAACAAACACAAACAACAGCAACATTGAAATAAACTTCTCTCTACCATGTTCGATAATCTTGGAATTTGAGCTATACATATACATTGTGCAGTTTCTGCATTAAACATTCAAAATAAATTAAAATATTGCATGCGTAGCAATATTATTATTTTAACAATTACTGAAAATTTTAAACATATTAAATCATTTTAAAAAATGCAATTCTTGCACAGCAATTCTTGAAGCAATTTCATTATCTAAATTAAAGGTAATATGTAAAGACACATAACAAGATAACACTTAGTAAAGTTCCTTCTGCCACATTTCAATTTATCTTAGCCGTACATTAATTTAAGAACACAGTGACCATTCTGTTCAGTGGTTAACATGCAGGGTACAAAATTAGATTCTTGAACCGAAGTTCGCGGATTCGATACCGGCGCCTTCTGGGTGGTGTGACTGTGAAAGTTTTTAAGGTTTTTCTCGCACGAGAACGATAATTCGGATCACTTCCATTCAAAAGTTCTCGCTGAAGGAAACCCTCCTGTAGCAACATAATTAAAAAAGGACGATAATTTACAAAACCCCTTGTCCTTCCTTTTTTTTTTTTTTTTTTTTTTTTTAGTATACATGCTTAATATCTTGTTATGTATTTAATGCCTAAATGGATATGCGTAAATAAACGTAAACTGAAAAATAATATAAAAAACGAAAATTAAAATTTGTAAGTTAAAAAAAAATTGCATTTTATTTTTTGCACTCCTTTGCAAAATGAAGATGTGGATGAGATGTAATAAAGGTGTACTTGATGCCTAATTGAATTTGCGAAAAGTTATGTAAATTGAAAATAATATAAACGGAAAAATTAATTTATAATTTTATATTACAATTAAAAAAAAAATCATAATAAAAGAAGTAATGCTCTCAAAAAATTGCTGATTGCAGGAATATGATTAGATGGACATTAGATTGGATGGACCTGTATTATGCACTGTCAGAAAAAACTGTAAATTTATGAGCGTTTGCCCTTCAATTTTCACGGGCAACAGCCTTATTTGATGAAAAACGGTCTGATCCACTAAATAAGTGATCTTATCCCTTAGATACTTAGAAAATTAAGAGCAATCCACATATTCTTACAGTTTTAGCCCATATGTTAGCAACAATACGGTATGACCCCATACATTGTCCTCCGCTAGGGTGTAACCCTTCATTTTACTCGTGTTTCGAAAATTGTAACCCGCCAAAACAGCGATTCTGTGATGATTATCTAACGTGCAACGTGCTACGGAACAGTAAGCAAAGTGTTATATTGTTTTAAAGTGCATTATATCCTGTGCATTATAATGCTATATTACTTTGCCCCGTAAAATTACGGGCTGCACAAAATGATGGGCATGGATTTTTTTTTTACGGGGTATGACTGGAATCTCTGCTTCAGGCCTGTGCCCGTAATTTTACTGTAATTTATTTTACAGTGGGGATCGGACAGATGGCATGCTGCAATTTATGTTTCTTTTGAAGTATAATTTTTTGGTTGGATGCTAACTACATTTACATGGTATTACTCTTAAAGTCCAAGATAGCTTTGAGAACTAAGGGGATCGGAGAGATTGTTTCAAAGTTTTAGTTCGAAAGTTACTATTGCCGAGGTACATTAAGTTACATTAAAAGAAAGTCGAGAGTTCTAAATTACATACTAAATTTTGGAAGCATATCTCACATTGTTAATTATCTTGCGATACTTTATGTGGAGTAAAAATGTTATTTAAGACGATAGTTATTTAACTCACTCAAAAGTTCCAAATTATATGCCGAGCTGTGACAGCATACCTCACATTCTTATTTCTCTCACAGGAACATGATATATCACATTCTCCTGAAATCTGCTTGTAAAATCGAAATGACGCAAATAATGTCAACTCCCGATAATAAAAGAAAAAAACTTATCTGATTAACCGACTCTTTGCCGTCTTTTATATTATACATTATTTCTGACGATTCCATTTCGCTTATTTAGGTTTTTATATGTAAGATCATTTTGTTTTATTTCATGTGCTTTATATTTCATTCGTTTTCTCCAAATTTAAGCATCTTGGGCAAACTTACGTTCTTGTTTTTATATTTTGTCATTTATTATGTTTATGGACACGGATACAGAGTATAGGTTTGTGTGTCATAAATATTGTATAAAATGATTCTATTATTAAATAATTTTGAGGAATTTTTTTTAACTCAGCAGTCATTTCAATAATGTCTTTGATGCGAATAGTTAAATCAAAAAATGCAACAAGTAGCGTTCTGCTTCTACGCCAATATACCTAACACTTTGAGCACATGCAAAATATATGATATTTAAAAAGGAAATTAAAACGTGGTTAATCATAAAATTTCAAAATTGAATCATAATAAAATGAAAATACTTTAATTATCATATATTCAGTGCATTTTTATTCCAAAACACCATATTTTCTGCGAAGTAAATATACCAACAGTGTCAAAATATTTATCACGACCAGAAGACGATCCGATTATAAATTCTTATTTGTGAAGCATTAGAGTTGCTTATTGCTTTTATTCGCCGGAGATAAAATATCTGCAACTTATATAAAAATGCATCTCGATTATCCTAAAAACATTGTCATATCGATTGTTGCATTGTAATTTAGTATAATGGAAGACTAGATATTTGGCAGCGCAATACTCAAATGGGCGCAAAGAATAATTCGTAAAGATACTTTCAATTATAGATTTAGATATTTTAAAATATAAAGGAATTATCAGTAATCCTGTCTCATGTACCTGGAAGAAAAAATAAGTATAGATGGAGGTGATAAATGTTTAATACCGTGATTTTGTACTGGGGTTTCTTCTGAGCTTTACCATAATCAATCTACCATGACAAAATAGAGGACAGAAGAGTATATATTTCTGGTTCAATTAATGGCATTGGCTCTTCTTTGAATTTCTCGTGAATTATGTCACAAGTAAACAAAATTAAACTATACAACTTTTCCATCAACTTAGAATCTATATATATATATTACGCTATCGTACGTGGCACAGAAATCCCGATTATTTGCTAATTGTTTAATGGCAACACCCAAATGAAACGCATCTCATTGTTTGGTGCTGCATCTACAGGAATAAAAGCGAAACAATGATTTGAAATATTGATTTTTATAAGCATTTAATTTTTATAATTTAAAAAGACAATTAGCAATATACAATTAAAAATGTAAACAAAGCAATGATTTTTAAAAAGGTATTTTTTGTAAAAAGGGAAAAGTAGGAGTAATAATTTTCCCTGAACGTTTCATTTTTTAAACGTAACTGTTATACTTTTAAAATTTTAGCTCTTATTTAATTTTTTTTACATATTTTGGAACAGATGTGTTACACTCACACGCAGATGTTTGGCGACTTTTTGATTGCCGCGATTTCCAAACCTGCGCCAAACCAATAACTTAATACAATAAATAGCCAGGTTACCATTAAAGGTAAAAATCCTCAAAATTTGGCGAGTTTTTTCTTTTTTATAACGGATTTCAAAAAAAAAAAAAAAAAACGGTGCGTGAGTGTAAGACATCATAGCCCAAATTTTTAGTATAAATAAATATTATTCAATCTTTCTTTTTTTTATGAAGTCCACTCTATATTTCAATGGTAGTCTGCCCGGACAACGCCGGGCGGGTCAGCTAGTATTTATTAATACTAAAATCAGAAATATGGATATTTGTACGTTAAAAGGACATTAAACAAATGTAGTTGGGTAAAGTGATGTAAGAATTGACGACTTTTTCATCACCGAAAACTTTCCTTGAAAACTGATCCTTGGCTACATAAATTAATTTCTTTTATTTCCTGAAACGTGTGCAAATATGTATTTTATATGAAACATGAAAGCGTTTAAAAATGTATCTTGTATGATAGTTTTTAAAACAAAATGTTTTCATATCCTTGATTTACAACCGAATAGTTTGAAAAATAATTATAGCAAAAATGAACTCATGTCGTCACAACCAATGTTGAAAATTAATGTACGGTATCAACATTTCAATTTTTTCTAAAAATATGCTAAAATATAAAATAAAGAAAGCGATTTCATATCAAAGATAAGAAATAATAATGTTAAGAGTAAATGTTTTTCAAATAATTACAAAATCCTAAAAAAATGGGTGTGCTTAAGCCCGCACGGCTGAAGAGAAAAGTGCGATCTCACTCTATGTAATTTATATGAACATCGCTAATTTTACTTTTTGTATTAATTCATCATCAAACTGGCTATTTTGATTCATATTTCATTTTCGAATATCTAAAATGTATTATTCAAATATTTATACATGGATATGTATGCATAAGCTAGATACAATACACACACTCTTAATATTAAATTATATTCGAAAACATACTTAATTATTAAATATATTTAATAAAAAAGATGTAACCAAAATAATTCTAAAATAATAACCTATAATTCATAAAAGATTGAATGTTTGCAACGAAAAATTCAATCCTGATAACAAGAATGCAGTTAATTTTGCGCCGAAATTCGTCACTTTGATATGGACACCGATTATGAAAGATTCTTAGTTAAGCTCAAAATAGGATTTCAATAAGAATTACACATTAGCCGGCTTTGGCAATTTGGATATGTTTATGAAAATTTATTTTTATCACCAAATTTTTCCAAAATCTGCGAAAATAAGATAAAAGACGACAATCGTAAGTGTGTGTATGTGAATGTATGCTATTACATAAATATTACTGTACATAAATAAATAGAGTAGTTTCAGTTGACGTCACCGGTATTGTTGCATAAATAAGCATTGCAATTCCAAGCGTGATGCATGAGCTTTATTTACCACCCAGGAATAATATCAGATTGCACCTGCGTTTTGTTGTATAAATAATTGTGACATTTTGAAGCGTGGCGGATTTGCTTTATTAATTACCCAGGAAAAAAGTGCGCGGTCCGCCTACATCAGATGCACTTCAATACTTTATCAATATATCATAAAAATAAATGATATCTTCTAATGTAATACTTGTTAATTTTCTTTTCCTGTTAATCATGTTTTTAATACTATTTATGACACTTAAATCTCTTGCACGTAACTGGTGTTTATGGTCCATGTATTAAAAAAAAAGTCGTATCAAGTACGATGTCATATTCATTTGTTTTCACATGTAGTAATTTAATTATTGTAAACTTTTATTTAATTTTAATGATTGAAGTAAAAATATTTCAATATATATTAATTATTGTTATTTGTTATTATTCTGGTTTTTGAAAATGTGGCAATTATAACGAAATTTTTATAGAAAAAACTAGGGGGCTTTGCCTCCTGCTCGCTACGCTCACCAACCCCCGTTCTGAGTTCACAGCCTCTTAAAACCTGGTAATGTATCCTGTTTTAAAAAGATGATGATGATGATATCACGAACGGCGACTATCTTCTGTAATCAGTTTATAATGCTTTTTCATTTAACTGTTATAATTCTTTTTCATTTAATTCATCTTTTTTATTTTTAATATTCATGTGTAAACACAATTTTTATGACGTAATTTTCTTTATTTCCTGCTTTCAACACGTGATCATTTAATTATTATTTTAAACTTTCATTATTGTTTTTAATAGTCTCGCGCAAATACATTTTTTATTTGAGATAAAACATAATCCTTTGCGCTTATTTAGAAATTGGCAACAATATAAAAAAAAAAAAAAACCACTTTTTCAATAAAAGATTTGTTACTCGATTTTTAAGGATTTTTTTAGTTTTTACTGTCCGACCGTGATAATTTTTTGAATTTCTGAAAGCTTGTTATATTTCGCGTCTTGTGGTATGATTTTTGAATCCGTAGGATGGCTAGAAAAAAAGTAATAGCTCCTCAAAAAAGTCCCTAGTAAAAATGCGATGAGAATAACCCGGAATATCTACGCAGAATTTGATTGGTCCATTTCTAAATCGTTTTTGGCTCAGTTCCAGATTACTTTTTTTTAATATAGAAGGATATTTATAAATGTTATGAAATTTACTACTACAGAAAGACAGGATTCAGTTAAATTTAAAACAAATATCCTATATCCTTGTCTGGATAATAATCCACCGTTTTGACTCCCACACGAGTGAGGTCAACGAAGCATTTATGGGAACGGTGGACGTTAAAATTGATTTTTTTTTCATAACATTTCGTATTTCATCATAGATATATGAAATTTAGTGCATATATACATTTCACCATAAGTATTCAGAATACCTTAAAAAAATATAATCTTAATATAATTTTAAGATTAAAAAAAATTAAAATTTATAAACCAAATATTAAAATGCTCCTGGTAAATGTCATAAATTTTAAGATATTTCTTCAATTTGGCATTTGGATCACTTAAAACTATATTACAAACGAATCTGTGTATCAGTTATTTAATACCTTGAATAGTTAATTTTTGAGAGATGTTTTTCTCAATTCCATTCCAATTTTCATCAAAATTTAGCATTTTAATAAGTTATAAATCTAATTTAATTGTCTTAACAAAGTCTAATTGTAAAATACATACACAGTTTCTTTGTAAACAGTATCATGATTCTTTTTTATCAATTTCACGAATTTTGAACAGAAATTAAGACGCATGGAACTTTTCAAAAATTTTAAAAACGTGTAAAATCTGTATTGAAAAAAACAGGTATAATGTTTACTAAAACACCGAAATATTGATTGTGTACATAATTCAAGCACTTATAACTTTGCGAAACATCATCGCAGCTGCATGCATTTTTTTCTCAAAGGGTTCAATATAAACTGAAAAATAATAAGACACACAAAAATAAATTTGGATATTTGGGTCGATTTTTGATCAATTAAAGGTTCACCATCCCCTTAAACCAACTTTCACATTCATAGTATTAGTACTATGCTGCCGAAACACAGAAACAGAAACCTCCCCTCGTAGACAGCCAACCTCTCGGCATAGATCCTATGAATCCACGAGGTGAAACCTATATCTACCAGGAACCCCAGTGTCCAAGGACCCGGAGTCCCCAGCAAGTTAAAAAAAAAAAAAAAAAAAAAAAAAAAAAAAAAAAAAAAAAAAAAAACAATCACTCGAGCTACCCAATATTGCTTATTGCTGGGTGAGCCCGAAGTTATTACATGTATATAAGTTCTATATGAATATACAGATAAGATTACATAATATTAAAGATAAATATTTGCAGATATTTACAATAATAATATTGTACAGAAAATTTTCAATTGTATTAAGCACTAGTCTATTAAGTCTTTTAAAACATAGTTTTAGAAACAACGCACTTTCATGAAAAAAAAGCAAAAATATTATTTTCCCCTATCATAATTTTAAATCATTATCACATTTAATCAGCCATTTCATGTGTGCCATATATCACAACAAATCTAGAGAGGAAGCGCAAAATTTTAAATCTCTGTGTAAAACGTGATATTAAAGGTTAAACCAAGGTAAACATTTCGTCGAGTCCATTAGAGTCATTACCGCAATAGACCCACCCTTTACCGTGACAGAAAACTCATTACTCATACACAAGTCACTTTATATCGCACGCTATTCAGAAATATGAACTTTTAACAAAAGAGTATAGATTTAACCTACGATATAGAACAATGTTATTATGCTTCTAAAGTATTATGTTATGATGTTTACTTTATACTTTCATATTTACTTTTTCCATCGTGAAGCTTTTGTTGGCATTTTTTTGTTACAGATTGTTTTTCTGTAATACATAGAGACAAAAGTTCTAATTTCATTTCGTATATTAACCACAATGAAATAAAGTTGTGTTTGTAAAGTATTTTGTCTACTCTTTATTATATTTGTTTTCGTACATTAAAGAAAATAATTACTTTGAGAAAAAAATTAAATTGTTTTTTAGTTAACTAAATTTATTTTATTGTATTTTATTTGTGCAGATTGGGGGTTGTGTATTTTGTAGGTTTCTGAAAATAAAGTTTGTGGAAATTGTTGGAATTTATATAAAATAAAATATTCAATTGTATTATCCAGAAAAACGTTGAATCAAAATATCAACCAGAAATTTTAATCTTATTGAATTAGAAACGTCTCCGTATAATAATATTATTTTCTAATATCATTATACATTTACTAACTACTTCACATACATCAATTGCAAAAATAAAACAATTTGTGAACTAAAATTAGAACAAATCCCATATTTGAAAACATTCCTAAGCTCACATTTTCAGCAATTATACAAAATATCATAAAAAAATATCACACGTTCACTAATTCTATCTATTTAGAACATTTAAGTAAACTTGGTAGTGAAACTTTTATGTAAGACAGACCAATAAGCAATATTGCTTATGAATTTTAAAACATCCATTTTTCGATATTTGCACAAAATTACAGTTTAGTATTCAAAATTTTATGTGTAAATTAACAAAAATAAATAAATAAGTACAATTTATATCCCTTTAGAGAGAAATCGTTAATACACATTTCCTGACTATCTTGTTTTTAACGATTCATGCAAAAATTCGACGATTGTTGTGATCGGGTAAAAATACAACAGTCGCTCCCTAAAGATCGAGAGTTATAACATAAAATATAAAGAATTATATGTACAAAATTTTTTCAAAATATCTTCCCTCAGATGATATGTCATTGTAAATTCATTCCGGTTACATTTCAAAATAGGAGACTGGTATTTAATGAAAACTATACTTCTCAGAAACCTTGACAGCTGGAATAGCGAGAGCATCAGTATTGAATTTCCTTTCACGGCACTTCATCTTTGCAGAATCATCTAAAATTCTCGTTAAAACATTTACATTTATGAGTCCATTTAATTAAACTAATTTCTACTGGATCTGTACTGATTGTTATTCATTCAATGTCTTTTATGTTAAGTGTATACTCGTATGTTAAGTTTTGAAATAAATAAGTATATGCTAAATATCTATTATTCTGTTCTAGGTAAATCTTCTCTTTTGACTCTGAATATAAGGTTACTAGCTTTACGTGAAGTTCCCTTCAACTGTATTTTGATGTATATCACAGGTAAAAAAAAATATTTTGTATTGTGTCATAATCCAACTGACATTATTTAGCCTATTTAAAAAAAAAAATGTTTAAGTTTAATTACATGTAAATGGTTCCTTAATTTCGTACTTATTCATAAATTTAATTTTCTATCCGGATAATTTGACATAATTTATATGATTTTAAAAAATTAAACTGATCAGAGAATCTAGTATCTAATATATATATATATGTTTAAAAAAGTATATTATACGTGGAAATGTCATGAAAAATGGTTATACATTGAAAATTCAAACAATAAATATCTGAAAAAAATTATCATAGAACTATTAACGAAAATTGATTATAAAATGAACGTATCACATCAATAAAAATATTTTATATATCAGTATGTATTGGTTTTATAAAGAAATCATAATAATAATAATTTTAAATGACACTGCCTTATTATTGCATGTAAAATGCATTGAATGTTTTCTTCTAGCTCCAAACTGGTTGTTTCCAATACATTTTCTAATTAATTAATTATGAGTTTCGTTCATTATTTCACTAATCAGGTAATAAGAGTTTAAAATATGTTAGATATAGCTCAGAATTTAACTGCTGTTACATTTTTCTTCCAAATAATTCAAAAGATGATGAGAATGAGATATATTAAAAATTCATTATTTATGAAAATGCACATTGTATATTAGATATTTAAAAAAATAATAATAAGATTAAACATTCAGTTTCAAATATTGAATAAAATCATATATTTGCTCAACAGCGAACAATTGTGATAAACTCACGGCTTGACTTAATTAGAAAATATTAGAAATCTATTTATTTCACATTTTGTAGACACTTATTTTTGTCTCTTATAATAGTGTACCGTTCTCGTATTCTTATATTGACCGGTTATTAAAATAAATTGTCCCTTGATCTAAAATAACAATAAACATTTATTAACGCTGTCTTTTAAAAATGCTTTTTGTTCATTGAATTAAAAATCATCTTTTTTATATTTCACTTATGAAAATTTTTATTTAAATATCTGAATTTTTATTTAAATCGTTTCTTTATATAAATGAATGTAGCGTTTTTAGCGAACAGATTTGTCTGTTACATGTCCCGGATGCGTCATAAATTCGTAAAAACTTTAAAAATTCATTTAAAAGAAACAAATTATGCTAACAAATTTAGGTTTGCAGGAATGGGTTTAAAGGGAGATCGGATTTTTTTAACAAAAAAATCGTTCAAAAACTATCGATAGATGGCGCTGCATGCATAATATGAAACAGATTTATGCAAATCAGGCTGTCAATAAAACTTCTCAATGCGCACAAATTCTTCGTTGGATGCCAGCAGTATGCTATGACTACGAGATCAAGCGCCGTTGGCTAAACACTTTTACAACGGGCAAACAGCAACTGGCGCATTGCAAAAATTCCTCACGGCAAAATGACTGAAGACGAGAAAAGGTCTTGTTCAATGTGCTACAATTCTGAAACTTGACAGACGCATCCCAGAAATGGGTATTTTCCTATAAACCTAATTTGCATACAGATGCTTCATATTATGCATGCTAGCGCCATCTGTCGATATTTTTTAACCACAACTTTTTTCTTCAAAAAAAAAAAAAAAAAAAAAAAAAAAATTCGATTTTCCTTTAATCACATTCTTTCAAACTGCAATTTTTTAGCATGATTTGTTGTTTGTTAATGAATTTTTAAAGTTTTAACGAACTTATGACGCACCGAGTATATATATATATATATATATATATATATATATATATATATATAAACTGAATGTAAAATTTAACCATTGAAATATAAGAAATTGACCATACACAATGAAATTACAATACCATATAGCAGAGTCAAATTACAGATTAAATTATGTAGTCCTAATCCAAATTATTCAAAATGCAAGATGACCATACTAGCTTGACAGAAATAAAAACGATGCAAATGGCCAAATTAGCAGATTCAAATGTTATTTCAATAGTAAAAATACAAAAAGTTATGAATTGCAGCGAAGTAAAATCATGTTAATGAAATATATATTTATATATATATATGATGAAAAAAATTCATGTCGACCAACATAAACTGGGACTTTAATTTATCATTATTATCAGTTAATAAATAAGTAGTGTATGCTTACTGCTCTTTTAAGGTAGGAAAGTAATAATTCCAAGAAAAAAAAAGCATTTTTTTTCTTTGACACTCACTTGTTACACATGAAAAAGACGTCTGTTACTATAATACGCTAGTGTCTTTTATGATAAAAACATAGTTAAGATTTCTTTTAGATTGCTCTAATAAAGAAAGCCATCATAAAAAATATAATAATAGTAATAAGACTGTCAAAAGCATTATTGTTTCTGTTCATGCCAAAATCCAAACACAAAAGTCAATCAATAATAATTCTGTACTATTAATCTATATGCGTGAAGATTTCGAAGAAAATCAATAAAATGTTTGTTTCTCATATTCTCTACTTTCTTACTTTTATGTGTAGGCTTCATTGTTATTTTAAATAAAGTTAATATTTCTTAATTCATAGCTGAAATTTATTAGATAAAACCGCAAACATATGTTTATTACCTACAGATGCCGAATTAAAATAAAGTATGAAATCTAAGCAAATTATGAAAAATAATTTTGAGCACTGGAAACTTTTTTGTACGATAGTTTTTTCAGACTAAGTTACTTATTAGAGTATTAGTAGCACAATACTCAAATTTAAAGTTAGGTATAAATTATACTCTGTAAATAAAGCCAAATATTTGTAATCTAAAAATATAAGTAAGTACGAAAATATATAATAATCTTTTCCGAGTTACCCACGATTCAAAATACGTTCTTTTTCTTTTAACCTGCAGACAGTAATGTATTTTCAAGATTTAAAGAAGTATTTATAAAAACAAAGTTTTTTGTATGTTGCCAATGATTTTAGGAAACGTTTCCATAACTGTTTTTATAGTGTATTAATCAGTTTTCTCAAACCGTAATATCGATTTTAGGATGCTATTAATTCTTAATTATTTACTGCTGCGTAATTGAAAATATATATACACGAGTAACAAAATAATATTGAGTTTAATGTTAATATTAATTTAATGAAAATGATACAAACTATATCAAGTTTCTTGAATCCTCAATTCGCCGTATTTTGAAAAAAATATATAATTTCGCAAAGCAAAATTCAAATAAAAATCATTTAAAGGTGTTTTATTATACACTGTACAAAATAACAACATATAAATTAAAAGCAAGGATTCATAACAGTATTGATTCTAAGATCCCGGAAATGTATATCTAATCCATGCTAAACTGGTTGTTAATGAGAAGAAAATAGATCCTGTTGGTATGATATCACAAAAGTTTAAAGAGCGGTTGACAGATCATATTGCGGATATCAAACTAAGTCGAACGGCGATTCCTAAACTACATCAAGAACAAAATATTATGATGGATTTTGAAGGATCTAAAATCATTAGAAGATTATCAAATTATCAAAATTTATTAATTATAGAGTCAATAGAAGTTCTACGTCGAAGTACATTTACATGTAATGATACATTGTTATTGGATTAATTTTAACACAATTATTCAAATTGGTAAATATATCATTTAATATATTTACCAATTATCCAAAATTATTTTTCATAATGCTGGATGAATTATGCCCTCCAGATTCGACCGGGATAGCTCAGTAGGTAGAGCGTGGCAGCTTCAGCCAAGAGATCCCAGGTTCGAATCCTGGCCCGGACATTTTTCGTCCAGTTGGAAAATTACAACCCGAATACATTGTTATGCCTACGATTTGGTACAATTTGCTGGAAGTAACACAAACTCCCTCCTCATTTCAGTTTAAATTATGGAACGGTCCGAAACAACATACGTGTCCCCCCCTCTTTTCACATTTGGAACTGTCCATCAACTATAAAACAATGAACTCGACCTCTGGTTTGTAACATTTTTAACGATTTTTAACTATGATGATGAATACGTTAGTGTTCGAAGGTGTTGTTTTTACATGTTGTTGTTTTGTACAGTGTATGATAAAACACCTTTGAGTAATTTTAATTTAAATTTTGTTTTACGAAATTATTTATATGTGAATATTAATGTTGTTCATTTATCATGTTTGTCTGTAAAACATGTTTCTTGATCATGTGTACTTGAGAATTGATAACATCTATATACCAGGTTGAGAAAACGGATTAATACGCTATAAAATCTGCTCGGAAATGTTCTCGAAAATCAGTAGCAGCAGAAAAAACTTAGTTTTTATAAACGATTATTTATAACCCGAAAATATATTAGTTTATTAGGTTTCTAAAGATAAAGAACCCTTTTCGGATTCGTGGGTTGCAGAAGGGGTTATTATATATTTTCTTTTGTGGCCATATTATATTACCATAAATTATCAATAAACTCTTCCGTGTAGTTAATAAACATAATTACTGAAGGCATTATAAAATTTAATTTGGCGTTTATTTTACTTAGAATAAGTAAATTAGAAATGAGAAGGTTACATATCATATCCTTAGACGATGTACACTGAGCATTTTAAAAGAAAATCATTCCGAGCACAATTTGCCGGGATCCAAAATGTGAAACAGCAAGCGAAGTTTGCTACGTGAGATGAAAGCATGATTTAAAAAGTACAAAGAATATTTCAAAAGTAAGTAACAAATAGTCTTCAGCACGTACAAGAAAGACCGTGTATGCACTAAATCTACTCATTTCAAGATATTTGCAGAATAAATGTATCTTTCATTGTTCTGCGTCAGTTGAGTTTTTGGGGTGGAAAGTGTGGTTAAGATTGTAGCAATTCAGTTTGCTTTCGAATACATTTGAAAAAAGTATCAGATATACTTATGTTTGTTACATTACCAAGACATTCGTATTATTTATCCGTAGCAATTAATAATGTATTATTACAACTTACTAGTTATCATTTTAGTTATATATCTGCATTTGATATAATGTCTCCGATGATTAAATAAAAAAAAATATTTTCTTTCATTTTATTAGTATGCAATATCGATTAGTATGTAATATATCAAATTCCTTGGATGGTCAATTAAATATGTATATGCATTATTTTTCTTATTGTGAATAGTCCATGCTTTCAAGATTTTATGTATACTCAATTCAATAAGTTACCATTATTTCAAATTTAATCCACGAAGTAAACTTAAAACGTTGTCTAACTTTACAAACAATAATTTAGCATAGATTATTTATGTAGCTATGATATGAACTAAAAATTAAAATAAAGTAATTAAAATAGCTATGATGAAAATTATTATTGTACCGATAACGAATTAATGATAATTATGAATAAAAATCCATGATTGTTTATGAATCACTTTTACGTTTTCAATTTAATGCATTTTAAAAATATATGTTAACTAGATAGTACCCGTCAAGATTTGACGGTGAACAACATGAACGTTTAATTGTAAAAATATTTGAAATTTTATTTTGTTGCTTTTAAATTAGTTAAGTATTGAAAATTTGCAGGACTGTTATATAGTGCAAACTATTCCTATACATATAAGGCGATAGATGGCGCTGTCAGTCCAATATACTCAATTCGTATACTCAAGATACTCAATAATGTTTGTGAATAAAACAAAAATATCAAAATGTCTGGTAAGAATTTAAAATGTCGGAATAAAAATATCCGTCGGATTTGGCAACGATAAATGTAAGATGTCTTTACTTTTTATTTGCATCAATATCACGTTAAATAAAATTAGTGCATGTTAATAATTTTAATATTTTTATTATCCTAATTGTTTTACATTATACCACATGCTTTATTTCATTTTAGATTAAGAGGCTGTATGAGTCAGCATACAACATGCACAAAGTAATGTTAAAACAATGGAAGCCTTCTGTACCAAATTTCTATTTTGATTTTCAATATATTTAAATTACTCCTTTTGCATATAACTTAGCTCCAAGGCTAACGTAATAGCTTTACTTTTTTTAATTTACTGTGCAGTTTAATTCTGTGTACACTGTCAATTTCAGAACCTGTGTAACCCGGATACCCTAGATAACGAATTAACGATATTCATTAATATATTGTTTATGAATCGCTTTTACGATTGGAATTTAATGTATTTTAAAAATATATATTAATATCAGATTGTAGGTATTTTTGCAATTTTTACAGCAAGTATATGGAAATTGATGCAAACAACGTATTCGCGAAAAGTCAGAAATATGTGATTTCTTTTGAATAGCATTTAAATATAAGATGTGTATTTTGATTAGAAATGTTTATTATTGTATTATTCACGTAATGCGTTGAATAGAAATAAAAGAGTCAATAGTGTTACTTTATTAATTCTTCGAGAATGTCCATTCCGATTTTTGCGGAAACATTGATGATTGTTATGTTTTTCTTATGATTTATTTGTTGTTTTTTGTTTTTATGTTAGGGATATTTTTATTAGACAAAGAATGCAAGAAAACGTAAAAAAAAAATATTTTTATTAAACTGAAATTTTTCTGAAACAAAATTACAATTTTCTTTTATGTATATTTCGATAATAAAAATGAGATTCAAAAGCTCAGGAGAGTCATCAAAGATTCAACGGATTTACAGAAAAAGAATTTATTCTTCCTTACTCCTTTCTTTCTTATCAAAACGCATTTCAGGAAAAAAAAAAAGAAATGTAATATCACAAAAGTTAACTTTTCTTTTGGTCTCACATAAATCCTATAAGAATAATGCTTTTGGTTTTAAAGCCTGATATTTAAACAGTAGATAAGCAAATAGAAATATTTTCTGTTTATATGTTTTCTTTTTTAAATAAAAACATTTGTATTTCGAAATCTATTGAGAAATGCATACACGGATGCTACAGTGTAAATAATAAAAATGCTTATTATTTTTTTTTTCTGTAAATTTTAATATGTGTATAGAAGACGTAAATAATATAAATATGACTTAATTTTAGTGTTATCTCACTGAAATTTATATTTACTGTTAAATTATAACGAACTAAAATCACACAGAGAGATAATATAGAAAATAGTATTCTTCGCATTTTCCTAATATGTGAAATTGAGTTGTTTGCGACAATTTTTTAAGAAACAAAAGATGGACTAATATCCATCGCATTTTACCTAAACGGTCCTTTAAATGTTTATTTTTTAGATATTTAAATTAGATTTAATAATCATTTTAATAAAGTTAAAATGAGTTTAAGCCCTTTCAGCAGCTTCTTTATGTTTGACCAAGAAAGCTCTAATACTCATAAAATGGTGCGGTACAAAATGTAAAGTCATGGAAGAAACCAAATCACCCCAGATTATTTCATTATTAAATTGTCACACAGAGAGATGTGAGAAGTACTGTTTGAATGGAAATAGCGGGTACTTTTCGACAGTGAATGCAATTTTTTAAATAGAAATCATCTGTCAATTATAAATGTACCAAATTTCATTTTTCAAATGGTAAGATCCAATTTTGGTTAATTTATCGAGTTCCTTGGATCAAAGCTGAGAAGGAAAAGGTGTGATTTATAAACTTTGTCGTATATCTTAATAGTATTAGAAGGAAAATTGTATCTTCTTTCTCAAACTAAATACAAATTTTGGTAAAAAGATCGTCAAATAATTAAAAAATTAACCAACTCTAATTTTTCAAATAGTAACATCCATTTTTCAAACTTTAGGAGTTACAGGTCCCTGAAAGAATTTAACCTACAGACTCTCTCTTAAATATGTATAGAATTATATTAAAAATGTATTAGATGTTTATTTATAAATTTCTAAAAATAAAAATAAAATATTATATTTAAAAGTACCAAAACATTAGTTACCAAAAAAATTACACAGAAATTGTTAATACACAGGTTTCCATAAACACATACTGATTTTTGTTTTAATTACAGAGTATTCTGCTCATGAGGTTATATACGTTTATAAAAAAAATTGCTGCGGAACCTAGGTATAACGTCCGTAAAAACTATATGAAAATTTCGTGTTAGGCGATTTATCGCTGGTTGGCGACACAATGAAATAAAATCTATATTATGATAAATACTCTTTAAGAAAAATCTTTTACTACTCTTTTTACTGAACTATTTTAAGTAACTTTAACTTAAAAAAATACACTTTTATAATTACGATTTTGCCATATTTAAATTTATTAAATTATTTATTTAAATTTATATTTAAATTAACGATCATAAAGAACATAAAGAAAATTAACGATCGTATTCTACGGTTTAGAACAAAGTTTAAATTGATTAAAAATGCTTAAAATTAAAAATTAATGTCCGATTCTGAGCACTGTCAATTTGATTTCGATATTCTTCGTGTCACAGACAACAAGATAAAAGTATTTTTTTCCATGGAAACAACGACTTATTAAATATCGAAATGTATTACTGAGAGCGTTCGTAATCGGGCAGTTACTGTTAAAATACACTTAAAACTTATCTTATCCTGCCGGCGAAATCATGTAAATCAGCAATATGCAACTTGTATATATATTATTAAACTTATTATATAAAAAAAGGAAAAAATAATAAACTATATAATCGTTTAAGTTAAAATACATAAAGTACTACGCATTTAAAAAATTATTTAACCAAGAATTTTCAAATACATTAAAATTGCTTGTATTTGGCGAGGAAAAGGTGTTACTCGCCAAATCGCTTCTATTTGCGCCAATTACGCAAAAGTATATATATATTTTTTTTTACAGATATTTTACTGGGATTCCGCAGCTAATTTGATTGATCCTTTATTACGTACTTGAGTAGTTCAATTATTATTTTTTTTCAAAATGTTTTAAGTATTCGTTTTAAGGAGACCTTCATTGTAAGGAATTTGGTTTGTGACTGTGTAAGATTTTTTTTTCTGTGGATATCAACGATAACATGAAACGGTTCACTTAAAACATTGAAATCTTAATTTCTGTATATATCAAAAACAAATGATAGGAAGTATTTGAAAAAACACTTAGACATCTATTTCACTAATCCTTTTTATGCAAAACATATTGTAGGTGATATTTCATGACTATTTTCAATAATAATTTAGGAATAATTTTCACATGTAATGATTTTTTAAATTAAAAAATGTCTGTTATATGTTTGCGTCTATTCATTCATGTTATTAGATTCATATCAATTTAATCGGATGAATTTATTGAGAAGAAATAAATGAACACTTTTTTCCCTTACATTTAACAGTAGCATCCTAAAAATTCCATCCCTTATAATTCTATGAAGATTTAATACAACAGTCATAAAATAGATCTTTTTTCAGGACGGATTCCATCCAAAGAATTGGAAAAAATACCAAAAAGGGGTGTTACTTCTTGAAAAAATGTAAGTTAGTCCATTTAACGACCTCTATAACAATAATAGACGATCTCTATATCAGATATAATATTCATTTTCGGAAAGTGCACACAATGCATAATCGAATGATGCTCCTTAAACTTCTCTGCCGCAATATGGCAAACAAATAGTATGGGTGTGGTCAGTTTTGTTTTTTCAACAACTGTACTTGCATTACTTTTGGTATTTGCATAAATTACTGTTGTTCACAAGAATATTTTTGATTTTTTGTTCAGAAATGTAATAAATAATGTGACGCAAACTTGCTGTAACAGATGGTCTTCTAAAGTTTTATTTCGGTATGCCATCATGTGTGTGTAGTTTGCTTTCAAAAAAATAAAAATACAAATCACAACATTTTTTATTTATATAGTGACAACATTTAATTAGAAGTATCAAAAATATTTTGTTTAATATTTCTGTTTTTTTCTATTAAAAATTTAAAAAATTTATCATCTAAAATAACGTTTGCTTGTCGAAGTTTGTATTATCCGTAGTTCGAAAGCACCGTTCATTTTATTGTTCAGTATTGTAGCATTATAGCTTTTATTACATATTCCAGGGAATCCAACCAGGTCTACCCGGGTTACAGACTATACTGCCTGGTGTACGGTGCATAGATAAAAATAACTTATTTAAAATACTTTTTTTTTTATTTACGTTAAGCATATATGTTTTGATTGCCCACTAACATGACAAAAGAGCAAATTTTATATAAAAAATTCCATTAGTTTTACAAATAAAGTTTTGAAATTTTTAAAACAAATGGTATTTTCGCATTAGCTGCATACCATTGATTAATAGTCAAATATACCTCTAATTACAGCGGCTTTTTCTATCATGATTATTTCAGTTTTAGTTTGATTACATTTCTGTTAAATATGTGTTTTATTTATTTTCTTTATAAAGTATCAATTTTTCATTATTGAATATTATCCAGAAACAAATGTCAAATTATTTAGATTGTCTTAAGTGCAAATGTGTTGATCGTCCGTAATAAGACTGCACACAATGGAGATCGATTTTTAAAAACATCATGTTTGAAAAGAATTTTTTAAACCATAAAATATTAGTAGATAAAGATACAATTTTCATACAATTTCCATTTGGATGTAATTATTATTATTTTTTTGCTCTATTCGATCTTCAAATTAAATGTCTTTATTGGTTAATATTTGGCTTTATTTCAGACGTATTTGCAATTAAATCCTACTATTACGTAATTATAAATATTGTTAATGAAATTACGAAATATATTTTTAAATATTTATTAGTGGCGCATTGTTTGTAAAATGAAAACTTTTCAATGCAGGTTCAATAATGTATAAAAATATTTGTAACATTGGCTTAGATACTGCGAAGATTGACTAAAGTATAGCCAATACAAACAACATTTGGACTATTTTGTTTTGCTTAAAGAATATTAAGACCGTTAAAAAAGTATTTTAAATATTACGCCAGAAAATATTTAAGATTTTATTACACATTCAGATTTTAAAATATGCTTGTCAAATTTCTATAATTTTATAAAATATAATCTGTTACTGCGGAGGAATATAAAAAAGAAAATTTATAGCTACAATGTAAACAAAAGACACATATTTCTTAATCTACGAAAACAAAATATAGCAGCGTACAAAAATGTACAATAACATTTTCAGAAATGCGTCCTTTATCGTTAGAAACTTCAAACACCAATATATTTTTGAGATTTAAATAGGTATTTATAAAGACGTGTATTAATAAATTTTCTCAAAGCAAAATACCGTTTTTTAGGATGCTAAAAATTTTCAATTAAACAATTTCAGCTGTTTAACTGAAATTATACATGAAAGAGTGACAGTATAATATTAAGTTTAATATTAATGATAGTACTGTTAATGTATCCTGTGTGTCTGTAAAATATATTTGTTGAACACGTACATGTTTACTTGAGAGCTGGCAACTTGAAATTGATCCGATAAATTTGTATGCCATGTTGAGAAAACAAATTAATACAGTATAAAATTACCCAGAATCATTTCCAAAAATCAGTGGCAGCAAAAGAAACTTTGTTTTTAAAAACGTTTTTTTTTTTTAAATGTCGAAAATATATTAGGTTTCTAAAGATAAAGAACGCTTTTTGTGGGTAATTCTGAATTGTGTGTTTTGTCCTGTGATTAAATTATATTATCCTTTTCATTTTTGTCTTTTTTACAAGTGTTTATAAAAGTGTAATTTTAAAACCTAATTTTTTGTGATTAAAATCAAGGTTTCAGGAAATGCCATTTCTTGGCTTAGTAAGCAAAAAAACCCCTAATTAACAGAACAGCAGAAAAACATATTTATCTTCAAGTGTAATATTACGAGATGATAGTTTGTAATATAAAATTGTCATTGTACATGAGATTATTTGAAATTTCTTCAACATTCGCAACACGCACATATCTCATTCTTCAGCAATTAGGAAAAAAATGTCTGTCATAACTGTAACAACATCATTCATGTTATAGCTTCTGAAAATAAGATATTTATCACGAAATTTTTCAATCGTCAAAAACAATCTTTAGTTTGATCAATGAGTTTCACTTCTGGTTCGGTGAGGGCAAAGCTCTGGTTTCTTGAAAAATATGAAGGAAAATCCAAATGTTTCTGTTGTGCAATAATAATCAGTGTTTTAAAAATATATATTCTGTTACTTTTATAATAAATATGTATTTAAAAATATTTTAACTCTCTCGTTAAAAAAATATATATCAGAAACATTTACAGAAAAAAAAAACTTTTTATTTTTTTATTTTTTTAACAGGAATAATTAAAATTATATTCTAGATTGTATATAAAAATTACTCATGTTAAAAAAAAAAAAAATGTAGGTAAAAACCGATCTTAAATCACTGTTTTCATTAAGGTTCATAACTGTCAGTATTAACACGTTTAGTACTAAAAATAAAGTTATCGAAGTATTTGTGTAATTTAAAAGTGCGACCATTTGAAATGAAATTTAAATATGCAAGTTAACGAAAGGATTGATGAAATCTCACCTAATTTTTTTATTTCATTTTAATTGAATTACCTCATTTTATACCATTAAACAAGCAATCTTGGCCTGTTTATATACATTTGAGTTCTTGAAAACCGCTCTAACTATTTTCAGGAAAATCAAGGTTTAGTTGTTTTTTAGGTTTAGAAATCGATTTTTCAGGGTATCTTTCATGTGAAAAATCGTTTTTTGTAATACATGCTGTCAGCACTGGTAGAAAACATTGTAGAGCGCATAAAAAGTATGCAAGAACTGACTAACAAATTTAACATAAAAATATTACGTATAGTCCATACTATACAAAATGAAACAATTTCTTACATAAATGAATACTTCAAGTGTATCTTGTTTTGTTCAACAAAATATTTTTTATTTATTTTTGAACCACTTAAAACATCGTACTTTTAAAAAGCAAAGACATTGTCTACTATTGTAGGAATTATTAATATGAAATTATCGTGCTATATTTTCATGATTTGCTTTAAAATGCACGTTTTCAATGACTAAAATTTTGAAAATTGATTTGATATGGCTTTCTAGAGTTCAAATTAAAATGAACACGCTAACTGCAAAATTCTTATTCTTTTTTTTCTAAAATTGCCATGAAAAAAAAAATTAATTAAATTTTATTTTAAAAAGTTTATTAAAGAAAACAATTTCTATTTTTCTTAATATTTCAGTATTTTATTGTAATGTAAATTGTTTAAGGTAGTAAATTTTGCATACATCATTCATTGTAAAAATTACCGTATTATTTAAAAAATAAATTTGAAAAGCGCTTATATGATTTCGGTTATGTTTGTCTATCTTGCCGTCTGTCCAGCATTCCGCGCTTTAACTGTCGAAAGATATTCTTTGTTTGGGCCAAAATTAATATATATATATATATATATTACTGAGATTTACTATAAAATGCTTTAAATTAAAAATAGTATCTGTTCTTTTTATAGGTAGTTTTTGAATTCTTTTATTGGGACACACAAAATAATTCGTATACATTACAGTATTAAAATTCTTTGAAGCGTATCTATATTTATGTTAGATTATTTTAAATGAAGCGATATACACTGGTGGCCAAAAGTGTGGATATTTTTTTTAAGTTTCATGTTTTTCAAATTTGTGTGCTTGTAGAATATATTAATTTTCACTTAAATACAAACGTTTATATATCAAATTGAAGGTAATTTAATGTCAAATTTAATAATAAAAACAGTATTACAATATCTGTATTACAAAAAATGTTATGCAACTAATAGTAAGATCTATCTTAGATCTTTTAAAAGCATTTTTTAAAAGCATTTTTTAAAGTGATACTTACACAATAAATACTTAGTAGGATAACCCTTATATTTTAAGACAGCTTCACAGAGTCTTTTCATCAAGTGAACGAGTGTTTGGAGTTCATTTTTCGTAATCACATGGTGCTAAGAATCAATTATAGCTTCAATAAGTTGTCTTTTATTGGATGGACGTTTTTTTCGTACAAGAATTTTCAAACGTCGCTACAAATTTTCAATTGGATTGAGATGAGGGCTGTTTCCTGGCCATGGTAATATATCTATGCCTTTATTTTGAGACCATGCTTTGCATACTTCTGCTGTGTGGCATGGAGCTGAGTCCTGATGAAAAATAAATGGTGCGTTGTTGTTGAAAATTTCCCTGATGGAAGGTATCAATTTTGGTTCCAGGACAGTTTCGATGTATTTTTTGGCATTCAGGATGCCATCAATCACTTGAATTCGGCCCACACCATCTGCAGACATACATTCCCAAATCATGACATTTGTTGGCTTTTTTGTAGTTGCTTCAATGCAATCATGATGAAGTGCTTCTCCTACTCTACGTCTCACGTATTTTCTACCATCACTACCAAAGGGCGATGTTTTACTCTCATCGCACCAGATTACTTGCTGCCATTTCTGACCATTGAATGTGTTCTTTGGCCCACTTAACTCGTTTTTCGCGTTGCTTTTGATTTAATTATGGTTTTTTTCCTTGGAATTCTAGCTTGTAGTCCAAATCCTGATAACCTTGTTCTTATTGTTCTTGAACTTACTGCAATAGCCGCTGCATTCATTTCACATCTAATGGCATCTGATAAAAATTTTCTATCTTGAAGGCATAGCCGTTTATTTTTTCTATCGGCAATAGCACTTGTGCATTTTTTTCGGCCTGATTTGGCCTTATTTTCCACTGATTTCGTTTTTTCATAACGTAAACAGAACTTTCGTACACCAGAACAAGTCACTGAACCACCAACTTGTCTTGCAATTTCAGCATAAGGGAGGACATTGTCTCTCAATATGATAATTCGGCTTCTTTCTGTAGATGTCCAATTAGTTCTTCTTGTTGATGACATTGTTTAAAATTAGTTTAATTAAAAAAAGGACTTTAAATATTCAAAAACAGCAATACTCTATTTAATTGTACTAGTATGCATCATTCCGCAAAATATTTCCACAACAATAACTCTTTTACCATCCAAATAACGTAAACTATAGTTACAGACATTTGATTGGACCTCAGAACAGTGTTTGTGAATGGCTAGTACGCTTTTATTACAAAACACGTCCTTATTCAAAACGATTTGTGTTTGTTTGTTCTACTAAAATGAGCATAAATTTTTTGTAATACAGATATTGTAATACTGTTTTTATTATTAAATTCTTCATTAAATTACCTTCAATTTGATATATAAACGTTTGTATTTAAGTGAAAATTAATATACTCTACAAGCACACAAATTTGAAAAACATGAAACTTCCAAAGAATGTCCAAACTTTTGGCCACCACTGTATATATAAAAGCGGATCAAGTTAAAACAGAACAGTATGCATAATTTTGATTATTTTTGTGAGTGGTGATAAGCTTTGTGTAGAAGTAGAGCGGGAAGTAAGAAAAGCATCCCATACTGTGAAAATTGACTTGTCCTGATGGCCGCGAAGAAAGCACGTGATATGCACTGGTGGTAGCCCAGCAGTATCATCCGGCTGGCAACTTTTTGTTGTTAATTTTTCAATTTATGTATTTATTTTATTCTCTCTTTCTTTCTTTTATTTATTTATTATTTTTTTATTAATATAGATTATTATATACACATTTAATATTTCCATTTAATTTCCTTTATCTTTTCTGGCTATGTTGCTTATTCAATTTGCTTCATAATTCTCTCAATATTCTGTGTTCCCGTGTTTGGGTAATGCTCTCTTGTTATAGACTGATGCATCCTGCATTCCCATTGGCTGTTTCTTCTCACTTACCTCCAACATTTGATACATTCAAATGAGAATTCCTTTGAAACTTATAAGCTACTAGGCCGTTTGTCTCGAATGATCCATAATTTTTTATTCACAGAAATACATACAAGACGTTACCAGGATTCGAATACGAACTCTCACCGTAGTTTACCAACCACGATGCCGGCCCGGCAACTAACCCCCATTATTGCCCTATTTTCTTTTAGTCTTGCTCCCACCTTCCAAGTGGAAGCCCGTCTTTTGCGCCTGATGAAAACCAAGTTCTTTCGAAAGGCCTAGCTCATCTCTTAAATTTATTGTGTTATCAAGAAGATTGCCTGCTTTGTTAACATAGTGTTATTTGTTTTTTAATGGCAGAAGGCGCTGGAGCTCACGAAGTGCATTGGCAGATGAAGGCAGTGTACGGAGGGCATGCACCGTCAATGATTCGTGTGCAGGACTGGCTAAAACGTTTACGAGAGGGTCGGGAACCTGTGATTAATGGTATGCGACCTGGTCAAAGTCATCAGGTCGACACATCATCATTCCTTCGCCACATCTTTGGTGTTCTGAAAAATCCATTAAAGAGTCGCTGTTTTTACTCGGATAGCAGTCATGGACAATGTTAACAAATGGTTCCGATTACAAACAAAGGACTTATATGAGCAGGGTATTCACCGTTTAGCGAAGCAGTGGGACACGTGTTCGTGTAGCTTTGGAGATTACTTTTGAAATAAACTCATTTCCTTCTGCTGCTCCTGTTCTGTTTTTATTTGATCCACCATAATATATGTTACTCAGATACACTATAGCAGAATACTATTCAAAATAGTATTCATTACATTTGCATCCATTTACAGGCATCAGGAAAAGCAAAATATTGGACCAGTAAGCCCTGAGTGTTTGATTTTTTTTTTGTTGTCGTATGTTTGTTTCATTATTATAATAACCTATTGGCTTTAGATTGTTGTAATGGATTTTTATGATAAAATTACAATATGACCTCATGCAGTTAATAAATGTCATTCAGGTACACTGCACTACATTACCTATTGAAATTTCTCTACTTTTTGTATACAGGCACGTAGAGATATTCGGACATATTATCGTCTTTCAGCGGATGTTTCTTGAATCGTGTTATTAGTGATATTAAGCATTTAAAACTTAAATAAAATTGCTATAATGTATAACATACAGTTTCTACGCAAAAATAATTTCCGCCATCTGTGGTGATTATCATTTGAAATGATTTTCAGTAACGATATTCATTTTTAATCTGAATGCCTATCTAGGTTTTTCTGAAAAATATAAAACAAAATTGGAATGCGCAATACGGAAAAGAATTGGATACAATATTTCCAAAATGGCATCCATCTGCTAAAGAATTCCACACCAAAATCTGTAATTTAATTTCCTGGTTTGATTTGTCGTCATTTAAGTTACACGATGATCAAAAGGTTAGCAGCCTTGTAATTTACACCTTTGTCTAAAGCGCAAAAGTTTATAACAAGATGAATATGGCTTCTCATGCGACACAAAACAACGAAAGGGAATTCAAGCGGCTGCTGTATGGTCAATTGTATTTTTTATGCTTTGAAAATGTTATTAACGAATGACTTAGCATCTGGGAATTCAATCCATAAATTATGCTTGTTTCAAACAAGGTTTAGCTTGAATATACGATGGAAATAATTCAATTTCATGTAAGGTCAGTGTTATCAGCAACAATATAAGAAGCTCAAGGTCAGACATTAAATGTTGTTTTGTGAGGTGGAACGTTGCTTTTTCCAGGGTTAAGCAGCGAAACAATTTAAAATTATTTCCACTTACAGGAAATCCTCGTCAAATCTGGAATGTTAAGTGGACAGAAGTGTTAAGCACTCTAACAATTAACCAGTTTTGTATTTAGAAATTACTAACGGCCCCGGCTTCGATCGGATGGACAATGTGTCGTTATCCTTCCAAAAATGTCTTATGAAAAATATCTAATAAAAATTCAGCAATATTTGTCTTATTCGTCTAATCTTTCATAATCATGTTCAGTGTTGATGAGTCAATCAGTCAGGCGCTCTCTCTTTATATAATAGTATAGATATAACAATAAATTTTTATTTTGCCAACACTGAGAACTTGGATATAGAAAAATAATAGAGAAAATATTCAAACAATTAATCGTGATCATTTGCTATTATTCCATTTAGAAATTAGAAATGACACGTTTATATAGAAATAAATAAGAAGATTCTGTTCTTACTTACAATAAAATCGTGTCTTTAATGCAATATGAACGTAGAATAAATTACCGAGCGAGCCTCAGTGTCCCATGAGTACATTAATCTTTAATCGAATTGAAGTTCGAAAAGAAATGTAAAACGATTGTAGTACTTTAGAATTTTCCACTTTGGTAACAATAATATATAATTTTTTTCCAGCAATCTCTTCTATGGAAATGCTTTAAAAATCTCCCTTACCATTTTCTTAAAAAATTTAGAGTATTATCCAAATTAGAATATTAAATATTTGAGAATACAGAATTAAAAATAACTAAATATTCAAAGGAGAATTCCACAAACACAATAGTTCACACATACTATTCAGCTACACTAAAACCGTTATGTTGCACTGAATAATTTTTTTTAACCTAAAGGTTTTGCTCTAATTATCTTATTTGCTAGCAGTTACTCATAACGTTATAACTATTTTTCAAAACTTATTTTTTTAAATAGGAATGGCAATCGCAGTTCCCACCAAAATATGTTTCAATATTCTTGTATAACAGATTTCGAAATCCATAAATCTTTTATGTAGATATTTCGATAAGGCTCATTACAAAATAATCAAACACATGTAATTTCATGTGGGAAATTCTATAGTAGTTATTGGAATACCATTAAAGAATACTTCACTTGACTCCAATTTCTTAAATTTTATTTTTGAGAATATGATAGAAAATTTGATACATTTGCTTTGATACTACTACATGTGATACTGCTACATATGATACTGCTACATGTATCTTGATTTATTGTATTATGTGCATAGAATGAATTTTATATGTGAATATTGAGTTCAGAATTTGATTCTGAGATAAAATAGGTTTTTCTTTATTTTTGTGTGCTACTTTTATTTTTATTTTTAATTTTCTAATACATATAACATAAGCATTCATAAATATATTAAACAAAATTTCTTTAAAATTTTTCATTCAAACATTGAGATTAACATTCATTTTTGTATCATTAAACAAAATTGTTTTGTTGCAAATAAAAAGATGCAGGCACGTCTTGTCAAATGTTGCAATAGTTAAACGCTTCTGATAACAATTTCCGTACGCAATATTTACGAATTAAATATATTTCAAGTGTATAAGTTAAACATAACTGATATTCATGTATATAGTCATCCACATATTCATGTACTTCTACATACAAAAAAAAGAAAGAAAGGAAGAAAATAAATCTGTATTTGTTATAAATTTGAGTCAGATATATTTTTTAATATTTATCTTCTATAATTTTATACGCGTTTCAACTAAGCAAAAACATTTATTTTATTTATTAGATATCCTTGTTGAGTGAAGAATATTTTATTTTTTAATTGCATTTTATTTATTTATTTCCTTTTTATAATGCACACATGGGATTATATGAGGTGAGATTAATGAGTTTTTTGGGGCATGCAATTATGCTTTCGAGTAGTACCAAGTGTGGAATTTTCTAATACAGTAATTTATTTCAAATATTTTCATTGTATTATACACGTGTAACGTAAAAGTGGTATTTAATAGAAAATAAAATATTGTAAAATATTTAATTTAAATGCAATATAAGTACAAAATAATAAATGTATAATGTTTATCAATTAGTTTTGATAAATACCATCATTTATAACATTCACTATACGAATATTTACGAACTAAAAATTTCCTTTAGAAAAAAATAAGTTTTGCATTTAAAAAAAATAAATGACTATGGGTCTATAAACAGCAGAAATATTTCCAATATTTTTCTATGTCTATGTTTGACATGACTGAGATAAATAGCTTCCATAATAATAAACACAATCTTAAACTTACCGAATACATTTATTTGATTCCTTATCGCATGCCTTTATTCGGTATCTTCGATGAGAGGAAATATTTTTTTTTATTAATTTATCTTTTTGGAATGCATGCTGTGGCAGTATGAGATCTTGAACGGGACCAAGTATATTGAATTTTGTGAGCCTGCAGTTTAGAATCGAGGTAGTAACTGTTGCAGAAATTTCTATTACAGACATTTATTTCAGATATTCTGCTTTTTGCGTAGGTTGGTATTTTATTCTAGAAAGAAGGGAACAAAAATAAAACACCCGTTATATAATATTGAACATAATATGAATGCCATCACAAAACACTAGATATGAAATATTGATTAAATATTACACTAGTGTGCATGAGACGGAACTCGGGGTTATTTGTATAATAGGAAATGGCAACAAAAACATTAATGAAAAATCTGTAGGGATTTTTCATTAGTTTTAACCCCTTCACGACGAGCGTCTTTTACAGAATTTCTAATCTTTGACCACCGGTTTTTCAAAAGAGAAATTTTCGCCTAATTGAATAGCAGAAATGCTAAGATTTAATAAGGTAAAGCTTCCAATAAAAAATAACTGGGGGGGGGGGGGATAATCGAAGATTCTGAGCATCTTATGCGTCACGTATATGTGTCGCTCATCCCCCAGGGGTTAACCGTCTCGCTTTCAGTTATGATGAAATTTCAACATACAATTTTTTTAAAATTATGTGAAATGCTCGAAACAGATCTTTATGTATTAATGAATCTTATAAAAATTCTGAAGGAAAAAGAACTATAAAAAACATCCGATAGAGATCAGGCACCTGCAAGAAAATTTATGTGAGTAAGAGAATAGGTTTAATGCGACTTGGTACACTTATAAAAATATATTTTTTTTATTTTAGTAATTTAATATGTTTTTGACAAATTAAAATTTTTTAAGAAGAAAAATTATTTAATCAAGCAAAAATTCATCTTGTGATAAAATTTGAGAAATGTAAATATACATATATATACGAGTATATATATAATTTCAGAATATTGTAAAATTGCAGTTCTTCTGCAATTTTTAATTTTTACAATTTTCTTACAACTGTTATCTAAAGCTATAAGGACCACATTTCCAAAAAGTTATTCGTTAAAGAAAATGAAATGTACAATAATGCGATATGTAAAAATACAGTAAAAATCACTATTTATTTCAGTTTATTTATTTCTTTTAAATAAACTATTTATAATATTGACTATCGGAACATTAATTTTATGAAACTCACATTAAAGATCGTCCATAAAAATAGCGAGTCAATTTAAAAGATGTTGAAGTTTAACTGTTTTGATCATATTGATATATTGAAAAAACACTAACTGAGAATAATGAATTCAAAGTTTGCAGTCTGAATCATTTATAGGGAAATGGATACAGTTAAAATGTTTTTCGAAAATTTTTAACTATCGCTTAGTCGGAATTTACTAAGGATGTCTAAATTCGTTTTAAGCTAAAAAGTGAAAAAATTGATATTTTCGTCATTTTTTGAAAAAAGAAGTGTTTAAAGTCCACTTAACATTTACATAAGTGAATACGTTACAGCTAATTACCAGAAAATATTTTGGAGTGTTTGGCAGTTTATCAAAGTTTAACACTGTTTTTATTTTCCCCATATCAAATGCCTCTTGACGGGTCCATGTTGTTTCCGTATCAATAATGAGTTATATCACATAGTCTTTTACGACTCTACACATTTCATTGGAATATATCTGCATGAAAACTGCCATGATAAACATAGAAGTCGTTCTCTAGAAAGTAAATCCGTTATGTAATAAATCTTCCATAATCAACGTGCTTCCCAATTACTAGATCTATGATAATACCCCAAACTATAGTTTCTAAAACTATCCCAATTACTGGTGAAAAGAGTAACGATTGCTACCTTATAGTAAACCACAAACTAGGGTAGATGTAGATATTAATAAAGTCTTGCAACGAAACCAATCACTTATGTTAAAGTACACTGAATAAAATAGGTCAATCAGTATGAAGTTTTTTTATAGAGGATTTACGCATTTGGTAATTAATGAGTCTTAATTGTATGGCTTGAAACTATTTGTAGCATGATCCACTGAACCATCTTTATTTCAATATATGTGTTTTCTGTTTAAGGTTAAGTGAAATAAATTTGGAGATTTTTTATGCTTTTGAGTTCCAAATTTTAAAAGAGGAAAGAAAATAAAAGTTGCAAAACTTTGCATGGGTTTACTAGTAATAATTAAATATTTGTGCTACATTTTACATTTAAAATAATTTTAATTATGAATTTAAATACATTATTTTCCCAGATATAAAAATAGGAGTCATTATATTCCAACACAACAAAATGTATGTGTATTTTTCTTATTAAAAATGCAACATGGATATCAGTGTCTACATCGCATAAAGATTTGTTTTTATCGTTTCGTATATCTGCGCTTGACACGTCTGAAATATACGAGTCTGAGTCATCCATATTAATAAATACCAATTTCAACTTACCAAACGCATTTATACGATATTTCACAAGAAGATTCCATTCGATTTGTGAGTTGAGATTTTTTTGTACGATCCATTTATCATTTGCTTCTGGAATGCATGTAGAAGCAGAGTGAGATCTACAATAAGGTCAAGAATAGTGATTTTTTTTAGATTAATATTAGAAACGGGATAGTAATAGTTTCAAAAACTGTTAACGGATACCTCTTTCGAGACATCTGCTTCTTGTATACGTGTTAAAGGTGAAAGAAGAATTTGTATCTATGTGAAAAATAAAACTATTATCATATTCATTTGGAAAAATACAATATTATACTTTGCCTGCCAACACCAACGAAATTTATATGGATTATTTGTTAATAATCACTTACTGTATCTTATAATTTAACCTTTTGGATTTTATGTTGCAATGCACTTATCGTTTCTTAAATGCACACTGAGGCAGATAAAAATGTCCCAGAAGACTATAATATCATAATTTTTGTGTGATAAATGTTTTAAATTAGTGACTGCAACGGAGTATTCTTTTAAAAATCTGTTTTTCTGGTTTTAAAGCGTAAAGCAAATACAATATTTATCACTTATTATAAGCATCATCAAGTGCATATTTCTATATATTATACTGTAATGAACTGAAATATCATTGAATTACAGACAGACAGTGCTATCGTAAAAAGGTGCTGCTGCTGCTTCATTTCTGCACGTATGGGGACACTGAAATGTAATATATGTAACTGAATGTATAGGCATTTCTAAACGACTGTGAAAAGCTACATGATATGAAATATTTGCGATTTAGACACATTTTATTGAAGTCAAATACTCGGTGCCCCACACTTGGGACATTCAATTTCAGGTAGAACAACAATGCCGTTTTTTCGTTCACAGTATCACGAATTGGGTGAGACTACATGGATACGGGAAAAATAGTAATAAATCGGATAATTTACAATGAATAGATATGTTTGAATGAAATTGAGCTTCTACGATTCAGCTGTGTCTTATGCAGCCATTGACCTTAGCTGTGGCGACAATAGAATTGAATGAAATGATAATACAGATAGTGAAAAAGAAGGCTGTGCAATGCAATATTCGCTCTACCAAATGGACAATTCAATTCAATTCAATTCAACCAAGAAGGGAGGCCTACCATATGGCTTAAGCTCTACAAGCCCTGGTCAGCAAGTTTATTTAAAAAAAATTACAAATTACAAATTACAAATTACAAATGAGGCCATTAGGCTTTTGTATAATTACATTACAATAGGTTCACATTTGGCTGAGTTTTTGTAAGTTCATAAGAGTTTATGATTTAGAGTTCTCATTGAATGTTTAAGTCCTATTTACACTTTTGATTGTTATGAATAAGATAAGTTCATCAGAGTTTATGATTTAAAGTTCACAATGAATGGTGGTAGTCAGATGATATTTTAAATTCTATTTACACTGTTGATTGTTTATGATGAAGAATTCACTATCGATGAGGGATGTTTGATGAAGGCGTAATATTCTTTTTATACTGTTGAGGATTATTTTCAAGAGCTTACGGTGGATGTTGGGGATTTGGTGGAAACTTAGAGTTTTGGTTATGCTTTTGAAAGATGGTTCGATTTTTTCTTTTGAGTATTTGGGAGATCGTTGATTAGTCTTCCTTGTCCGTGGAGAAGTCCACTGGTGGGATTTGGAACAGATGTTGATTCTACCAAATGAACAACAGAAGAAGAATATGCCCTAAAATACCACATGTCACTGGACTCTTCAATGCACAATGTCTTGCATGAACCAGATAAAACCGTGACCCATTGAAATTCATAACCGTGCAATGTGAATTGATAAGTCTCTACTACGATTTTACCACGACGATTTTAGGCTGAAAATGTGGCATCAGATTCATAGAATCATACATCTAGCATGCCACGTTGTAAGTATAGAAGGTAATGGTGGCTATTCATCGATGGCTGGAGGTGTTATTTTGTCATAAAAATTGAGTCATTGGACATATGTAGAAAGCACCTGATATGTCTCTAACTATGTAGATCATAATTTGGGTAACCACTTTCACATTTTTACGCTTTCTGCCAACGGGGAATAAATGAAACTTCAAGCAGGATAAATGTTCCTGCCAAATGTCTTGAAGGTAATCTCCTGGTTCAAGGATACCTGGTTCAATATGTTAGAATTCCACTAAAGTCAACTTACTGAAATGCATTTAAGAGTTCTGGATTTAAATACCTTTACATACCATTGGCATATTTATAAAAAGTGTGTACAAGACGTCATCTCACACTAGTTTCTTTAACTGATTTATGAGAATTCATAGCATATGTTTCACATTCCTAGGCTTGACAAATTACCCGTAAACTAATTAAAACATCCCCCGTTTTGTTCTAGCCATTATAAAGCCAGATGAGCAGCATTTCGTTTCTAACCAGATGTTTCTAATTCCGTGATACTTAAGTATGTCAATATCCTAATCTCCGAAATATAATGTTTCAATTACAGATTACCATGTCTTAGAATTTGTATTGAAGTTACGAAGAATGTCAATAATATTGTTTTTCTAGATTTTCATTTTTGAATTTAAATAGAAGTTGTTGCACAATTTACATATTGAAATAAACAAAGAAGTATTCTTTCAAAAAGAAATGTTTACTCTAAGAAATTTGCATTTTATAAAATTGTAATTAATAATTGATGTAGTTGGCTTTTCTTTAGATTACTATCCGATATATTATATTCAAAGATCAATATTCGTATCAAAATATTAACTTTTAAATAAAATATTTTGTTCTTTATTAAGTAGATCACATGCAACTTGAAGTCTATAATTTAATATATCAATATCATGTGCCAATTTGAGTATCCTTAGTACGTAGAAAGATAGCACAACAAGAATATGTGTTACTCTATATTTCTTAGAGTATTGTATAAATTTTGAATAAATAATGTATATTTTATATTAAATAATTGTCGTCACCTTATGTAATTTCTTACGAATTATGTAATTTCCTCGGAAACCATTAAAGATAGTAAGCTGAAGATTTTTTATTTATTTTCGAAAGAATAATTTTGTACAGTTTGGCGTTTGAAGCCTTGACATGCAGACTCGGTATATTTTTGTGCATATTGATTTATGAGTGTGAAGGGGATGCAAAATAGATGAACTATAGTTAATACATAATTTTCTGTTGAGATCTTGAGAAAATTGTGATTTTTGAGTATTTGGTCTTTGGAATATATAATCAAAGATATCGTAGTTAGGTGTTACAGTCATTTAACAAATGTTTGTTAAGTAACTAGATAGAAAACCTGATCAATAATATTAAAAATGGTGAATATTTGAAATGTTTTTAAATTTTTTCAACATTATATTATTACCCATGTCTATAACAACTAACAATTGCATAAAAATTGTTACTTTTTTATTTCGCACATTAAAAGACTATTTCCTTTTCGAATTAAATGTAAATTTACCAAATTATTGTTTTAAAATTTTAAAAATTAAGTTATATGCGAAAATAATTTCTAAAATATTATTAATATCATTAGTATTAATAAAATATTTAATAAAATAACTAAATTTTAATATTGTGATTAAGAATTTACTTAAATTTTATATCGTTTCAAATATAAAGAAATCTTCGTAAGTATTTTTAATTCTTGAAGAAATATGTAAAATATGTAGAAAAATTTAAATAGAGCTGACATAAGAAAGTGAAAGTTGAAGTTTCCTATATTATTATTATTATTATTATTATTATTATTATTATTATTATTAAAGAATTTGTATTTAAAATATATATGTAAATTATGAACTGTATACACATTATTTATCACATTTCTGAAAGTAATCTTTTTTAAAAGCCAATGTATTTTTTAACCAAAAATTGATAATATGTATATATTTATATATTTATCATATATTATTAACCTAGAGACATTATTTTTCATTCAGACTAAAAAAATTCCATAAATATAATTTAAAATATTTAATGAAGTAACGTCGAGAAATTATCATTTATAAAATCATAATAACATATTTTATGTGTATAAATTTGTAGTTTTTTTAAAATAAATAAATAAATTTAACAATTTAATTGAAAAAAATTGCTTCATAAATACCTATTTTGTTCTTCTTCTTGTTTAAAAAGGGTCTATTATTATAATTCGCCTCTTTTTACTTTATTCTATAGGTAATAGAAGAAAGTACCGTAATCGAAATTTTTTTCGACTTCTCGCTTTCGTCGGATTTATGCGTTTTAGGGGTAAGATAACCCGAAAAATGCGTTTTCAGAAAATATCTGTTTTTCTATTTGTCTAATGTTTCTTCTTTGTATCGTAGAAAAATGAATGAAGTAATGACTAATATTCAATCAAACTTTATATATTTGTTTTTGACTTTGGCCATCAGGTCCCAGTTGAATCTGTATATGATCTCCCGCAAGAATAGCTGACATAGCGATTCTTCTGTGACTTCTCTTTTGTATTATCGGAAAGTGTATGAAGTTGTTTATAGAATTGAATCAACTTTCATATATATGTTTTTGACTATGAACGTCAAGTCCCAGTTGATAATGGGGTTATTTCCTCCGAAGGTGCGCTGTGATAGCGATTTTTTGTGCGATTGTCTCTATTTGATAATATTTAATTGAAAAATTTATGAATATTTTTCGAATAAATTTTATATTTAGATATTATACAATATAATGCACCGAGGTTTGTATAAAAGTTTGAAGAAAATCGAACTGAAAGGGACGATGTGATAGCGAATTTCGTTCGATTTTCGGGACGGTTGTGGTAGCTGTTGAAAAATATCATACTGAATCACGCAATTGTCCAATCTAGGTTTGATTTACATATTTTTAATAAGCAAAATTTGTCACATTTTTTGATATATTACTCGTTGATTTAAACTTCATTATGAATTTTTTACCTCCCTCCCACCATGATTTTAAAACATTTATTGACAGAAAACTTGAAGTGTAATAAAGGAACGTACGCTTTCTGAAGTATTAACATGAATGAGATACAATAAATTTTCGGGATTGGCACATCCGACTAGTTTTTTCAATAATTTCAACATACATGCAAAATGGTCATATGTTTGCATGCCTTTGCACCCTACCTTTTCCTTGAATACTAAGAGCAATTAAATGTTAAATTTTGATCTAGCTGAAAAGAATATAATATTTTATCATACAAATGCTATCATATTTTAAAAACCATTTCGAGGAATGAATATATTTAAAAGAATAAATAATAGTATTTAAAAAATATCTTTTCTGTGGATTATATCTATGTTTCTGCCTTCATGTGACTGGTTTTCCAAAAAAAAAAACACCCATAAAAACAATATTTAAAACTGTTAATAATATGATACATTAAGATATCCCAATGTTATGTATTTAAGCTAAAAAGTACAGTCGAAATAAAATGAATGATTTATGGCAGCATCCTCAAAAATTTGCGTTAGAAGAATATCTGACATATTTTAAATGATTTGGTAAGGTGATAAAAATCACAGTTTTTCCATTCCTTTCATTTTCACAGCAGTTATATTTTTCTGCATAAAGGTTTAAATCTTAAAAGTTGTGATTGTAAAAAACCTGAAAATTAAATAGCCCACATTGAATATTAATAGAGCCAAGTCTGCAGAATTTTGAGATCCACTATTTCTGAATAAAAGCATTTCGTTTATTTAATGAGATAAATTTGCGGTTAAATAAGACAAAAGCGGTTTTTCGGAAATAGTGGTATTCATTAACTGTGGAATTTGCAGCTATTTATATATTTGTGATATTGTAAAGAATATTAAAAATCTCTCTATTTCATAATTTTGTGTTTCATCTTTAGTGAACATATAATGCATATATCTATAGTTCTAATTATATGAACTATAGAAATAGTATAATATATAGTATAATATAAATACACACACGCATTACACCCTTTCAAATATTCACAAAAGTTTAAAGAAAAAACTAACGTGTGTACGTTTTAACATTTTTATTGCTTTAATTATTCAGATGAATGTTTACTAGCTCTTTTATAAAACATTCTACATTTAATGTTCAATTCTAGTATAGAGAGTCGTATTGTTTGCTAAATTATATATTATTCTAAAATCTAAACTATATTAATGAATGCAGTAAAATGTCTACAAAGTACTAAGATATACATAGTTCCTTGGATATTTAAAGGATTTTCCAACGAAAATTACATTTCATATTAGTGTGTTGCACTTTTACGTGAGTAATAAAACTTGAATATTATTAAACATTCAATTAACATAAACATAGTCTGAAGACATTTCTGCAATTATAACAGCCAATAAATACAAATATATATAATACAAACTTCCGTTATTACATTGTTATAATATTCAAATTATCATATTGAATATCTAATACCATATATAATATCCACAGAATATTTCTTGTTACTTTTTTCGGTAAAAATGGCACATTCATTGAAGAAAGAATTACAGTTTAATAAATAAAATCTTTCAATAAGGCAATCGAAACATAACTAGTATTTAGTACACATTATTTATTCTAATGTTTGCTGCAAATTAAAAAAATGAAATAATGACTTAAATGAAAAAATTGCATGGAATTTGTTAATATCGAAATTTATATATATTTTTTATTTTGCGCTGAGTTACAGTATGGTCTGTGTACTAAATTATATAAGGAACAACTGTATAGTATTCTGAAAAAAAATAGCAACCAAATGTTTTTACCGTATTTACAAACTGAAACTTAAAAGTAAGTTTATGTTCTTGGAAACACCACAACAACCTCAAAATATGTGTCAAATTGAAAACTTATATGTTTCTATGGTGATGTATCTATCCTCTCTGGTGCAGTTCAACAAATGGCGCTACAAGCGCACATAAGAAAATTTACTTCAACTTCCACTCCTTGTTAATGTTATGAAAGGTGTGGCGCTACTGTTATTCCAATGCAACAAAAGAATCGACATTCTAGTTAAGTTATATATTAAAATGTTGTTTTTTTTTTTAGTCTTTACACGAATATAGGAATTTTACAACATAGCAAAACACAACCCACCTCATTGGTGACCCGGATAAAACACGCAGAAACCTTCAACAACAACAATCATCTCTTCTCAGAACCAACAGATGGCAGCACCACACAAAAATCATCCCCAGCACACAAAGCCTGTGAAATGGTCACACTCACAGCACAAAGCTTGTCGGTCACGCCGCGCATCGCACCTGCGCACGGCAGCATCACTCACAGCACAAAGCATGTAGCTCACGCTGCTCATCCCACCTGCGCACTGCAGCACGAAAGCATCACTCACGCATGCACATCGCATGACGTCTTCCTCACTGAGGATGGAGTGCGTAGCGATTTCATTTCACTTGATCAGTATAAAGCGAGTTACTAGCTAAAAGTAACTGGCTTGGCTTTTTGATTGACGCTAGCCTTCTTGCTTCCTGATCATGATATCCTTGGTGCAATTCCCACCGGCGGCAGCAAACCACCACATTTCTGTATCTCTGGTTTTTCCAATTTGAGTGTAAATTTTAAAATAACTCTTGTAAATATCACGTTATGGAAATTATTATGTGGTCAATACAAAAAGAATATTGTGTATTTATTAGCTTGTGATAATGTTTAAATTATTATGCTGCACTTTTTATATAACGAATATTGTATGCAGGTTAATACTTTGTCGATGAATTACCGCCTTATGTTATCTAACCGAGTAACATTTATATACAAAATCTGAAGTCATGAAATAAATGTCCTTAATAGAAAACTCCACAGAAGTTTCTGCTTCGATTCTAAATTGCAAACCCAAAAAATTTCAATATTCTTGGTCTTGTTCAGGATCTCATTCTACTTCAGTATGCATTCCGAAAGAGATAAATGGATACTAACAAAAATATAAAAACAAAATCTACTCTCATCGAACAAACCGAATAAAGGCAACCGATAAAGAATCAAATAAATGTATTCGGTGAGTTAAGTCTCGTGTTTATTATTCCTGTGCTATTTATCTCAGTCATGTAAAGCACAAATATACAAAAAAATAGAAATATTTCAGCAATATAGGCGTGAATTTGCATTTTGCATTTTTATGGAAATGATTAATGACATATAATTTACAACATGACATACTTTCGTAACCTAGTTCATTTAGTCTTTCAATGTAATTTTAATTATTTTAATGCTATAATATTTTAATTTAATATATCTTTAAAAAATATTTTTCAGTCAGCGACATTTCAATTTTAGAAATTTGCAATTTCGGTTTGTTCAATTAAAATACAAATTATTGCACTAGTGCCTTAAATACTGCTGAACGGTATTCATAATGATAAGATTGAATTTTTCTGAGCTTAATCTTAGGCACAATCTTTTGTGCCAGACAAAGCTAGCTTGTATGAAACACATTCAGTTTAATAGAAAACATTTATTTGAGATTTAGAAATTAAAAATTTGCGAGAGGAGGAAAGCAATAAATATTAGCAATGATAAAACAAATTTTTAATTGTAATTATCTGTTTGTTTTGTTTTAATAAAACAAGCCTTAAATGTTTCTCTGTACGAAATACACCAGAGCAACATATACCTATGAACTGCACTTGCATTAAATAGTGAACCATTGAAGCTTAAATCGGATCACGAAAGAGAAAATACTTTGCAGGAAAAAAAAACGATCGTGTTCACTGTCCTTTTGGAACAATGATCTTTATCAATAGGTGACCTGATATTAGTATATTAATTAAAAAACCCGGAAAAACTATTTAATATATTTTACAGAAAAGGGATAGAATTAAAAGGACATCACATTGTCGTATAACATTTTATCAATAAAGAAAGAAAACAAAACAGTACAGAAACGGTCTGGTCAGAATGGGACCATTAAATGTCTGCCCATCCAACTTTTTATATATCATACTGGTTGAATATTTATGAAAGAAAATTCCATATAAAAAAATTCCGTCCCCAGTCAGTCATTGCTGAACTTTCAGCGGAATTCCTGTCATTCAAGAGGTCAGTCGGACTATGTAAGTACCACCATACACTGTTAAAAATTTGCAGCAAACTGTCCAGTCATTTGACCTTTTTTATAGAAAACGGTTACATAACCATAATTTAGCGCTATTCTGGTCATTTTATTCCCCATATTATGGTCAAAATAGAGTTAAATTAGGGTTACGTAACCATTTTCTACAAAAACGGTCAAATGACTGGACAGTTTGCTGCAAATTTTTAACAGTGTAAATTTCTTTAACACTACACATACGTGGAATTTTATTCTCAAGTTTTATAAAAAATGTTTTTCACCAGAATTTTTATTTGAAATTAATTAACCTTTTTCGTCAACTTCATTTTTCTGCGATTCATACATTATTTATTATATTAAAAAATCTGGTTCGAATCAAAATAGTTCCATTTGGCATCTGTCAAATGACATGTTCGTGGTATAGTTAGTGTTTAAACTATTCCAGTAATTAAAAGTCATCAAAGCGGTTCAAACGAGGACAAGCGGGTGAGGAAAAACAGTCTTTTAAGGTTTTCCTTCAATCCACAGTGGATATCTTCAAGACAATTGTTAAGTTGTCTTGATAATGTTTTATTGGTAAAATACGAAACAATATGGTTCCTTGAATATCTAAAGCTTCGTTTTTAACACTTTCCAACCTAGTTGAAAAGTGTTTATGACTTCGGTTTGTCTGGCCGTCTGGCCGTCTGCCGTCTGGCCGTCTGGCCGTCTGCCGTCTGGCCGTCTGGCCGTCTGCCGTCTGGCCGTCTGCCGTCTGCCGTCTGTCCGTGCTCTAACTCCCGTAAATATGCTCGGATTGCCCTGCAATTTTTATATGTTATAATCATTATCTATAGCATGTTCCCTATTTCAACGGAAGTATGTAGCACTTATAGTTTTTTTACAGGGACACTCAAAAGAATTCCGTTACATTGCGGTCTATGGGGAAAAATCATTTGCGGTTTATTTCTATAATGTTTCACTATTTTAAACGCATTGAAATTTATATATATCACTAAGGTGCATTAGAAGAAGCTTAATATGGAATAGGGTGTGCATAGCACTTATACTTACTTTACAGGGACAGTCAAAAGAATTCCGTTACATTACGTCTATGGAGAAAAATCGTCTGCGCTTTATTTAAACAATGTTTCCCTATTTTAAACGCATTGAAATTTATATAAGGTTCATTACAAGAGACTTACTACAGAATATTGTGTGTATAGCAGTCATCGTTCATTTACAGGGACACACAAAAGAATTCTCTACTGTATGTTAACAATAATTCCTGGAAGTGCGTTTTAAGTTACTAAACGCGATTTTAATTTTAAATCGCTTTTTGTCTATTACGTGGTGTGTATAAATTCTTTAGATCCTATACAGGGAAGCACAAAAGTTCGGGAAAACATTTCCGTATTATTTAACTCCATACGGAGAATTTTAAACTGTGCTACGTGTTTCCTAACTGAACTAAAATTTAGCATCCTATGTAGTATATATACAAATCTATAGATCCTATACAGGGCTGAATAAAAGTATTTGGATTACTTAGATGTTATCTTTTAGCTTATTGAAGAGTATGATTCGTAAAATTATTTTGGAAGCGTTGGAAAGTGTTACATAATCTATGCTTGACATATGATTTTTCGTTCTTGTTAAAAATAACTAGGGCATTCAACCCGGGCTTCCCGGGATAGAAAATATATTTGGAAGCCATTCTTTTTTTTATTATTATTGAAAAGTCTAATAGATTTTGTACATTTAATAGATTTTTTAGATTTCCCCCTAACAATAAAAAAGAGCACTTTTATATGAAATGTCAATTATATGTTCAAATAAAATTATGAAATTTTTATTAAAAGCAATAATATCGTATTGGACTCGTGTCGGAAGTTAATAGCCGAAGAAATCGCTAGAAATATTGTTATCTACAGCAGTTTTTTTTATTCTGATAATTTCAGTGGTTTTAAGCGCTTATTTCCAAATTCGCTTATAATTGTTAAATTTGTGTTTTATTTATACTATTTTATTTATTGCTTAATGAAGATTTAATTTCGTTACGGCATATTAGCTAGAAACAAATGGTGAACTTTTTTATATTGTTTAAAGTGAAAACGGATTCATATTTTGTATCCGTCTGTAAGCGATAGAGATATATTAAAAAAAATAATAATGCTTGAAATTTAATTTAAATGCTATAATAAATGAGTAAATTGCGATACAGTTTTTAAACAAATTGCATTTGAAAGTAGATTCCGATGTAAAAATTGAAAATATGCGATGTTTAGAAATTTAAAAAAAAATTGCAGTAGCAAAAATCGCAAAACCGAAATTTTATTGTCAAGTGTTGCCATTCGCAAAATGACGTCAGAGTTACGCACGTACACGTGTCCTTTATAATATAGATATATATTAGCAAACTGTTCGAAAACTGAGTTTTAATATTTTAAGAAAACGAAGAATACCAAATCTTTCCCAAAATTTTAAGATTTTTCCATTTTTTTTTCTTCAAATTTTATTTTCAAACCCATTTTTTACCTTATGGATTTACTCATGCATAAAACTGAATATATTAAAAATGGAAAAAAAAAACAGATATTTGAAACATATAAGCTGTTTATCATGGTGTTGCCTGTGTTTTATATTTAACTGTAATAAAATTTAATTAGAGTGGTGAAAAGCATTAAATTGTACTATGTATTAAATTTTATTTACAGATTTTATACACTTTAGTGGTTATCAGTGATGACACTGTGTAACAGAATTTTATATGTCTTTCACTAACTGAAAAACGTCGTAAAAATGTGGATAAAATTTAATGGCGAAGTCTTGCACTACAAAGACGGTTCTTAAATTGAAATTTTTGTTTGCGAAAACTTTCCGCTTGAGGGTCCTTTTTAGAAGTACATTATCTGCGCATTTTGGACCTATTCTCAGTTGTATTGTTTTGCTTCTTTTTTCATGTTTAAAAAAAACTTTTGGTTGTTAAATTTTATTATATATTTAATATGTGCTATCAAACACATAATGAAATAACTCTGGAATCTATTTTCTTCAAAATAAAATATTTTTAGTATGAAAACGAATAATAAAATTTCAATAATAGATTTTTGAAACTTCCAAGGATGAAACTGATTATGTGAAGATGTTACTTTATATTCAGTAGTTTTTAGGATTATATTTTAAAACACCAGAATAAGGTTTATTTTACACTGTTCCCGTGATATTGTGTATATGCATTTGAAATAAATTATTACACGCATCAGAATTTATTTCACATTAAAAAAATAATTTGTGTTTAGAAAACAGAAAGTAAATTATGAATTTAAAACGTATTTCCGATTCAGAAATTTACTTTTAATTTTATATTTTTATGAATTTTCTGAATCGTTACTTGGATAACTAATGGCATTTTATATTATTCTAATTCTTATAATAATAATGATATCAATGAGACTGATAATGTTATCATTGAAGTGATTTTCCTTTAGTTTATGCATATGCAGTTATTTACTTAGGAATTATTCATTCGTACGTAATTTCGCTTGCATTGAAAATGGTAGCAATTTCAATGGTGTTGCAGTACACTTTAAAAGACAACATTTTGCGACAATAGCAAAGCCTTAGCGAAATGAAATGTATGTTCTAAATGACAACTTTATATCAAAACACTGAATAAAGACTTTTCAATTCTGGGAAATTACGAATAGTCGCACAGTAATTTAGACGGTTTCTATTAAAAAGTTGATTGAGGCTTGATTCTGTTATCACGAGAAGATGTGCTGTTTTATTTAATTCATCTACGGTTGTTTCCTTAGAAAACAATCTATAACATGTCGCAAGACCTAGGACAATTGGATGTATTTTCAATTCTATAATTTCAAGCGAATACAATATAGCCTTACATTAAGATTGGTAGCAGTGTCAGACAATGTTTCAGTGCATGTGACAGTACAATGTTTACAGATAATATCAAAGTTTCAAGTAAATGCGACGCAAACACTGAATGTCACAATTTGTTTTATTGAAACGCGTGGTTTTAATGGTATGTAAAATAAGAACATTTTGAACTGTTCCAAAGAGTCGAAGTAACAATGCAACAAATGAATAAGATTCTGTTAAATATTTAGTTTAATGAACCTATTTTAATCAAACTGTCCATTAGATTAAAAACGCTTTTTTTAGATTTTCATTATAAACCATAGAGGTATTGCGGCAGCAAATATTATTATTTTATGAATAACTGCTTTTTTTTATAAAACGAGAAAGAAGAATAATGCGTCATGCATAGGTTATGAAACACATTTAGATCACTGAAACGAAATATCAACGTTTAATAATATGAAAGATGGTGATGTATATTGTATAAGTAGTCAATTTGGAAAACGCATAACACATTTAGAAACTCAGCTTCATCAATTTGCCTCCGTAGTTAAAAAATATAAGAATTATTTTGTGCACTCCTGTATATTATCTACATATTTGTATATACGTTACATAGAATGCAAAAATTTAGTTCAGTATAGAAACGTATAACACAATTGAAAATTCCCCTTGAACAATTTCCGTTGATAAGCGGAAATGTACTCGAATTCTTATGTGCAGCCGTGTACATAATCTATAGAATTTATACACACCATGTACTATGCAAAATATTAGTTAAATTTAAAAGCACATACTATAATTGAAAATGCAAATTTTGCTCATAGACAGTACTGTAGCCGAAGGGTCCCTGTAAATGAAGATAAATGATACGCACACTACATTATATAGCAAGCATCTTGTAGTGCACTTGAGTGATGTACATCAATTTCATTATCTTTGAAGTAGTGTAACATCATTAAAAAACGTAATGCAACAGAATTGCGTGTCCCTGTAAACAAATTATAAATGCTACACGCTCCATTTTCAATAGCGAGCGTGCCATAATAAATCTAAATAGCATATATCAGTTACATGGCAATACGAATATACTGATGCAAGGTAAGTATGGAAAGTCTGACAGATACACAAACGGCTTACAGACAAACGGATTCATAAACACTTTTCAACTACGTTGGAAAATGTTTCAAAAAAATCATTTTCAATGTCTTTTGTAATTATCAAATTGGTATACAGATGTCAAAATAAAATAAATAAACAAACGATTGCGTTTTTTGAAAACACAAAGAAAAATAAATATAAATTGCACTACGCAAAATATATGTATAAGATCCAGTCGTACGTGATCCTTTCTGATTCCGTATAAGTGATTCTCTAAGACATTTTTCAAAGATGTTGGATTTCTGGAAGGACAACAAAATAAATGCGTGTAAATTAGACACATTTCTTCAAACTCAAATTTTAGTGTATGGTTTTGCACTTCACCATACTACTTGGTATCATGTAAAATGTTTGTATAGAGACTTACATAGTAACTAAAACTTGTTTTTACTTGTTAATGGTATTTTTGAAGTCTAAGTAATCAAAACTTGAATTTAAAAGCAAATAAGTTATTTTCCCTTTAATTTACTAATTTTATATTTAAGAAACATTATGCGAAAATCCTATATATATATTTAAACTAATTTGTTCATTTAAATTTTTAAATTATGTGGGAGGCTCAACATTCATTCTCTAATAAAATCTAATGATATATTTTCTAAAATATAATTTACATAATTAAAGAAATAAATATAATCAAAATTTTAGAACTTCACACAATAACTCTAATTAACTTTTCACAAAACATTATATTACGATTATTTATTCAAGGATATTTTAGTCTTGTAATCATTCATATGGCATAACTTTATTATAATCATATGTTAAAAACTGTTGTTATACAAAAGGGGAAAAACTTCTAAATAACACCGTAAAAAAAGAAATTCAGAACGCGTTTCAAATGTACTTTGTCTTTCTTCATCAGCCACAAAGAAGACGTGTTACCATTTTAAAATCACGAATAAGACTCACCTTTAATAACAGAATAAATTTCCCAATATATTACATGCTGAAATATTTTAAATATATATGAGGAAAGACAATTCATCTTACAAATATACACGTATTTCTTCTGAGAAAAATTATTTTTTTATAATCCTAGTTTTATTTATTAATTCTTTAGAGACATCAGAAAACAAATATCGTCCAACTTCTGTCAACACCGAATGAAAAAGAAAATATGTTCCGGAGCAAAAGATTAATAACAAAGCAGACTTTAAGAAAAGGTACATGTTCTTGGCAAAGATTAAAGAGAAACTTTAGATGGCGCCGAAAATATCACTCAAACACTGCTTTGAGCCATATGTAATTTGTTAAATGTTAAAAAGAAAGCGAATACTGACTTGGGAATCGTAATTTTTTACGGTCTGAAATTACTTTCTCTAGCTTCGAGAAGATAAATTTTCTTTCCAAGTGCCAGTTTGCTGTTATAGAAATCTTTATTGAATTATAACTCACTCTTGTATTTTTTAGCAAGTGTAGAATTTCTAATAGTTAATTCTGTATGCGCATCCATTTTCTATTTTAAATAAGTATGTTACGCTGAATTAAAAATGACAAGAACGATGTTAATGGTAGTTACCATAATTTGTCAAGTAAATTAAAATTATACTGGCTGTTGGAAATATATTATTAAATTATAACCTCTGAAAAATTGTATTTAATAAGCATAGAAATTCGAAGAATTATTCATATGTTATCGTATTTTAAATATAAGTACAACGATAAATAATTTAAAAAAAGATTTAAATGCTGTTAATGGGAGTTATTTAATGACATTGATGGCAGTTGTATATATATATATATATATACAAGTAATTTAATAAGTCTCATTTCCAATTAAAATATATCTTTGAATTAAAATTTAAATGAAATACAGGGTCATGAAAAATCGAAGAGTGTGAAAAATATTATTACATATATCTCAGCAACTAATTATCCGATCGACCACATTCTTTATGTAACATTTATGTTTTTTATTGTATTTTATATTCATTGTATAGTATAATATATTAAAATAAACAATTTCGAAAATTTTTATATACCTTTTATCAGAACGAATATTTCGAGAGTCCGAAAAAAATAGTTCCGTATAATCGATTTACTGAAATTCAATAAACTTCTTCCCATTATAACATACTAAGTACATACCAAATTTCAAGGCTCTATCTCAATTTGTTCGGGAGATAGAGCGTTTACAGACAAACACACAGACACACAGACAGACGGACGGCAATTTTTTTTCTAAAAATTTGTTTTTCGGAATCTCCAGTGTCTGAAACATGTAGAAAACGTCAATTTTTTTTTCGATTTTCAGAACGATTACAAGACTTACCCTATACTACGTATGATGGTAAGTAATATGTTACGGTAAGGGTACCTCAAAGTCCATTGTTTTCCATCGGAAGGAACAGGTAAGGGGTAAAGGTTAGTAGAGTAGGCTTTCCGGCTTGCGATACATCAGCCGGTTACTGGAACGGATGCCTACATTTTTTCTAAAAGAAAATGTCTGTTTTTTTCTGACCATAGGTGATGTAAGAGACTGATGGACAAAGTAAAGGTTGTTATTATTTTTTTCTATGTGCTTTTTGGGAAAGAAAAGGAAGTTGGAAATGTTTATCATTTGGTAAAAAAATAGAGGCTGCACGAAATCAAACCGATTTTCTTTCATTAGACTTACTTTTTTTAAGAGACTTTATTCCTTCCTAACCGAGTCTGTCAAGATTTTTCTTTCTTTTCTTTTTCTCTTTCTTCCTCCCTCTCTCTCTTTTGTAGGAGAGAAAAAAACATTAACGATTTTTCTTTGTTAATGGAGTATTTAGAAATGTATTTTGATTAAAATAAAATTAAAGGGAAATATTTTTTTTCCTTTATAAAGCCTCAAAATTGTGATATTTCGGTCCCCTTATTCTTTCTAAAATACATTATTTATTTATTTATTTATTTATATTTACTCAGTCTTCATTTGAGTGCAATTGTCTAAAAATGTTTATTAATATTATACTTCCACATTTCATGGCTTGCGATTATTAAAAAAAAAATCACGAAAAGATGTAAGTAATATTCTTTTAAAATAACTTTAATTGTAGGATATTGTTGTCATTTTTCGTAGAAAAGGAATTGGGCGTGGCCGAGTCAGGCTTTTTATCATGTACTTTAATCGTGCCTGGCCGGGCCATAAATTGTGAAAACATAAATGAGTTGGATCAAGCCAAGGTTGTTTTCATTCATGCCGGACCGAACCCGAGTACGTGGTTACCTCTACATGGAATTTATTAGGGCAATGGAGTGAAATTCTGATCAAATATGAGTCTTTGGACATAGTCAAAGTATATCAAGGAATATTTTGAAAAATTTCCTCATTTTTAGGGTGTGATGCAAGACCATATCAAAGAATGTATAAAGGTATTAGAGACAGCATTTTCCATGATGATGGTTTCCAGAGCATAGGAAATTTCTACGTGGATCGGGTTGTATCCGACCCGCACTCAAAAATCCTACTTGACGTCAACACGAACCTCACAGAGCTCGATTAAAACCAACCCGAAATCAGAAAGCAAGAAAATTTAATCACTTTTCAATTTACTATTATAGAAAAACAGTCTTCAATTTCACCTCTAATGTTATTTTTTTATTTCATGTTAAAAATTAAGTATATATATATATATACCGGGTATAGTGCTGCGCAAGTCAGGTTAAACCTGCTCCGAGCCGGCAAATTCTATTCCAATTCAACCTGCATCTCGACCTAATTCCGACAAATAAGAAAAAAAGGAAAAAATAATTCTTCCATACAGAACCCGACTCGAACCCGACAAAAACGTTTACGTGGATCCAAAAAATATATATATCCACATTTTAATGCAGTTATGGAAAGATTGTCTATAATCCTGTCTATAATATCAGTTTTACCTTTTATGTGGAAAATTACTATGTAAAAAATTATTCGTTTTCATATTTGTCATTTGAAACGATATTCTGGACATTCTTTTCAAAAATCGGGTCAACCCGAATACGACTCAAAAGATTCAAAACTCGCAAGAATACACCTGAATTCAATCTGAAACCGTCAATCCTAGCCGAATTCGACCCAAAACGAAATTTATTATCGCCTACCTGACTCGACCTGCAGGTCAGGTAGGGTGTGGGTGGGATTGAGTTACTCGAATCGATGCAGTGCCCTAATACCGAATTATTCAAAGCAGAGGTTATCATGAGTTTCTCTCAAAGCTCTGGTGATAGAAACTTACTTCCATTATCTTTCAGATATGGTATTTATTTTACAAGCTCCTGCGCACATTTAAAAGAAAGTTTTTCACCGTCCAACTTTTTAGCTATACGTTATATTAAAAAAGAAATCTGTGCTCTGACAAGTAAAACAGCAAAAAATTCCTTTATATAAGGCATAACTAACTGAGTTATGCTACTTTGAATTTTATGAAATTTCGGAGTTTTCCGACACTAAAAAATCGTCTGTCTGTTTTTAGTTGAAAAAATTGTTAATAATATCAGCATAAAGTCTGGTCGAAAGAAGAAACAAAAATAATATTCTGGCGAAGTGTGGTGATCATAGTTGCATAATAAAAGTGTTGCTGTCTGTTATTGGTTTTATTTAACAACAAACTTAACAGAATAGTAAATTTATAAAGATAATTAGACTGAAAAAATCATAAATTTCAGGAGAGCTGCCAAGATGCACCATATTCGAGATACAAATTATTCCAACTAAAAAAAACAACAGTTTTCTATTAAGTTCGGGGTAAGTATTACTTCACGTTACGTAACGCCGTGAGCCGAACCCCGCCGACAGACACATGATCAAATAAATTCTCAACATTAGTATTTTGAAGAGATAAAGCCTGAAAATGCGTGCCAAATCATTTGTACACCTAATATATACGCGTATAGATGAAAATTAAGCTCAACTGGTAAACCTTCTGTTACAGTCCACAATATTTTAATATATTATAGTATGCAATATGTTATATAAGTATATAAGTATGGTATATAAGTGCAATATGTTTCAATATAATTTATGGAATTTTTATTGCCTATCTTAGAGTAATTAAAATTTCAGTACAATAGAACGTTTTTATTTTCTTTTTTCATGCATCATGAATTTAAAAAAAAATCAATTTTCGGTCTAATAAATTATTTGTAGATAGTTTTAAACGAGTCCACCAGATTCTCCCGCTTTGAAGCTAACTATTCTACCGTTCTAATTAAAATTGAATCAATTTCATGTTACCGATAAAACTAAATTTATCGTTCGAATTTATTCCTACATCCTACGAAGGTATTGTATAATTATTTAAAATAATTAACGGATAAAATCTTATTTAATAATTAACAACGTAATATTTCCATTAGCATGCACATTTATTACAATGATAATTAAATCATTTATAATTAATATTCTATAATTCTGTTATTAATTGTCATTAGAAGGTGTTAGTTGCTACCTGAGAAAACGAATGACTGCTTTAATAAAAATAAAAACTAAAATTTTAATTTTATCGTTTTCCAGTTTCATGAATTGTAAGAATGTAATAATAATTTTCAAAAATAGTGTGGGTCTGGATTTAATAAATTCGAAGCTCGGGTGCATTCAATTCAAACATAGCATCTTATTGATATGTAATATTAAAATATTCTAAATATAATTAAAATGAAAAAAGTTACATATTTATATTTTATTTTAAATTATATTTTAAGATTTTGGTTATAAAGTTAGTTGAGGATTTTTATCATTCACAGGGATTTTTAAATTTCATTTTCTAGTTCATCTTATGCCTAAAAAGAATGTATATTTGATGTACTAGAAATTGTAAAATATTTAATGAAAACAATTATTGCTTCATACGCAAATTATTTAAACTTTTAAAAACTCAGTAAAAACTAGTTCATTAATATATAATAGTAAGATATAAGAATAATATTATTAAAAATATATTTTTAAATCTTTTAAATATATATTTAAACCATTGAATTAATTTTAATTATGTTATTACAGTTTATTATGGCATATTATGGCAGACTGGGAAATTTTTTTTTTTAAACTATACGAATTTGAAAAACATAGTATAATTAATGGATTATTTCGGAAATAAAATGAAAGATTTTTAAAGATAAAAATGACATATTTTACTTCGAAAAAAATTCATAATACTTAAAATAACTTTAATTTAATTTAATATTAAATTTCTGAATGCAGGTTTCTTATTATATTTATTAAAGTGCAAGAAAGATTTATTTTATTTATTTCGGTAAAATGCATTTTTAATTTAAATTTTTTCAATTCGTATTCCTTTCACAATGTTATTAAAATAGATTTTATTAACATGAAAATAATTTTTCCGTTTTTTGTGTATTAAGAATAAGAAAATATCTAAATTCTGTACAATAAATTAATTTTGAAAGGAATACACATTTCTTTGTTTCGTTTGAAATCACACGTATAATTTGTTAAGGCGTAGATTTAATGCCTCTTTTTAGATTTTTTAATTAACGATAATTCATAATTCTAGCTGTGAATTATTATAATAAAATTGTATTTAATTAACTAAAAATAGACTTTTTTTACGAAGAAGCAATGGAATTGTTTAATTTGCATTCATGAATTCACATTTATGATAATTAATAAAAAATATTCGTAATTAATATTCTTTATTTCACTTGCTAATGCCATTAGCACTTAATAATTGTTAACTCTGAAAACTAATAAGAGTTCTGTTAAAAAAATACTTAATGACTAATTTCTTTTGGAAATTCCATATTTAGTATTTTATATTTCTATAAATATTAGAACTGTGGGATGTCATGAAACTATTCATAATGTTATTTATTTTGAAATAATTTACCTAGCAGTATATAATAAATGAATTACATTTAATTATAATTCATTTGTATGTCGTATTAAAATATATATTTTTTAAAAAAATGAATGATTATTTTTTTTTCTAATTGAAATTTTTATTCATATTTACAACATTTTTTATTTTGTTTTTGTAATTATCAAACATTTATTGATATTTGTTTTTTCGGAGAACACATTTTTATGAACATAAAGAACATTTTATTTTATTTTATGCCTTCTAGTTAACAACAAACTAGGAATTGCTAAACGAATGATGAATAAAAAGTGAGTTTCTGAACTGCTTTCTAAAGAAATTATCTCTTTTACGTGTTAAAATATCCCAATTGAGCGAGAAAGTGTCAGGCCAGAAATCGAAACCGGACATCTGATTTAACGCTCGAAAGGTTTACCAACTGAGCTGTCTTAGGAGACTCTGGTTGATTAGTTAGTTGATTACGGACGCTACGGTCATCTTTTGAGCACGAGGGCAAAACAAACCGTGGCCACCGTTTAGAATATAATCCGACCCACAATGGGAAATTCTGCACGACACATTTCTTTCACAAACATATAACTCCATAATTCCATTAAAACACTAACACCAATATTAAGCAGCTCAGCAGATTAAGCATGCACTAGATTAACACTTAACAGATTAATCCATAATTAGTGAAAATTCATTTATCAAAGATTTATACGATTGAGCTGGTTTATATTGTAGAGCAGTTATTGATTAAAGATCGGTTACTAATGATGGTTATTATTGACGGTTATTAATAATCGGTTATTAAAGCGTTATCTGAGTGAACGATGTCGTCCAGAATTGGCTAGGATAGTTAAGTTGTTTGTTAAGCAAAATGTCCTGGATTCAATTGTTTGACGCTTTTACACTCGGTTGGAAAATTCCAAGATCTTCTATTTCTCGTTCAATCAGTACGATTGCGATACAACACTAATAAAAGTATATGTTACTTTCCCAAGGCTATGTAACTTCTGAGAGGTTCCTCGATCTATCCGGAGTTTTCCGTGATTTTATTTCTACGATCTTTGCATAAATTACGATAATACGATTCTTGGGTTACGTTCCCTTAGAAAATCCCTAACGGATGGCGATACTTTCTTCTGCCAACATTTCTCGTACATATAAGTGACCGTAACAAAACACCATCACTACCATTGAAGATTTTTTATACTGGGTTATTAATATCTACACTGCAAATAAAAATCCGTGAAAAAAACGGAAAATGTACTGGCAGCAAAGTTGCCTTCGCCCGTTTATGTATCCCCCCCCTTCCACTGTTTTCAAGATGGGAAATTTCCGCTATGTTTTTAGAAGTAAATATGAGTAACAGAGCAGTACTAAAAACAATCTACGCATAATATTTATATATACTTATGCACATTTATACGAACAGGTATTTATTTTGCATATTATCTGACGCTTTTTTAAACGCCTTGCCCGCCTCATAATTGTAACCTCCGTAGTCGCCAACAGCAGATTGCTCTGACCCCTTCACCATCTGGCCATCTTTAATGTCTTAATTATAGGCTAAAATGTCAATTACGTAAATTTAACTGGATATTTCTGTTTTGTCTCAACTGAAATATAACACTTCTCATTGTCTGACATGAATTTTTGTTTTTAACGTTTCACGAATAAAGATAAAAACGTTTAAAGTTCAGTTTCTTCCAGGACAATGTACGACTTTCACTCAAAATAATAATTTTTCCGTTAAAAACAGAAATTTCACTTAAAATCAACAATCAATATATATATACATACGCAATTTTTAGTGTAAGTACTAAAATAAAGAAAACAAAATAGTGAAATATTGTCCTATTGCTTTTTTAATTCTAAATGTGATAAATGTTTTATTATATTATCTAATTTTAATTTTAATTTTAGTGGGTATTATTTTCTGAACTAACAAATTAAATTTTCTTGTGATACAAGATTTGTAACCCTAATCATTATTGACTTTTCTATATTTTTACTCTAGTAGAAAAAAAGTAATGTAGTTTCTTAAAATATCTGACATATTTCGGAAATTTTAATTATGATGTGTAATTTATTTTTTTCATAATTTAATGTTTAAATTTCTGAATGCGTGTTCTTAATATATTTTTTTTAAGTACAAGAAAATAATTATTTTATATTTATTGAAATAGAACATATTGTAAAATTAAATTTAGTGAATTTTCAATTTATATCACAAATTAATAATTTTTTTTTACACTAATAATTTTCGCTCTTGTTTTTATGCAACAGGAATAATACATTTCCAGCGTCTAAAATAGATTATGCCAGATACTTTTTTGAAGAATAAATTTTTCTTTCTTCGCTCTGAAATTATACATTCTACAGTATACTAAAGAATTTTCAATTACATTTCTTACATTTTTGTGCTAGTTACGAAATAAAACTCATTGTATGAATTATTACATTAATATTTAAAATTGTTAACAGTAAAAGCTTTTTTGATAATTAGCAACGAAATATTTTAATTTGGATTTGCATTTACGATAATGAAAAATAAATCATTTATGAATAATATTCATTATTTCCATTATTAATTCTTATTTCTAAAAATTAATACTGTTTAATAGAAATAAAATATCAATGATAATAAAATCTCATAGGTGCAGACGAAGCTTTTTACAGTGTGTTAGTCTAGATATATATTTTTTCAGATAGTATAAAATAGAGGTAAGTTTAAATAGTTTTCAATTTTACAAGCAAAAAACAACAACTAAATATATTTCTAAAGCAAAAATGTCCGACGTAATTTTTTTAGGCTTCCCCTTTTCTTTTGATGTCCAAACAACAGACCGTTAAAATTTAACTATGAATTATATATGTATATATTACGATGCTCCTAATCAACCAAGATTCGGGCTTAAATAAGACCGCCTAGAAAAATCCACGTATGTTCAGGAGCTAAAAGTGAATGAGTAACATTTTTGAAAGGGGATTAGAAACAAAATGCTTTTATTGAAATATATATATATATATATGTATTGAATAATAGCCAGTGAATTTTTATCCTGCTTTTTCTAAGCGTAAATCAACAGAGTGAAAAATGTCCCAAGCCGGGAACATTGTCGGTTTACGCTTAGAAAAAGCAGGATAAAAATTCAATGGTTATTATTCAAGGATTACAGGCGTAATTTACTGCTCAAATTGAATTAAAAATTAACTATATATGTATTATTACATAAAAATGTTTTTTTTTTTTTATACATAATCATATATCATTTCATGAAATTAGAAAGTATTTCTAAAATTAAATATAAAAAGAAAACACTGAGATAAATTTTTAACTTGTCATGTTCTTAATACTTGAAGATGTAACGATATTTAATGTAGGCATCATTCTTTTTGTAATGTCTTTCAGACGAAAGAGACCAATTTCTTTTGTTTCGATAAATTTCCAAGTTCGAGAAAACTTTTTAAATACGCCCCTAAATATGCGTCATCTTGTTTATTTTTCATACCATTGGTGACATAGCTTTTATTTTACCATGCATTTTGAAAATAATGAAGACGGTAAAAAGTTAGACGCGTTTTAGTATGATTCGGAATTTCAAAGTCTGGTTCATTAGCAGATTTTGTTGAAAACACAAACCTTTTGTTATTGTATTTTATGACATAATCCACGTCATTGAATGAAGTTGTTTCTTGGATTAATGTGGTTTTATTACTTGTGGCTTCTTAATAGCTTCTGATCCGCAAAAAATCATTTCTTCTTATACTCAAGACAAATTACAATTCTACGGCATCGCAACGCGAAACCATTGTTTACAAGAACTTTTAAAAATAATTGGAAAGCGTATATTCAAGAAAAAAATTAGTAATTCTAAACTTGTATTAACCCTTCTTTGCATGAGTTTTTCTTTTACAATTATATTTTTTTATACATATATTAAATATTAGACACCAGAAATTTTAAGATAGATTTTTAACTTTGTTCAGCAACATAGTTCATGGGAAATTTGCTGGGTTAATATTTCTATGTAAATATAGTGGTGGCGAAGAAGTTGATTTATTTATTAAAAGTGAAATAAGCAGTGATCGAAATTTACATCACTATGCAATTAAGTGTTAAGAGTCTTTCTGAAAGGAAGACTTGCTATATAAAAGTTTTGCAGAAGTCAAATATCTGTGATTTATGTTGATACCGTTTACTATATTTTAAATAAAAAAAGCAGCGATGTCAACAATGTAAATTTGATTTCCCAACTTAAAATCTTAAGAAACTGACGAAAAATATAGATCTTTAAAATACTAGTATATTTTTAAGACCATTTTTTTAAAATTCTACGAAGCTGTGTTCCTATACAATACAAAGTTTGTTTTCAACACATTTTACGGTGTGTCAAATACATGTTACATGTACAAAACATTTTTACATAATGCATTTGGAAAATATATTTTTTTAAGTTAATTTTTTTATTTACGATTGTTAAAATATCATTCTGTAATTATTCGAAAATTTTATCTTCAAGAATTAGGGTTGGACGATATGTTTTGAGCAAGTTGTGATAAGTTTTCATTTTAGTTTTAATTTAAATTTACATTTAAAATTTAGCGCGAAAATGTAGCAAAATATTAAAAATAAATGAAAATAAATTGATTTTATGAACTTCTTCTTATATACATTATTCAATATATATTTAAATAATCAAATACAATAATGATAATTTTAAATTAATATTATTATTCTCAAACACCATTTCTTGTTTGAATGCAATGCACTCAATTTGTTTAATTAATTATATATTTTGTTCTAATGTATTATTCCATTCTTCCACCATATATATATATATATATATATATATGGTGGAAGAATGGAATAATACATTAGATATATATATATATATACAAAGAGATAAATAAATTTTTCTGTATACTTATTTCAGCAATGAAACGTAAATAATATTTATAGATAAAAATAATTGACATATAAAAAAATAATTATAGCACTCATTTATCTTTAATTTAATTTAATTTTTAAATTATCGAATGAAACTTCATACTCGTATTTATCAAAGTACAAGAAGGAAATTTCTTTTTATTTATATAGATAAAATATATTATTTTAAAATTAAATTTAGTGAATTTTTAATTCTTATCACAAAGTAATTAAAATATATTTTATAAAAATATTATTTAATACCCTATTATCATGCATTAATAATAATAAATTTCTCATCTTTTTTCTAAAAATTATCCTTTGATAATTATAAAAGAACTCTCCATTTTTTCTCCGATTTAAAATAATACATCTTACTGCACCGATGAAAATTCAATGCCATTTCTTTGTTATTTTATATTCCCAATAAAATAAAAATTATTGTACATGATATCACATTAATATTTTAATTAATTAACCGAAATAGCTTTTTTCCTAATAGTTAAACTGTAAAAAATATAATTCACGTTTCCATTCTCGTCATTGTATATTTATATTGAATATTGTTTTTACAATTATTGAATATCATTTGCACTTTAACTGTTGCCTAAATAAAAAATGACTGCTTTTACAAAAAATACAATTTAATGATTGCATTTCGTTTTTTTATTTACCTTTTTTTTTGTTTCATATTATTAGTAATTGTAGAAACGTAGAATGTTATAAAAATACTTGGTGTCCCCCAAATTTTTTTTTCACATTTCAACAAGAATTGAAAATTATGCGTTAAGCATAGATTATTAAACAATTTCCAATACATTAAGAATACTGTAACAAAACTTCAGCGTTTCATAAGGTGAAAAATGATGTCTAAGTGAATAATGTGAAAAACGTGCAACACATTTGAACACACAATTTAAGTAAGTACGATCTATAGCTAGAAAAATATCTGCATTATTTTGGGAGTCCTGTATATGATCTAGAAATTGGTATGTATAGTACTTAATCTGCAAAAAATTAGTTCAGTTAGGTAACGTATAGCACAGATGAAAATACACCTTCAGCAATTTCCGTCAATAAAGATACTCGAATTGTTTCGTGCAGCCCTGTAAATTATCTATAGAATTTATACATGCCAACTAATAACCAAAAAATGAGTTAAATTTAGAAACGCATACCACAACTGAAAATGCACTTTCTGTAATTATTGGTCAAAGGCAGTACTATACCTAAATTAGTTTATCTGCCCCTGTAAAATAAGAATAAATGCTTTGCACAGCATAATCTACTGTAATAATCGAGAAGTGCATCTCAGTGATGTATAACAATTTAATTATGATAAAATATAGATAAAATGCTTAAGTGATGTGATATTATAATTATCAATTAAGCATTTGATCTCTATTTTAATTATAATTAGTGATCGTATTCTGTGATTTTGTAATTTCATTATGTTTGAAATAGTGTGATATCAGTAAAATACTCTTCAAGCGATTCTTCCCATGGCAGTGTAAGTATATTGTCGCGAGTTAAAGCAACGGCAGACAAACGGCAAAGGGTAGATATATAAGGAGCAGACGACAAAGAGACAAACCGAATTCATACACGCTTTTCAAGTATGTTGGAAATCGTTAAAACTAATATAATTTTAACAAATTTTCGTATCGGTGTGTAGTTAACACTACGAAACTTCTCAAAGAGTTAAAAAATTTTGTTGGAAAATAAAACAAAAACTACAGAATTTCACCAATTTGTACCGCTGTTAAAATATACGATACATATATCTCTCTATATTTAAAAAAAAGGAACCACCGCCGCGGCCGCGGCCGCCGCTGTCAATTAAGATTTTGTGCCTTAAAGTATTTCTGGACTAATATCCAGAAAACTATTGCATATAAAAATTTAAAAATTGGCAGTTATATAAAGAAATGTTCGATAAACACGCTGAAGCACACAGTTTTTAAATCGAAGAATTATTTTAAGAGATATTTAAAATCAAAGTTGGTCAAAACAGTTTTTTGAAAAAAGTTTTATAGGAACGAAAACTATGCACAGGAATTTAATCAGAATTTGTAAGGATATAGTTGACAAGTTTGCGGTGTGCAGACTGCAATTATTTTTTTAATTTGAGTAATTTTTTGAGGTTATATTTCAGTTTTTTATTCAAAATTTTCATTCTTTTTATAAAGATTTATTTCATATTTAATAAAATCCATTATTTGAATGGTTGCCAATTTGTAAAACAGTGCATATAATAATATTCCCTTTCAATTGAGAAATGTTTACACGTGACTATTAAAAACAGAAAAATAACTTTAAAATAATAATTAAATGATCACGTGATAAAAACTGTCAATGTAGAAAATTACGTACTAAAAATATACTTGCGCGTGAATATTAAAACGAGAAATAATTAAATTATTAGGTGTTTTCAAAGCATTAAGTAGGGAAACTTACGTCACATTTAAAACGCTCAAATAGCAAAATTCCAAACAATTTCAATTAAAAAGTATATTTACACGAGAGATTAATTTTCGACAAATCTTCGTAAATAATATTTCCTCTTAATTAAAAACTACATTTTTACGTTTAATAATTACCTTTAAAATATCGAAATAACTAATAAATTGTTAAAATATCTTTAACAATATGGTATTTATTGTAAAAAAAAAAGTTATTGTCAAACTGGCGGTTGAAAAAAATCGCGCCAACGTGGTGCGTATATGACACTTGTGCCCAAAATTCTTCTATTTGTTTATTTGGCGTTACAGTTTGGTGATTTTTTTTTTTATGAAAATTGATCGACGGGATAGTAAAGAAGTATCAAAAAGACAAATAAACCTTGAATTAAAAATCCCTTGATGAAATAACTAATAAGTGTAACGCATCTGATGCCAACTGAATTCAACGCGACGCCACGATCATGCACGTTTGGAGTTAACACATTCGCTGCCGAGATAAAATTACCGAATTGTATTTTATTTAGATAATTCAAATTCATACTAGAAAATAGTAACAGCAATATTTAGTTAATTTAATTACAGGAATTTTGGCGATTACATGAAATAAAAATTCTTCTTTCGTAATTTCTGGTACAAATTTATAATTTTAGATTTAGGGATTCGCTGCCAATCACGCGCAAATGGGTTAAATGATATATTCTGGCGACAGTTCTTTTCTTTTTATAGAAAGTAGTCGGCGGAATGATGGAGAAGTAACCAATTTTCTATAGCATCGTTATGAAATTCTCCAATGCAGCGACATTGTTTACTTAACCATTTCACACATGTTGACTTTTAAATTTTTAATTCATTTTATTTAATCAATCAGGAAAACAGTTATTAGCTGCTTCGAAAGCAGTTGATTCGACCTTAAAATCCCTCAGTCAAAGGAAAATGAATGCAAACTCTGTTACAGCAAATCGCCACTGGTCGTTTAATTATAATACAATCTTCCGTAATCGTTTTAAAGTTGATCAAATCAGAGTGTTTTTAAATCATGCGGTGTCGGAACGGGGGTTGGCGAGCGTAGCTCGTAGGGGGCAGTGTCCCCTAGTATATTAAAAAAAGTACTCAATTGATTTATCAGGATTGCCCATCTGGTATTTCTTTGAACTTGTGAATGTAGTATAATGTAAATATATAAGCACAAAGAAATACTTGGTGTAAAATCATACTATTGTTTTATATAAGCATAGATAGAATACTTTGTTTAATTCATAAACCAAAACCAATTACAACGTTTTAACGCACAAATAGGAAAATTGGCACAAAAAACCGCATACGGCCGTTTCAAGGATGCATCGATCCCCTTCCTCAGTGCGAGAAAAAAAAGGATAAAAATGGGTTCAAAGAACCCCTCGATTATAGCCCCGAGTACTGGCTTGAATGAAAATGCCAAAGCAAGAGTTATTGCCTTACCTTATATTCATAAAATCAGTGCACAAATTTCTCGTATTCTAAAGAGGTTTAGTTTCAAAGTTGTTTTCTCACCAACCAATAAAGTTTATTTCTCCAGCCTTAGAGATCGAATTGAGATCGAGCCTTAGAGATCGAACATAATACATGGGGCATTTACAGAATTTTTTGTGAATGCGGCCTCTCTTACATTGGGCAGACGAAACATGCTCTTAGAATTAGGCTGAAAGAACACCAAAATTATGTTAAAAAGCAGGAGTGTGAGAAATCTACAATAGCTAAACATTGTTGGGATACCAACCACAGGTTTAATTATTCAGAAGCTAAAATTATCAAAAAATGTAATTCAGTTATAGATCTCGACTTTTACGAGGCTTACTTTATTCACAAACATAGTTCATCCTTGGTGAATGTTATGACCGAAAAGTACCCCTTTTCTCTCGCACGTGTGGAGGGATCCCGCGCAGTGACTCCTTTTTTCAGTTATTTCCGGTCAACTACGTCACTTCTTTGGTAAGATAAACTCTTGCTTTGGCATTTTCATTCAAGCCAGTACTCGGGGCTATACTTTGAACCCCTTTTTATCCTTTTTTTTCGCACTGAGGAAGGGGGTCGATGCATCCTTGAAACGGCCGTATGCGGTTTTTTGTGCCAATTTTCATATTTGTGCTTTACAACGGTGTAATTGGTTTTGGTTTATGAATTACTTGCTGTTACCCGTGACTTCGTTCACGCAACATTAAAAGAAGAATAAATACATTAATTAAGCAAAATATTTTACTCCCAATAATTAAAAACGTTAATAATTAACTAACTATTTATCACATTTCATAGGAGACAATACGGTATTTTTTATTATAGGGACCTTGACATAACCCAGTCTTAAAAAAGTGAAATTTTGTGCCAAATAATCGCGAAAATGAAATTGCAATCAATGCAAAAAGGAGGGCCAAATAAAATCGTGGAAATAGACGAATTGGGTAAAAACAAATGTCAATTTTACCTGTTAAACAATTTTACTTTTAACGCCTTTGTGAAACGTTTTAACAGCCATCCTTCAAAAAAAAAAAAAAAAAAACATTAATTAGAAATAGTATATGTTTTTTCTTTAAATTCAATTCTGCCTCCTTGGTTTAATATATAGTTGAAACAAATCTTGTTTTTTAAATGACAGTATATTGGATGGCAATTTTTGTTCTCCAGAAAAAATTGATTCATGAAGTTTGAATATGTGAAAATATGTTTGTATTTTTCGGATAAATTACTGAAACCAAGATTTTGTTTTCACCATCTATTCAAAGTGAAAATAAATTCTGTTTATCAGTTTTAATGAGAAAATGGTGTAAAAAATATACTGATCTGTTTTATTTCTCCTTTTTTATACACAAATATGGAGTAAGTTACTTACCGTTTTCAGAGAAACTTCGTTTAAAAAAAGGCATTTAATTTATTTTTTTTAATTCTGAGAGTTTGTGTGACATCCTCGAATCAGTTATAACCGGTATTCGCTAAACCGGTAGTAAACTAACCGGTAGTAAATCGTGTTGCGTTCAATAGTCTAGGATTAGTTGCGAAATACAAACACACGGTCAGATTTTAATATGTAAGATTCGTGTTCATTTTCCTTTTCTTAAAATTATGATGTGATTTTTAGCAGAAAACTCGGATACTCATGCGGAACGAAATAACGGATACTCAATAATCAGTATAGATAACAAAACATTTAAATTTTTCGTTATAAATATGGCGTGAAACTCATCTACTTTCTATACTTATTGATCCTTGTATTATTAATGTAAGGAATTGATTCACACTCGTTTTAAAACATATTGGAAAATTCCCATTTTATTTCAAATATGACGTCTTCTTTTTCCCCAGAGAAATACCTTTTTAATGACATAATTCTTGTTAATTTTCTTTTCCAGGCAATTAATTTCAATACTGCCATAGAGAAAATTATGTTACTTTAACGAAATAATATTAAATCTTTAGGTTTTATCAACAAAAATGGAACTATTAACATTCGTCATTTTTTTTTAGGTAATCGAGTTATTTTTTTTAGTTTTAAGTATGAAAAATCACTATTTTTCGCTATCCATGACATCATTTACGACATGGATAATTTTGCGGAGCATATTATTTACATTTGCTAACCATTTTCTTTTTAAACTTCTTTTTACTTTTTAAAATTTTAAATAAAAAACACGGTATAGTTATATTAGCCGTGCACAGACGGTAAAACGGCAAGTATTGTTACCATACAAAGAAAAAAAGTGAAGAAAAAACCCAAGATCATTTTATTTCAACAATCAAAGCATATCCGCTTTATTTTCGATAAATGACGTCATATTCGCCTGTTTCCTATGGTTACGCATATTGAAACCTTGTACTATTAACAAAAACTAAAAGAAGTACGTTTTATTTCTGATAATATTATTTAATCTTCTTAATTCTTTATTTTTTTATTTCATTTTCATTTTTTTCCGTGAAAATTTTTCAATTGAAACTAAATTGTTGAGTAAAAATTATTATTCCGGGTTTTGAATTAGTTTTGGCAACAGTATAAAGTATTAGCAACGGTAAAGTAAATTTTACCATTTTAAAATGCTATACGAAAAAATGTCCATTTATTCTCAATGAAAATAACGAAATTTTGAATTGTTAAGAAAAATATTTGAATAAAATAAACAAAAACCAGCCTATATTCATTTGAGGGTTATAATCAGCCTATATGCAAAGATACAGGATCATTAAATGCTCCATTTTGACGCTGGCTTCAGCCTAACATTTGCACACAATCAGATTTATAATATTATTGGGACTGTTTTATATATTTTCATAACAACCTTAAAAGCGCCACTTACCAGTAAAAAATGTATTCTTATTTTTCACCACAAAAAATCCGAATATGATATGTTTTTATTTTTTTTTTTTTTATTTTTTTTTTTTTTTACTTTTCCAAATTCTCGTACGATAACATAGGTCTGCAATGAAAAAATTGTCGGTAAAGTAAGTGGTGTTTTTTATAGATTTGTGGATGCTGATTATTGGAAAAATAATGAAAAAAATTTATCACGTACAGTTTCATCACAAATCACAACCAATTTTTTACGAATTTAGTATATTTTGGATCAATACTATATTACTTATATGAGTTTAACAAACATATTTATGGACTTAAAATAGTGAATTGGTGCATTAAACTACTAAACAAAAAAGAAGAAACTATTTCAATCCAGATTGTTCATCTGAATCAGTAAACTGCCTATTAAACGCAATATTGAAGACAGAGGAAACCAGTTGAAACTGGATAAGTATCTTGCTTGCACGTGTCTGTCTTCCACCCCTTTTCACTGACCTTATCTCTACTCCTCAGTCAGTGTTTTTCTTTGCTCTGTGCTGTACACATGTGTTTATACTTCTACATGTGAGTTCTAGGTTATATTAGTAATTTTTAATTCTAGTTTTTGTTGCATTAGAGAGCAACGACTTCTAGAAGATGTGTTATTTTACCGAATTATTTCTGCTATATTCCTGTAACTATACAGTGAAAAAACAACAAAGAAACATTTCGGATTTTGTAAATAATGTATGTTTCGTTTATTTTGGCTTGAAATTGGGGGATCAGGACAAGCCTTAGGCTCCGCACAAAGTTCGTTGTATTTGTGTAGAATAATTAAGGCGATGGTTTGAAGGTAATAAGCAATTTTGAGATTAAAAAGGAAACAAATGAAAGAAAAGCCTAGAAATCTTTCAAACTAGTTATTACTAGCTTTCTTGAAAACAGAAAGGACACAAATTACAAATCTATTGTAGAAGAGACGGTAAAAAATGTCAAGATTTTAGGCTGTAGTATGAGCTTAAAAGTTCATTTTTCGATTCGCACCTGGACTATTTTCCTGAAAATTTAGATACAGTTAGGGGAGAGCAAGGTGAAAGATTTCACCAGGATATAAACGAAATGGAGAGGTGATATCAAGGACGATGGAATGTCAGCATGGTAGCTGACTACTCCTATATGCTGCAAAGAAACAATCCCTGCAAAGTTCCCAAGAGGAACAGTGGCAAAAAAAGTTTTGATGTAATGAAAAAACGTTACTATAAGGACTTATAACTCTCGACAGAGATCCGATATCAAACATCCGACGTTAATTATAATGACATTTTAATCATAAAATTGAGAACAATATAGGCTGTTATGATAATATACATCATTTTTTGAATTTAAAAGTATTTTTATAGTTCTATATTTTTCCCTCTAAAAGATATTATAAATTCAGCAGTATTTTCATATAATCTAAAACATTTTTATTAGTAAAGTATTTTTATTTATAAAAATATCTACTTCTTTAAACTTGAAGTAAAACCAATATAATCTAGGTAAACGAAAAGGAGTAACCTTCACATTTAAGTATTCTGGATTGTTTCCAAAAACAAACTATACAATCATTTGATGAGAAGCGAATGCAAACTGGAATCAGTGTTTCAATGAAGCTATTATTCTCATCGACATAACAAATGATTTGTATTTTAGGAGAAATGCATTTTTTTTTATTTCTTTATATTGTTTATTGAAAATTTACATGTTGTAATGTAATTACTAAACGCATGTTCCATAAAATAAATCATGGTATGTGATTGGTTTTGGAAAATTAATTATACGTGAATAATTACTTTGCTGAGGCATGATTAATAATGTGGCTTGAGAAAACAAAAAAACTATAGGACGTTTATCAAGAAACTGTTCTTACTTTATGAGATTTAAGGACATTTTGATGGTCATGTTGTTAAAAGTATGAATTTATTTTTAAAATTTTCTTAAAGTAATTATTTCAAATAAGTAATAAATATTTTTTCAAACCTAAAAAATATAGTTATTTTTCTTTCTTATTGATTGCAGTAATATTATCTTATACAAGAGAGAAAAAATATACGAATCTTCAATTTTTATTTAACTTCTTTAAACGTGAACCAGAATTTGAGTCTATATTCAGCGCCCCTTAGACAGCATTTTAATAAACTCTGGATAAAATTATCGACAGACAGAAAGTTGTTTTTCCATGATTTTCAAATTTGGAATCCTCCAAGAAACGGGACCAGAATTCTACTATAACGCAAGGGTATTTTAAAAATAATTCCTTGCGATAAAATTTTTACATTTTTCAAACAATAAATAAAAACAATAACCGTCAGAGGTAGTAATGTATTTCAATCTTTAGATGCATTCCTGTAAATATTTTTTTGTAATATTAGTGCCATTTTCAAAAGCGAAGGTACTGTTCTCAATTTATTATTTTCAAGTTTGGCGGCAATCTGTGCTGCATATTCACAGCATTACAGATGCTAACGCATACGAAAATTCTTATGAAATGTTCTAAAAATACCAATATGCTTCAGTTTATGTTAAAATCATTTTATAATATGTGACTATTGAATTTGGTGCTCAGATGAATAAAGGACCTCATATGGATATGTATATTATTTTTTATTATTCTAATAAAATTTACCTTCGGTATAAAAAAATACATGCTACATATATTTATCGCAGAGGATTGTTGCAAAGAATAACAAAAATAGCCTTTCGATTATGTCTTCTTTACATAATAATATCTTCTTTACATTTATATTAAAACATAATGTCTTCTTTATATTTATATTAAAAAATAAGTCTTTTTTGTATGTGTGGGGGGATCGTCTCCATATTAAAAATGTGAAAACCCACACACTTTTATTGCGAACACGCAATTTTTACTTCATATCTGGAGTTTTCTTAAATTTTACCTTTAGGTTGGTTGATTTATGACGGCCCATTATCTACTCGAGAGATATAGGCCCTAGGGTGAGTGCCCTACATGGAGATCTTTATAAGGGATCCTAACCTTTATTTACGGCAAGGTTCGAAGAAAACCACGGAAAACTCCGAACGGTTAGGTCGATGAGCGCGACAGGTTTTTTGAATCCAGCACCTTCCGTCTATCAGCTTTTGAGAGCAGAAAATCTCAGCAACTTTATCTTTAGGTAGGAAACGGGACGTCCTTCGGTGAAGTATTGACGGAATTATTCAGATGTAAAATGTGGAACTCTTAATGTTAAATTTAATAGTTACAAAATAAACTGCAATATTGCTAGTTTTTTTTTGTATAAAACGAAACTATTTTTCAGAATTAGCTGTAATTTTATATTTGCATATTTAAAGATTCAAGATATTGATATATGGAAAAATCTTTAAAGATTAAAATACGTATTTTATTTTTGTCGAATATTAATTTCGAAATAGATTGTGAGATTAATATTAAAAAAATTACATTGTAATTAATAAAAAAAATTAACGTAAATCGCTTTCAAGAAGATTTAAATATGTGAATTCAAAAGTTCAGCTCATTCTGCCAAATTGTTTGTGAATAAGGATTTACAAAATACTCGCATTGTAGTTTGTATTGAAACAATTAAAAATGAATCAATTACTACGGGTTCCAAATTTTACAGGTGCATCATTTCGAAACTGCTTATACAAATGACTTACTTTTTGGTATTGGACGGTAGCGTTTACTGCAGGATTCATATATGTTGTACAAAATAACTTTTCGTAAGGAAATTTTCAAATCTTGATACAATTACAACATGGAATCGGCACCTTAACATTTTTTGTAACATACATTATAAGAAGACATAATTCTCAATCGAGTAGCTTTTTCCGTTTTACTTCGGGTTAATTTTCCGATTAAAATATTTATCGTTCTGCTACTGTAAATCGGAACCCGCTATTATATTCTGTCATAATAATATCTGTCATGTGGACTAAAAGCGATATAAAAAAATCAATTTAAAAATGAAACATGTTCTATAGAGACCTTCAAAATGTTAGACGTCAAATTAATTTTCTTTTTAATTCTCTAATGACGTCATATTATCTGCTTTCTGTATTTGCACATACTCACACTCCTTGTATTTTTGAGAAATGTTTGAAAATTTCCGTTTTATTACCAATGTGACGTCATTTTAATCTTTTTTTATCAATTGGAAAAACTTTTTATTTCATTTTTATTTTTCATGTGAAAATCTTTCAATAGGAAATTAATTATTGTGGAAAGAATTTTATTGTGGATTTTTAATTGTTGCCAACTGCTATAACGGAAAATGTTAAAATTTAATAGGAAAAGGTTGTGAGATTTTTGTTTTTTTATCTCCATATATTACAATAATACGATTTTTTCAAATTTTATAATTTTGAGCTTCATACTAGGTATTCAGCTATAAGTACACAAAATTTCTTTACTGTAAGTTATAGAGTTTCTGAGAACCGGCTCTGTGACAGACAGACAACGAAGCGGGAGTAATAGTGTTTCGTGAGATGAACGAAACCCTAAAAATTAGTTTATATGAAAATGAACGTATTCAAATTTATGCAAAAAAGCATATAAATGAATTTCTGTAAAGAATAAACTCTATTTTGTGAAGTTATTTAAATATTTAATAAATGATTATTGGTTCACATCAATTACGTATTTGATGAGCAATCACTCTTTCATGTAAAAACATTATCTGAGAATAAAATATAAACTGCATATTATGTACCATAGAATTACATTAATCGATAAAAGAAGAAAGAGAAACTCATTCATAGAAATAAATGCCAGTAAACATAAATCATATTCCCGACAATTGGCTGACGCCTCTGTGATTTGAATTTCTTCTCTTAAACAACAAAAGCTGTTTTATGAACGTTTTCATTTCAGAACCACAGCTGAAATAAATATCTCTTTCTATCCCCTTGAACTGTCGACCACAACACACGAAGAAATAGATTCTTTATAAAAGAAATCGTGCAGCCTCTATTTTCCAGTTAAATATGCTGGATTGCTGCCAAAAATAAAAGTAGAACATTACCCGATGATACAGAAAATGAGTTCCAACTATTTCTCAAATGAAACAACGAACCTGAATAACACAATAAACGACTTGGAATCCTAGTTTTGTAGGTGGGATGTTTTCCGTTCCGTTGCTGTTGTTGATTGGTAGGTTGCGTGTTGTATTAAAATAAGGATCTTGGTTTAAGATGGATGATGGGTTTTGTTTATTCGTATAATGTAATAAAAGGTGTTTAAATACTAAGTAGATTTACGATTGATCAGTAAATAGGGAAATGGGTATGATGTATTTCGTTTAATATAGTGTAATGTAAATGGAGGGTTTATTCGAAGAAATTGACTATTTGTGTATTTCTGTTAAGAAAATCTTTGGAAATACAATGAATTGCTTTAAAAGGTAAAATGCATTTCTGTTATGAAAATCTTTGGAAATAAAATGAATTGCTTTAAAAGGTGAAAAGCATTTCTGTTATGAAACGAGGTATGCAATTACTATTGCTGATATTATAAATACATAAATTCTTGTTTATCATTACTAAATAGCAAATTGTAATTAATACTACACATTCAATATGTAAATTATTTTTAAATTATTACAGTGAAAAATGTTTTTGTTAAAATACGAAAATTCTACTGATTATCGGGACGCCGCCAGTAATATTTTTGGGAAAATAAAATCCGTTAATACCAGGCAATTTTCCATGATTTTTAAATTTCCAGGCTCTACGCAAGCTAAATCTTCATTGGCTTGCTTCTAATTTCGGATTGGCTGTTGAAATTGACGGCGCAATCCATAGTTTCTAATTTCGATTGGCTGTTGAAATAGATAGACAGTGCTTTCCATAGCTTCTTTTTCTGTTTTAAGTGCATTTTTGCTATTTTTATTCTTTTTTTACATGGCTGCTTTAAGATGTGATTTACAACTACTTATAGACAGGGAGTGTAGTTGCTTGCAACTGGGTATCCCCTTGAAACGATATACTGTTTCGCCGTTTCTTAACAGATATTTTTGGAATTTTCATTTCATTAAAATAACTGTTATAGGATAGCTGAAAAAAGATTTTTTCGAGGAGTACATTACATTATATGGGGAGAAATTCTCTATTTGAGTCATACTTCTGTAAAATGACAACACTTACCGTGATGGGACCCTCACCAGGAACCTTCGGCTTTCAGCTTGTCCACGTGACCATTGAGCTATGATTACACAAGCCACTCAAATATTGTTACTTACTTTTGATAATTTTTATAAACCAAAAGAAATGGGTGAAAACATATGAAAATTTTATTAGATACAATTTTTGCATCTGAGTATAATTCTGAATATTTTACATATTTTCTTTCTATAATTTTAAATATTTGGCCTTTTTTATGTTTTGTAAAGCTAAATTAACCTGTTGCGTAATAAATTGTAGATTCTTTTGCATTTCAAGTGTACCAAGTTTTTTTTCTTCAACATGTAATTTTGAATTTTTTTTTTCTGATCATAATTATCTTAGCGAGAAATATTGAATATACGCTATTTAAAGGAAAATCTCATTGTAGCGTAGGGAAAAGGTAAAGTATATTTTTATGATAAATTATTACATTTGAGATATGTTGAACATTTTTGTCAGCGATATTGTTAAACTGAATAATTTAAAAAATATTCAAATGAAAAATAGATTTGTAGAGACAATCTATGATTAATTATCTTGTGTAAGATATATGTCAAACTTTAGTTTAAACTACTAATGAAAACGAGGCTGGAATATTTAATTTTCAATTACATCCGTCTTAAAAACAAATAATAGAAAATTATTATATTTTTAAATGCAGTAAAAATATGTTAGCTTTTTATTTAAAAAAAGCAGCAGAGAGAAATAAAGTTAAAATATTATTGAGTATGTACATGCGTACATATAGATAGCGTCATTTTTTAAAAAATTGAAAGATTTCCAATTTGAAACAAATGTTTAGCCAATATTGGCGTATTATTCAAAATTGTTCATACGTAAAGCCAATATTGACGTTTCAGTTGAACTATATCCAATTTAAAGCTCATATTTCTGTAAATTGTGCATTTCGCTAAAAATAATATTTGCCATGGAAAGCAACTGTGTGACATAATCCTTTGGAAATATTTTGAACATAAAGAGCATATTTGTGCAATCAATGGCCATATTTACAATGTAAAAAAGTATATACCGCAATCAATTGTTTCGCAGTCCCAAAAACAGCGATTTCTGTACGCAAATCCTCTAAAAGTCATTTAATGAAAATCTAGGGTTTTAAAAGCAATATTTAAATATTCCTTAAAATGTGCCGAGAGATTCCTGTATTTTTTGATTTTGTAATCTTAAAATGTCAATTACGAAAATTATAGTGTTTTAATTAAACTGTTCTGTAAAATTTTCCGGAAAATATCCTGTATTTTTACGGATTTTTTTTTTTTTTACAGTGTATATTTGAAAGCCGAAATAGATACTATTCATTCCCCGAAGGTGTAGACAATGAATTTCTCAAATAAAACAATTAAAATTCAACAATACAATACATAATTCGAAATTCTAGTTTTGTCGGTGGGATGTTTCTGTTTTAAAGATGTTCTTGAATGGTACGATACCTGTTGTATTGGAATAGGAATCTAGGTTTAGAATTTTTGATGTGTTTTGTATATTCCCTTAATGTTATAAAATGTGTTTAAATAATAATTAGGTTTACGGTTGATTGGTAAATCGGGAAAAATATATAATGTACGTTGATTAATAAAGTATAACGTAAATTATAGTTTTAATAAAAATACTGACTAAATGAGTATTTCTGTTTTTAAAGAAACATTTAGAATTACTACGATGTACTTGTCAGAGTTAAGCGCTTTATTGTTACGAAACACAGTAATTGTGTTGCCTGCGTTATTGATTACATGTTTAATACTAAATTTTTAGTTTATCTTGATGAAATATTAAATAAATAGTTAATTGTGTAAATTCCCTATTTAAAATATTTAAGTGTTAAATTGTTAAATGCAATACCTTATACGGAACATTCATGAATAGAGTCCCACAGAAAAATATTTCCAACTATGTCTCAACTGATAGCTAACGAAGCTGAATAGTACAATAAATGACTTGAAATTAGAGTTTTGTAGGTTGGATGTTTTTTGTTTTGTTACTTTTATTATTGATTGTTGGGTGGCGTGTTGTATAAAAATTATGATCTTGGTTTAATATAGATAAAGGGTTTTGTTTATTCACAAAATGTAATAAAAAGTGTTGGTATACTAAGTAGATGTAGGATTGATCCGAAAATACCAAAAAGGTTTTTATCCCATTTGGTTATTATAGTATCAGGCAAATGGATATTCTATCATAAGATAGTGATGCTTTAAGTGTGCATCTATCATAGAAAAAAATTGGAAGCACTGCGAACTACTTATAAAGGTTTGCTGTCTAATGATAGAAAGGTAAATATTTCTTTTTTTTATGTTGTTGATGAAATGTCGAATACTAGATTTTTAGTTTTGTCATAATCCTAATCGTAGTTAATTGTGTTAATTTACTATTTAAAATCTTATTGTTTTAAATGCAATAATTAATATAGAAAGTTCCGAGATGATGTAGATACTTTCTTTTATTTATATTTCTTAAATGAAAGTTTGAATCTGAATATCACAACAAACTATTTGGAATCCCAGTATTGTAATTTTTGTTTACTATAAGATGATGGGTTTTGTTTATTCGCATTATGTGATAAAATATGTTAAATACCAGGTAGATTTACGATTGATCATTAAATCATGAAAACGTATAATGTATTTTGATTAATATTATGTAACGTTAATGAATGCTTACTAATATAAAATTTACCAATTGAGTACTAGAAATGATCTTAGATTACTTATAAAGGTTAAATGATTTATGCTTTGAAATGAAAAAAAAATACTTTACATTTCTTTGTTAATAACATACTATTTTTTAATCTTCATCAGACATATTATTAATTTTAGTTAACGTTATAAATATTTATTTTTTAGAACTTAAATGAGCAATTTATACTGAACATTACCCGATGACGTCGAAAATAATTTTCTGAAATAATACATTACGCTTTTCTAGTTTTGTTCGTAGGACGTTTTCCATTTCGTTTCTGCAGTATATATGGGCTGGGTAAGTTCCGTGTTGTATTCAAAGAAGGATTTTAGTCTAAGATGGCTGCTAGTTTTTAATTTTTTGCATGATGCAATAAAGGTGCTTAAATATTAAGTAGAGTTACGATTGATTTGCAAATTTGAAATAGGATATAATGTAATTTTATTTACATAGTGTAATGTAAATGGAGGATTTATCGAAGGAATTTATCTATTTAAATATTATGGATTATATTATAGAATAGTTTAAAGTCGTTCGAATTATTTAAAAGATTAATTTCTTACTGTTCTCAGGGAAAAAATTAAATATAGGAATTTCTCTTTATTTTGATTAAATAATAAACAAATTGCAGTTAAATATATACATTTTTACATAAAAGATTTATGTTTTAAATGCTGTAACGTATATGGGATAATACCCGATGCCATAGAAATATATTAAAATTATTTCTCAATTTAAATAATGTACCTAAATAACTAAATTAGATGACTCAGAATTACAATTTGGAAGGTGGGATATTTTTCGTTTTTTCATTGTGGTTGATTGTAGGCTTCGTGACGTATTGAGATAAGAAGATTAGTATAATATGGATGATGGGTTTTGTTTAATGAAATGATTTCAAATAAACATTTATAAACTGAGTAGCGATTGATCAGTAAGTCTGGAAAAATATATAATATCCTTTTATTAATACAGTGTGATGTAAATGGAGTTTTTTATAAAGGAAATCTACTATTAAAGTACTCAATAAAAATTTAAAATTTAAATGCAAATTCAACTTGTTTAATAATTAAAATTCATAAAAATACAAATAAATGTAAATATATTGCTTGAAGGAGCGTAAAAACATAAATAAAAACATTTAAAAACACATTAAAGTCCTTTTAAACAGGAAAATTGACCCAATCCATGTTATCAATAGTTCAGGGGTATATATTATACCATTCAAGAAAGATAACAAAGATTATATGTACATAGGTATGACACTGAGGAAATTTCGAGACATATTAAAAGAACATGAAGGGGCTCTGAGATTAAATAGACCCCACACTGCGTTAGCAAGATTAGCACAAACTGAACCTGTAAAATTAGATTTCAATGGATCCAAAATTATATTCCGCACAAGTAATCACCAGGAAGCTATCATTAAAGGGTCTCTGGAAACAATATCTAAAAAAGAAATAGTCTGTAACGATATATTATTATATGATATCCACGAAATCTGGAATGAATTAATACATGATTGATTAAACTGTACTTGTTTTTGAAATGTTGAATGACCTTACCCATCCCACCTTACATTCCACACCCTTAAAGTAAAATTGTTTGTTCCGGGCAAGCTAGAAGACGCGAAGAGACAACAACTCAACTAATAGTTTTTCACTGATGATGACCGAGTAAGTTCTGTTGAAAATGTTTTGATTTTAAAAGGACTTTAATGTGATTTTAAATGTTTTTATGTATGTTTTTACGCATCTTCAAGCAATATATTTACATTTACTTGTATATTTATGAATTTTAATTATTTAAGTACTATGTGTAAAAAGAAATATATATATTTGTAAAGTCAGTGATCTACCATCAAAGGTTAAATATATTTATGTTATGAAATTAAAAATGTATCTCTCTTTTATTTCTGATGATATGCTGAAAACCTTAATTTGTTTATCTTGATCAAAGATAAATCAGATTGTAATAATCTGTGTTGTTTACTATTTAAACTAACTAAATGCAGTAACTTATACTAAACTTTACATAAGACATCAAAATCAAATGCACGTATTTCTCAAATTTAAAAACCAAAGTAAAACCCAGCGAAAATCTAAATATTAAAACTAGCTTAACAATTTCAGTTATGAAAGTGTGATATTTTTCGTTACATTGCTGTAGTTAATTAGAAAATTGCGTGTTGCATTCAAAGAAGAATGTTGATTTATGAAAGTTGTATTTCTTTATGCGACATAATAAAATGTTTTTATTTCGTAGATTAGGACTGGTCAATACATTCTGTAAATACCTTAATGTATCTCGATTTACTTATTGTGATGTAAGTATAAACTGTATTACAAACAGTTATCTACATAGAAAGTTCTATATAAAACAATATAGAGCAGTCTTGTTTTACATCACGCCTCATTTTAACGATCATTCGGACATATCACTCTTTTTTAAGAGTTTTTCGAAAAATAATTAACCACACATTTTTACTAAATTTATATGTGTGCCAATTAAAACAATTGTAATTTCCTATCTTTACTTTTATTAAGAAAATTATAATATGCATATAAATTACAGTTTTAGAGTCAAACCTAAACCATTTACTTGCAGAAAAACATTTTTTTAAATATGTATCATTATTTGTCGTATTCTTCTGTTCTCCTGGCATTGGAGAAGATAGTGTATATATAACATGTATAAATTATAGAGAACCGCAAATAACATGATTTTTTATGTGACCGCTTCTTCATATGATTCGTACATGAATTTAATTTATCTTAATCTAATATTAAACAAAATATAATCAGTAACAAACATTATTATTTTAAAAAAATCTAAATGTTAAGTATAGGAGGTTTAGTCTCGAAATTATTGTTTAATCTTTATATTTAGTATTGCCGGAATTTAAAAAATAAATGAGCGTTTAGATGATTCTATTCATGCATTTCAAAATTTATTCACATCCATTAAATTAGGAAGAATACTTTATTCTAAAATATATAAAGGGTGAACTTCTGGTTATTTATTTATTTGTGCACCACATATCTTCTTTATTTATTTATTTATTTATTTATTTATTCTATATTTCTTTTATTTTTTTTTACATTTTTTATTCTTCATAGAACGTCTTGAATATGTCTGCAGTTTAATCAAACGAATATAAATGACTGGTATGCAAAATTCGTCATACCATTCCCTTACAATTTTGCATAATATTTTTAATTAGTTGCAACGTTGTTACATACACTTGTATAAACGCTGCTAATATAAATTAAAAAATATGTTCAATATGTGGTCGCTTCAAATTGCAATCCTTTTTGATTTTATAAAAACTTTTCGTAGATTATACAATGTCGGAAAATTGCAATAAAAATGTTCCAATTTTATAAAGTATTATAAAACGTCATTTCCACTCTGTCCATTTCAAAAAATTATTCTAAATTTGAAATATCATAAATATTTAAGGAGTATTGCAAGTATAATGGATATATTTCTCAATTTCTGTAGCTTCGAATAGTCTCAGAAGTATGAAATTATTAAATGTAAAGGCTAATTCCATGCGTGGATGTAGTGTGAGTCACAGAGATGTAAATGGCTGTAGTATTTCATTACCAGTATTATAATAAAGGAAAAATTGACTTATTCAATCCAATATATCTACAATTAAATACAGTGCCGAATTAAAAAAAAATACCGGTGACAAAGAACGTTAAACGTTTCCGGCAATGTGACTTAGACGACATTCACGCATGGAATTAGCTTAAAGTATTTTTTTTATTATTTATGCATTCCTTTTCATAAAAAAAATCAGTAAAAGCGTAAACTGTATTCAAAATCTGCTAACCAAGCCACTTCACCCATTTGTCACTTTTTCTAAACATTTTACACATAAAAATAAATGTACATGTTATGCATGAAAATTGAACCAAAGATGAACATATTATAAACGAGAGTCTAAACAAGGATGAACATGTTATACATGAACATTGAAGTTAACACTATTATGTTTAACTATTTATTTGAATGGGTCAAGAGATACTTTTAAGCTTTACAGTGACTATGGGATCCATACCGGTCTTTCCAGGTTACAAAACATGGGTGTTTTTTTTTTAATGTAAACTCTAATAGACATTTTACATTTAATATATTTTTTAGATTGACCAATGACGCCAAAAAGTATTTTTATATGAAAAATATCACTAAGGTATTCTAATAAAATTTTGAAATTTATTAAAAGCGAAACTTTCGTATTAGCTGTATGTCAGGAGTTAATAGCTGAAGAAATCATCAACGATTTCGTTAATTTAAGGACGTAGTTCGATGACATGTCTGCTAAATTTGTGTTTTACTTATATTATTTTATTTATTTAATGATGAAGTTTCAATTTGTTGTAGAGTATTAGGCGGACACAAATTCTAAAGTATTTATATAGTTTTAAGCGCAATGGGGTTAATCTTTCGTAATTTGAATCACGCAATAAATATACATTTAAAAGAAAGTCCTGCTTGAAAATTATTTTTTTTTAAGTTAAAAAATGAGTAAATTGAAATGCAGTTTTCAAAAAACTTCATTCGATAGAACATGTTTTACAATTTCGAAGACATAAAAATTTAAAATGTGCTAGAAGTTAAAAAATTTGCATCAAAGGCGAAATTTATTGGTCAGGATTTTTCCACCGTCATTCTGATATCAGCGTTTCTTACGGGCATGTATTTGCTTTATAATATACATTATACACTGCTCAAAACAATTAAAGGATATTGCAGTTTTAGGTGGATTTTGTATCTGGGAAACTTTTTAGCTGATTGATACATGGTCGACATACATAGTAGGTTATATGAGAATAAATTACACATGTTTGGCAGAAAAAAATGCATTTTATTGCGCATTTGTGTACAAAAGGAAAAAAACACAATTTGTGCATATGAGAAAAAAAGAATAAGAAAAGGTGTTTTCTTCAAAGAAAATCATTTTCAGTAGGGGGTATGGTTTCCACGGGCGGCCAGCAACGTTGAACACCTTTGAGGCATGGACTCAATGAGGCTATTAATGACGAGTTGGGGTATTCTGCCCCACTCTTCCAGAAAAGCTCTTTCCAGTTCTTGGAGAGTTTGTGGGGGTTGTTGGCGGCCAGAAACTCGTCTTCCTAGAGCGTCCCAAACGTGCTCGATTGGATTCATGTCTGGAGAACACGCTGGCCATTCCATTCGAACGATTCCTTCCTCGAAAAGGAAATCCTCCACCAGGTTTGCACGATGTGGCCTGCAGTTATCGTCCATTAAAATGAAGTTATCTCCGATTGCTGCAGCGTAAGGGACTACAATAGGTCTGAGGATCTCATCCCTATATCGGCGACCAGTCAGAGCTCCATCTCGAATGATATAGAGGTCAGTGCGCCCGTCAATGGAGATGCCACCATACACCAACACTCCTCCACCGCCAAATCTGACACTTTCGTGCACGAACGCAGGATTATTCCTACTGCCACGGTCCCTCCAGATGAAAATACGCCTATTATCCGGATGCACAGAAAAACGGGACTCGTCAGAAAACAGAATATTGCTCCATTCATTTCTCCTCCTGTTGACATGCTCGGTTGCCCACTCCATGCGGTCGCGACGATGCCTTGATGTTAATCTAACACATACCATCGGTCGGCGAGCATACAGACCTACAGCATGGAGCCGGTTTCGGACAGTCTGAGTTGAAATCGTGGTGCCTGTAGCCGAGCGAAGGTGTTGTTGGAGAAGAGTAGCGTTCATGTTTCGGTGTCTCCGAGCTGTTAACGCTAAATACCGATCTTCATTGGGCGTTGTTGCCCGTCTACGACCTTGCCCTGGTCTTCGGCCTGCACATCCACTCTCCAAAAAATGGTTCCAGATCCTGGAAATGACACTTTGTGACACTCCAATGGCTTGCGCTACTTCGGCTTGAGTTTGGCCCCCTTCTAACCTACCAACAATTCTCCAAGCTTCTGAATCTGTCAAATGACTTCGCTGAGACATCGTACTCATCGAAACAAAGCAATCACTGAATGCCGATCATGCTTGTCTTCATTTTCTTTTATCCAGTTGAAAGTCAAATTTCATTCGCTGCCGCTGAAGCGACGTTTTTGACGTCGAACTCAAAATTTGCATACTCCACAGTTTGAAAACCAGAAAAATTTGCATTTGTGATTCTCTTCTTCTATTTTCGGCAAAAAAATTTCGTTTATATCTTTATTTTATATAAAACTTCAAATATCCTTTAATTGTTTTGAGCAGTGTAGTTAAAGCTTTTTTTCTGCACCTGAACAACCTTCGAAGAGACCAATGAAAACACATAAAAATAATCATTTTACGTGTCTTTTTTGATCGTGTGACAATATGAAAAATGAAAAATGTGATAGAATAATGTACGTATCGTGTTATGCAAAAAAAATAAATACTCTGATTTTATAGACTAAATCCTTAAAATCATCGAAATCTAAAGTACAATTCCATATTTCTAGTTGTTTGAGGGTAATGTTTTTTTCTTGGCCTCAAATTCCATTCTTTTATGCTTGTTTACTTTTCATTAAATATTAGAATTCATTTTCACAGGTATTAAAAATGCAGTTAAGTGTAAAAAACAAGCATCCTATAGGGTTCCTCTACAGATGCCGTTACCAACTTAGTCAGAGAAATATCGTAGACAATTTTCCGTTATAAACATTTTCTTTGTTACTTTTTTTAATTATTTTTTTTTACGTCAGTAAAGTAAATTTTTGATTCATGTCTCTCATTCTTAAAATTCAAAAGTGAAAAAAAAAATGTTGAATTTTCTTTATTTAAAATGCTTTTACTCGGAAATGGATGCTTTAAGTTTGCATCAATCAAAGATTGAATTATTATCTTATATCTTTAACAAAACATAAATAATATGAAAACGTATTTAATTAATATTAATTTAAAAATTAATTAAATATCCAATTAATTAATTACTACTTTTTTTTATAAAAATGCATTAAAAACGTTAAAAAAAGGCAATACAAATATTCACTTGAGGTGTGGAACCTCAAAGTGGCAACATTTTTTGCTGAAATTTGTAGACAATTTGTTCTAGCCAGTTTTACACCATTTAATGACTCAGGCTATGTGAATTTCAAGAAAAAGCCCTACTGTACAATGAAAGTACACATATATTTTTTTACCTTAATAAAGTTGTGTATGTAAATATCCAGTTTTATTCAGGCCTAGCTTAATATAGAACGTTAGTGGAAAATTAGATTTCATTTTTTCAATTGTAGAATAAATTAAAATATTTCACAAAATTATATATTTATGTAATTAATCCAAACAAATTACGTATTGTTGCTGTAGTTAGAGGCATAAATGAAGTATTTGTTATTTTTAGTTATAAAGCATTTTTTTTAATAAAGGCTCTGAATATAAAAGCAATAACTTCCCGCCATTTGAAGCATTTCAAAAATTTAAACTCAACGGATAAGGGATTTTTTTCTAACTTTTAACTTGAAAAATGTTTTTTTATGACTAAACAAGAATATTGTTTTCATTTTAAACGATAGTAGATCTAAGTAGTTTAGTATACGGATGGATACTTCAATAACTGTTTTTTTTTTTGTTTTTTTTTGTTACTTTAAAAGAAATTTTAAACGATATATTTTTTATTTAAACGTTATCATAAACTGATAATTCCAGACAACGAAATATTCTCATTTTCACTCATCCTCCTCGAGTATTAAGAAAAGTATTGGCGGTATCGCTTTGAATCTCACAGTAAGTATGTAATGTATTTTTTAGATTCCTAAAATGCAAAGTTTTTTAAAATCGGACGGTAACTTTTAAAAATTTTGACCAAAAACTGATCCGTTTTCAATCAAATGATCTAAACATTTGAAGGGGTGATATTAATTATATTTCCGCTTACGGGGTCAATCTCTCTATTTAATTTCAGAAATACGAAATAATTACAAGAGTGGTTTTGTGCAGCGATTTTTAGAGTAATTTTGCATTTAGTATTATTTTTTGACGGGGTTGGGCAACGCCGGGTGGATCAGCTTAAAATAATTATAATGTAGTAATAAATATAATTTAATGTAGTAATTCTCTCAAAAATTCACAGTATACTTGCATAAAAAAATTCTAAATTTTATGAAATATTCATTAAATTTGAAACTCATGATTGAGCATCGAAATATTTTTTAAAGTAATTGCATAGCGCTAAAAAATATTATATTAAAGAAAATTCCTTCGAGATATTATTTAATAATGATTTTTTTATAATGGAGTTGATATAAAATGACGAAAAAATAACGCGACAAATTTAGGGAAAATAATGCATTCTGCGGTAACTAGCTGGTTGTGTAATAATAAAAAAACGGTGTCATTTATTTTACTTTTCTTGAATAACTGGAAAAAATAATTTAGTTGCCGGAATACTTACAGTCGATTTCATTAGTATATGTTTTCCATTATTCATTTAAACATAATATTTTAAAAATGTTATACATTTTTGCAGAAAGAACGAAATACCTTACTTATTAAATAAAAACAACACAATCAACGACATAAAAGCAACAACAAAAAATTAAGTGAAATATAAATATTCGAATATAAAAAGAAGACAAAATGTGAAACTAGATTACTTTAAATGGATTTTTTCATAAAGACGCAAAACTGAATATTTATTAAACTGTAATTTTTCTAAGAAAGAATAAAGGATATTTCCATTACCATTTCCATTAACTTGTTCACGTGATTCTTAGTCTCATATCGATTTTCCTTAATAGAAGTAGTTAAAAAATATTCTTCATAAACGAACAGCTATTACTTAAGAAAATGTTTTGAATATATTCATTTAGTACGAAACAAAAATCATATTTTCTGTATCTAAAAGCAACGAGGATATGAATAATGTATATATTTTTAAATAATAGCTATTTATGCAATCAACAATTTTATTGAAGAAAAGCGTTATCGCTTCAGCTATAAGATTATACAATTCACACATTTCTGTAGATTAATAAAAAATATCTTAATATAAATCTGATATTTCTTAAAATAAAATAGTCGTTTTTAATATATTCCTTGCGTCATATTTAGTGAAAAAAATCAAAAGAGTAGTTCATGAAGATAACACATAAATCATTAAAGGTTATATTTTTTTGTATCAAATGAATATTCCCTTAAATCTTGTAGCAAAAATTTCAAGGCTTTTTAATCATCATTTGTCATATTATTGTACACTTTAGTTCATGAACTTTACATGCACTCTTTGCTTTCCAGTAGTCACTGTGTGTAAAAAAGTGTTTGTTTTGTAATACCACTATTTCGAATTGTAATCTTTGCTTTGTTGTATCCTGTAGTGGTAGATATTTGTCGTATTTTTGCGAACATTTATTTTCTCCTAACTGATTTCTTCTGAAAAATACAACAAGGACATTCCAATTAGGAATTTCTTTTAAATTTTCTTCTTTACTGTAAAGTAACAAGACTTCCTGTTTTTCTTTTCATATATACAGTGACAAGCAAAGTTAACATTAGTCTAAAATCCTGCGATGTAATCACTAGAATCGATTAATTTCCAATCTACCCTATTATAATAAAATTCCCTGTATATTTTCAGTAAGCTGTAAGTGTATACATTCATAAACGTATTCGTATAATAAATATACAGGGTGTCTAAGGTTTTGGGTACAAACTTTAAGGGAAGGTAGGAGACTTCACAAGGATTCAGATTTGCATAGCAACCCATGGTCGGAAACGGCCTTCTTTGCCGTTAGGTGGTGTTGTTCACAAGAGCATAGGAGGAAACCATTCGTTCTCAGATTAGGGAATTTTGTAATTCAGAATTCATACTAAAAACTGTACATAAGATTTTTGATTAATAAAATTAAAGATATATCCAGATTTTAATTCGAAACGAAGGAGAAAACAGACCTGCATTGCCGCAGTCATTTGAGCTCTAATCGCCCGCAGAGGAGTGTGCAACGTTTTACGAACACCGAGCTGGCAGATATGCACCTGATTTACGGATTGGCACACGGAAATGAACGAGCAGCAGAAATATTGTATTGCGAAAGGCACCCACAGAGAGATGCACCGGAACGCCGGATGTTTATGAATATGCATCACAATTTGCGCTAATACTGATCATTATGAGGTAATTAGTGAGGGCGGGCCACGAGTGACTGGAACTCCCAGCATGGAGCAAAATGTGTTGTATTCTGTTCGAAGAAATCCGAGTACCAGCCTACAAGCCGTCACTGCTGCTGTAGGAGGATCTCGGAGTAGTGTTCATCGTGTTTTGCAACGTGAAGACTTACACCTATACCATCTGCAAAGAGTACAGTCACTGTACCCCACAGATCATCTGCGCGTGTGCCTTTTGCACGGTGGTATCGCGACCGATGTCGCCAAGACGCGCATTTCCCATCCTAAGCTTTATTTATTGATGAGGCGTACTTCGCGTGAGATGGTGTATTCAACCACCACATTTATTGGCTGGCGGGAATACCCATGGCGAGAGACCACATGCTGCCCAACATCGCTTTTCAGTGAATGTTTGGGCTGGTGTGGTCGGCGACCTCTTAGTCGGACCTTACTTGTTGCCAGCACCTCTAACATCTGCAGATTATCGCATTTTTTTGCAAAAGGTGCTACCAAGCTTACATGACACTATGCGACAATATGAAAGTTACAGGAAATTTTACAGGTCGTTATACGTCGAGTATAAAAATGAAAGTTTAAAACGGATGCATAAGAATTGAGATGTTTATAGTATTTATGAACAGCAGAAGAAGACGCGATTCATTGAATAAAAGAGAGTATGATTCCAACAGTTCGTGGTGATTCAGTCAGATAGGATTAAGATTAGCGTTTATCTCCATTTTGCATTTGCTTATTTTCTACATGTTTGTACTGGTTATTATATTTTTAATGCTCTTTATTGTATTTTTTTCTGTAAGGATGGTGCTCGATATACAGCGAATATTTCTAAAAATGAAAAATGCAGCCTGAAATCATAGGTGCACGTTATGCGCCGGAGCGTATTAAACACCGCAATTTACAGTATGTTGATTTTGCTTTTTTGTACTCTTCCACGTACTTCAAACCAAACATTAGAATAGCCAGATTTCAAATTGATACATACAAATTTCTTTTTTACGATTTCAATTATAATATTACCTGAGTAATATATAGCTTCGATTAATGATGCCTTTCAAGCAAAAGCTTTCAAAATACATTTGGAATATAAGTGGAAGAATTACAAAGTACCAATAAGCCATTCAAAACTAAATAAAATAATCTAAAATAATAATATGTGTCAAAATACGCGGATAAAACTGAATAATTGCCTCTTAAAGTACATGAAACATCTTGGTTTTAACGAAATATTAATTATATTATTTCTTTTACCTTTTAATAAATATTAAATAAGTGTTAAGAACCGTCGATGATAAATCCTATATCAACCTCTAAGCAGGAATTTCTGTTTATGATTGTATTCCTGATATTGACTGAGCAATATCTCGCTTAGTTAATCTTAACACATCATAGAGTACTCCATTTACTTCCATTAATATAATGCTGTCTCATCGTTCATCTCATTTCTTTGGTCTCTCGGGAGTGCCTTTTCCAGGCAATCTCCTTTTCCTATTGAGCGAAGAGTATAAATCAAATGCATGCATTTAAATATAGAGATATAATTAAATACATTTCTCTGAGCGTTACTTTTTATCTATCTCTTTATCCTAAAACATAATACACTGACAGGTTAGATATCGAATTTAATAAAATAAATGGATAATACTTACATTATGTGAATGAAAATAAATAAAATCCATGCCGTTTTTTACAATATGATTTGCATACATATATTTTTATTCTTTTTTAATGAATTTCTGGAAGTTAAGGGTATCTCTTAACATCTAATAATTAAACTGAATAATTATCCTGCTTTTAATTTATAAAAGGCGTAAAATGAAAACTTTATAAAAAGTAAATTAAGTTTTATTAGACTGCTGACATGTGTTGTGTCCATCAGAGGCAGTATCAAAACAAATAACAATATATTACAAATGTACAGTCTGTGATAATGGCTCCTATGAGCCGAAACATCTCAACAGTCTAATAAAACTTATTTTACTATTGATTTTTTTAAGCCTTTTAACAATTAAAAGCAGTATATTATTACAAGGTGTCTTAATTTATTACATTTGAATAATTATCCTTTGATGTAAAATAAGTAGTTTTCTTAATTTAGCGATTTTGTTTAGTTTTTTTTAACTCTTTAATGAAAGTTATATATATATATATATATATATATATATATATAAGCATACTCTTCGATAAGCTTCACTTAATAATATGTCATTCGAAATTAATTAAAATTCTCTAAATAAAGGATATAACAACTTCAAAAACATTAAATAAATAACTGTCTCTTAAAGTGCATTTAAATCTTTCTTTAACGAATTATTGTTTTAATGGGGATTTTTATAATTTAAAGCATATAAAATATCTATTTTTGTTTTTTTAAATATTCTTCCATATACTTGAAACCAAACATAAGAATAATCACATTTCAAGTCACTGATAAATCATTTTTCTGCTTCAACCTAGGAATTTATCCTTATAATTTCATTCCCGATATTAACTGAGTAATATTTTGTCTTGTTAATGTGAACACACCTTAGAGTACTACATTAATATAACCTTTCAAGAATAATGTTTCCAAATTAATTTGAAATGTAACTGAAAAATGTTAAAAAATATCAAAATGCCATCAAAAACAAATAAAATGCCAAACTAATATCTCATAACATCCCTGGATCCATCTGAACAATTGTTTCTTAAAGGGAATTAAGAATATTTTTTTCTTTTTTCTATCTTTACAAAAAGAAAGCACTGTATTCGTGAAGAATATCGACATCTGGTGTTCGGCGGATTTATATGTTTTAAAAATATCCTGAACAAGATTTGACCTTTTTTTAGAAAATGTCTGTCCGTGAGTCTGTATGTCACTCTGGATGTCTGTTTGTCACTCTGGATGTTTGTATGCGACACTAATTCTGCGGGCGCTCTATCTCAAGAACAAAAGCTCGGAATTCAACGAAGCTTGAGATGCAGTTCAACATTGGCATAAATTGGATCTTATTTGGTTTTGATTAAAATCGTCCATGCTGCATTTTCCGCAATAACTGTATCGCAAGAACTAATGCACAGAATTTCACCAAACTTTATATTCTCTTTAACATAAATAGACGCTAGTTTGGGTCTAAATCTCCCAACAGTTTCTACTTCTATACTGTGTTTATCACGATTTCCGCGACAGTTATATCTCAAGAACAAATAGATTTTCCTTTAATTTTGGTTGCAGAGGATTTTATTTACACAGAAGATAGTTTTGTCAGGGCCAGAACATGTGAGTTTTAAACGAAATAATTTATATTATATTATTTTTTTAGAATTTAATGAATATTAAATATGTGTTAACAACTGCTAGTATCATTGAGGAGTTTGACCCCATTTTTTTATATTTTGAACCAGAAAAAAGCAATAATTTAAACTTAATAAATAAAATCAAATAGTTGCCTCGAAGGAATAAACTACATTAAATTGAATTACATTTCTAGTTCAAATCATGCAAAACTGCAAATGTTTATAAAATATTAAAACATTTTACTAGGAGAGTTAAGAATAGTCATTTATAAATCCTATATCGACTGCATCGCAGGACTTTATTTTTTTATTGCATTCTTAATAGGGACTGAAGAATACTTCGCTTAGTTAATTTCAACACATCATAGAATACTCCATTTACTTCCATTAATATAACGCTGTGTCACTGTTCATATCATATGTTTGGTCTCTTGAATCTTTCTTTTCGAAGTAATTTACTTTTTCTATTGAGCGAAATGTATAAAATACATGCATGCATTTAGAGAATATATATATATATATATATATATATATATATATATATATATATATTCTTTAGTCCCATGAACGTCTTCGTATAAATATGGTATTCAATAATAATTAAAATTATATAAATTTGTGATATAAAAACCTCCAAAGATTAATCAAATAACTTGCTCTTAAAGTGCATTAAAATTATCACCCTTTAAAGGATTTTTTAATGTTTTTTTTTATTATTTAAAAAAAGTATTAAATATGGGTTAGTTTTGAAAACTTATCCATATACAGGGTGGTTTTTATTTAAGTTGTGAAAGTAAAACCCTATAACAAAAAAACTACTGATCCAAATGACCTAACATTTCACCAGTATGCTCCCAAAGCAATGGGTGTTTTTAGGCGTGGTTAAAATAAAAACTTAAAATCGCGCCGACAGATGGCGCTGTATATGCAGTCGGAAGACGAGCTTACGCACGGCACACGCACATTCTATACTCTTCACTCTGTTGTGGAACATGCGGTTTCACGTTTCCAACTCGTATCTGAAAACGGTGGACAGCACATTTAAAATCTGTTGCGCTAGTTATGCAGTTCCGTACGAATGCTTTACTCCATATTATTATTTCGTTCTGTTTCTGCGAAGGTGTTCGCAATTCCTTTTCCCATTTACTGCGTTCTGCATGTTTTTGATATGTGTAATAAAGTTTTATTTTTCTCAAAGTACAGTCCATTTTTTTCCTCCCACTGACAATATTCTTTGTTTCTGTTAACTTACAGCGCCATCTGTCGGTGCGATTTTAAGTTTTTTTAACCACGCCTAAAAATTTCCCATTGCTTTGGGAGCACAGTGGTGAAATATCAGGTCATTTGGATCAGTGGTTCTTTTGTTATAGGGTTTTACTTTCACAACTTTAAAAAAAAATTCCCCCTGTACTTCAATCAAACTATAAGAATAGCCCGATTTAAATTAACAAAAAATGCTTATTTCTGCTTCTTTGCATCAATTTTATCATGATTGCATTCCTAATATTGACTGAGTAATTTTTCGCTTAGTTAATGTAAACACACCTGAAAGTAAAGTATTTATTTCCATTAATGTAAATATAAATCCATTAATATAAGAAAAATCAGATTGCAATTCACTGATAAGTCCTATATCTACTTCATCGCAAGAATTTATTTTTCCCAAAGCAATGGGTATTTTTTAGGCGTGGTTAAAATAAAAACTTAAAATCGCGCCGACAGATGGCGCTGTATATGCAGTCGGAAGACGAGCTTACGCACGACACACGCACATTCTATACTCTTCACTCTGTTGTGGAACATGCGGACACACAAGACAACTTACAGCGCCATCTGTCGGTGCGATTTTAAGTTTTTTTTAACCACGCCTAAAAAATTCCCATTGCTTTGGGAGAACAGTGGTGAAGTTCAGGTCATTTGGATCAGTGGTTCTTTTGTTATAGGGTTTTACTTTCACAACTTTAAAAAAAAATCCCTCTGTACTTCAATCAAACTATAAGAATAGTCCGATTTAAATTAACAAAAAACGCTTATTTCTGCTTCTTTGCATCAATTTTATCATGATTGCATTCCTAATATTGACTGAGTAATTTTTCGCTTAGTTAATGTAAACACACCTGAAAGTAAAGTATTTATTTCCATTAATGTAAATATAAATCCATTAATATAAGAAAAATCAGATTGCAATTCACTGATAAGTCCTATATCTACTTCATCGCAAGAATTTATTTTTATGATTGCATTCGTAATATTGACTGATTAATATTTCGCTTAGTTAATCTCAACACGTCGTATAGTACTCGATTTACTTCCATTAATATAATGCTGCCTCATCGTTCATCTCATTTCTTTAGTCTCTTGGGTCTGCCTTTTCCAATCTCCTTGCCCTATTGAGCGAAGAGTATAAATCAAATGCATGTATTTAAATATAGAGATATAATTAAATACATTTCTCTCAGCGTTACTTTTTATCAATCTCTTTATCACAAAACGTAATATACTGACAGCTTAGATTTCGCATTTAATAAAATAGATGAATGATTCTCGCTTTGTATGAATTTAACAAAATATGTTCAATAATGTTATTCTCTAATATATTTTACTTATATGCATTTTTTCATTATTTTTCATTTCCAGAGACACAGAATGTATTTTCTTTCTGCGTCCTGTGACGAGAAAAGAAAAAATCCGCAGATTAGAAAATTTTATTTAGATATTACTTAATATTTCGAATATCTTCTATTAAATTCCAAAAACAAAACAATATTCTGTTATAAACTTGTGCAGCACACGGCAATCAGTTTTCCGTATTTAAAATTTTCAGATCTCTATACCAATAAAATTAAATGTAAAATAAATGATCAATCATAATAAAAAAAAATAGGATTTGCAGAATTGCGGATAGAATTATATGGATTTTTATTTAATATAAATTAATCAAACTTACTTTCTCTACAAAAAACGAAAGATAAAGAGTTGAAATAAATATTTACTTAGTTTCTAAATAAATTCTTACTTATATTTTGTTATTTTTAATTATATTCTATTTTGTTTCATTTTCAAAAATCTTTAATATACTTAAATTTCCCATTTCGTTTAACTATCAAGTTTGTAGGATTTGCCATCAAGCTATATAAACATTTTAAATGTTTTTTTTTCATAATTACATTAAGCTATATACTGTAATAAGAGGTTTGTAAGTGTAACAAACGCATTTAAGCAAATTACTTACTTTAGACGCAATATCAACTTGATTTTCAGACTAAAGATAATGCATATGCATTATATTTTCTGGATAAAATAAAATAGAAAAAAATTAACATGTTTGTAAAACGTATAGAATGTAAACAGAATACCCACATAAAAGTATAGAATGCAAATAGAATACGTACAAAAATGTATAGAATGCTTATAACAACACTTCAGCAGTAAAAAAATTCTACAAAAAATGGAACTTATATTTTGTTTTATCAAAGAAGAAAATACGTCATAACTACTGTAAGACAATGACTTCGCAAATATGGTGTGCCTGGACTTCAGTGGCTCTCAAAGCCTAAGACAGTTGCATATAGTTAGCCAGGATTGTAGAAAGATATTAGTAATATGACTGCAATCAGCATTGTTAGTTCGAACAATGTGGTACGAATGTTGGAATGTAATAGATTACAAAAACTCACAGAGTTAAAAATTGAATATTTCCAATGACAGAAATGCAACATTCTATGTACAACTGCCCACTTTTAAAATAGTTGCTGGCGTTGGAATCACATTTTATTTTTTATTAAGAAAAATGTAAAATACAAGTTAGATTACCTTAATACGCTGGGGTGGCCAATCAATAGAGAAATTATTCATAATATGTTGCGCTGAATAGAGATTATACACGCCTACTCATATTTTGTATACTTTTGCTTCACATTGTTATTATTTATTGGCCCATTAGTGTCGCATTCGCGGGATCGAAACAAGTGCGGTGTAGTTGGGCTTACTGTATATTGTTTTCAGAGTTTTTCTTGTACGAGAACGATAATTACAACCACTTTCCCTTCTAAAAGTTTTCCTTAAGGCATCCTTCCTACACAATAAGGACAAAACTGGCTGATGATTAATAACATATCTCAATGTTACTGTTTCAAAACAGGGGTTCGAAACACCTGCGGTCTAGGTGGGATTATTCTACATTGTTTTCAGAGTTATTCTTGTACGAGAAAGATAATTAGACCACTTTCCCTTCTAAAAGCTTTCCTTAATGCCTGCTTCCTACACAATATGGACACGACTGGCCAATTCTTAAAAACATATCTCAATGTTACTGTACATTGTTATTAATCTTTCTAGAGGCAGACAGTGCGAAGTGATGAAATCGTAAATTATGCAATTTAAGGCAGTGTAGATTTACTTAAATCTATAAATATTTTATTTTAAATCGGTGTATGTAGAGCAAGAAAGCTTTTGATTGAAATTAGTCGAGATAGAACAAATTCCATTTTTCTGGTTTCCGAAATTACAATATATGGTGTCACATTTCACATAAACTTTTCAATAATACTGTATGCAAAATAATTTTAGCAGTGTTTGAAGAAATTGGACAATGAATTATTTGACAAAATTGGTCTAACATCTATTGATGCATACATCCGTGTATCCCAACTACGGAAGGCTTAAATTGAATAATTAAAATAAATTGGCATAAAATATATGATGTTAAAGATCGGGACCGGAGGAAGGAAACGTTTAATACATCGACAACCAATGAGGCTTCCAGGATACTCATAATTTATTCTCCTATGTAAATAATATTTATATGTATATAATATGTCTATGGGAACTAATAATCCGAATGTAGATGGAGAAAAGAAACTCACGAAAAACAATATTTTGTGCTCCAGAATCCATTGTTACATTTACCATCTAATACCGTGCTTGGGTTTGCTCTTAGTTCGAAGGTAACGCATAAAACTGAAAGCCAAATCTGCTTATTTCACAGGGACTTTTGCTTCTTTTTGCGTTAATAATTATAAAATCCTGTTAGTGATTTTTCATTTGATTCATAAATTTTTATAGTGCATTACTTACGCCAATGATTCCCGTATCTGTAGACTAATCTTTCCACAAAAACTCTAAATATGATACATACTATAAAGTAAACTAGTTTCAGAATGCTAAAATACATCTTACTATTACAGTATAAATTACAGAAATAATGTGATTCACTACCTAAAATATGTTTTAAACGCTTTAAAATATGTTAAAAAATTACATCAAAATCCAGAACTTTCGGCTATGTACCTAGCCTTCTAAGTACGTAGCCGAAAGTTCTTGTTTCCAATGTAATTTTTTCAACACCTTTAAAAGCGTTTTGATCATATTTTACGCAGTGAATCACACATTTTGTGTAATTTTATACTGATATTTTCTTTTGAGCAAAACTAAAAGTTATTCTACAGCAATTTTTGGATATGTATAAAAACTTTAATTATTTATGAATTTTCTAAATGTTTTCATAACATTGTACAGTGTATGTCCAAACGTAATTAATAAGAGCAAATTTTAGCTGAAAAGAAGCTTTCTTGAAAAGCATTATACATTTTTGTGGCATAAAATACCAGCGAAAAATATTTTTTAATTCTTCTCGTTATACAACTATTATAATTACTCCATACTATCCATATATTAAAAAAAATTGTTTTAATCATACCGGTTTTCATATTTTGCTCTATTTTTCAATTAGTTTCCATTTTTCATGATATGTACTTTTTTAAAGAAACTTTTATTAAATATGAAAAGAAAGAGAATATTTTGTTTTAGACAATCCTATCTAATTTTGGATGATAACTTGAAAACAAAATACTTTTCTCCATGCTTTTTTCGTCTTACTTTTTATGATACCCTTGAGATTTTATATAATATTTTACAAAAACTAAAATAACACACGCAAAAAATAACATAATATAAAACAAGGATATAAAATATTCTACAAAGGAACAATCAAATCCTTTTCCCACTTACATTTTCAGCTATTCTATAAACGGAAAGCAATAAATCCTAACAATAAATTATACCATGGAAATCTAGAGATGAAACAAATGCTTAGACACCACCATACATATCTCATCTTTCTACATTCTTTATGTTACTATATTTTGGCTACATTCATTTTAGTGACGCAGGCCAGACATCATGTTTCAGAATTCTGGATAACGTAAAGCAGGCGTCATCTTTTAGCTTTACGGAAAATTGCAGAATTTATTTTTACCGGTTAGTGCGTTGCAAACTTAAAGTGTTGATAAATGAAATGCGGCTGAATTTTTATTTACTTTTATCATTTATGTCTGGACGTTACTTTAAATTAACATAAAATAAACTTGTTATAAAATGCATTTAACACATATATTAGTAGTAATACAAATTAAGATGAGTTATACATACATACTTAACTTTATCATGTTATAAAATATGATTAGCTGTATAAGCAAAAACATGTCTGAGAGTAAAGCAACGATGGCAACGAACTGAGCAAACAATTTCATTTTATCGTATTTTTTTTAACTTCTAAACATCGCAAAATTATAATTATATACCGGCGAATGGAGAAAAAATTCTCTTTCGAAATGCAATTTGTTTGAAAGCTGTATCTGCATTTACTGATTTTTATGGATTATTCGATCTCAGAAATGAATGTCCAACCGGATTACGGAAAAGTAATCTGTTTGCACTTAAAACAATGTACATAATTCAACATTTGTTTGTTTCCATGTGATATTCAATAAATAACTTTTTAAACAAAATTAAAACTTCATAAATGAATAAATAAAACACGAATTTAACAGACAAATAATCGATCTACGCGTTTAAATACAGAAATAAGCAAAATAAAAATAATTGCAATAAATGGTGAAATCTTTTGCGAATAACCGCTGGCTGGTAGCTAATAAGAAAGTACCAAACAACCTTTAAGGTGTAGTTGGTGGGCAATCTAATAATATATACTAAATGTAAAAATAAAATGAAAAAAAATTATAATATTAAATTAAAAACTATTTTTACCTACGTTCTGTACCTTGGGCAGTTTATTGGGCGATTTTATATCGCGCTCATGTCGCTAAATAAGCAAAAACATGTCCGTGAGTAAATCAACGATAGCAACCAACACAGCAAACAATTTCATTTTATCGCAATTTTCTTAACTTCTAAACATCGCATAATTTTACTTTTATACCACCGAATAGAGACAAAATTATATTTTGTAATGCAATTTGTTTGAAAACTCAATTTGCTAATTTTTTATGGATAATTCGATCTAAAAAATGAACGTCCAACAGGTTTGCGGAAAATTTATCTGTTCAAACTTACAACGATTAACATAATTCAGCAGTTGTTTGTTTCCATGTAATATTCATTAAATAACATTCCAAACGAAATTAGAACTTCATGAATAAATAAAACACGAATTCAATAGACAAGTAATCGATCTACGCGTTTAAATACTGAAATAAGCAAAATAAAAATGTTTGATATAAATGGTGAAATCTTTTGCGATTAACCGGTGGCAGGCAGTTAATAAGAAAATACCAAAAAACCTTTTTGGTGTTGTTGGTGAGTGACTTAAGAATATACACGTAATGTAAAATATCTCTTAAAATTTTCAATTAAAACGATTTTCTCCTATGTTGTGTACATTGGGAAGTATATTGTGCATCTTTAACCCGTGTAGCATGGTTTGGGTCGCCTGGTTCTTTCAAATGGTTATATTTTTTCAATCACAACTGTTCAAGTTTGTTGACAATGGAGTGGAAAGTTTTGTTCTAAAAGATTTCTATGTTTATATTATAAGACATTTTATTTTTTCATTCTATAATTCTATAAATTATTAAAACAATATATTAAATAAATGATTTGGGTAGCCTTGAAAGTATTTCCCGAAACCCCTAGAAATACCTATATTAGTTTTAAAAGATGGCAAACTTCTAAAACTTATATAAATTTAAGTCATTACAACCGCATTTTCAAAAATTCTGTGGAAATACACGGGAAGGTAAAATTTTCATTAATTCATAATTTGAAATAAAGATTAAACTTAAAACGCATCAAAATAACATGCAAATTATATGTTATGTTATGTTCATAATCTGCTATTTAAAAGAACATAACTAAGGCAATATTTTGAAAAAAAAAAAAAAGATTGAAACATACTTTTAGTAAAAAAAAAGTTCAGCATTAAAAATATTTCATTAGTTAACTGCTCTATTTTTTTTTTTAATTGGAACTGCTCTATTTTTTTTTACATTCTCAACTATTTCTTTCAAAAGAAATTCTTTTATAAAATGAAAGGGCCACAGATACATTTGTGAGTGATAATTCCAAACTTCTGTTCAGTTGCATGGTCGACTATGTTGTAATAGTGTTTTTACCGGGAGGAGGGGGGGAAATTCTACTTTTGTAAAAATTAATTTTGCATTCATTTGATGCACCCGTGTGCATTTCAATTTTTTAAAGCCAGTATGAACATAATTACTGAAATACAAAATGCGTTTATCATATAATACGGCAAAATTACATTAAATTTATTTAAATATTCTAATAAATTGTGTATTTTTATATGTAAATGTGAAGTTTAAAATTTGCTATTAAACTAATAAGATGCATTTTTAATTATTGATTTTTATTTTACAGGTAATAATACGTTTGGAAATATATTTCTGAAGAAAACATTATAAGGTAATATATTATCATAGAATTTTCATGCTACATGTTTTAATTCAACGTTCAAATTCAACAAAATAAAATAGAAAATGATTATTTTCTAAATGTTTGTTTTTCTCACTTTCATTAAAAACGCTATAATCTATTTTTTCATCATTGAAAATGCCATGTATAATCAATTATGTATGCGCATTTGTAAAAGAAAATCGTTTCGAAACTTAAGATCTGAAGTTTTTCCGATTTTACAGAAAATTTTTAATTAATTTCTTTTAGTAGAAACGGGCAAATTTTGTGTAAAATGTTTAAATATAATCGATTTCCACTGCCGAATTTGAAATACAGATAGAACCCTAATTATAACGCTGTCATACAAATTTCCACATTAATGCTTTTGTCGGACGCAGTGAGGAAACACATTAAATTAGTCCAATGCTCCATTTCAAAATTTCCGAATAACGTATTATTTTACAAAAGTAAACATTATATTATATTAATTAATTTATGTCTTAAAACAACAATTATCAAGAAATCAAAAATAAATTCAATTAACAAATATATTTAAATAAAAAAGGTCGATGCTTAAAATATGTTGTTTTTTTACTGATAATTTTAATAAATATTAAATTTAATTACCGTTTTATGTAATACAATTATAATTACAATGTTATTATATTATATATATATAATTATATATAAAATATATTTAAAAGTAAAGTTATTTATAAATTCTTTATACATAGTAAAGCAATATATTTTTAATTTTATGATTTTCAAGAGTATTAATTCTTTTAAAATACATGTCTAATACGCTTGTTGCAAAAAACATCAATGGCAGAGTAACATCATTACTATTATTGTATTTTTATAAAATACTTTTTTATTCTTTTAAATGTAAATGTTTAAATATTATCTAAAAATAATTATCTTTCTTTTTTGTTATCAAAGTATTAACTATATAAAAGTATTTAACGGAAATTCTAGCTTGTTAAAAGAGGCTATATACAACATATCATGCTTGCAACAAAATTATTAATATGTTTGTTATAGAACTTTTACTAAAAACCATTTCCCTACTAATGAAAAAAAAATTCACATGCATTTTTTCTTCTGTTTAAATGTAACTCAATATATCCAAAATTTTTATTCCAACCGTAACCACAGTTATCGTGTGAACATAATTACAGTTATATTTGTGTTGATGACTATAATTTACATTCACAACGTAATAACTCTAACAGATTTTCTTGATACTTTGTTATAATTTCTTTTATTGAGTGCAGTTACAAATAATGTGGCTTTTTTCTGTTGTACTGGAAATTACATATTTAAAAATGATCCGTTAAAATATGTTATCCATAATCATTTTTATCCGTGTAGGTTTGTAAGAATTGAATCTACACAATTCTTAAGAAATTCATTTGTTATAAGTTTGACGAATGGTTTATCATGATAAATTCATTATTTAAAAAACGCAGTGTAGTATAAAATATTTTTTTTGTGCAAGTACAATTTTATTTCGCCTTAAAAATAAAATCTTTTAAATATATTTAGCGTAAAAATTTGTTTAGTTTGCATTTCGAACTATCATAAAAATAATTAAAAAAAAAATAATTTAACGTACGTATAATACAGGGTTATCGAAAAAGAATAACGGGATTACAAATTTGTATTACGCAAATAAAGAAACACATAGGAACATAAATTTAGTATTAATATATTTTTAAAAATACCAAGTTTTATATCCATTTCAATACGTTTCATATGTGTATCTTTGGTCGCTCGACAGACATCCAGACGATATTCTATCTCCCTCCATGTCTTGTGAAGCATTTCTGGAGTGATATTTTCAGTTACAGCTATGATTCGACGTTTTAAATGGCTGATATCAGTGATTCTTTCACTACAAAATGTTCTTAATGTATCCCAGAAGAAGAAGTCCTGAGGCGTAAGGTCGGGGCTTCTTGGAGGCCACGGAATACTAGAGAGGAGAACTACCAACGCCATCTAGTGAGCGGGGGAAAAACTTTTATTATTTCACACAACAATTATTTCCGTACGTTTAAGATTTAATTTTTTATAAAGTTGCAAAATGCTGGCATTCTTTTTCGATCACCCTGTATTTGATTTTATAAATCGCGTTTCATTTTTGATTAATTTTGTCCATTTTACAGTCATGCAATTAGTAATTAGTAGTAGTTTTGTAATTTTCTAATTAGTATTCTACTGTACTAGAATTTCATTTTTTGAAGTACAATATGCAGGGTGTCCATAAATTATTTCCTGACCACATAACTTTTGATTTAAGAAAATAACGAAAAATGTAGTATGAAGTTCTTGGTCGTGGTAAAGTGGATTTGATACGATGAGTGCTTCGATGACTGAAAAACATCATTACCTTCTAAGAAATCTAGAAATTCGGAAGAAATAAGAATAGGCACATTTAGAATAACAGGCAGACGTGAGTAGATGAAGGTATTTTAATAAATCCCAGGTTCTATAGATAATGCACATGTACAGGCAAACGTTGGCCGCCCACGGCAGCGCAGGACACCCGGGCCCGCAACACAATTCGTGAAAGAGCTACATGTTGAAAGCAAGATGATTAACGAGAGAAGTGATTGTTTCTTGTATCATGACATGAAGTCGAATGAAAATTACATTTCGCCAAAAGGTTACAATATGGCGATTTTTTCTCCAAACAGAGCATAAAGACAATTAAAAATTTAGAGAACAGAGCCATTTTTGGCATAAATTATCCTAACGAATATATTGGCGGTAGCCAACATGCATGGGAATGCAAAACCACACAAATGGGGCTCGGAAAAGTTTTCGCATTCTTGAACCCGCGAACCTTAAAGATTGTTATGACTTCGACATGTACGTTAGATATTTTTGGACCGGAGTTATTCAGATGCGCTTGGGAATCATTGTAATTAAAAAGGGTGTGTATGAAGAAATCAGTTAGCAACAGAACTTTGTGACCAAATAAGGAGATGGCAGATGGTAAATCTTATGCTAGCTATTTGAAAGGGTAGATGTAGCGGTTTTCCTTTACATAGCACAGAATAGAAATATTTTTAGTGTAACTGAATTAAAAGGATATTAGAATAAACGGAATGAAATTTGTTACATTGAATTTAACAAAATGGTGGGAAAGGAAAATGAAAAAGTATTTTTGTAGAACAGTGAGCGTTAAAATAATGAAAAAGGGAACAGATTTGGAAAAGGGAATTAAATGAGAGGGGAATAATTACTAAAATTGAATAATATATGATGCGACATCATATATTTCTCCTCCTTGTGTAGAATTGAAAAAAATTTGGTCACATGGTATGTATGCTCTGTTCAGAGATTACATAATATTTTCACATTTAAAATAATACCAACATGTACTTTATAAGCAATAAAAATGCGTGCAAATCTGGTATAAAATACAAAAATTTAATAATAAGAAATAATTGAATAATATGACATGAAACATAAAAGCGAACGTACTTCTTTTGATGAGGTACCTCAATATGTGAAATATTTCAATAATAATGTATGTCTCATACAAAAATCAGCTGCAACATTATTATAAGAATATAGATATAACAGTGCACATTTATATTTAATATAGTCCTTTTAGACTATTTTTGACCTATACTGCATGTACTATATGCAATTAAGACTTTGTTCATAGGTCATTTGGCCAAGCATGAAAAACTGTTTCATTAGTTAAAAAGGCCATAAAATATGAGACTTTTTTTTTAATTAGCACCTGCTGTGCTGTATAAACAATAACTGAAAATACAAGTTACATATAAATAAAATAGTGGGTATATCTTTTATATAAAGTGTTATGAAGAAAAATGTAGAATAATGTAGCATATTCAAAAATTCGGTATCACTTTGTAGATCATACTGCATATCTGCATATCTTAATTATTTATTTATTTATTTTATTTAATATTGGGAAAGAGTGAAATGTGTAAAGTGGAAAAAATTGTCCCATAACGGATGATATCTAGGAATGCTCATCACAACCTACCATCTACAAACATGTTGTCAGAATGACACATGAAGATAACAACATATGTTGTTCTGCACTAATGGTAAGATACGGGACAAATTTAAATAACTCGATATTTAATAATAATGTTAGAAAAAATCTACGATATTTTGAAAAAGAAATAAAAGTTGACCTCTGTTGTTTTAAGAAAATTAATCTAAATTTAAATAAAAAAAAAGTGTGTGATATTATGATTGTTTATGTAGAGAAAAGTGATATGTTAAGTATGAGCAACATTAAAAACCATGCAATGTTTGTTTACATCCTTTAAATAATGAAAAGAAAAATAATAAATTTTGAATAAAAATGTCGATTAAAGTGTGGAAACACAACATTTATGCAAAATGATTGAAATTGAAAAAAGTGAGCACAATTAATTGAGTATTGATATGTATGAAAGTGTGATTGTATGAAATAGAAGCTATCAATTAAAAGAAATAGAAACATATTAATTATAACAGAAAAAAAATGTAAAATAAAATATAATTGAGAAGTGAATTAGAAAGTATGTATGTATACTGTTCGATTGCAACCATAAATGTATCTTCGACAGAAGATTTAACTGGTTTAATACCAACAAAATTGCAATTACATTAGAAATGAATAAATACCTCTAAACACTAGAAGAAAAATGAATTAAAAACTTTGAAAGAATATGTCAGGTTGAAAATTAAATACGAGAAAAAAAAACTGATGAAATGCAGTGTTATACATGTAAGAAAAGGAAATGTGGTAAAAAAATGTGTACGTCCACAGAATGAAAAAAAAATGCCTTAATTTCAATAATTTCATGAAAGCGATGTGCACCGCAAGAGGAAAAAAATTCCTATAAAATCCTATTATTATGAAAATAATAATTTTGCCATACTGGCGTGATTCAGTAGTGTACATTTTTTTTAATTTTTCAACTGTAGACAAAATTTAGCAAGAAAAAGGTTATTTAACTTATTTTTATTAAAAAGAATATGTGATAATGTAAATATGACTGAAAATGTTTAAGTAAAGTAACTGATGAAATGAATAATGAAAAAGTACGTTACCATGATAACTAACATTACCAAAATTGTTGCGATTGCAGTAGGTAACTAAGTACATTGTTGTTTACCATAATTGGTGCATATAGCGAATTCTATGAACTCCTCCAATAATAATATGGTATAACTAGTACCTAATTTAAAGTTACATGGAAACATGATGAGATGATACATGTGCAGAGATTGTGTTAAGGAATTATGTTGAATATTACAAGTAGTGTAATTAGATCCTAGAAGTAAGGAAATGTCAAAGAAACAGATGTTAATTAAAAAAAATGAATGTGAAAAGACAAGTTGTACATTGAATGGTGGAGCAAATACTTTGACTGGTACAATATATTTATGTATTTATATCCTAGATTGGTAAAATGTGTACGTTAGATTTACTGGTAATACTTAAAACATTTATTGGTAGTGTAACATTGACTAGTAAAAATTAAATGATAAAACAGAATGCATTAAGTATAGATGATAGAAGTATGTGTAAGATGTTTGTGTAAATTTACAGAATGAAATACTTGATGCATTAATCATGAAAGTTTCCTGAAATGAGTGCATTGTACAGAAATCTGAGTAGATTTCCAAGAATCGTAATATTAAATATAATATAATTAACATTAAAGCCTGATTCAGTAATGCACTATTTATTTTGCATCAGTAAACATATTTAATTTAATGAAAGTTATGTTTGTTTATGTAATTCGAGTTAGAAGTAAAAATGTATGTAAAAGATGAAGAAGAATATTGATTGTTGTATGCATTTTAAATTTAAAAAAAAACTATCACCATTAACCTACAATGAAAATATCAGCATTATTGAGAATGCAACAGGTAAATAAGTCTAGTTGTTTACCAACAGTGGTATGTATAACAAATGTTATGTACCCGATTTATATCGTTTGGTGTAACTAACTTATATATAAACCATGAAATTATCAAATGCAGGATATGTGACATGGAAAAAGAATGTGAAAAGCAGATTTTTTTTTATCTATATAAATGAATGGTAAAAAGTATAACAAAGATTGTTACAAAATGGTACTGAATAATGACTGGTAACTTTGACACGTTAGAGTGAATGAGCTGTGTATTTAATTAAAAGAGGAACCATTGCAGATTATAAAACTGGTTATTGGATATAAAAAAGCAGCGTAAAATAACGCGAGATTGCAGTAGATCTCAAAGTCTACTTAGGTTGTTTAAAAAGTTCTTGAATAATGCTACTAAAACAATACACGTGAATTAAAATATATCAACTTAATAAAAATATACACGAAAACATTTGTCATCATACAAATAAAATTTATCTAAATATAAAAGAAAATTATGGCATGTATAAATAAAATATTGAAAATGTCTTTAATTAATTAGTTGCAATATCGGTAAGCAGTGCCATATATTTATAAACGAAGAAAAATATTACTTTAATGATTCCTTAAATTTTTTTTTTAATATGGCTGTATCTAATAATGAAAAACACATCTTAAAATATATCCTATCTTCTTTTGAAACAGAAAAAATATATATTTGAGGGTTAATGCTCAAAACATTTAATAAACAACAAAAATGTCAATTATGTATTAAACTACTAAATACATACAAACCTGAAAAATTTAAACTTCTTAGAAATTATGGCAATAAATATGGCATAAACAAATATGTGTAAAGAAATTAAGAAGGAACAGTCACCTTTAATATAAGTATATATATCTGCAAAAAAATGTGTACACAAAACTTTATATATTTATTAAAACATGGATCAGCACTGGGAAAAAAACTTTAAAAAGTAATTTTTATACATGGCCAGAAATATCTGACACATAAGTACTGCAATTTGTTTTAACATGACAAAAGTGACCTTAAAGTGTAAAGAACTTGTTAATTTAAGCAAAGTTATCTTTATTCATGTGTGTAGATCAAAATTTCGATCAATAATACAAAGAAATGTGTTATATCAAGTGTTATCTATTTACCAAATAAAGTTTAAAGAAGAAATTTTGAAAAAAAGTTAAAGTGTATAAATTTTGTAATAAACAGAGTGTATCATGTCTAAATTGTGTAATAATTAGGTTTCCTTATCAAAAGATAACTGCAATATTATAATTATTTAAATTTAACAACTAAAAGAATCGATGAATTAAAAAAAAAAAAACTAAAAAATGTATTGTGAAGAAGTGATACCAAGTTTATCATCAAAGATTGATCCGAATGAATTGATGGAAATTAGCGCTAAAAATTCAAATCAATACAAAATGACAAGATCTTACACTCTTTTCTGGTACCGTGAAAAAGATGCAAGGAAAATATCACTTCAACACAATATAAATTTAGAATAAAATTAAGATAAAAAATATATAACGTCCTACGAATATGGAATTCCTATTAAGAAACTGTAAGTGTGTAATATGTTTGTATGCAAACATTGTCATTTCTTATTACCTGTTTATTTTGTGCGAGCAACCCTAATGTCAACACTCAATTTTTGAATCACTGTAACTATGCATCCAAAGCATATATTAAAAAGAAAGGACAATTTGTTATAAATAGAAATATTATATATGGCAACATGTATCCTATTGCAAAATGAAAAATTTGTGCACAAACTGATCCAATACATAAACACAAGATTAGTATACTTTATAATGTTATTAAAGACAATTAATATTTTAATGATGTAATTACCTCATGAATATATGATGCTTAGTCGAATAAAATAAAAACACTGATATAGTATAACATATAATGGCAAAAAAAATCAGATATAAATGTAAGTATAAAATGTTAAAAATACAGGTTCACATGTGTATAAAAAGCATAAAAATATGAAAAGGTGATGTAAAATTATTGAAGTTTTAATTGCATATAATTAAAAAAATTTGTGCATTCGCACAGGACAGGAAAGGAAAGTGACCCACGATCCAAAAAAAAATATCTGCCCTAATTCTTGTCAAAGGACAAGTGTATTGGCGCAAGTTTAAGACCATTGCCGGGATTTAAAGTGAATTGGAATGCCAATTCGAATGTGTCTCCCATTACAATGAAGTGGAAGATCCTAAGGGCTATAATTTTGAACAGATCACCACTCCGAAAGGGAATAGTTGGAAAATATATATATATATATATATATATATACATTGTATATATGTTAAATGAAAAGTCAGTCCTAGAGTAATGAGAGACGGCTTGTCAAAATCGGTAAGTGTAACAAGTCATGAGATACGGACATATATCTATAAAAATACTTAACTGCCGTTAATTAATAAATGTAATATATAATTTAGAATTAAATTAATGTGACAATTATTATTATCAATTATTGTAATTATTTGAGTGAAAGAAGAATAACATAAATGAAAAATTAAGAAGATTTATGTTTTATTCTTATTATTATTCTTATCATTTTTTTTTTAATGTGAGAAGAGAAACATTGTGTATATATATGCAAATAACCCATAAAAAGATAAAAGATAATGTTCACAACAAGATTGCTATATTTGAAATTCCCTTGATGAAATAACTTGGACCAGCCGAGAGCATTCACAAGGAAACATCAAACATAACATCAGTATATTGTATGCATCCAATATACACAAGTGTGAACAAAACCAAAAATTTTCACAAAATACAACAATACACCTATACTTTTTCTTATAATGAGAAAAATTCAAAATTTCATTTAAAAAATCCTTTAGATAAAACTTGCATAAGCGGCAGCATATTTAAAAAAATTCTGAAATACTGCATAGCAAACTGATACTAAAATAAAGGATTATAGAAGAATAATACACATCATAAACAAAAGTTAAATATCTATTAAAAAATACTTATGAATGAATATTATGCCTTTTCTTTATTGTTCTTTAGATTGTTAAAATATTATTATCAAATTAAGGCATGCCAATGTTGAAACACTACTAACTACGTGATCTTTATTAAATTATTCTGAGTAGTATTTAAATACACCTTTATAATTTAATATCAAATTTATATTAATTATTTAATTAATTACTTAATATTAAATACACCTTTATAATTTATAAGGATATATTTATCACCATTAATGAATTTGACAAGTCATTTTATGAACTGAAGTTATCAAAACCATAATATGTCATGGTGGCATGACGTAACTGTTCCATTGAGTAAAGTCTGAAGGTACTAATCATATCCTTATGACTTGATAAATATGTATTCGTCATTTAATAGTAAAAAAAAATTCTGACTTACCATTTGAGGTCCACATCATGGAAAAATATAAATAAAACACACACAATATAACTTATTAAGGAGAACTCGCAACGCCGAATTAAATACACTTATTAATTACATTATCCTGGAGTCACATTCGGCATGTTTCTGTATGTTTCTTTCTTACTTTTTTTATTATAGTAATTCACATGTCCAGAAAAACCTAATTCCTTGTAAAAACAAAAATCTAACTGCAGAATAGTAGACATAGACACAGTCTCCTTTTAAAAGTTTAAATTAGTGGGTTACTTCATTAATCCAGTTATGAAACTGTAGATTGCATCACCGTGGAGTCTCCGAAAGAAGAAAATTAATTTATACCGCATATGGAAAATATCCTTTGGAAACAAAAAGCATCAGATTTGAAGGACTCTGACCTCAGTTAGTGATCCACACATCACAGAGAGAGAATATTTTATCTTTCTTTCCTTTTTTCTTTTCTTTCGAATGTCGATGCAACTTGGATACACAGTCAATTTTAAATTGCATGTTTTGTTTCGTGAATTCTGAATACCACTATAATGAATTTGGAAATCGACGACTTCCGCGAAACCTTGAACTTATATATTACGAGTCACGGATGATAAATACGAAAAAGGTTTTTGGATTTGACAAATTCTTGATTTCTATTTCCTATATGACGATGATTTCGAATGTTTAGACACATGCTGGGGTAGGTTTGCAGAAAATATAAACTCATATATTACGAGAATAGACGTATAAGTCACGATAAAGAGGTGAACAGTTTCTCTATGAATATTACTCAGTCCAAAGTTCTTTGTCTGCCGTGCCTTTAATTTATTCTTATTGATATTCTTTTACTACAAAGTTTGAACATTCCCGGGTACCATGTCGTAAAAATTCCTGTACTAGTGCTCTGGTGACTGGCACCAAAATTTATGTAGTATGAAGTTCTTGGTCGTGGTAAAGTGGATTTGATACGATGAGTGCTTCGATGACTGAAAAACATCATTACCTTCTAAGAAATCTAGAAATTCGGAAGAAATAAGAATAGGCACATTTAGAATAACAGGCAGACGTGAGTAGATGAAGGTATTTTAATAAATCCCAGGTTCTATAGATAATGCACATGTACAGGCAAACGTTGGCCGCCCACGGCAGCGCAGGGCACCCGGGCCCGCAACACAATTCGTGAAAGAGCTACATGTTGAAAGCAAGATGATTAACGAGAGAAGTGATTGTTTCTTGTATCATGACATGAAGTCGAATGAAAATTACATTTCGCCAAAAGGTTACAATATGGCGATTATTTCTCCAAACAGAGCATAAAGACAATTAAAAATTTAGAGAACAGAGCCATTTTTGGCGTAAATTATCCGAACGAATATATTGGCGGTAGCCAACATGCATGGGAATGCAAAACCACACAAATGGGGCTCGGAAAAGTTTTCGCATTCTTGAACCCGCGAACCTTAGAGATTGTTATGACTTCGACATGTACGTTAGATATTTTTGGACCGGAGTTATTCAGATGCGCTTGGGAATCATTGTAATTAAAAAGGGTGTGTATGAAGAAATCAGTTAGCAACAGAACTTTGTGACCAAATAAGGAGATGGCAGATGGTAAATCTTATGCTAGCTATTTGAAAGGGTAGATGTAGCGGTTTTCCTTTACATAGCACAGAATAGAAATATTTTTAGTGTAACTGAATTAAAAGGATATTAGAATAAACGGAATGAAATTTGTTACATTGAATTTAACAAAATGGTGGGAAAGGAAAATGAAAAAGTATTTTTGTAGAACAGTGAGCGTTAAAATAATGAAAAAGGGAACAGATTTGGAAAAGGGAATTAAATGAGAGGGGAATAATTACTAAAATTGAATAATATATGATGCGACATCATAAAAAATATTGTAGCATATTTGTAAAATAAAACTGAAAAGTGTTTTAATAGCACAAACAATGATTCATATGCGTAGGGCTGCAACTCAAAGCGATACAAATCAAAAATTATTATAAGCAATTAATGATTAATATTATAGCTTTATCAAATTTGTCAAAAATTATTAATTAATAAACACGATGCTTAGTGGTGACGGGTTTTCTTTCCAAGAATCACAATGCGCACATTGCTTTCTCGTATGCGCTCAACATTTTATATTCTCATTTCTCGACCATCCACAATGCGAAACTGCTACGTTTGCATCATAAATTCCCGGAGAATACTTAACTATTTTTTTTTTGTTATTAAAAAACGTTTTGAGTTGTATTTTACGAAAATGCAATCATATTTTGCATCATGTTGTTAAATAAAAAATTATGAGGTAAAGACACCCCAACAGTAATTTATGGACACAGTACTGAATATACTATTTGGCATTCCAATAAAAAGGGCATATAATAAAAAAATTTAAACTGAAGGAAACTGGTAAAAAACTGAAATATATTTATCTTTGCAGATTCTTTTTTATTTCTTTAAACCAAAAACTTAATGTAGCACGATATAGCAAAATTTTGTGTGTTTGAATATGTCACAAGTCCAAAAGGAATCATTTAAATAATATGTACATAGATATTTAATATGTTAAGCAAGAAGGGATATTCGCTGACATTCAATATACACATATCTTTAAAATAACAAATAAAACTTGTTTTAAAATTATTAGATAAGACCCGTTTAGATTCTTTTCAAATTAATAAATAAAATCTTCACCCAAGTTTAATGAAAATAAATATATTTAAAACTGAATAGTGTACTACAAACAGTTTTCTTGAAATGTATTATTTATATTTATTATAGAAAAAATGCGATTTGAGACGAAAGTGAAAAAAAAAAATGAAAATTTATTTTAAAATTAATAACTGTCCGTTGTATATCTTGTTTTCTTTCTCTTGAAATGTTTTTAAAATTATATTTGTGATATTTTATGATATTATTTCCTAAAGTATTAGTTTTATTGTGTTTTAAGAAAACGTATTTCATTTGAAGGTAATTTAATTAATTGATTTCATAAAAAGAAGATATTTCCTTTGGTAATCAATTGAGTTTTCTTCATCAATCATATTTTTAATACTTAAAAGTTTCAGAATTTAAAGTTCTATAAGAAAAAATAATATATATCTCCAAGAGTTACTGCAAAATTATTAATTTAAAATATAATATTTTTCAAGGATATGAAATATATAAATATTCTATCAATAGATAAGATTCAAAGATGCGTGAAAATAAGTACTATATAAATATTAAAGCGGAAAATTATATTAAATATTGCTGTGACATTTTCATAGTTAACGTCTTGACGATGAGGTGGAAAGGCTGTCAGAGAGCGTGATTAAAATAAATACAGAAAATCAATATTAATTAAAGCTTCGAAAGTGTTATAAAAATTCCTATTTAAACAAAACAACATTTAATAGCTGATAAGAGGCGTAACGTTAATTAGTCAACCGTAAAATTGAACTCACGCAAATCCCTCAAGGAAAAAGAACACCCACGCAGTGCAGTAATATATTTATGTACAAAATAAAAATATCTAACAAGTGTTCGTCAGTGTTTATAAATGTAGTTATAAGTATCAGACAATGTCTCTTTTGATTTTTTGTAGAATAAAATTAAAAAAAATGAATAAAATGATTCTGTTAATATTTTAATAAGAACATTTACTGTATCTACTAATATATAATTTAGACTTTCTAGATTTTCTAGATTCTTGTGAAATCTTCCGAAAACTACTGCACAGTCGGAGTGATTCATTAAAAGGGTACATACCTTACATACTCTGAGAGAGCAAATATTTTGATAAACTTAATTTTACCTCCCTACAGCAATACGTAGATGTGCAACTAGAAGCAAATATTCCTTGATAATATAAACACTATGAGGGCTTCTCAAACATTCATATTTTAATTTTTCTGAGACAGCTGTATGGAATATTATGAATTTCTGGTGTGTCATAAATAAGAAACTACCGATAAAAAAAATCTGGTAGGAAAAGTTGTGTTACTAAAGCAGCTAACATAAAAATATGACAAATTCGTACAATATAATATACTACCAAATATCGGGTGGTTATAATATAAGTATCTCTATTTGGAGCTGTCTGGCGTTTGAAGGAATAACCAGAATGAAACCAAAATCGATATAGTTAATATTCGAGAAGGGGGAAGAAGAATAAAACAATAAAAAACCCTGCGATAATAGCCAAAAGAGGGTGCTTTTGATTGTGAAATGCAATATGTAATATTGTGTACCGTGGAGGTGTCGTAAATCTCAATGACTTTACCGCATATTACGGCATGGGCTAAATATCACTCCTGATGCATTACATTCCGCAGTTGAGCACGTCGTGTACAGCCTGAATATTACCCTCCAGTACAATGTCCATGTGGAACCTGAACATGATCGGCACAGCCATGCTAAAGCCTAACCACATTCACTGTGACTTTTTCCAATAAATTAGGTATGTCATCCGGATTGATGCCTTAATTCTCTGTAGCATCATCTAGTAGCATCATCTGTCGGTGATTATTGCAAGAATTTTCTTTTATTGTTCCATTCTTCTTCCCTCTTCTCGAATAGCAAGTTTACCGATTTTGGTTTCATTCGGGTTATTCCTTCGAGCTACAGACATCTCCAAATAGAGATACTTATATTATAACCACCCTGTATATGCTGTTTGCTCGGATCATGTACTTTAAATTACTTTCGAGATATGTCTCTTTTAAAAACTGAAAAATTCAAGAAAATTGCATAAAACTTAGTTGTTCTATTACAGTAAGGAGAAGAATTTATTGGGAAAAATATAATATTACAGAACACTTAGATTGCATGCTTACAATTTTCTTCCACATAATACCACAATGAAATACAAGGCTAAATGTTATTTTATTTCTGCACTATACTCGTATATTCTGTTAATTATAGTATCATTGTTACCTGCCACATTCAGAGAAATGCTTCCAAATTTCATTTGTTGAAAATAAATTTTCCAATACGTTTGGAAGATTAATCATCAATGTTTCATATACAATTTCATATCACTGTTTTATATACCATCCATTACACATTTAAGACCTTTTTTCCACTCAATTTGATGCCAGAAGTAAAATTAAATAAAATTATTTTCGCCTCTTATTAGTTTTCCTTTTTTTTCAAGCTGTAGTTTTCTGTTAATACATGGAAACAAATATCGTTGCATGTCTTCACCGGTAATCACTTGTAAAAATAGGAAGGTCATCTGTTTGATTTTTTGCAAATTACAGTAGTACATCTAGGATTTACTGTGGTAGTAAACATCTCCCTTTCTTGTCACCAATTACACAGATAACATAAACTCGAGATTCAATATATGAATCGGAATTTATCTGTAGAACTTAGATTTAAAAGAAAAATGCTGTATAGGCTTAGTTAGGCAAATCATTTCTTGAATGAGGATGCACCTGCTCTTGAACCGACAGTCGATTTCGAGTCTGCCCGTCTTCGAATGTAAGTGATAATGTCATTTAGAGAATGTAAATCAGGAAATATTCTTTGAAATAAATAAAACTTTAAATAATGACATTAAATATTTCAGAAATTATTTCGAATTTAATCTGACGAGAATGAGCTGAATGACATTTTCTAGGACTAAAATAATAAAACAGTGATCTTTTTAAAACTGCCAAATTTTTAGAAACTTGAGATTTAAACCAGACAACATTTATTACCTTATAAGAAACTTGACATTAGTTATTTCGTCATAAATTGAAACCTATGCTGCACTCCTGTGGGATAACTGCTAACAAGAAGTGAGGTGAAATGTTTACATGAAGAAGTTAAAGAAAATTAATTTAACTAACTTTCGTGATTGTTAATAGATGTAGCCATACGTCTCAACCTATACGTGCTGTGAAATTATGTAAAATAATATTTAAAAATATATCTTTTTTTAACCATGTAGAAAAACTGTGCCATAACTACTTTGTAATTTAGATACAGTAGATTACATATATTGTTATGAAATCTATGATTTATTGCAAAGCTTATATAAATCTCTTGATCAACTTTTTGGATGAGACATTACAGACAACAATGTGTGTTGTATGATTGTCATTCACCCGCATATAATTTATAGCAGAATATAAAACATGCATTATGTATTTTACTTTATTAAGTATTTTATATAATAACATATAATAACCATTCTGTCATACAATGAGGAATTATTTGTTTAAAACAAAAAAAAAAGACATTTTGTATACACATATATAGTAAAAACTAATTATATTTCAATTGGACAGGCTTCAACAGAAATGCATAGTTTCTAAATAACAAACATTGGTTATCCACTCATGATATATGATACATTAGACATCTACAGCGGGGTGAAAAAAGATCAAAACGACACAAAAACTATGAAATCGGTTCGCATTTACGATGCAAATGAACAAATCTTTCTGTTAAAATTTAATACTTCAGATTCAAATTAACATTAAAGCAATCATTTACAAATTTTTTATATAGTTTTCAGTATCTATTTTTAAATATGTATGTTAGTAAATTTACGATTCAACAAAAGGATATCAACGCCTAAATATTTCAAAACTAAGGTTCGTAATTGGTGATATTTTCGCATATCATTTAACAAGACATTTAAAAGATATTCTGGGCGCATTCATTTAGTTCGCAAAACCTTTTGACCATGGGAGGTAAAAAATTATTTCAGATATCGAAAATAGAGGTTTGGTGAGCCACATTCTATAAAGACCAAAATTTCTGCTTTGTAACATCATCAAAATAACACTTCAAAGAACTGCCGATAAACGTTAGAAGACTACCATTTTTAATTTCTTACAGAATCAAACTACTTATAGTACTACGAAATCTACAGGAAGGGCAAGAATTTTTCTAAATGATCTGAAAGTTTGATTGTTCGAAGAATGACAGCAAAGGGAAGTTTAAACCAGATAAAGAGTCCATCATTCGTGTGGACTATAAGAAGACTAATAAAAAAATCGGGGATACTTAAATATGTAAAATCACGTCGATGTTTGCGTTTAAGATCTGGTCATAAAAAAAAGCCCGCATTCAGTTTGCAGAGAAAGCAAGAAACGAATTGGTTTAAAAATATATTGAGTGATGAAAATACGTTTAATTTTGATGGTCCGGGTGGTATTCATTTATACTGACATGACCTTCGAAGGAAAATGGATGTATTTTCCATGCGTCAACTATGTAAAGGTATTAAAATGGTTTGAACTGTTTTTTCCATAGAAGGGAAGGTTAGGATTCCTCTTCTAGAAGTGCGAAAAAGTACATATACCTATTTTCACATGTTAGAACGACCTTTCTTGAATCAGAGTGAAAATATTGCAGTCCTTAACTGTATTTTTCAAAAAGACAATGCCTCAGTTTATTCTTCAAAAGATACAAAAAACGTGGTTTGATGATAATAAGGTTAATGGATGGGCAGGCCAGTAGTCCATACCTAACTCTTATGGAGAACGTTTGTTAGTATTATAATGTTCAATATCTACTGAAAAAAAATGTTAAATGATCCAGTATAACTTGAAAGCAGAACTAAAATCTGCCATTTGTGAGGCATGGCGTGTTTTGTCACTTCGAGAATTTCGAAACCTTTTAAACACTATGCCAGAATGCTGCATTGAAAATATTAAACACAAAGGAGGCACAGTTGGCATGTAATATTTCTATATTTTAGGAAAATCTGTTCCGTTATTATCATTTTGCTCCCATTGCATATCCAGTGAAAATTCATTTTATTACATTGTAATAATAACAATTGCTAAAATTTTTTTGTTTAAGTTTATATTGTCTATTTAGGTAGATAAAATCATTTTATATAGTTTATATATGGATTAATATAATTATTTTTATTTTTTAATGAATCAAATAATGGCTCCTATCATTTTGCATCTTCATGATGTATCGTCTGAAAATGATTAAATAACTCTTTAGATAGTAACTTTTTTTAAAGGATTTTCTTTTTGCTCTTAATAGATACAGACAGTTGTAAACAATTGCAAAAATGATATTTGCCAGATAACACATGGTTTAATACGAAGCCTCCGAATGCATTATTCCGAAAAATTAGTTTTATTTCAAACTCAATCATTGCTGCATCGTTATTGATGAGTATATATAAACATATTTTATTACAGTATCATTTTCAATCCATGACAGTTTAAGCAAGTTGTTTTGTTATCGTGGTGAAATTTAGCGGAATATTATACTTCCTTTTTTTCAGTTTCTATATATATAATTTAGATAATTTGGTAAATATTCCAGTTGTAGCATTTGAATTACTGTTCATTTGTTTTAACAAAGGAGAAAGGCTTTTGGGTGTATAATTCGAAAACTTATGGACAATTTGTAGTCTTTGGATCCCATTTTTATGAGTAATCTTTCAATTGAATATTTTAATTTCTGCTTTTAATATCTACTTTAATTTCTGAATTAATTATCTGTACATCTAATATTTGGTTTATACATTAAAACATATAAAAAGTTTAATATTTATATAATTTTATTTAATTTAAAATATTGCCCCAACTGATTCAAATTATAAGTGAATTTATACGTAATGCCATTGAAAATTTACGTTTGTTGTTTATATATATATTTTTTTCCAATTTAAACTGCAGTTATAATATATAAATTCACGAATAAAGAATTATTAAAAAGTATAATAATCCAATTCATAATTTGATTTTATAAATCTTAGAAAGAGAAAAACAAATGTATCAGTTTTTTGAAGAAAAAAAAGAGTTATAAATGTCTTTTTTTGAAAATCTATGTAAATTAAATTACAAAACTTACAAAAAAGCCGTTTCTGCATTAATTACAAAATTCATGACAAATACATTTTTTATATTTGAAATTAAAAGGAAAAACATTTCTAACGTAACCAAGGTATACATACCCCATAAATCGAGGTACCCACTACACTGATAAAAATTTCACCGTTGGATTACGGGAAAAGCTTGGCAGCACAGACTCCAAGATTTTCCTGTAATATTACAGTTTGTACCGTAATCTATTTAGACTGTATTAGACCGTAAATGGCAGTAAATTTCAAGAACGTATCTGACCGTAAACCACAGTAACTTTCAAAAACGTATCTGACCGTAAATAACCGTTACTTTCAAGAACGTATCTGACCGTAAATAACCGTTACTTTCAAGAATGTATCTGACCGTAAATAACCGTTACTTTCAAGAATGTATCTGACCGTAAATAACCGTTACTTTCAAGAATGTATCTGACCGTAAATAACCGTTACTTTCAAGAATGTATCTGACCGTAAATAACCGTTACTTTCAAGAATGTGACTGTAAATCACAGTAATATACAGGGTGTCCCAAAAGCCTCCATACAACTTCAAAAATTGATTAAAAAAATAATAGGCCTACCGCAAAAATATTTACAACAGTACACAGAGTAACTTAAAAAGTCTTTTTCTACTACCTTAGTATACTTGTACATGAGATCCTTTCGTTGCATGAAGAATATCAAGTCGATATTCCAATTCCCTTCACGTGCGTTTCAGCATGCTAACATCAACAGTAGTTACAACTGTTTGATGAAATAAAATGTTGAAACAAAAGATCCAAACAGCAGTAGCTACTGTTGATGTTAGCATGAAAAACGTTTGTGGATTGAATTGAAATACCGTCTTGATATTCTTCGTGCTACGCAAGTATCTCATTTTGAAGTTTACTAAGGCTGTAAAAAAAAACTTTTTAAGTTACTCTATGCACTGTTGTAATTATTTTTGCTGTAGGCCTATTACTTTTTTTAAAAATAAATTTCTGAAGTTGTACGGAGACTTTTTGGACACCCTGTAGATTATAAATTATCGTATATGACTGTAATATCAAGATTGTAAATAAGCATAAATGCCCATCATTTTCTACTCATTTACATATATCGCTGTAAATTGCAGTAGTTATCAGAACTGTAAATGACCATGAAATAGTTATTTCAAGAATTCGCATGATTACTTCCAACAGTAATTGTATATTTATACATAGGATGTCAAGAAATGCAACATTTTATTTCTGTATAAGAGATAAATAGTATAAATTGCAAAAATGTCCATAAGGTACAAAATTTCAATTCTATACTTTTCATCTCCATGGAGATATTTCCAAAATTAGTTTTTATACATTCTTTGTAACCAAACAGGTGGCTTCAGTACCTCCAAAAATCAGGAATTGTCTCACTTTGCCATGCAATTCGAAACATGGAATCTAATCATTATTGGAGAATAATGTCTACAAATCTGATATTTAAATGTATTAATTAATAATAATGTGTTGATGTAATTGATGGCACATTAAATCTTAGTTTGTAAACATTCGCCAAGCTTGAGCAGATTTCACTTTTCAAATTGCATGTAAAGTGAAGCAAGTCACAATTTTTGACTCTCTGCAACTTCATAATGTTTGGAGATGATTAAAACCAATCCACATTTTTGCAGATTACATTATTTATCCATCTCATATAGATACAAAAATAAACTGCATAGCTTTTTTTAGACAGCCTGTATATTTAAAACTTGATAATATTTTTAAGATTATTCTACCACTACATATATATGGTGGTTTGCATATAATTTTTTTAAACAATTAGCGACTTTCTCAATATTACATACTTTTTCTATTTACAACACTATACAGCTTACAAAATAAAATTATATTTAGCATTGAAAAATGATATGTGTATAAGTTTCATTAAACGTGATTGTTTCATATTTCCGAAAAAAAAAAATTATGTAAAACTTCATATACAAGTGTAGTAATTTTTGCCAACATCTAAGTAAAATAAAAATTAACAGACACTTAAGCATTATTAAACAGGCAGAGTAACAAACACTTATCAAATTTGTTACAAATCACAGGCTAAATTTGTCCAAACCCTAACACAATATCAAGTATAACTTTTAGCTCAACAATGCACACCTTTGAAAAATATAGAAAAAAACAGAAATTTTTTTAGTACTTATCTCTTATTTAATATCATACTCTGAATATTTACGATTATGTATTCGTAACAACAAATGAACTTATTCATGATTTTTTTTTAATGTAATGAGGAAGGTAATTATAATAAACTTTTGCATAATAATGTATCAAAGACATAATTTAATGAATATCAAAATGTTAAAATTATTTCTATTTCTTTCAATATAAATTTCGTTTAAATTTTTTGAGAATCATTTTGGTATTTATCTACTTGCACATTCTTTTGCATTTTGATGTCTGGGTTCTTTTGGTTTCTACCCAAACCCAAGTGAGATTAATGTCGTTTTAGCTAATAATGCAGGAATAGAGTATAATATTTGCCTTTTTAAAAAATCACAAAAACACTTCAGTTTTGTGTTAAACATTTTACTTGGAGATAGTATAAAACACGGATTTATCTGTAAAAATGGGAAATTATTCAGGATCATCGGAGAAAAAAAAATTCTTGGTTGAAAATACTACAGCCAAAATAAACTATTTGTAAAAATGCAAATAACTTAACCACTTCAACGGCTGTTTAGATAAGGAAACAGTGTTATTACCCCCCCGATTTAACTCGGGTCAGCTACTGTGGTTAAATAATGAATGTTTACATACTGGGAAGTACTATACAGATTTTCGTGTTTTGGGAAGGACAGGATAGAATGCTGAGTCATCAATTTCAGTAACATCCTGCCTTTTGTTCTATGACTAATTTATAAATGTCCAGAACACCCTGAAATAATGAACAATTTCATCAATTTTCAAAAACTAAAAAAACTAAATCCTAATTTCAGGAAAAATTTTAATATAACAAGGAATGATCTTCTAAGAACTGTTTAAGAAAAATCTTTAAAATATGTCATCACACATATTAAAAACAAGCATTTTTTTAAATAATTTAAAAAAATTCACAGACAAAAATAAAAATTTTAATTCAGGAACTCTGAAATTATTTATTCTGTACATATTTTACATAAGATACGACAGGTTTGAAACAATACGACATCTAAATGCTGCTAAATTTGTCATCAACTTCCTGACTTTATTTATATTACATGATTTTGGATTTTTCTTTGCTTTTGAACTTTTTTCAGGATTGATGTCCAAAAAAGCTCTGAAAATAAAGAAAAAAATATTAATAGTATCACATCTTTTAAAAAATAACATTACTGTAAATACATCAAGCCATAATCGAATGAACAACTAATCTCGTAATTATCAAATTATAACAGATATTAAACTCCTCAATAACACGTGCATAGAATGTCTACAAAATAACATTCATGAAGAAAAACTTTTTGTGCTTTATAAACCCTTTATTGTTTTTCTTATCTTTAAAGCCAGAACAAAATGGATTAATTAGCATATATGACAGAACTCAATAGCCCACTAGTGTCAATGAGTGGTAAGAAATTTCATTTGAGCTCATTCATTACTGAATACATGTTATCTAACAGGTTATAAGTAACATTTGTTGTAGGCAACTACACTGCACCATGAATTTAAAATTTTTGATTTGATTACCAAGATCTGCAAAGTATGTGAAGAAAATAGTGTTGACACTAGACCAAAAGTTCTTTTAACTGATCGACAAATTTTGCATTTTTTTCTTTAACTGATCGACAAATTTTGCATTTTTAACTGCAACTGATCAACAAATTTTGCATTTTTTTTTTGCAACTGGCTAAAGGATTTCATGATTTTTCCCCACAATCAACTGACAAATTTCGTGATTTTCTCTCACGATAAATCGACAATTTTTGTATTTTTTCCATGCGACTGATTTAAGAATTTCGTGATTTTTCCTTGCATTCAATTGACGAATTTTGAAACATTTTTTAGATTTTCTCCTAAATTAACTAGCAATTTTTCCAAAAATTTGTCGTACCAATCGAGGAATTTCGAAATTTTTTCCACCATAATCATGCCTTTTTACCCTCAACTGATTGGCAAATTTTGAGATATTTTCCATCAACTGATCTGGTCATAAAAAAAAAAGAAAAATTAAAGTTTTTGATTTGTTGGAATTTTCCAAAGTTTTTAGTTTGTCTTAGTATCTTAAACACTATTATGCCAAATATAAAGTATATAGAGCAGTAAAGTAATATAGGACAAAATTAGCACTCGCCATCCGGCGAGTAATACTGAAAATTTGGCGACTGACTTTATTATTACCACTGGCCAAACTTAATAGCCACACTCACCAACTGTGATGATTGAATGGAAACAGATTTTTTTTCCTGCTGTCGCTCGTCGAATATCGAAACCATTTGGCGAATTTCACGATTTTTCCCCTGAAACCATTTGACGAATTGAGATTCTTTTTTCTCGAAGCCATTCGACGATATTCGCACCCCCCCCCCCCCCGAGACAATTTGATAAATTTTGCGAGTTTTCTGCTATTAATTGTTGAATTTCGTGATTTATCGACTATCGATTAACGAATTTCACAATAGATCGACGAACTTAATGTTTTTTTGCGTGACAGATCGACAAACTTTGCATTTTTTCTGCGACAGATCCATGAACTTTGTGTTTTTTCAACCACAGATCGACGAACTTTGCATTTTTTTTCACGACTGATCGACGAACTTAAGGTTTTTGAAGCGACTGATCGACGAACTTTTTGCTTTTTAAGCGACTGGTCGACGAACTTTTCGCTTTTTAAGCGACTGGTCGACGAACTTTTCGCTTTTTAAGCGACTGGTCGACGAACTTTTCGCTTTTTAAGCGACTGGTCGACAAACTTTTCGCTTTTTAAGCGACTGGTGGACGAACTTTGCATTTTTTAAACGACAGATCAACGAACATTGTGTTTTTTAAGCGACTGATCGATGAACTTTGAGTTTTTTGGGGCCAGATCGACGAACTTTGCGTTTATTCCGCAATCGATCGACGAAATTTGCTTTTTTTCCGCAACTGATCGACGAACTTTGCTTTTTTTTGGTGACAGATCGACGACCTTTTTGCTTTTTAAGCGACCGGTCGACGAACTTTTTGCTTTTTAAGCGACTGGTCGACGAACTTTTCGCTTTTTAAGCGACTGGTCGACGAACTTTGCATTTTTTAAACGACAGATCAACGAACATTGTGTTTTTTAAGCGACTGATCGATGAACCTTGCGTTTTTTGGGGACAGATCGACGAACTTTGCGTTTATTCCGCAATCGATCGACGAAATTTGCTTTAGACACTGTATGTTTAGTATCCACTTCTGTTAAGTTAACGGCCACATATTACCGTGTTTTGTAGATTTAAATAGTTTTATATTTATATATAAGTTCGAAAAAATTCATTTTAAATTATTACACTTCTTGTTTTCTAATATTTGGTATGATTAAAAAAAATATATATTTGCTTAACAAGAAATTATTTACAACTTTTTTTTTACTCACAATTAAAGTATCAAACATTAAATATTTACCTCAAAAGGGCCTAACATTGCTGTACATAACAATTATTTATAGTACTAAAGCTATTAATACTGAACAAAAATCATTTTTAGAGTTTCTGAAGGATAAATGAAGCACAGATGTTACATTAAGTAAATTTTCATTTTTCTGCGATTATGTATTTTGTCATTTGGTATTTTTTTGAGTATTTTAAAAAAGAGTGCTTAAAAAATGCACAGACATAACAATATTGTAAAATAAAAGTTTCACATATGACTTAGATGAAAATTAATCCTTTTTTTACTTACTTAGTGTAATTTTTTTTACTCAAAATTACAGTATCAAACATTGAATATATATTTACCTCAAAAGTATCTAAGTTTGTTGACATTGCAAATATTATTTATAGTAAAGGTATAATACTGAACAAAAATCGTTCTTAAGAGTTTCTGCATGTGAATGAAGTGCGGTGTTACATTAAATGACTTTTTTTATTTTTCTGCGATAGTGAATTTTGTGGGAAGAGATCTGTATCCTGTGCTGCTTGGCAGAAAAATTGTGCCAAAATGCCGTTTTGGCGACATGAAAAAATTTTCAAAGATTGCAGAAAACATCATTTTTAAATCTGTATGTTGTTTATAAACCAATGATTTTGCAACATTTTTAAAAGTTGAAAATGATGCAAAAACATCGATTTATAAATAACAAAGATTTAAAAACTAAGTTTTTCCGCCATCTTGAAAAATTTATCATGATCCAATTACGCAAATTTTAACAACATTCTAAATAAACTAACGATTAAAAAGCTAAAGAAATGTGATTTTTCAGATGAATATTTGTTATTGTCAGGGGGGCTCTGCCCCCCTGAACCCCCGTTTTAAAAACATTTTGGACAATAAAAAAGAGAAAAAAAACTGACCAGAAATCTTTTGTCAATCTTGATTACACTAAATTCAAAACAATGTTAACTTATAATCTCGCTCACAACTGCCCCCAATTTTTTTTTTTTTTTTTTTTTTTTTTTTTTTTTAAGTAAAAGTAAAAGAAATATAATAACAGCCAATAAATGAGACGGCGATTCAGAAAAAAGGGAAATTGCATACAAAAAATATATAAATAATTACACATAAAAAAAGTTAATATTTACAAAAAAAAAAAAATAATTAATTAAAAATAATTTAATGTTTACCAAAAGGGATCCCAGTCAGGGTCTGAAACATCGTCAATGTAAGGCACTTCACCTTCTAACTGAAAAGAATTTAAATTTTGAGAGACTTTTGGTAATGCACCCTCGATGTTTTCAGACTCTGCCGTTGGTCTTTGAAAATCCAAAAGCTTTAGCCCCTCATTTCCGTACCCTGGGTAGACTTGAATAATATCATTTATGAGGACTTGCATTTTCTGGCCCGTCGTTTCTAAATGATCTAGCTTGAGGCGGCGATAAAAATGAAGAGCCATATATTGTGACAACATTTTATCGTTCCTGCGACATTTTAGAGAATTTTTAAACCAACGATTTTCATTTTCTAGATCGTTCGCTTTATTGGTTTTTGACACGAATTCGCCTTTACTATGATTCGTAACTTCGTGTGTTGTCTGACTGGAGAATAATTTTTCTACATCATGGTATTGTTTGGCCGAATCTCAAACAATACCCACTAATTTTAATAAGTTAGATACTAAAATCAGGACGTCTAACCGTCCTTCAGCTGCATCATTTCACAGGGATTTATAGCTTTATCTGGATAAAAATCTATTAAATTGGGTACGTACAATTTTGCCATTAATAAATCATTAACAGTATCAGTGGATAAATGGTTACGTGTATTATCTATATATTTAAAACAGAAAGCGCATTTTGCCAAAATTTCACACGAATATCGTCTCTTTACGCATGCGTCAACTTTTTTTGAATGATTCTCCCCTCAAAAACGATAAGACTGATTGATTAACCTGTTTAGCCTAGGAGGATGGAGAAGGGTTGATTAAAAATGGATGGAAATATATTTTTGCTCTGAGGTTAAAAGCTAAAGCTTTTTTTTTTTTTTTTTTTTAAGAACTCATGTTTTCACTACTAAATATGTATATTTTTCACAAAATTTTAAAGAGAGCTTGGAGATGGTTGTATTTATAACTGATTGAAATGTCAAAGAGTTCGCAAGATGAGGACTATTTTTTATTGCTATGTTAAAGGAGCCGACGAGAAAACAAACAAACAAAAAAGCGAGAAGAAAGCATCTCTTTTACAACTGGATAACAATATTTTTTCCCGAAATTTGTACACGGGCTGTAAAACCGTTTTATTTATCACCCATAAAGATTTTAAAGAGTTAGGACAAAAATAACTTTATTTTAAAACTATGAAACGACACTGCGTAAAAAAAAAAAAAAAAAAAAAAACCAAGAAAATGAGTGCTAATCACTAAATATCAATATTTTTTCGCGAATTTTTCTTCTTAAAATATAATTTCATACAAAATCGGGTTAAAGATGTAAAATAATAAAAACTTGATTATTATTATTTATTTATTTATTTATTATCACGGGCCCGGGAAACGCCGGGCGGGGGTCAGCTAGTTTTTTTATTAAATTAAACAGACTAAATCCCTTTTCACATTCAGCAGTGCTAAATGGCAGGTTCACTATAAAGTTTAGAAGTTTGCATAAATTAATAAATTCATTTGGATTTTTACACTCTGCTAAAATTCACAGTCTAACTGTCTCACATTAGAATTTATGTTTGGTGTGAGACCAAATTTTCAAAAGCGGGTGATTGGCAAAAACTAAGTGTTAAAAAAGCTAGGCCTAGGCGTCAAATTTCACATCCAGGAATAATTTTGTAGTTGTCAAATGCTATAATGTAATTAGTTGCATTTGACGACTAACGACTGCAAATTTCGAACACTGTCTACTCTACATAAACTTTGATATTAAAATTCATTTTTAAATTAATAAGGTTAGATAACCAGATAAATAAATACCTGAATAAATCCGGTATTGGTACAGCCAGGCCAGGCGTGCTTCTTTACCGAGCTTTTTCCTCTTTCCTCGTGCGAAAATAAACAAACATGGCGCGACGCGTTCGTTGCCATTTTCCAAAATCAAAACTCAGATGAGATGGCTGTAATCCACTGTTCCTTTACGGTTTGCGGTAGCGAATAACGGTGATTTACTAAAATTGCCCGTGATCTGCCGTAAAAGACTGTAACAACCTGTATTTCTTTCTCTCTTGGCCGTAAATGACTGTTGGACCAGGGATAATCCTGTAAAAATGATCAGTTACGGTCAATGACAGAATTTTACAGCCAATAACTGATTTTTAACGGGTAAGGGCAATATTTACAGTAATACGGTAATGTACAGTAAATTATGCAGTAAAGCACCGTAAAGCAACGGCTATTTTTAACAGTGTAAATAGCTTATAAGAGACATCAACTTATTTTACTTTTATATTAGAATGGAAGAAAAAACAATAAAATCTACAGATAAAAAACCTGGAAAAGGAATGTGATATAATTACATTTCGCTTCTGCAATTTGTCCTTAATGTGTTTTTAAAGAGCTCATCGTTCACCTAATGACTCAGAAATTTCTGACGATGCTTACTGCATTCATTTTTACAGCACACGTTTTCTCTGTGCAACTAAATGTAACACTAATTTTAGAGGTAAAAAAACAAAGAACACTTGCACATTAACGTCATTACACATTTTTAAATCAATTCGAATTTCCTTTAAATATTTGGTAAACCGCACTATCAAACAAATGAGTCGATTATGATATGCTGTGTTTTCAGATGTTTAACTTTTAATAGGTTCGAATAAATAAAAATATTTATGTTATGTTTTAATTTCGACATTGAAATATAATTAAATTCACAAAGGCTAAAAGGGTTTTTCAACTCCTGCGATGTGATATTTAATAAAACAGACATGATTTTCTTCGTTTATTACTTAATGCGTTTGTTCGTTTAACTCTTACACAATGAACGAGGTTTACTGAAAACATTTCTGAAAATAATTACTTAATGCATGACTTAATTGCATTATTTCACATTTAAAAGATCATTCAATTAGCTTCATGTTTCACATTATAATAAATACTAGTTTTTTTTTTCTTTATTTAATGATAGACATTTCGCGATTTTATAAAGTAAAAATCACTGTTTCGGAATTTCAGGTAAGAATTTGGAATTTTTAAATAAAAAAGAAGGTCAAACTCGCAACTCTGGTAGGTATATCATATGGATTTATTAAATGCAAAAAGGGGTATTTAACAGCAAATTTACCGAATTTCAATTTGGTGAGTTTGCAATTATATAATTACATAGCACCTGTAGTCGTCGTGTGGTCCGTCCGTCTGTCCGCATATAATAGCGCAAAAACTACCCAAACAAATGGTTTGGTATTTAATATACAGTATGTCCACTAAAGTCCCTTGCCACCCTCTTAACTTCGGAATGGCTGCTGCTATATTTATAAAAGTGGTGTCTAGGTATAGTAAAGTAGCTATGCGCTACTGAATGAAACCGCCTACAGTGCCACCGGGTGGAAAACTGCTAAGTTAGCATTCCTATCTCGAAAACGGAAAGAGATAGGTAAAAAAGTGAGTTACAAAGTTGTAGAGCATCATCGATTTAGTACGAAAAGACACCTTGTGGACAGTAATGCGAAGAATAGAACGGTTAAAACGCGCATTTGTTTTCTCGTGATTTCCTACACTGTGACGTCACGAAACTTGAACGGAAGGAGAAATGATTATATTTCGGACAAAACACGACACTGCAATGTGGCACAGTGATATCGCTTGTGATTCCCAATCAAAACGACGTATTACGGACGCTTGTGGCAATGTGTCACCCTCTATGCTCCAACGTGTGCAACGTGAAACTCAAACAAGGATCCAAATGTGCATTGCAGCTGACGGTGAGAAGTTTGAACATCTCAAATAAAGGTATATTGTTTGAACTAGTTGTTGTTTTTTCTTTTTAAGATCATTTTGTCACGTCACAGTGTAGGAAATCACGAAAAAACAAATGTCCACAAGGTGTCTTTTCGTACTAAATCGATGATACTCTACAACTTTGTAAATCACTTTTTCCCTCTATCTCTTTTCGTTTTCGTGACAGGAATGCTAACTCCGCTTTTTCGCCAAGTGGCGCCGTGGACGATTTCATTCAGTAGCGTATGGCTACTTTACTATACATAGACATCACTTTTATGAATATAGCAGCAGCCGTTCAGAAGTTAAGAAGATGGCAAGGGACTTTAGTGGGCATACTGTATATAATCGTTCCAGAATTTTATAGTTTCATTTCAAATGTTATGAAAATCGAAAAAAACTTAAAAATATATTAATAAAAGTTTTATTCATTCTATTAACTCCTATCATACATAAGAAAAGTGCAAGTCTGAGTGAATGAGGAAAAGAAATACGGGCTAACCAGTACTTTTTTCAAATGCCAGGCGGCCATTTTTATTTAAAATTATTTTTGAATAAAATTGCATAAAAGCATTTTTAGAACGATCGTCCAAAAAAATTGTTTGGTTGAGAGGTGAGTTACATTAAGAAATGTATAGATTCTAAGATATCTTCAGTTAAAATTAGGTTAACAGCCCAATATTTATCCCAATACCCTTAAAATAATAAACACAAGGGATTCGTTCATCATGAACCAGAGAAATATCAAACCATGGAGGTAATCATTCGCAAAGCAAGATCTCCATGGTGAATTTTGCAGTGTTATCTGGTGCCGAAAAATCTGTAAACGTGACATACGTAATAAGAGAAAAGAAAGGCATGCTCATTTCGCTCATAACATACGATTTAGTTCATTTCACTGAAATAATAACGATTTTTTTTTTTACATTCCAAAACTAGTTATCGTAAGAACGCACCTCATTTGTCCCGTTTAACGTACAATTTCAAACTTGTTTTACCAGGACCCATTCCAGGGTTTTGCGCGTGAAATTTGTTACTTTATTACAGATCTGTTTTTTTCGTAAGCGACTATGTGTTCTAAGTACTCACTGATATAATGAATGCACGCCGCTCTGAGAGAAACAACTTTTGCTGTTTACTTTCCTTTAAAATCTATGCACTCATCACCAACATCTGAAATTCTTGTGTATATTAAGAAGATATGTTCAAATCTTATTTTAGTTTCAGTTTTAACGGAATTAATTTAATATTTTGAAATTACTTATCAACCTTCATTATTCTAACTTAAATAATGCTGTTATGGTGAGAGCTTTCCACAATGACTGTAAGATGCTTCTATTTGATAAATATGTTGAATTCAAACTACTGACGACTTCCTGAACGCTGGGGATATTTCTTCTGGAGAAACAACTAACACGACTCGCATCAAGGCATTTTTTGTTAGTATGGCTGTTGAGATTTCGCAATTCCTCCTGCGAATTGAATATTAAATTCAAATGCAGGTCTTTGACTGTTCTATAACATCACTCCGAAACGACTGGATGAGAACTCCTTCTAAATATAAACGTGATCCATTCAAGTAACAACTCATAATGTGACTCACACACACACACACACACACACACACACATATATATATATATATATATATTATATATATATATATTACGATGAATAATATTCGATGAAAAAATGGCAGTCCTTCAACGATAGTCCTTCAAGTTGCAGTCGATATTAGCGAGTATGGCGAAGTAGAAGGCAATGAAATGACTCCACCAAAGTTTTCCAATAAATCCAGTCAATCTCCAGACAAATAATTTTATTAAAAGACGAACAACACAGAAACAATTCCCAAAGGTCTAAAACTTATAGCTCTCGGGCTAACGTTGCTTCACTTCATTGAATTAAGATGTTACTGGGCCAGTTGAATATTCTACGGACATAAAAACACCAGATACATATTTGTTTATGCTTCCGAAAACGTCAAAAATCTTGTGCTCCGACCGATGCGACCTGGTTTTGTTCCTTCAGCGGAGACATACAGTAATTTACGTCACGAGCGTACAAACCAATGAGTGAGAGGCTAGCTCCAGCCCAGCAAATGAGGTGCGAAGGAGGAGCTAAGACGGTAAAGAATTCCGAACCTGGTAGCGGATTAATTTTGAAGTGAAACTACCTCAGCGCGCGAAAAATTTAGCATAATAATAATAATAAAAAAAAGAAAATGGCTTTTGAAAAACATTCGAAATGAGAACGCGTCTCAGAATTTTTGGGGAACTGATAAAAGTTATGAATGATCTTAAATTTTAGATTAAGATTTGGAATAAAATAATTATTAATATACTGATATTTACTTTTAAAAGGACTTTAAATAGGAATAGATATTATTAAGAATTAAGGAAATACTGACTATGACAGAAGTTAGATTAAATTTAAAAGATTAATGCGAATAAAATGGAAGGATACGAAGGAAATAAATTTTTTATATAACATATATATATATATATACAGGGAATCCATAATTAAACGACACTATTTTAAAGTTGTTTTCAGACGAAATCATTGTTTAGAAAGTTGTGAAATTTTGTGGAGGACATAATGAAGTGATGGAAATTTGTTTGAGCGAAAAGTAATATTCAAAATTTCGCCACCAGGGGGAACTTTTAATGAATTACACATTTAAAATATATTTACAATAATTTAAAATATTTATTGTAACGAAACATGCTCCACAGGACGGCCATTATTGTCAGCTACCATCTTGAATCGCAAGATAGCATGTTCCACAGTTGACAGCAGTGTGTTATGGGAAAAACTAAGAACATGTCGCCAAATGCTCTCTTTAATATTAGGTAAAGTGCATTGATTATCAGGACTATCATATGTTCCAAATGCACCCAAAGCCAAGGGTCAAATGTATTAAAGTCTTGGGATCGGGGACGCCATAGTTTATGAAAGTGACGGGTGATAACACGTTCTTCTGAGAAATGATTTTTTAAAACGTCCATATTACAAAAGTTAATGTGTGGAGCTCCATCTTTCATAAAATTTTTGCGTGAATGGCACTGATGTGCTTGCAGATCCGGAAAAAATTGTATTCTGTAAGAATGATGCATATATCTGTCCGGTGATTGAGCATGTTACTGGACTTCTAGCACTTAATTTTTGGACGAAGTACAGACCGAGAATAATTGATGCAAAAAATCTCACACCACATTGTCACTTTTGGTGAATGCAATGAAACCTGAAAGATTGAACGCGGATTTTCTGGTTCCCAAATTCGGCAGTTCTAAGTATTCACTGAATCGTCGAAATGAAAGGACGCTTCGTCTGTCCAGAGGATATTTCAACGCCATTCTGAATCAACGTCAAAGGGAGCAAAAAACGGAAGTAAAAACCAGTCTCGAGTCTCAAAATCATGTGGAAGGAACCCCTGCACAATTTTCAGTTTGTACGGGATTTACCGGAGGATATTCTGCATGATCTTAATTACAGATGAACGAGGTATATCCAATACGACGACGATGCCACACGACGTGCACTGGTACTCGCCAATACGTTTGAAGATTTTTTCTCTTCCACCTGAAGCGAAACCTTTTCTATTGCTTCTGCGGAAACAGGTTTTCTTTTCCTTCCTGAACGAACATTCAACGATCCAGTTCATTCAAATTTGTCTACCATTAATGGGAGATTTTAAATAGTCAATGGACCGTTCCACATCCCATTCAAATATCGAAATTACTATAGAGAAACCACTGTAGAATTACCGTTTTGGTAAAACAATTTTACTAACAAAGCTCGATCTTATAAACGTAACGACATTTTGATTAGCAATAACAAGCACATTGAAAACGAAATCTCCGCGAACGTTTGTAGGTTTTATTACAGCTACTGTGTGACGTCGACAAAATTTATATACATTTTTTTATCTTTATTGTAGGGTTTCACGCCCTCTGTTGGCAAAATTTTACCAGACGACTCCAGATCAGAGTTGCCAGTTCGGCCTTTTTTCTACTGAAATTTGAAAATGAAACCTGAAATTCTGAAAGAAGAATTTTCACTTTAAGTAATCACATTATATTCAAAATTAAATAAAGCAAAAATAATTACTGGTGTGAATTCGAAATTGTTGATTAAAAAAAGGTTTTGTTGAACATGTTTTGCTGTAATAAAATTTGTAAACTATCATAAATGCATGTGATACGTGGAGTTCATTAAGTAACACCCTCTGGCTGTGAAATTTTAAGCTATTTTTTTCGCTCAATCAAATTTCTATCCCTTCATTATATCCTCTACAAAATTTCACAACTTTCTAAACAACGGTCTAGTTTGTAGACAACTTTAAGTTAGTGTTATTTAATTATGGACACCGTGTATATTGCGAAATTTTAAATTCCACCCTATCTTAAAATTTGTCTAAAAATTTTTAATATCTAATATATTTTTCTACCCCTAGTTTATTTAATTATCCTACGATAACATGTATTTCTCCTTTTCAAAAAACTTTTAAAATCAATTGACGTGTTATTTTTTCCTTCTTTCTTTCGGATACTCCATCTGCCTAAATTCCCGTTTAAGGTCTTTCAATTTCTATTTCAATCTTAAACGCCGATGGGATTTCACATCACTACTAAATTATTTGTTCTGAAAATCTCACTTTTAATAAAGTTCATTAGCACGACTGTTTTCCTACGCAGCGGTAAAATGTAGTTTTTATTCTTCGCTTTCTCAATTGGCTAAGAGAGAATTTCGCAATGCAGTATTGTAATCTTACACATTAGGTATTATACGTGTTGTGTGAGCTTCGGATATAGAATTTTGTGTGTTTTGGATTGTTAAAATTATCGAGTCACCAGTAAGGCGGATTTATTATACAGAGTTGGCAAAATAAAACTGACTCGGGAAATATTTATAAGACTGACGCGGAATTTTGCCCTTAATAAACAGGGGAACTGCCCATCACAGAAAATGCTGGAAATGGCCACCGTCGACGTCGATGCAGCACTTTGATCGATTTATCAAAATGTGGGACACGAGTAGCAGCTCTGCCTGAGACAGCCTTGCCACGACTGTTTTCTTGCGCAGCCGTAAAATATAGTTCTTATTTTTCGTTTTCTCAATTGGCTGAGAGAGAATTTCGCAATGCAGGGTTGGAATCTTACATATTAGGTATTTAACGTGTCGTCTGAGCTTCGGATATAGAGTTTTGCATGTTTTGGATTGTTAAAATTATCTTGTCACCAGGAAGACGGATTTATTATAGAGTGGATAAAATAAAACTGGCTCGGAAAATATTTATAAGACTGCCGTGGAATTTTGCCCTTGTTAATGAACAGGGGAACTCCCCATCACCGAAACTGCTGGAAATGGTCACCGTCGACGCCAATGTAGCGCTTTGCTCGATTTATAAAAATGCGAGACACGAGTTTCAGATCTGCCTGAGGGATACCGGCAATAGCGTTTTCAAAGTTCTGCTGTAGTCCTTCCAATAAGAGAGGATTATTTGAGTACACCTGACCTTTCAATTTGCTCAACTTTTTAAAATCACAGGGAGAGAGATCAGGCGATCAAAGTGGCCAGGAAATTGCACTGACTCTGCTGATTTTGGGAGATGAGCATGCGTTGACATGTGACAGCAATCGCCTTTTGAACCAATGTCCCCTTTTTCAGAATTTTCTGTTATGGGCAGTTTTCCTGTTCAATAACAAGGGTCAATTCCGCGTTTGTCTAATAAATATTTTCCGTGCCTCTTTTATTTTGCCCAACCTGTAGTATGAAATAGAATAGTTTATTAACATCCTTTTATAATGTAATGCTTACTGAATACTTACGTGGAGTATAACTCGGCATTATGCAGTAACTCATAAATGTGCCATGATAGAGTAAAACGTGTGGATAATGTTGTCATTTGAAAACTCAACTAGAACAGTTTTCTGTAACGGATGTGTGTCAATGAGTGATTCTATGGAAATACCCTAAAGTTTTCAACCTTTGTTATTATTGTTTTTAAACACTTTGGCTATTATATTTATCTTCACTGTCATGCTATTGAAAAACATTGCTAGCTATACATTTTAGTTTTGTGAGTGCTGGCTGATATGTGGTGAAATATGAAGCAGTATGAAAACTTCAACTTCTGGTACTGATAGGCTTTGGCATCAAGCTATGAATAAAATTTCTGAAGGAGCCTGTGATTTTGTTAGTGGGAGTGGAATGTTCTTCAAAATATGGATGCCTACTAAAAACCGCGTGGAGAATATGAACCGTCGCAACTTATATATATACATACATATATATATATATATATATATATATATATATATATATATATATATATATACATATATGTAGATTTTGAGAGAGATGGGAATAACGAGAACGTTAGTGAACGAGCGGGATGTTCTATCGCAGAGAAAGAAGTTTACGATAATAGTAATAAGTAAATTGTAATAAGTTTCTTAACACTGCAAATAAAAATCGAAGCACGGTTATTATCGAATTTTGGCAGAATGAAAGAAAAAAATACAACTATACTGTATATATCCTATTTAAATATTCTCAGTTAATTAAATTATAATATATATATATTGTAGCGATATTCAAAGACTGCTAAAAATACCAGTATTGAAATCATTACTGTATAAATATTTCCTATCTTTTGCATTTTGCTACCTTGCAGCGTAAATATTATTTGTAGGTTACGACAGTAATCAGTGTAGTACAATAAATAACTTAATAATATAACAGATAATAAATAACTGACTAATATAACAGATTTTACTAATACTATTGAATTTATCCCCTATTACTGATAAAATACCCTTATTTCATTATACTGCGCTTCAACAAACTTTGTTAAACTACATAAAATAAGTGTACACTGAAATCCATTAGAAGTATAAAGTTCAGGAAAGAAATTTTGAACAAAAATTCTTAACAAAAAAACTATTTCATGTGATAAATTATTGAATCTTCACCATGCTATCGGTACAGTTAAATGTTCTGACGTAAGACATATTCAATTCTAGTAATAATCCGCTAAGCTTCAACACATTCATTCTTCCATTATTCATAAGGAAACGCCGCATACAATATCTTGTTTGGATTAAACTAGTCTCACATAAGTCAGCAATCACTTTCATTCATCTTTATTTAGATGCAGCAGTGTAGAGCATTTTATACATGAGGAATTCCATCGATAATAATCTTTGTCTTTCATCTATTCATTTTTATACGTGCATAGGCATTGACGCATATTTCCTTATAAAATGAATATATTTTACTACTATTTAAAGAACACATCGTGCAAATTTATGAAGCTATTTCATGCAAATTTTCTTCATTTAATAAAGATTCATTACATATATCAATATATTGATCTTCTACTTCTGCAATAATTTCTCTGATTTAAAGAAACTTGGTTGTCATCTGTTAAATACGTTAATGTCTAGAATGTTAATGAATTTATGCTATATGCTATCATTAAGTATTCTAGCATGCTACAATTTACTTCTTTAATTATGTTTCTAAATTATTTATTTCTGCATTCTTCCCTTTGTGTATATATGTAAATAAAGGGACGTACTGCCATAGACAGAAAGGAATGGAGAATAGCACTCAACAATAATTTTTCTTCGTGAAGGAAACCTACTTCTTATTAGAAATCCCTAAGGGAAAGATATATGCATAATCCCTGAGACCTATAAGTTATGTTTAGAAAACATTTTCCCATGCTCTGTCAAATAAAACATCAAAAATTCCATTCTTCTAGGACCAGAGCTTAACGAGATAAGATACTTTAAGTTTTATAGAATTTCAGCGCTTTCTGGTACTAAAAACACAATGACGGTAATTTATTTAAAAATCAAATGTGTGTATAACTTTGGTGTACTGTTAATGTAAGACACAAGGTAATAATTGAAACAATATAAAGAAAAAATGGCAAATTTTGAATAACTATGAAAAAAATTCTTACAAAATGTATAATGATATACCACATATAAAATCATTGAATAGTACGTTTCCCTGTGTTCATCCTCCTCTGAAGTCAGCCACAATGGAAAATAATACATTTTATATTTTTTTCTATAAAGTAGAATTTTCCAATAAGTAGTCAGCCATCATAAGGCATCATCCATCGACAATGTTCTATGGATTTTTTGTAGTGTTATCAATTATCCATTTATGTTGTTTTTGTTAAGATGGTTACTCGTTTTGGACCTGTAGAATGTATATTGTTATAAATGTATGTATGTTTTGTATATTCTTTTACAGAGTGTGGCAATGAGTTCAAAAGAAATGTATTCTTGTACCTATGTCGCAAAAAAGAACAATGCTAATTATTGATGTCTTCCAATTGAACATAGACATTGAACTTTAAGAAAATGGGCAAAATGAAGTTCCGTTAATTTTTTAGATAAACTTGATAGGATCAACATGCTGTCGCTGATGTTATTAATATTGAATTCAACAAAATCGTCAACAACTTCTGATAGCGTAGTTTCTTCAGAAATATATAAATATCCATATTTATAAATCTTACAATGGAAAAGGATATTAATAACAAATTCACTAATTTTCTAAACTTATTTGTAAGAAACAGTAAAAGCAATTTTCAAAATAATGACACAAGACTTCAGAACGAAATGTAATAAAATACTAGAGAATGAGAACTAATATTTATGTAAATATACTTTCTAAACATTTCAGCTTGATTTGTTACACTTATCTGCTACCAGATGGTACTGAAAATACACATATTACTTATAAGTCTTATATATGAATGAACTAGGAAACTACAGAACATAAAAATTTGTCGTTTTGATAAAACTGTCCCTAGAATCAGCTACGGCGGTGTCGCGATGAAACTGTGACCAGTTTCTCATATCACCAAATTGTTTGTTTTGGCATGTGAACCTTTTTACGTTGCAATTACGTATCGTATCAAATTAATTATGTAGTTTGATTTTATCTTCACAGATTTTCTTCCGCAGAAGGAAATTGTTCTTTAGTTCCAATTAATTTACATTTGACTGTGATTGTGAGAGGTTTGAAGGAGGAGGAACAGCTGAATATAGGTCAAGAGCCTTTTGCTTCGAAATTCTTCGTCAGTTTACTTTTTGTTGTTATTTAGTTGCTTCTTTTTAATATATTCCTCTGATTTTTTTTCTTTCTCCTCATTTTTCATTAAGTAAGCAGATCTCAGTTTAATAGCAAATATCTTGTTTGATTTTCAATGTTTATATTAATGGTACATAAACATTGGTTTTGTTTCAACTACACGTTAAAAGAATGAGTACGCCACTTCCGCGAAAAATGTTGTAAATGTTTGTTTGCTTTAACTATTATAGTTTTTATTCAAACGACGCTTTGTTTTTATTTTGACTGTTGGTTGTTTGTAGGTTGTAAAAATTTTAATGCAGCCCATAAAAAATCTGAATGATTCTGCAATCCGAAAACATCATCATGTTTTTGGAACAAATATTTTTATCGATTAGCAATTACACTTGCGACTTTTGAAAAATCGGATTCTCTTCTTGTTTTCTTCTAGATTTCATATATATTTGGGAATGGCGCCGTATAACATCTTCAGGCGTGGGAAATTTATATTATTAGAAATCTTAAGACATATAAAATACAGGAGATTTAAATATCTGTCTTGCGATTTGCTTCTTCGATGCGGGGATAATACATCAAAACGTCACAACAGAAATTTCACACAATGAAATTTGACAACATCAAACAGATAAAGAATACATCTGTCACATAAACAAACAAAGAAGACAGGAGACATGAGTCGACCTTCCAACTATCGATAGAACTATAGTTGGTAGGTTGGAAATAAAATAAATGACATGCACACGTGTGCATTTTATTCCTCAAAATTTTGCCTTTAGCGGTTTTTTTATCTTTATGATTTTTTATTGTTTACAATTATGTCAGAGCGTTGGAAATTGAGGTATAGCTTTTAGGTCGTATCAAGTTTAAAGTTCCTAAAAATGCATGTAAATAAGCGCTACAGAGATTGCCTATCTTTGTTAAGGCATACGAGCAATAGAAAAACATTAATAATTGTTATGTTTTACTTTAATTTTATTTATTTTTACTTTTAGTTTTGAAACTTTTTGTTATTTTTTAGGTGAAATGAAATTTGCTCATCATTTTTTCATGTCGCCTCTTACTTTTACTTTCCGCGTAAACTGCAGAGTTAAACATTTTATTTTTTCATTCATTAATATATATATATATATATATATATATATATATATATATATATATATATATATATATATATATATATATATATATGCATATATATATATATGCAATATTTAAGTATTAAAATTGTTTTATCTTACAAAACTAATGTTTAAAATCATTTAGAACGGGCTTTGAATAAACTTTTAGATGTTGAAACTAAAGGTAGTATTCTAGATTTTAAAGTTAACTCAGTTTTCTTTGAAACTAGAAATACGTTTTATTTCTCACAAAATAATGCATTGTGGACAAAATTTTATCCGTCTTTCTATCTGAAACGTTCTTTCTTTCTCCCAAGCCTTACCTCCATCAGGATATCACATTTCAAAATTCTTTTACTCCATTTCATGTCCTCTGTGGCCATGTCTATAATAAAATTTTATTCGGTAAAATTCTATAACAGGTTGATGTACTCCAGATCTTTCTTTATCTTTCTTTGTGGGTTTTTACATTTGTGGACTTTTCACGTCTGAAAACCTTTTATTGTTGTGTATTAAACAAAGCATAGACTGTAGAGTCGAATGTTTTTAGCCAAATAAATTAGATTATCTTCATGTATTTGCAATTTAGTTAGAATTAATTTGAGCTTTTAATTCATATGGTTTAATTTAATTTAATTTCAAATAATATTAATTAAATAGCTTTCTAAAATCTATGTTAAATGTAATTAAACATTAAATGACGAAAAGAAGTAACTTACTATAAAGTTGAAATCTGTCGTTACACCGATATTGAAATGTTGTTTCCACATTTAAACAATTAATTTACACAGCAAAAATAATTGTTAACATTGATTGTTAACGGTTTAAAAAAATTAAAATCAATCCTTACAAACATAGACATTTTTCCTTAGGCATTAATTTTAAGATTTTTGTAAATATTAAATTCTGTGTATTTAGTATTAGGAGCAAACGAGAGAAATCTCTTTAAATATTCAATTATTTGCTTTAGAGGGAAGTATTTAAAATACTTTAGAAAGTTTATATAAAAATATGGATGTTTAAATTATTCTGTTTTGCAGTCAGTTCCTGAAATCTCTACTTCAAAATATTTTTTATTGTTACTCTGTCAATAATAATTGCTTTATGCTTTTTTAAGCGTTTAAGACTTGCAGGTATATCACTAGTTGATTTTGCAATGATGCATGCTTGTTCTGGTACTTTTGAACATACTATAATGTTAGTCTAAACAAATATCGGATATAGCAATAAATTAATATTTAAACAAATATTTTTTATGGAAGGTTCATTCGGGGAGGGGGGGGAGGGATGATAGTCACATGTAGTTAATTGATAGTTATTCATCACTCTTTCTTTTACGAGAATCGGATTTGTCGTTCTTCCCCCAAAAAATTGTCCTCGTCAGTGTTTATTAAAATATTACCTTCGTTTTTGTCTACATCAAAGGTGTTTAAACGATAGAACACCTATCACGTTAACAGGTGGTACTCGTACCTCAAATTTCGCAAAATTAGTCAATCATATTTTTATCACCTGAATCTTTATATCGCAGAGATAGAGAGGTATAGAAAAAATATTCTTTATTCAGACTGATTAGGAATGACCTTCTAATGAAAAAAAATGCGTTGAAAAGGCGAGAATTGAAAGGCGAGGATTGATTGTTGGCGAGAATTGAAAGTAAACTCTTTGAGATATTGAATTGCATACGAAGCAAATGATGCAAATTTTTCTATCAAGACCGAAATTAATCTGCACCTCTCGTAGAGCTAGAATACATACATTTATGTTCACTGTAAAAAAAAAAAAATAAATAAATCTATCAAATTGACAGAAAAAACTGTCAATTTTGGCGCCAGTAGAAATCCGATTAATTTACCGAAAATATCTGTATATTTTCAATAAAGCAGTTTTTTCTGTAAAAAATAGAATATTTTTCTATCAAAATTACAGTTTTGTTTTACAGTGTTCCATAATTTCATAAAATAGTCAATTAAAAAAACTGTGACTTAGAATCCGATGCACTGAACGAAAGTTTATTGGAAGAATTATCAATTGATAATATCTTATGATTACATTATTAGTACTCAAAATCTACGATATTAATATTTAAGCCGTTACTAGTACTCAAACTATATAAAAAATATATGGTAGGGTAAAATCAAAATGAATATACTGACTCAAACATGTACCGCATACACGTCTATAGCAAAGCCAGGAAATAATCTAAAACCTCGATGTGTGATAAATGAGATTCTTTCTTTATAACTAACTCGTCGACACACAACTCTGGGATTAATATGTAGTTTTACAAAAGCTTATGTTATTTAAATATATATGGCATATTTTTCATAATTTGTGGGCATCCCGAGGGTAACCTGATATAATAACACAAAAATTAAATTAAATTTTTCTGTAAGTCGTTGATTATTATAGAAGGGTCACTTTTACAGAGGTGCCAAGCTCTCATTAATCTTCTGGTAATATGTGGGTTGATTTGACCCATGTTTAACACGTTTCGCACCAGAATTTTGTTTTAAGAAATAAAATTAAATAAATTTCACGTAGAAACCTGAAATTAAATAAATAAAGATTCATCCAATATTTTTTCTGGTTTAAAGCGTTGTGAAACTGGGTAAAATTAAACCACATATTATGGAAGATTAGTGGGAATTTTGGCACCTCTGCTTTTATATCAAAGCAAGGATTTGCCATGAATAGATTGTGGAGTCATCGGAATATCGTGTCACAAAACTTCATATATATTAAGTTACACATTGAAATAAAATAATATTAATGTAGAAGTTATAAAAAGGTGTATCATTTGTAATTATTTGCTGCATTTGTATCATTCGTATTTTCCTATAATAATAAAATAGAGCATGTTTATATTAAAAATTAAAGTAAAGGGAAATTTCGGGGATAAAAATATGAGAAAACCAATATATTTTTACAAATGTTAAGTCATAATGTCTTTCGAAATATTGCTTAACACATTTATTAATATGAAAAATCTCATCTTAAGGAAGAAATAAACAAATGCTACTCTGATATGCAAAATAAAAGATTTTACTCTGCGACTAGAGTATATTTTATTTGTATTTAAAACCGCGGTTTTATAACATAAATAAAAATATTTAATTTTATAATTAGTATTTAGAAGTATTTAAAAGTAAATCAGTATTTAAAAAGTATTTAGAAATAATAAATTCTTCTAGAATCTGAATGTTCTACGTGTTCTTAACTGATTTACATTGCATGTGAATTTTGGTGAAATCTTTTACATTTTAATCTTATTTTGTATTATTTAATAATTTGCCAATAACAAAATTCAAATGTAAAATGTTTTAAGCATTTGCTATTTATATTTCTTTTGTTAAAATATGCTTCATTTTACGCGTTGAGTATGTCTTATTTTAATCATTTATTTCCATTTTAAGATTGAAAAAAATGTGAATAATCTGTCTTAATTTGTACAGTCGGCAAAAACCTTCCAGGGCTGACTAATGCATGGGCAGCTGCAGTTGTCCCCCCATTTCAGGGATCCCATGGGAGTAATAAGGAATTTCGTTAAGAGGATGATAAATATTTAAAATTGGTCAAAAGTGATTAAAATTCAAAGAATTTTCCTTCATTTAGGAAGGGAAAGCGGTCATCCCATTTCTGTCTATGCTTCCCGTACCATTAAAAAATATGAAATGAACTATACCATTAAAAAACTAATGATTAAAATTTTATTATAACAATTTAGTATTCTATTGTATTCAAGAGAAATTCATTACTGACGCTTTTCACGCAACGATGAGTGGAAATTAATAATAATGTCCAATTGAGGACATTTTTCGTTCAGATATATCATGAGATCACATACGTAAACGTTATAAGCAAATGGAAAGTTTGCAAACAAAATACTCTCAACCAATCCAAGCCATCATTTTTTTATTATTGTCCTACAAATTTCCTACTGGTATTTTTTTCTTAAAGTTGTGACCATTTTTCTTGTGATACCTTGTATACAGATGTGAATAGTACTTGGTACAAAATTTATGCATTCATATAATAGGTATGAAGTTTAATACTAATCACACATCATTGATGAGCAATTTATATCTATATATAAAAGAGGGGCCCCAGAATGATGTTTGCCCAGGGGCACTAGATAGTCTATGTCGAGCCTTGCCCACCCTCCTAATGACTCTTTCGAAAATCCTCATATAAGAATGTTACGGGTACGCATTGATTAAAAATATCGTCTAACACTTAAATTTTGCTTAAGAGGGTCATCTACACAAAACAATTGTAAGAAACTTTAAAATTTTCAATATTAACACCTAATTTAGACGTTATATTTCTCTATTTCGTTTCATTTTGCCTCAGGATACCATATTGGAAGTAATTATGCCAACTAGTTTAGGAATCAAGACGGTTTAAAAATTGGAATTCTTAATGATAATTCTTTTTAATCGTTGTAAAACAGATTCAAATTCTTTCAGTTTTTTAAGCATAACTAAAAACCATCTTGTCGAAAATTTTCGAGATCTGAATTTTCCAGAAATCGATTTCTATTTAGAAATGCCTTGGTAACAATTAATATTGTTTCAAAAATAATTTCAGATTTGATATATTTGCGAAAAAAACATCGAATTTTAATATATAAAATTTATAACTTAAACTGATTTCCAGAAGATTTAATCATAGGAATAAAAAATTATAGCTCATTCCGCCAGAGTAGTTTTGAATTATGCTTAAAAATTTACATGATTGGAATGGGTATTGTTATCTAAATGTAAAATATGCCAAAAAGCTAAATGTGATGAAAAAAATATGGGTTTGTATTGAAAAAAAAAGTTTCTTTCAATTTCTCTAAGTATACAACCCCTTAAGCGAAATGTAAGTAAAATTTTAATCAGTAGGAGTTATTACAAATCGACTGGCACCAATCACTTTGTTATACAATGATTTGTAGCAGATTGTACGGTGGAGGGGGATTTTTTCACGACTGGACATGGAAATTTTAAGAACATTTTAAATTCAAACTTTCCTATAAAAGTAAATCTGTTTAATAAAATTATTTTCTCAAATTTTGATAAAATTAATGTTATTATCATTAGTGGAATTTATGTAATTAATTATAGAAAGATTTAAAATTAAAAAGGATTTATTTTAAAAAGGGTGTTTTCGTAATTCCGTTTGAAATAAATTTTAATTAAAATTCTTTCCTATTTTTCATGACAATTTTCGAGACATTTTTCATGCATAATTTTGTTTCAAAAGTCCTTTCAAAGTAGCTTCTAATACGCTCTTTGTGTATATTTTATATTTTCCAGTATTTTTCAGTACTTTTGTGATATTTAAATAATGTATTTATGTTTATATTAGACAATTTGCTTACAATAAAATGTTTTTAAAAACTAAGGAATCCATTGTTTAATTTTTATATAACCTGATATATTTCAGCTTGAAAATAAATATATTTTAGTTCATTGTTTATTTCTGAAATATCTTTAAAAGTTTAAATACATGGTACAAAATATATTTTTCTTTCATTAATCATAGTATTGGGCTTACTGTAAAAATGCTTTAAAATTAGAATGTATTATATATTATCTTGTTTTAATACAATGAATATAGAATCTGTAATTTTTATGTCATGACATTTGAATTTTAAAAAATTGTTTATACTCGTATTTTGCCTTAGCATTTGTGATTAAATTCTTTATTTTGTGATAATATGCGTCCACTACCCATGTTTATAAGATAAATTTTTCAGGTTAATTTTAGAAAAGAAGGAAAATAATCAACAATTCAAACGTAATGTTGATTTTGTTTTTTTGTGTGTCTAAAATCTATATTTTGAAAACATTGCTATTAATTATTTTTATTTTCAAGAGCTTAATTTTGAATAAATACAAGGAGCAATATAAAATTTAACATCAATAAACTTACTTGACGTTTAATGATAAGCATATATCTACTGTGATATAACTTTTAATATTAACAGTTCCAAAAAATCCTGAAAAAAAATTAATGGCGTAATTTATTGTTATAATTTTACAATTTTAAATTAGGAGATTTATATATATCAAATCTCAAAAGTATGATTTATCCTTTAATCAAGCTTTGAACGAAATTTTTCCTTCAAATTATCTATCACTTTCGCTTGTAGACTTTTATGATGTTCAATTTTTACTTAAATAGTTTATTAAATTGTTTATAATCATATATCATTCAATAAATACAGACATATTTAAAATTATGAAGCCTGAAAATACGCACTTACGCGTTTTACTTACCCATCATACGTAGTATAGGGTTAAGTCTTGTAATCTTTTTGAAAATCGAAAAAAAAATAAGGATTTACACGTTTCAGACACTGGAGATTCCGAAAAAACATATTTTTAGAAAAAAAAATTGCCGTCCGTCTGTCTGTGTGTCTGTAACCGCTCTATCTTCCGAACAAATTGAGATAAAGACATGAAATTTGGTATGTACTTAGTATGTAATCATGGCATGGATTCTTTTGAATTTCAGTAACCTCGATTTTCCGGAACTATTTTTTTCGGACTCTCGAAATATTCGTTCTAATAAAAGATACATAAAAATTTACGAAATTGTTTATTTTAAGGAGTGAATATAAAATACAATAAAAACACATATTTTGCATAAGGAATGAAGTCGATCGGATAATTAGTTGCCGAGATATTTGTAATCCTATTTACCACACTCTTCGATTTTTCAGGACCTTGTATTTCATTCAAATTTCAATTCAAAGATATATTTTAATTGGAAATGATACGTTTAATACGACGCAGTAAACCGTTAGTTAATATGATTAACAATTTTGAAGTTATGACGATGTTTCTTTTACGCAGTAATAGAGCATTTAAAGTTTATTACGTCATCAAGCGGCGATTTTATTCGAATTGCAATGCATTTTATAAACAGTTTATTTTCATATTTTATATTATGCATATCCATGATGGGTAAGTATTACGGTGGCGGCCAACAGCAAGTTTTTCAAGTGATTTTGTCATTTTATATTTGTCTTTGGCTAACAGGATATTTTTGCAACGAAAAATCTTTAAACGTTCTTAAATATGATTTTTAAAAAATCCACTGCGCTTTTCTGGTGACACCTTGAATATATTCATAAGTTATTTATATATTATTGCAAAAATGTATACTCTTAAGATTTCGAGAAAGAAAAACCATAGTTTTTTAATTGCGTGTACTAGTTTCCATCGGTTTTTATCTCACAACATAGCTTGACTATCAGCATAACTTGATTATCTGCGTACTCTAACAGTATAATATAGAACACTATTTTATAGGAAATAAAGTCTTTAAACTTGCGTGAATTGTGCTGAAAATAATTTTGCAACGTATGAATCAGTTTTCTTTCTGAATAAAAGAGAATTGTTTTACTTTCGTGCAAGTCGACAAAATATTGTTATCAAATTATATCAACAAAATATTGTTGATTTATAATTATCTAAACAAAATTTAAAATACAAATTGATAAATAATTTTAAAAGTTATATGAAATATCTACCAATTAGAATATTAAGAAAAATAATAATTGAAATTTTAGGTGCAGAAAACACAAGCAATGTTTTTAAATACATAATACTATACTGATAAAATTACAATTATTAACTGGCATTCCTTAATGAAAGAAATATTCCTGAAAATGAAATGTATATTTATGTTATATACTGATAAAATTATAATTAATGCATGGAATTTTTTTATCTAGCAAAAATAAATAAATCTCCAATTCTACAACCTTAATCACATTAAAAGTCATTAAATACTTACCAATGTGTCAGAGATAACAATAATTAAAAATGTTGCCGATTAAGGTGTTTTTAATACTCTCCGCAAACCATTATTATCAAACATTTGGTTTGGCATATTGGCATTTGATATTTCGAAATATTTCCAATTTGAGAATTTTAAATGTCGATAGTAAATGTATCACTGCTTTAGTTGAAGACCGAATTTAAAGTATGGGAATTAAAAAATTATATTTCACCTGACATGAACTTATCTTAGCTAATTAGTTCTAATAAAATAAAAAATATTGATTTTTGTTCTGCAGCGAATGATTGTATATCATATTTAAAATGATATTCATGACATAGTTAAAATAATTGAACTTCCTTGACATGCTTTTGACAATAAAATGAGCAGAGCATTTATTTTTCAATATAGTATAGTAAATCAGATTCTAATTAAGTTTTGAAATTGATATACCATACGAAATAAAATATATTAACATTTATATATATATTTTTTATTTAATAATAACATGATTTTTTCAAGTAAGTTATGGTTAAATAATTTCATATTATTTATAATTAACTTTTTATTCTCACAGTTTTAATCATGTGTAAGTATCATATCATAAAATTGAATTAATCAATGATTTTCACTCACATACAGTAGTATACGGTGTAATCAATATTATAACAATCATACAAATAGCTTACATAAATAAATTCCTATATGTATAATCATTCATACATATATTTTCAAAACTGTTAGAACGATGTTGTTCTTTTCGATAACAAAATCGTCCTTTAAAGGATATTTAAAGTTTAAATCAGTGGTTGTCTTAAATTTAAAAAAGTATTTTGAAACAACAACAACAACAAGTAATTGTCTTATATAAAATTTACTTTATTGAATATATTTGATAGATTCCATTCGGTATTTGTCCTAATAGTGTTTAGTAAATGCGATGTGTTTTGACAGAAAAGCAACTCCTCTTGTTGTTGATAATCTCGTGGTCATGTGGACAATGATGAATCGCATTAACGTCACTGTTAAGTCAGTATGTCTCAATATGTGATTGCATTTTATCATATAATTATGTTTGATTTGTTGTCCATTGAAACACGAGTGACCTTAAGTAAAAATGGTTCCTTACATTTGTTTAATAATGTACCATTATGGTAAACCATTATGGACAAATTTCCATTTGGTAATACTCTTTTTTTTTCAAACAAAAAATATTTTTACATTATTATTTTACTTAAATTACTTTTAGCACAAATTTAATAATATCAAAAATAACTTTACAAAAATAAAAGAACAAGCACATACTGATTCCACAAAGTACTGAAAAATTTTACGAATATTTTATAAGTCTTACATTAACATATCCCCTTACAGTTCCTTGGTCATGCCCAGCCCATTGTCTTTCAAAAGAGAAATAAAGTAATTTTAGAGCGAATATTGTAAAAAGCGTTGTTGTACAAAAAGCAAAAGGAATTAGAATGTGCATAAAAATATTTTTCTGAATGCGTAAACAACTATACCTCAATGAAATACAAAACAAATTGCTTTGACATGTTGTTTTCATGATCATTACTGCAAAGATTCTGCATATTTCGATTATGCAATGCAACAAATATATTAATCCAGTTTTAATGTATAATTCAATCGAAACTTTGTATGATTCACTTCAAAATAATTTATTTTTAAAGACAAATAGAATTGAAATGTTTTGGAATTTTGCCAGCTGTAACTCAAAATGTTTTGGCTGCATAATTATGCACAGATGTATAAATGTCGTGCCGTTGATATCTCTTGTTACAAAAGTTGCTGTTTTCCAGATTCTTTGAACGAAAGTTTCAGAAAGGTTCTTTCTGAAAAGGTAATTTAGTTAGTTATTAATAAAATAAATCTTATAATATATATTTATTATTATTATTATTATTTTAAAATAAAAGTATGCTGGGTATTTTTATAAACCGTTTTGAGCACATCTAAAATATTCAAAATCAAGATGTAAATTTAATATAAATTTTGTACTTTGATTCCTTTTTAGTTCACAGGCTATCAAAGCCTGAGAGCTTATGTGCCCGCCGTTTCTGTATGTACGTACGTACGTATGTATGTATGTATGTATGTACGTAACGCGATAACTCTTGATAGAACTAACCGTTTTACTTTAAATTCTGTTTATAGGTTCCTTGTAATAAGGCGCTTCCCTGATTAGTTTTGGAGGTTCATTGGTTAAGCATAAAGGGGGGAAATGGGGGGCTAACCCCCCATAATTTAGATAAATATGTTTTTCATGCAGAATTATCCCATTTTCTACAAATTTTGTATATAGGTTCATTTTGATAATGCGCTTCCGTCAATAGTTTTGGGGGTTCATTGGTTAAGTATAAAGGGGGAAAGGGGGGATACCCCCCTAATTTAGATAAAAGAGTTTTTATGCAGAATTATTCGATTTTCTTCAAATTTTGTATATAGGTTCATTGTGATAATGCGCTTCTCTGAAGAGTTTTGGGGGTTCATTGGTTAAGCAGAAAGGGGGAAAGGGGGGGGGCTAATCCCCCCTTAATTTAGATAAATGGGTTTTTCATGCAGAATTATCCGATTTTCTTCAAATTTTGTATATAGGTTCATTTTGATAATGCGCTTCTGTCAATAGTTTTGGGGGTTCATTGGTTAAGTATAAAGGGGGAAAGGGGGGATAAACCCACCCCCCTAATTTAGATAAATGAGTTTTTATGCAGAATTATTCGATTTCCTTCAAATTTTGTATATAGGTTCATTGTGATAATGCGCTTCTCTGAAGAGTTTTGGGGGTTCATTGGTTAAGTATAAAGGGGGAAAGGGGGGGGGGCTAATCCCCCCTTAATTTAGATAAATGGGTTTTTCATGCAGAATTATCCGATTTTCTTCAAATTTTGTATACAGGTTAATGGTGATAAAGCGTTTTCCTGATTGGTTTTGGGGATTCATTGTTTAAGTATAAAGGGGGTAACGGAGGGCTGCTCCCCCTTAATTTAGATAACTGCGATTTTCATGCAGAATTATGCGATTTTCTTAAAATTTTGTATATAGGTTCGTTGTGATAAGGCGCTTTCCTGATTAGTTTAGGGGGTTATTTGGTTAAGTATAAAGAGGGTAAAGGGGGGGCTTATCCTCCCCCCTTAATTTAGATGAATGTGTTTTTCATGGAGAATTATCCGATTTTCTTCAAATTTTGTATATAGGCTCATTGTGGTAAGAAGCTTCCCTGGTTAGTCTTGGGGTTCATTGGTTAAGTATAAAGGGAATACGGGAGGGTAATCCCCCTTAATTTAGATAAATGGGTTTTTCATGCAGAATTATCCGATTTGCTTCGAATTTAGTATATATGTTCATTGTAATAAAGGGCTTCCCTTATTAGGTTTGGGGGTTCAATTGTTAACTATAAGGGGGTGGGGGAACGGGGGGATGTTCCCCCTTAATATATTGTCGATTTCTTTATTTTTCGAGGGTCTTATTTCAAACTGGGCAGTTTTTTTTAATTAACACTCTCCAACATAGTTGTTAACACTTCCCAATATAGTTGAGAAGTATTTATGACTTTGGGCTAACTGTCTGTCGTCCGTCCGTGTATATATATACACGGATTACAATGTAATTGATAAATGCTCTTGAGGTTCAATTTGGAATATTTGTTATTGAAAATGGAGGGTGTAGCATTAAATACTTCGTTTACAGGGGCATTCAAAAGAATCTCGCTACATTATGTATGGGGAGAAAAATCGTTTGCGGTGTACTTTAATGATGTTACACTATTTAAACATAATGAAATTGATATGCATTTATGTGGTGCACAAAAACCTGAGAATGTCGCCAAATTAGTTAACTTTAGCCACGTTGGTTTGATTTATGCCAATTTATTTTTGGTAGAAAAATTTGGCTAGAATTTGACACTAACGGACATATAAATATATAATTTTAACGGGATGGTAGTTGGAACAGTAGTACAACAAACGTACGTTAGAAGTGAAACATCTAACAGTCAACCTATATTATAAAGTACAAATATGTGCGTCGTGCAATCCGGACGTCATAATCATGCTAACAACAATGTGGTTAAAGTGTATAAAAGTTCTAACAATGGAGTTGTTTTTTCAATAAAAATTAAAAAGTTGCAATTTTTATGCTATGGGAAAAATGCAAGTTTTTCGCCAATGGTTTTAAGTGTTTTAATACCCGGAATCGACCAAATGATTTCGACATCGTATTGCAATGCAAGATCTGAAAGTGTGCCAAATTTCAAGTCAATAGATCAATCGTAAGTGAATGAAAATCATATTGCAAAGTGCGAATCATACAAACATACAAAGCGAGTTAAATAATATTTTGTAAATAAAAATTAGTTTAATAAAGTAATTATTATTTATTTTCTTCACACAGAATATAAACAGTAATGAATATATTTTCTGCGGCATCGGAATTTCTTCGGCAACAACAATAGAACCTATTTTAAGGAAGAGAAATCATGAAAATTAAGATTTAAGAATTAAATTACTGTTAGGATTACCCTGATATAACACATGACTGTGCTCTTCATAGAAAAGGGAAACCCATTGAACCCAGAAGCACCAAGTTTTATTAAATTTATGCTTTTGTCATTTTGCTATAGATGTCGGCGCTATAACTATTTGTTGTTATGACGCTAAACAAATATATATATATATATATATATATATATATATATATATATATATATCGGTAAATATCATGTAAGGCAATTTCGACTAATTTTGCATTACCATATTCTGTCGTAAAACGTGTTCCTAAAATGGGAGGCCTAATGAATATTTTTTTTATTTTTAGATATGTTCGCCGTATTAAAGCGTGGATGCGACAATAATAGGTTTAGTAATGCAGAAATATCAATTCGAAAGATCACTTCGTCTTAATTTTTAATATTTTATTTTTATATTCGGCATTATCTCACTATAAATACCATTTTTTTTAATCTAGGAAACTATAATATAACCACGAAAGACAATATACGATAACCTCTTTGAAGTAACCCTTAATTTCGAAAAGCGTTATTTATCTTTAGAAAATTCAGAAGTCAATATATTTTCGAGATTTAAAGAAACATTTTTAAAAATAAAATTTCTTTCGCTGCACTGATTTTCTGAAACATTTACGAGTTGTTTTTATAGCCTATTAGTTGGTTTTCCCATAACGGAATATAAGTTTCTAGGATACTATCAATTCATTGTTAAACACTTTCATCCGCGTAATTGAATTCATACATGCAAAATTAACAAGAAAATATTAATTCTAATGTTAACATTAATGCTGTTTATTTATAATTTATAAAAAAAATTGTTGACAATGAAAACGTTTACTTGAGAATTGATAACATCAGAAAAGTCTGTATTATTGTTTGAGCAGACTGAGTACTGCACTACAAAATGTATTAAAAAGCATTTCAGAAAATCAGTGTCAGCAAAAGAAACTGTGTTTATACATCCTTTTTTAAATCTAAAATATATATTATTTTGGGGGGCTATAAAGATAAAGAACGCCTTTCGGAAACGTTTATTGTATATTTTTGCTCACGGTTATACTATATTTTCCGAGATTTAGTAACATTTGTCTTTCTTTAAAGTGTACGCACCTGTAAAATTGGATGAATTTTCTAATCTCAGAAGAGTTATACACCGGAATACATAGCAATTTCATTTTTTCAACGTTAATTGTCTACATATTTCTAGGTTGTGACATCCAATAAAAGTAAAAAGTAAGAAGTTGAACAAGAAAAGTTTAACCAAACAACTACATTGTAAAAAAAGAGACATATATGGAATTAATCTAGGAAAATATAACATAACCACTAACGAAAATATACAATAACGTCTTCCGAGCTACTAACGATTACGAAAAGCGTTATTTATCTTTAGAAACCACAGAAATTAATATATTTTCGAGATTTAAAGAAGCATATATTAACACAAAATTTCTTTTGCTGTCAGTGAACTTCGGAAACGTTTCTGAGTAGTTTTTATAATGTATTAATCCATTTTTTCAAATTTGAATATAGGTTTTTCGAATGCTATCATGTATATATGAAAGTATTATACGTATATATATGGGTCCAGAAATAGCTATATATTTTCAGAATTTGGAGATAGGAATTGTCCGTATAATTTATAAAATGTAAATGGTTAAAATCGCTAATCAAAAAATATTGGTAACTATAAATAGTTGTCATATGCAAGTGACAAAGGTTTTTTATAGAATTTTTAATAAGATATTTGTTTGTGAATATGCAAAAATTTAGAAATAAGGGTATTTCAGTGTAATTTTTGTTATATGAATGGATTTTTGTTAGATAGATTAAAAATAATTTGCTTCCTTGTAGAAATTTAATACACAAATGCAATAATATTCGATAGACTAAATGCAAGTTTAAAGACATATACAAAGATCTTTGCATTCAAACTTTATTCGGAATAAATCCATATTCTGAAAGTTTCCTGACGATATTTCGGACTATCTAGATACATTGGATTTATGCCAGAATCAATTCATATTTTCATAATTCTGTTTGCTTTCTGAAGATGAACAAATATGCACAATGCATAATAGTACTGACTTTACAAAACTGAAGATTTGCAAATCAGATTATTATATCTTCATGATTAGTTCGGTATTCTATGGAATAAAAATGTATGTTTATCAAAAAAATAATTCTCTGCAAAATGAATTCTTGTAAATTTGAGTCTTATTTCATTCTTTATTTTGTTTTCATAAAAGAGCATAAAATATGTATTTGTAAAATTTCTGAAAAGTTATTTTTTAGAACACATAAGGAACATAATGAGTTGCAACAGAATATCAGTCTTCAGTTGTTTTGTAATATCAAAACATCAATATCTGGTTTTGTTTTAGAAGATTATTTAAAAGGCAAAATTTTGTTAATGACCGATACACAAAAATTTCGATTAATTTAAAAAAAGAAAAAAAGTGTGACTAATTTTTCAAATCGTACGATATTATTAAAAACAACTGTTTGAGATATTTGATATATTTCTCATAGATGAATAAGGGTGGTTAATTTTAAATTTACCGGGTGGTACATATTCGGTTGCATCCAAAATATATTAATACGTGCTTGTGAATGTATTTTTACTTACCCATCATACTTAGTAGAGGTTAATCTTGTAATCGTTTTGAAAATTGTTTTTTTTTTACGCATTTACATGTTTTAGACACTGGAGATTCCGAAAAACATATTATTAGAAAAAAAATTGCCGTCCGTCTGGGTGTTTGTATGTCTGTGTGTCTGTGTGTCTGGGGGATAATGGGAAGAAGCTTATTGAATTTCAGTAACCTCGATTATCCGGAACTATTTTTTTCGGACTCTTGAAATATTCGTTCTGATAAAAGGTCTAAGAAAATTTTCGAAATTGTTTATTTTAAGGAGTAAATATAAAAGACAATAAAAAAACATACATTTTGCATAAAGCATGAAGTCGATCGGATAATTAGTTGCCGAGATATTTGCAATCCTATTTACCACACTCTTCGTTTTTCATGACCCTGTATTTCAACCAAATTTCAATTCAGAGATATATTTTTATTGGAAATGAGACGCTTAATAAGATGCAATAAACCGCTAGTTAATAGGATTATTGTTTTTGGAGTTATAAGGATGTTTCTTTTAAGCAATTCAGTAATCGAGCCTTTAAAGTTTATGACGTCATCAAGCCACGATTTTATTCAAATTGCAATGCATTTTATAAGTAGTTTACACATTTTTTTATTTTAATATTTTATATTATGCATATCCATGTCGGATAAGTATTACGGTGGCCCCTAATGACAAGTTTGTTTAGATCATATAAATCATTTCTTGACAGATATAACATACGAGATCTTCTAAATAAAGAATGATCATAAATTGTTTATAACAACCTACCCTTATGTATCGTACAAATTATAATGGTGTTTTTTAATCTGCATTCTACAGAATGCGATGTTTTCATTCTTCAAAGACATGCTGTACACCAGTTTTTAAAGTCAGAATTCACTCTATCGCCTTAAGCACTGTTTATGATAATGCAAAACGCTTTCCAAAAAGTTATTTTTATAAATATAAAAATAAAAACAACACAAGGCGCTAGACCTAGACTATGCATCTGCAAAAAAAAATGCATGCGTCTCTTTTGTTGTCTGCGTCTGCGGACTCTTGGAATCCACAGGACAGAAAAGTGTCTCATGTTTCGTTTTACCGTTACCAATGTGCTAAATAACAGACTATGCAACTACGAAAAACTTGCATGTGTGCCTTTTCTTGGGCGCGTATACTGACTCTTGTAATCCACAGTGCAGAAAAGTGATTCATGTTCTGTTTTACCGTTACCAATATGCGGGAGGCTCACAATGATGTGTCTAATATATCCCCCAAAATTATATGCTAATAATATTAATCGACGATCTTCTCTAACAATAGCATCTGTTGTCTTAATTTTAACTTCAGTAAACACTCTGACTAGAAATCCAAATCTCTCTTCCTCAAGCGTACGAAACCACTTTTAGCATAGCTTCCATTTTCTACTATAGAGAAGATCAAATTTTCCATAAGCCTACCACAGCAATCCCTAAGCAAAATTTCAACGCAGCACGTTGTTCATCGCATGTTGTCTCTGTCATTCTAGTGGTCTATAATGACACTGTATGATTTTGCACGGCTGCCAAAGATTCACTACAGAAAAGAAAGAAATGAAGTTATTATCACACATTCATTAAACATTGCGCTAACAATACAACATAAATTTAAATTTATAAGAAAGAATATTGCCATTAATACATTATGATTCTTCTTTATTCAACAACGCTTAAAATATGATTTCCAGTATAAATTAAAAATACATCTGCATTAGAAGTCTATAGAATTAATGTAACTGAAATAAATATACAAAGATATTGAGAATCAAACTTCATTGTAACGATATTAATATTCTGAAAGTTTACTGGAAATATATTGAACTTTCTAGATACGTTGGATTTAAGCCAAAATCTATACATATTTTTACTGTTCTATTTACTTTCTGAAGATGAACAAATATGATCTCTAGTACTGATTTTAAAAAACTGAAGTTTTTTAAATCATATTGTTGTAGCTTAACAATGTATTCAATATTCGATCTAATAAAAATGTCGATGTACATAAGTCTGTGCAAGACAACATTCTGTAAATTTAAGTTTTATTTAATCTTGATTTTCGTTAAAAAATAAAAATATAATAAATATGTTTTTAAAAAAAATAGCTGTTTAAAAAGGATTTACGTAATAAATTTTGCCAAATTTCAGATTTCAGATATTCTCTAATGAAAAAATTCTATCCCTGACTGTAATTCTAATACATTTAAAAAATATATATATATTTGCTAAAACAAATCTGATAAATTATTTTAAATTAATAATTTTATTTTGAGAAATAACTTAAAAGTTCACTTGTATTTTTTATACCACTACTTCTGTCACATAAACGGTGAGAATGGTTTCTTGTATAGATAAAGCTTTTTCACGATTTTCAATTTGCATGTATAAATAAGTGTAATGGGGTAGCTATACATTTTTTAAGAATGAACGCACAAATTTACTCAGTAATATGAAAATCTAATAATTGTGATTAAATTTTTAACTCAGAAAAGGTTGTTTGCAGTTTTTACATAGATAGTTTTCATATACAAACGAGAATATCTAATTATAACATTTTCCATATGTAATATATTTATTTAAATGTACAAATTTATAATAAAGTAAATATATGAATTTACTTTTTGTCATACAAATAAATTTGTTATTAGACAGATTTAATATAATACACTTTCTATTACAAATTAAACACACATCTGCATTAAAATTTGATAGACTTCATGCAATCCAAAAGCAAAATGTAAAGGTTTCCACATTCAATCTTTATTTGAAATAAATCTATACATTTTGAATGTTTCCTGGAGATATTTTAGTTCTAGATACATTGGATTTCAGCCAGAATCAATTCATATTTTCATAATTCTATTTACTTTCTGAAGTTGAACAAATATGCACTCTTGCCTTGATTTTACGAAATTGAAGATTTTTCAAATCAGATTATTATGTATTCTCGATTTGTTCAATATGCTACTTAATAAAAATATGTGTATAGCCAATAAAATTTCTCTTCAAAATAAATTCTTATAAATTGAAATTTTATTTAATTTCGATTGTATTTTAATAAAATAATAGAAATAATATTCAGTCGTTATTTAAAATCGGTATCAAAAGTTTCCAAACATTTGTATCATTTGTATGTGTTTTATTTATTAATATTTAAAAAATTTAGCTATATGCTTTTTTATAATAAAAAGTATTAAATGTAAAATCGAAGGATCTTAATTTTATTTAGTAGATTTATTTTAAAAGTATATTTTTTAAATCAAAACTATAAAAAATCTTTTTTTTAGATTTTCAATTTGATTAATATATAAAATAAAATTCTCAATAACTTTGGCTTGCGATTTTAAAAGAGCCAAAAGCGCTTAAGGATAATAGAAGAAAAAATTATAATCTGATAGTATTTCAGTTAGGCATTTTTATTTTTAATGATATGATTGGAACATAAAATGACAACCTTTTGCCAAAGACTATTGAGACTGAGCATTTTGTACACTTAGATATCTGATGTATGTACTAAAATGGGGGTTACTTTCTGCACCTCCTTGCGATAAATTATTAAAGATACAGGCTTTTTCTTTATAGTACATAAGGTACATATGATATAGTAAAAGAAATATGCGTTGGCGCTTATACAATATTTGGATCTTAAAATATAATTATTGTTACAAAACAAATTCAAAGTTTATAAAAATAACGTAACAAACCTGTCCTCTTAAGCTCTCAAAATACAGATGCTACAAACCTTCCAATACATTATGTAAAAACAAATGAAACGGCAAAATATCCTTTCCGAATGTTTTGTCGCATGGAACTTATAATACATCGAATAATAGCATTTAAAAAAAAATAAGTTAAATATTAAACATTTCGTCCAGATTACAGATAAATAATTAATATTTACAGATTCCAGGTTTTTATATTTTATTGTATGTCAGTATACTCCGGGAACACATACCATCTGCATGTTTTACATTCTTATATTTATCCTTCTAGCTGATTTTCATCTGGGGGAAAATAGACATTTTTTTCAATTCCCTCTACATAAAAAAAAACAAAAAACAAATTTTATAAATAAGAATTTGCTAGTTAAATTTAAGTATATTTATGAAAAATAGTTGAATCGGTAATTATTGAAAGGGACTAATTCATTTCAATTTATGTTCTACAGTCATCGCTTAGTTTACTAAATATAGTTCAGCTTGAAAATGCATAGCTCAATTAAAAACCACTTTTAAGCAATGCACGTTCTTATTCCTTTATGCTGACGCACTCTTTTGTGTAGCCCTGTATTGTACACGAAAACTTCTTTGTGTATTGTAAATGAACGATATTGTTGATATTCAACAACAAGTCTCTTGTAGTAAACCTGAGTAATGTAGAAAAATCTGTAAACTTCAATAATGTATATCAATTTTATTATATTTGAAATAGTGTAACATAACTAAAATACTCTGCTAAATGTTTTTTCCATAGACTTTTATGTAAAGGAATTCCTTTGTGTTTATTCATACACGTAAATGAATAATAAATGTTTTGCACCCCATATTCTAGAGACTTTATGTTTTAGTGCAGTTCATAAATATAAATAAATTTCATTATGTTCGAATTTGTGTAATATTAGTAAAATGAACATAAAAGGACTTTTGCCCATATAATGGAATACTTTGGCTGTCCCTGTAAAAGAGCTACAAACAGTACACACTTTATTTTTAATAGCAATTATGCTTTAGTAAACATCAGTAACGGACAAAAATTATAGGGCAATCAAAATAAATTTACAAGAGTTAAAGCACGGACAGACAGACAAACTGAAGCCATAAGCACTTTTCAACTTTGTTGGAAAGTGTTAAAAATAGTTTTTCTTGAAACTGTGAAGGACAGAAAAAAGTCACCTGATATAAACAATATAAATAGTTTGATTACGTAAATTACTAAACTACCACCAGTTTAGCTCAAATTGCTAATTAACGAGAAAGTAGTTTAAATTTGTCAGCTGCTTATGAAAACAAATATTGACTTCGCATTTACGTAATATAAAAACATAAAATACTATGTTACATATGAAAGTTTTTCTAGAAAATGTAATGTTCTCGTGCTTTAATTTTATCTTTTATCTATACTGGCATTGACGAAAAATTCAGTTTATTGAACCATCTTGTATCAAGTAAATTATGAGATAAGATTATAATTAACTAATGGATAGTTTTTATATAAACATAATTGTAGATGAACTATATAGATAATTTTTCCTTTTAAAAAGTTATAAATACGATGCATGTAAAAGAGAGTTTATTTTTTGCAGCACGATACGCTTTACCAGTAATATTGTGATGAAATTAGCGCCAAAGGAAGTAAGAAAATTTTATAACTTTTTTGGAAAAGAACACTTCTTATAATATTAAATGTAATAAAACAAAAACAAATACGTAGTTTATTAAAGACATTAAAAATAACTTATTTTACTAGTGTATAATTAAGTTAAATGCAATTGAATCGTGAAAAGTTATCATTTTCAATTAGAAAAGTATATATTTGAATAGTACTTCACGACATCTGTAGTTATAAAAGAACATGTCGTGACTGACTCGCAATCAACGCCGATCCTCAACCTACAACAATGAAATTTAGAAGATTTGTTCCTTACACGATGTAGGTGCCTACTGAATAAGGATATTTTGAAATTCACTCCCTAAGAGGGTTAACTGGGAGATCGAAAGTTTTAGGTCATTTCACCTTTTCATCATATCTCATCAGCCATTTTAGGTATCACTGTGAAATTCAGGATACCCAATCTACTAAACAAATAGTCAAACAGGTATTTCAATGAGTTTAGAAATTCAACCACTAAGGGGGATTAAATGGGGAGGTCGAAAGTTGTAGGTCATTTTGCCTTTTTGCCATATCTTAGCAGCAGTTTTAGGTAGGAGCGTGAAATTCAGGATAATAAATCTACTAAAAAATAGTTAAACACGTATATCAGTTATTTAAGAGCTAGCCAGATTGTCGCCAATATGGGCTATGAACCCGATCATGAACGATTAGACGAATAAGACAACTATTGCTTATTTTTATTAGATATTATGCCTAACAATTATCCAAGGATTTTTTTTTTTGTTTTCTATTTTATAAATATTTTTGCGTTTTTCCCCTTCTCGCGATCAGATAAAATTTTTTATACTAAATAGAATACTTTTCCACCTCTATTCAAAATACATTTTTTGGATTTAAAGATTCGCGATTTAAATTCTGATCGCCGCATATTTATGTGGTCGGGTATGCAAAAGGCTGCGTTATACATTGCCGTATAATACGTTTACAGGCGTGTAGTCCAAAGGGCTCTGTTAAAGTAATTTCATTTTAACGAATTTGCAAGCAACATAACTGAACCCCGTTATAATGATCGCTGTATTAACGATATGTGGCTAAGAAACATACAGGATACCGTTATTTTGATCACAGCATTAACAATTTATGAGCAGGAAACCACAGTGCCATGTATCTTAGGTAATTCCATATTTCTTTATTTTAAACAAAAAACTCTCCCTCCCCACTAGATAAAAACTGGTTGGGCTGAGCAATACTTTGTCAGGAGGTTCATGAATAAAAAATTATTATTTATGTCGTAAAATCTTTATTTACGCGCATTTTTGATATTCTATTAGTTATTTTCATATAGTTCAAAATAAAGTATTTTATTTATATTTTACTGTTTGCATGTAAAATGCACTTTCTGGGCCCCAAGCAATCTCATGGCTGAGCGCTGCAGAAGGTATCTGGGCCCCACATAGAAGCGACAGGCTAGACGGGCGACGACCGTCTAGTACCTTATAAAGCTGCTTATGCACTTCAGATTGTTTTTTTAAATAATAAAAATAATAACAAGAACATGGGCATTTAAAAAAATAGTGTGCACAACATTACATGTATTCTTATGTACAATGTATATTCGATTAACTTACTACGTATTACCTGTAAGAATGAATTGTATCAAATGAAGTGAAGCAAATTTATCTTTCTTGGATTTCACCTGCTAGAAAGTCGATACATCGATTTTATTTCATTCCGTTAATCACTTTTCTGATAAATGAAAAATAATAAAGCATTTCCTTTAACGACCAATTTAGCAAATGCAAATATATCTATTTTTGGCCATAAATACTTTTCTTTTCTTTTATATCAAACGTTTCTATGGGTATTTTTTTCTTTAACATTAGAAATGTATTTTTTTTCTACAGATACTTTCCGTTATTACAAAATTGATTTCTAATTCCCATTTAAATTTGATAAATTTTTGTTATTATAAATAAAACTATTTTCTGAGCTAATATATTTCTAACATTTCCTGTTATCGTTTACTTATAATATCATCATCATCAATAACAACTATATTCATTTTAAATACACTGCTGGATGTAGGTCACTTCACATTTTCTCATTGTTTCCGAGCTAGTTATTTGATCCAATTAACTTCAGGTGTTTTTCTGATTCCGTCACTCCATCTTACTAGAGGTCGTCTACTTGACCGTTTTACATCACTTGGTTACCATTATTTGTACTCCATATATTGTCTGATCCTCTTACAATGTGTCCAGTCCATTTCCATTTTAGCCGTTTAATTATCTAGACGACGTCAAAACTTTTGTCTGACTTGTTATACAGGATACGCTTTTTATGTCTCTTGGTAAAATAAAGGGGGAGGTGTCGAAATTCAACCAGAGTGTCCAAACGGGTTCGAAGAAGGACATGCACTAGAATAGGGTATAACATTCAAGGGTACTCGCACAAAGGTGGAAGGTGCAGATTGGACATCCAGTCTCTGGTTCTAGTCTATTCCTTTAAGTTCTCTTCGAGGACAGTTAAACGGCCTTCTCTTAGTTAAAAAAAAGAGACTATTAAATAGCCCACTTCAAATATACATCCATATATATATATGTATATATATATATATATATCTCCCTACATATACTTCCATGGTTTAGTATTTCTATGATTCACGATGAACGAATCTCTTGTGTTTATTTACTTTAATGGATATTGGAAATGTATATATATATTTTTTCTATATGTTGCAATTTTGTATGACGGCAGTACGCATTACTACGAAATTCTTTATAGTCGTAGCTACAGACTTACATTCGTGCACTATTCGAATGAAGCAAATTTTATATTTTTAATTAAACTTATTCCCGTTTCTTATTTTATTTTTTTTACATTTAACTGCAAACGGGTCTTTTTTACAATTAATTTGCAAACTTCGAAAAACATTAAAAGATCACACCTTTGTATTTTCCTCCTAATTTCACATATTGTAAATAATACTGAAATTAGAAATTGTAGTTTATATATATTTATATATATTTCTTCAAAACATAACATTTCTAATTCATATTTTGAAGAATGATATTTCTGTTGCATTAGCGTCTATGATACAGTGATTCCCATTAGTAAAATGTGATATATATATATTTATTTAAGTGTGCGTGTGTGCGTGTTATTATCCAAACAACGTTACTATTTTTGAACGTGGTACATAATTTTAAACAGAAGGATTTTTAAATGGTATTAGGGGTTTTCCGTATAATGAATTAATGATTTGTGAATTTTATTTATTTTTTTTAATTAAGAGAAATGTAGGGGAGACCGGGGCAAAATGACTATGTTAAAAATTTTTGCTGTTTATTAATTTATTTTGAAGTAATAGTAAAATTAATTTTACATGAACTGATAGAGTATACCTTTGTAGTATTAAATACATTACCATTTAATTTTTCAAATAAAAAAAATTAAAGGATAATTTTATTTTTTCATAACATTAACAAATCGTCATCTTGCCCCAGTACTGGGGCAAGATGACTTTGGCCTTGGGGCAAGATGACAACACTGAAAAAGATTGAACATATTTTATCTTTTGAATATGTTACATGGTTTAACAAATGATAACTGTGTTTTTACATCTTACAAAGTATCAAACTAAGCATAATGCAGTGTAACGTAATGTTGAAGTGTTTAGTTGTGCAGCTAACAATAGTCACAAATAAAAATGCCATTTTCATAATTGGAACATTTCTCATGCCACCACTCTTGGCATTTACAGCACTGGCTCTATTCTTCTGTTGGTGGGTCACAATGCCGGAAGTTGTCCTTAAACGCTTTTTGAATTTTTTGGGAGGAGGGGGACCAGCGGGGGAGGGGGAGACCTTGTACTCTCCTCGTACCGATCGGACGCTTGGAAGTAGAGATACGGACCCCGATAGGGTTTTTCTTTCTGGAGGCTAGGGGGGGGGGGGCTTAGCGGATAGCAAAAATGTCTTCCTCTGGTCGCCCCCTTTCGAACGACACCTCCCCCGATCCCATGCACTCCTTAGCCCCAGAGGAGATAGAAGCGCAAGGTCGCGCGAACAAACACACAGACAAACAAGCGTTTACAGGATTTAAATAGAATGGACAACATAGTTAGTTTAATAAATTCCGAAACACGGAGCCAGATGACGAGCTCGTCATCTTGCCCCGGACTGCCTGTTTAAAAATATTCGTTTTCATTACCATGAAGGAAGGCGATTAATTGATACTTATTCATGATAGTAAGTAGTATTTAAACTACGTTACTCGTAAATATTAAAGAGAAACGATATATCTTACCTGTATCTGTAGCAGAGCTTATTTACATATGCATAAAAATTATAACGTGGCAGCGAAAAACCATCAAAGCTTCACAACTGACACAAAAATGGCGATTTCAGCGTCTCTATAGTATTGTTTAACGAACGGCCGATAGGAGAGCCGGTAGTGTCCGATTGATTCTGCCACATAGCCGAAAACAGAAAAATTAAGAGATTCGTCATCTTGCCCCACTCGTCATCTTGCCCCGGTTTCCCCTACGTGTTAAAACTTATTTTCTATATTAACATCTTCATTTATTTTATGAATATATATATATATATATATATATTAATCATTTATTAATGTCTTTTTTTCTCTGAAAAATCCTTTACAATAAATTAAATTTTATTTTGAAAAAAAAAATAATAATTTTTCAAAAACTATGTTTGTTTTTTTGTTGCAAGACTTTCGTTTATCACCCGTGACACTAAAATTGTGTACAATAATTTTCATATTTTTGTAGCATTTGTCACCTAATCAATGTATTAAGACGCAGAAAGAAAATCTTTTTTAATTTTATTTATTAGTAGTGGAAGTGCACATTGTCCTTTGTCATTAATATTGAATTATTCCAACTAAAATAGAACAGATCTTCAGCATTACGTATCCTCCATTCTTGATTTAAAAGATAAGCATAAATTACTTAATGAAAATAGGTTTTTAATTCATCAATGTAAAGCTCTTTGGTAATACATACTTCAAGTTCTATATACTACACTAAATAAGCGTGTCATTAAGAATCAAATTGTGTATTTGTGTCCTCCGTCGTTAAAACCTTTGTTACAGTATTATTAAGGAAGTTACTCCACATTAAAAAATCTTAAAACGCATGTGATATTAAGATCAATATTTACCTTTATCCAGAATTCAGTATAGCTTGAAAAGAAATTAGTTCAAAATATCCACAATAGAGTATAGGGTATGTGACAATGACATGGAAGTTTTGCTTGCGTAACTTTTAAACCAACCAAAATTAATATCACTCAATAACATCACAGATATCTGATAGGGTGACTATTTAAAATCACGTAACCACAGAGAAATTCCATGTACTTTTCTCCAATTATAAAGACACCGGATATATTATTATTCTTTAAATTTGCGTGATAATCATATTTTTGTGTATTAAATAATATGCCAGTATAAAAAGAAATACGAGCAAAATGACAGATAACATGTAATATCAATTCCTATAATATAAAGACACACTAAAACTCCAGTAAAAGCGACGAAGTAAACATGACAAAAAATATGGGTAACATACTGTAAATGTAAGTTGCTCAACTGATAGTACATTCAATTTTTAAAGCAAGAATTTAAACATTTGGTCTAAGAATGATTTTATTTGAATGTGATTTAAAAAAAAAATTATGCCACATGTTTCAACGAAAAAAAATGCAACCATCAGGAGGTAGAAGCTATTCCAGTTTAAATATTGTTACATGCTGTGTGAAACGTAATACGGAGAGTGCTGTGATGTGGTGGCGGACATCTTGACTACATTCAGTTGGAAATCAATCTGAAAAAAGTTCTATTATTTTACAATATTTATCTCAGTTGCTCCATGTAGCAGTTCCATCTACTGATAAGATGTTCATTGTTTTTTTTCTTCCATAAAAATTTTGCTATCGCAGGGATTTATAATTTTTGAGCCGCAAGTCTCTCCGTCCGATAGATCATTTTTTTAATATTTTCTAACATAGTTGAAAAGTTTGTTAACTTTAACGCAGTTATTTTTAATTGGTAAAAAAATACTTTTCACACTTTTCAAATATTTTAGTTGGAAAATTACAGTTCATGTCATAATTGAAAAGTGTTTATGAATTCGGTTTATCCGTGTGTCGCTGTCCAATCTCTAACTCTCATAAATATACTCGGATTGACATAAAATTAACACTTTACATAATAGTTGAAAAGTGTTTATGAATTCGGTTTGTCTGTCTGTCTGTCCGTGCTCTAACTCGCGTAAATATATATTTATATTCATGCAATTGGTATATGTTATTGAGGTTTACTACGGCATGTTCGGTATTGAATATAAAGTGTGTAGCACTTATAGTTTATTTACAAGGACACCCAAAAGAATTCCGTTAAATTACGGTCTATGGGGAAAAATCATTTGCGGTTTATTTTAATGATGTTATACAATTTCAAACATATTGAAATTGATATTTATCACTGAGGTGCATTACAAGAGGCTTAGTATAGAATACGGTGTGTATAGCACTTAAATTTGTTTCTTTTATAAGTTATTGATGCTCAGTATAGAATGCTCGGTATAGACAATAAAATGTGTTGCATTTATAGTTCATTAACAGGGGCATGGAGATATTTACTTGCATTATAGTATACGAGGGAAAATCGTTTGGAGTGCATTTTATTGATGTTATGATATTTCAAATATAATGAGATTAATATGCATCACTAAGGTGGACTACAACTTGTTTTCCGAAAATATAGAACAAGAAGCATTTATAGTTCGTTTACAGGGACTCTTAAAAAAGTAATTCTATTACATTATGATCTATGGCGATGGATTGCGGTCCATTTTAATGGTGTAATGATAGTTAAAACAAAATTAAATTTAATAGAATCACTAATGTGTACTTTTATAGTTCATTTACACTGACGCACAATCCAATTCAATTACAGGGCTGAGTATGATCGATAATTGCTGGAAGTGCGTTTTCTGATGTGGTATGCATATTTCAAAATTTTCAAATTTTGGTATATTACGTGGTGAGAATAAATTATATAGATCATATACAGGGCTTTACGACAGAATTCTCACACATTGCATAATGCCATCAACTGATGAAAATTGATTTTTACTGAGTTATGTGTTTTTTGAAATGCGTATTTAGATATATAATTTCATTGTAGGAAGAAATCAAATTTATTAATATTATTCTATTTCAGTTGGAAAGTATTTCATGATATATGCCTGATGCGTGAATTTCAGTTATTATTTTCTTTTCTTTCTTTCTTTCTTTATTTTTATCGTGGTTGACTTTTTCTCGAGACTTTTGGAAAACCCGGTATCTGTACATCACATGAAATGTGTTGTGTTATTAATATTGTTCAAACAGAATTTATGAAACAACAATATGTGCATTATAAACGTACTCGCACTATTTTTTTTTATATCATACAATGTCCGATAGCACGGGAATATTAATATGCATGCCTAATTTCGCTCTAACACATAGGGTTTTTTTAACGCGATTTATTTCCGAATTTTAGAACAACCCAGTATATATATTTAAAGAAAGTCAAATACGGTGATGCTATTTGAAATATTTTTTTCAGTGGTCAGAAGCTTGTCATAAAACAAAATGTAATAATAAAAAAAAATGCACGTTTCACCTGCTCAATTAACAGTGACGATTCTCATAAATATATATATTTTAATTTACCTGATATTCATAGTTTTGTGTTCATGTGCAATTATATACTGTGCCAGTATGAAAAGAAAAAAAGATAGATTACAGGAAAGATTAATTGCTATAATATAAAGACTCACTAACACTCCGGTAAATCCAAAAAAAAAAAAAAAAAAAAACATACTGTAAATGTCAGTTTTTCTGCTTAGTGTACATTCAAATTATCAAAGCAAGAATTAAAACAAGAACGAAGAATCATGCATCAAGCATAGATTATGAAACACTTTCCAAACAGCCAGAAAACTGTAACGAAACTTCAACGTTAAACAAGGGGAAAGAAGATATGTAAGTAAACAGTTTAGAAAACATATAACGCATTGAAAAATTCAGTTTTCGAAATTACCTTCCAGTGTCAAAAAAGTTGTCGAATTATTTTGTGCAGCCCTATATAGGATCAATAGATGTGGATTCATAGCATGATGAAATGTATTTCAGGTAGAATATTCACATTTAGCAATTTTCGCCAATCGATGGAAATACACTCGAAATCTTTTGTACAGCCCTGTATATTATCAGAAGACTTTTGTACACACCACCTATTAAGCTAAAAGGCAACTTAAAACTCACTCGCAGCAATTACCAGACGTAAACGACAATGTACCTTTTTTGCAAGGGTTAAACAAGCCGTTAAACAAGCCTTTTAACCTTTAAACAAGGGTTAACAACGTTAAACAAGTTTCATATATGTAAAAGTATATGTAAGTAGTATTTTTCTAGAAGATATGTAAGTAAACAGTTTAGAAAACATATAACACATTGAAAAATACAGTTTTCGAAATTACCTTCCAGTGTCAAAAAAGTTGTCGAATTATTTTGTGCAGCCTTATATAGGATCAATAGATGTGGATACATAGCATGATGAAATGTATTTCAGGTAGAATATTCACATTTAGAAATTTTCGCCAATCCATGGAAATACACTCGAAATCTTTTGTACATCCCTGTATATTATCAGAAGACTTTTGTACACACCACCTATTAAGATAAAAGGCAACTTAAAACTCACTCGCAGCAATTACCAGACGTAAATGACAATGTACCTTTTTTGCATAGCCCTGTATATGAATTTATTTATATTCCACAAACTTCTATTAGTCTACTAAATATAGTTCAGCTTGAAAATGCGTAAACGCAATTAAAAACGACCCTTAAGCAATTCAAAAAAATTTTGAAACTTAAAAACGCAAACCAAAGTTCAAAACGCACTTATCACACATAGACTGTAAATATCGCAAATGTACTGTAACCAATATCTTTTGTGTGCACACAAGTAACGCAATGCACACAAGAGAGTAATTTATAGTGTACCTCAGTAATGCATATAATTTTCATTATGTTTGAAATAGTGCAATAACACTAAATTACACTGCATTTGATTTTCCCCATAGGACGATGTGTAACATGGTTCTTTTGTTTGACCCTGTAAATGAATAATAAATGCTTTGCACCCCATATTCTACAAAAGGCATGTTTCATTGCGCTTCATAATTATATATCAATTTCATTATTTTTTAAATGACGTAGCGTCATCAAAATGCGCTTGAAACGATTATTCCCCATTGACCGTAATGTAACGGAAAATTTTTGACTATCTCTGTAAAAAAAAAACTATAAGTGCTACACACTTCAGTTGAAATAGGGAACATGCTATAGATAACGACAATAAAATATAGCAAATTCAGAGCAATTCGAGCATATTTACGGGAGTTAGAGCACGGACAGACGGCCAGACGGCCATACGACCAGACGGTAGAGAAACCGAAGTCATAAACACTTTTCAACTATTTTGGAAATTGTAAAAAAGAAATGTTTAAGAATGATTTATAAACAAATATATGCATTATAAACGAATTCGCTAAACTTCGCAATTCTACCGCTTTTTAGGGTTTCGTTCATCTCACGAAACCCTATCACTCCCGCTCCGTTGTCTGTCCGTCACAGAGCCGTTCTCAGAAACTATATACCGTAATTTCCGGCGTATAATCCGCAGCTCAAAGAGTCGTTTTTCGACACAGAAATTTTATTCAATAATTGTAGTTAAATATTTACAGCGATCTTTTAAGTTACATTTTATAAAATAATATTTCTGTATTTCTGGGTCGAAAAACGACTCTTTGAGCTGCGGATTATACGCCGGAAATTACGGTAACTTTCAGGCGTGAAAATTTGTGTACTTATAGCTAAATATCTACTATGAATCTCAAAATATGAAAATTTCAAAAAATCGTATTATTTTAATATAGAGAGATAAAAAACCAAAATTCTAACAGCCTTTTCCTATTAAATTTAAACATTTTTTGTTATAGGAGTTGCCAACAATTAAAAATCCACAGTAAAATTCTTTCTACAATAATTAATTTTCTACTGAAAGATTTCCACGTGAAAAATGAAAGTGTAATAAAAAGTTTCACCAATTGAAAAAAAGATTAATATGACGTTATATTGGTAATAAAACGTAAATTTTCAAAGATTTCTCAATAATACAAGGAGTATGAATATGTCTATGTACATAAAGCAGATTAATATCACGTCATTAGAGAACTTAAAAGAAAATTAATCTGACGTCATATTGGAAGTTTAACGGATTTTTCAAATGTTTGAGACTAATACAAAGCGAGTATCAGTATGAGTAATAGAGAATAGTAAAGATATGAGTTTGAGGAACGTATTGAATCATGATAAAAACCCGATTATGGAAATGTACTTATATTTTAACATTTTGAAGGTGTACAACATGTTTAATTTTGAAATTAATTTTTTTAAATATCGCATTTAGTCCATATGACATATATTATTATGACAGAGTGTAATAGCGACATTCGCCCGCTATCGGGCCTGTTCAGATATTCGAAAAAACGGAGTTTGTTATAGAGTTACATATGTTTTCATTTATCGGGGATGAAACGTTTTCCTTAATTGATGCATTTATTTTTCTTTTAATGTTACGTGAACGACGTCACGGGTAACAGCTAGTAACATATAAAATGACTAATCTTCCGTAATCTGTGGGCAAGGTGAGCTCCAAACTGGGGCGTTCGCTAGCAACAATATACTTTATCAATGTAGATACTTTTAAAGAACTGTCACAAAACGTCTAACTTTCTAAAATACGCAATTTGGCAGTAGGACCTGGAATACAGAGGATTACGCAATAGGTTTAAATATCTATTTTATATAAACTATTTTTTTTTTTAAATATCGCATTTAGTCCACATGACAGATATTATTATGACAGGGTATAATAGCGGATTTATTCCTTCGGATTTATTTCCCGCTATCGGGCCGGTTCAGATTTTCAAAAAAACGAGCAAAATAGAGCGGTAAATTTTTACTTTATAAAAACATGATTTTCTTTTTCTGGAAAATGAAATTTATTTGGATTTTTTAAAGAAAGGATTTTTTTTTTTTTTTTGTCTAGACAGGAATATTAAACGAAATCCTTTGTGCGATCGACGATCAAACTTACCCACTTGTTTAGAAATATGTCAGAATTTTTAAACGAAGCAGAAGATGCAACACCGTCTGAAATGTTACATGTGTAACTGGTGTAATAATACAAAACAATAATTGTTATAATAACAGGATATATGACGCTTAAGTAAATACATCCAAATGAAGAAAATAAATATGAATAATATACTACCTATTTAAACTCTTCAATTGCCAATACATTCGAACTTTAAACAAAGAAATTTTAAAAGTAGCTAATTTTTCGAAATTGTTATTACCTTTATGTCTTAGAATCAATCTCCCTCGAGTCCTTTAAATTTCAAACAACTTAAGTACACAGAGACATCTATTTGAGCTGAAACAATGCAATGCCCTTTTCCCCTAGCGTTCAGATTTCTCGAAATTGCCATTCCTTAGAGAAATGCAATTCCCTTACTTAGATTGTTTGTTTCAGAAAACTAAACCTTGAGGATATTGCTCTTTGAGAAACTTGGTGTCGTAAATTCTTTAGTGTTTGAATAAACGTAGAGGGAATTAAATGCAATGTTTAAGCTATTCATGCATGAATAGAAATACTTTAAAAGGTTAAGTTCATGCATATCGTTTAATAATATCATTTTTGAAGAGTTGTAACGTATACGATGCATTGAAACGTTCTTGGGCAGAATGATAAGCATTTTTCGTATTTACCTATTTGAAATTACATAAATAGTAATAGGGCTATTTAAAATGAAAGAAATAATAATATTTCGAGGATATCAATTTTTCGGATATGCCGTATAATATATCTTAAGACTATTTAAAAAAAGTATTTTATGTTTTAATATTTTTAACCGATGTTTCATAAACGGTGTGGAATAAAAAATAGAAAATTACAAAAAATAGAAAAATAATAGAAATTTTATAGTACACTTTTTGTTTAAATTGTAAAAAGTTATGTACAAAAATAGAGGTATGTACGACAGATGCGTTCGGGCATTTTTTTTAATATTTCGGAGCCCGAGCACTGCCCGCCGATTTGAAATCCGAGTGCATCCGAGTCTGATACCGAAAGGAAGCAATAGAAAATTGTTAAAACATTTTAAATTATTTCAAGGTATATTTTCTCATTTAACTATACTTATATTGAAATAGGTAATAATTCTAAATACTCCCTCGCGACAACATTTAATAAATTTTATACCTCTGGAAAACTGTTTAAATAGCACATTTGTTATTTATAACCATCTAATTACAGAAATATGCAAAAGTCGCATATCTTATTATTTTAAAACATAATTCTGAAACTATGGCAAAAAGACACAAGTTCTGATCTCCAATTTTTCTGCACAAGGACTTTAAACAGAGGACAGACAAGGGATATTCCACGGTTTCTTACGGACAAGGGATATTCCACTAACATTGGTCATGCAAAGGCTTTAGAGACCTATAGAATATTTCTTTTTATATCCCATCAATAACATTTCAATTCCTTTCAAAACTCATTTTTAAAGAATCGTAAAACATTTATGAAACTTACACTGCAATTTTATTTCTCCATTAGCAAGTTTTTTTTTTTTTTTCAATTTTTGTATAAATGAAATTTTTACTTTGGGTGCGAGTATCGTCCGAGCCTGAAGACAGGTATAAAAATCGAGCTTAACCCCACTTTCACCCCGCGGTCGGAATTAGTCCGTCTCATCTCTTGTATTCACGTGATAATTTCCTTTTATTAGAATCGATTCGGTGTCGGCTATCGTTTATTTATTTTTTCCGCCTTGAGTCACGTCGTGTTGCGACGGCATGTTATTTTAATTTTTGAATATTTGTATAGGATTGTACAATATGTGTAAAAAATACGTATTACATGCCATATATTTTAATCATTAAACTGTAGTACAGCAGAAAAATACAAAAATCAGCTACAAAATATCCATTATTCTATTGGAAATTATATCTCCTATCAATTTATGTTAAAGAAATCAGCTTAGGCGTCTTTATAATTAAAGTGTAACAAACTTTAATATTTTCGATACGAACAACCATTTTTGAAAACATATATAGCTTTAACTTCGCATATCACACGGGATACCATTTGTTCAAAGTAGTTTAGAAATTTATGCAGATTTAAAGATTGTAACTTGTGTTATATCTATTTTTCATAGTTTCAAATCGAATTTCAACAGGAGAGAGTTTTTTAAGTATAACTCAAAAATACTTGGTGAATGAGCTGTTGCTTTAGATTCGTATATTTAAAGCTTTTAGATATCGATTTCTGTTAAAATGTTTGTAAGTTACAAAATAATTTCTTTTATATATATATATATATAAATTGAGGGGGTTGGAGCAAGAAAGTGCCAAGCCACATTTTTGGTGAAATAAATCTAACACTGTAGTCTGTTGCTTAATATTGTAAATTATAATATCCTACATATAATTTGTTTCTAATGTCACTTGATGGCAGCATATGCCCCATGTTTCGTTTTCACCCCAGATGTTTATGCCCCTAATGAAGATAGCTAACTTAGAAAAAACGTAATACTAATATCATTAAAGTAATGCCATATTGTTACACAGAATATCTCAAATGTTACAAAGATATTGGTGAAAAATCTTTATGTTATATATTTTGATTTGAGTATTTGATAATATTTTCAAATTGAAATATATCAAAAGTTGAAAAATTTGGCATAGCACTCTCTTGCTCCGATCTCTTCAATTACAATTTATATAAATTATTAAAAGTATATATAAAAAATATATGTATTGTAACATGTGAAAAATAAACCGAAATAGCTTTTAATTATCTTATTTATCCTATAATTTATATTAAATTTTAATAGTTGCAAAACATTCTTCAATGAGGGTAGTTTTTTAAATGCAACTCACAAACTACTTGGCGGGAGTGAGCTGTAATATTGTATTCACCTATTTAAACTTTAGATATCGATTTATGTTAAAATTTTTGTAGGTTACAATATAATTTCCATTTATATAAATTATTAAAACAATATTCTAAAAAATGTGTATTGTAACATGTAAAAAAAAAAAAAAAAAAAAAAAAACAGAATTCGTTTTCACAAATCTTTAAATATACAAATAAAAATTTACACGCAATTATGTTGCCAAGAATTTTTTGAATTATGCTTAGAAAGCTACACCCAATTCCGTTTGTTTTGAAACTTTTAATAAGTAAGTTAACATTAAGAGTTCCAAACTCTAAATCGGCATTATTTCTAAACTACTTCGCTGAATGATTTCCATTCGGTATCTAAAACTGAAATGTACCAAAAAATTCAATTGTTTTGTTAAAATTGAACGTTTGATTGGAAATTTTAAAATTTGTTAGAATTTTAACAAGACGGCCTCCTAAGCTTATTTTGCCAATGGAAATTAAAACTAGACATAATTTCCAACCAAATGCCCATTTCTCTCTTTCGATACGATAAATTGGCGATTAAAACGCGTTTTTTATTTTTTATTTGTGCTTTATTTATTTATTTTTTGCAACTGACTGTGCTAGAATTGTCTAACTCCGTACTCCACGCCTTATGAGCATATTTGAAAAATCATGGAATTAATGGACATTATGGACATTAATGGACATTAATCATGGACATTAATGATAACATATGCAAGACATATTTTTTAATGAATTTTAATTGTAGGAAAGTGTTGAAAAAAATTATGAATTTAGGTTAAATTGAGTCAAGTCGGGCCAAAAGCGATTTGCACAATTCGGACATGGAAATGAACTGCTGGAAAATAAACGGGCGGACAGACGCAGGTGAAAAATTTAATTTTACACTGCGTCGGACCGACCCAGGCAAACATATCTCATGTACGTTTTAATTCGGATCGGGCTGTTATCGGACCCAAAATGTTCGGTACGTGCGGATCTCGAGTATATTTATTTGTGAATTTAATAAGTTAACTAACAGTTAAAAGCTCTTATTTTTTAAGAATATTTAGAATTTGCAGCTCATATTTGCGTCAAACGATATTAGGAAAATTAGCTATTAGGAGTAACAAAAGCTGCATTTTTAGGTAAACCTGGATAAAATAGTTTATTTAATTTCTGGGATTTATTACTTACAAATAATATTTATGTGATGTTTAAAAATAATTATTTAAGACTGTTCTCATATCAAAACTCACTCATTTCTGAAAGAATCACTAATTTAATTTTAGTTTTAACTTCGAAGAAAATAAATCATAATATTTAATTTCGTTTTTAAATTCAGGAAATTTATAAGCATTATATATCAGATGCTAAAGAATCAAATAGCTTTCCTCTTGTTCAATAATGACTAACGATGTTACAGGAAAATGTTACAAGAAACACCTTTTCCTGTAACATCGTTTGTCGTTATTTGTGAACCGATTTTAAAGCAACAACAGTAATAGAAATGTCGTCATCAAAATATAGTTAATTGTAAATCAAGACATAAGCCATTTGTAAAAAAAGGAAAAATCTGTTTGATAGCAAAGCTTTTGATTATTTATGTCTGGAAATGTTGTAATTTTACGTATAAAAATGAGCACTTGATTTTGTCGGAAAAAAATGAAGTTGTTAGTCGGAAGGAAAAAAAAAACATTTCAGGTACACTCTTAGGATTTAATAATATGAAAATAGATAAACAATTCATTTAATATCCCGATTCACGTAAAATGTCATTTTTAATACAAAAGCTGAAAGAAAAACACTTTCTTTTAATTTACGTTTTTCAAGATAAAACATTGCCGCAAAAGCAAAGAAACAACAAAACAAGAACATTTAAAGCGTCTACCAAACTTTTCGTATAGCAAACACTATATTACTCTTTTCAATAGTTTTACTTCCAGTCTTTTTTTTTCTTTTTCCATTTAAAACAACGCTGTCTTAAAAAAAAACCCAACTTCCAAGCTTTCCTCTTCCCCATTTACTTGCTTTTCCTCTGTCACTTATTTTTCTATTTTACTTTTTAAAGGAATATAGTTGTTTCCATTCCTTTTTCTCCTAATAGTACCGCGGAGAAATCATTTATTTTCATTTCCAAGGATAGATTGTAAAACAAAAAATATTTCGTACATATTATTTTAAAAATTTAAATCTCATACTTACAGGAAAACTTTTAAAAAAACTTTTAGAAAGAAATATGTAGGAAGTATTAAAATGTAAATTACTTCTCTTTCGGCAAATCTGACTCATTATAAATTACTAGGGGATCCAACCCGGGCTTCATAGATTACATAATATAAGAGAAAATTATTTTTTAATTGAAATCACTTTATATTTAATATAAATTTTAATAGATAATTTATATTTATAAGATTTTTTTGATTGTCCATTAACAACACCAAAAAGAATTTTTATATGAAAAATATCAATTATGTAACAAAAAAAAGTTTTGAAATTTATTAAAAGCGACACATTCGTTTTATCCGCTTGTCAGGAGGAAATACCAATGATTTCGCTACTTACAGCAACCGTTTTTTATTCTGATACTAGTTGCCCCGCCCAGCGTTGCCCGGGCCCGTGATATTATTTTATATATTTATTTTACCCGATTTTGTATAAATTTATATTATTAATGAAAAAATCGCAAAATCGTAAAAAAAAACATTTACTTATTTTTTCAAGTAGAATCGTTATATAGTTAAAAAAATAGCTTTTGTTGTCCAAAACCTTTGAAATTTTCAGTGGTCGTAAATATAACGGTTTTACAGCCCCTGTCAGAAATATTGTTATCTGGTTGTAAAATAAAGGTTTTCTTTTCGCGTCGGGTCTGTTAACAACAAAATTAATTAATTAATAAAATAAAATAAAATAAAATAAAATAAAATAAAATAAAATAAAATAAATAGTATTCATCGTCCGATCTCTCTGAAATTTTAGTAGTTTATAAAAATAACCGTTTCCAAGTCCTCTATAAAATTATGTGAAAATATATTCATTTTAAAATGTTGCCAGAAGTCATGCGTGACCGCGGAAAACATCCCGTTAATAAGGGTTTTCGCCGAAAATATCTCAGATTTTATTTTTGTTAAATACTTGTTCTTGTTCGATCGTTTCGAAATTGTTGTAGGTGATGTAAATCTGGTCTACCGAGATGCTCTAAAAAGATTGTGTTGAAAAACGAACGATTAGTAACTTTTAGCGTAAGAAAAAAATATTCTCGTGAGGCGAGAAATGACCTGAGTTCACCGGTGTTTTTGAAAGGGTTAAAATCCGTATTTAAAACAAATAATTTTATCGTCTTTTAGAAGAAGATTTCAGCTCTAAGAGCATGTGTTTGGTTTGTCTATATCTCTAAAGTTGAGCTATTGAGGGCCGTTGGCGTAAGGGAGAAAACATAAGCCTGGGAAAACGACCCTTTTCCAAAAATGTTTTTCAAAGGGTTAACATATTTTCTTTTCAAATTGATTACGGCATTGAAGACGTAAGAGTGTGATCTTTCAGAATATGCTTTTCATTTTTAAATAAACCAAGCGGTTTAGTCGATAAAATTTAAAACAAAATTGCGAAATAAACGCATTCTTCATGTAAATGGTTCTTCATTCTCATGCTATGACATAAATGGGGTTCTGGGCATGCGCGAGTTCTGAAAGTCGGCTCGCAAAAAAGACATGAGTTATTGATCAGTTTTTAATTAATATGTTTGTTAATTTTCAAAGTAGTAAAATTCAGAGACTCAGGTGCACCAGGTCAGACTTTGGACTATCTAGCCATCCCAGACAAACACACACACAGAGCGAAACTTTCTTTTATTAGTATAGATTTTCAGTAATTTATACAGGTAGTTCTATTACATGTCTGTTAAAATAGTGTTTTATTTATATTATTTTGTTATTTTATTCATTTATTGATAAAGTTTTTAATTTCGTTGTGGAACATTTACTGCAAAAAAAAAAAAAAAAAAAAAAAAAAAAAAAAAAAAAAAACCTGAACTATCGGTTTAAGTAACCTTTTGCAATCAGGCTGCACGAGATAGAAAAACATTTAAATAAAAATTCATGCTAGAAAACTATTTTTTTTATATAAAAAATATCTATGTTGAAGTACAGTTTTCAAACAAATTTCATTTGAAAGTACATTTTATCCCTATTAGTGTAAAAAGTGAAATTATGCGATGATTAGAACAAACGTTATAACAAAAAAGTACCACTTTAACATATTTTGTCATTTTTTAAGATCTAATATTTTGTACTTAAATGTATTCCTGAAATCCGTTATAAACAGCGACATTACTACATGACCGTCAATGGGCTCAGTGATTTTTTCAATTGCATCTGTACGATTGTTGCTAATTATGAAAAATCCTTCCTGTGCGTGCCAAAATATTTTTATAAATTATGGAGTAATGAATTTTGTAATAAAATAATCCTGGTATTTGGATTCCATATTTAATGAATTTTGGAGGCAAATATTGCCAAAACAACTATTTGCCCCGAAGCTCGCTTGCATTTCATATGATCATGCATTTATCCGAGAGGACAGCTCATCTAACAATTGAATACGATTTTCATAAAGGATTTACATGCAATAAATAACTAAGCAACAATAAACAATCATACGTCAAGCATAGATAATGAAACGTTTTCCAACACATCAGGAAAACTGTAACGAAACTTCAACGTTAAATAATGTGAAATATGGTATGTAAGTGAACAGTTTAAAAAAAAACAAAACATATAATACATTTAAAAATCCAGTTTTAGCAATAACCTTCTAAGCCTTAAATTCTTATTTATTCAACAAAGCCATGACGTCTACTAAAACTTGTCTATTTTCATAAGTTTTATCTATATACCGTAATATTTATATATTAACAAGTATTCACATACACACAAGTACGAGTGCCCTCCTGCGCCAAATTCTCGCTATGCTTGGCGATACTTGGGGGCGAAAATAAACATGTCCAAATTGTCGCTAGCTAGCTAACTTGACGATATTCTGATTTATCTACTATTTTGACAACAAATAAGATTGTTTTATAATTGGGGTCCATGTCCATGTTGCGCATTTTTAATTTATGTGCAATAATACTTATGTATTGACATATATTTCCATGAACACGTATGGGTGTACTCCTGCACCAATTTGTCACAGGTATTGACGATATTTGGCAAGATTAGCCTAAAATTTAATGTCAAACATACGTTACCATAAACATATCCACTTGTTCGATAAATGACTATGTTGTGTAATTCTCATTCAATTCCACTTTTGACCATAACTAAGAATCTTTCATAATCTTGGTACATATCAAAAGGATGGATTTTTGCTAGCTTATTTTGGCGCAAATTTAACCGCATTGTTTTTACCAAGGATGAATTCTATCAATATTATATGAATCACAATTTTGATTATAACTTTTTTAATAATTATACTTTATTTGAAACTAGCTAACCAGCCCGGCGTTGCCCGGGATAATTACAATCTCAGAGAAAGGCGTTAACCCCCTCCCTCCCCATACCTGCAAATATAATGAATAATTTGTTCAAGAGAACCACCGTCACGTAAATTAACGTGATCATAAAAAAAATTATTACATTTTTCTGATAATTAGAACATAACGAAGCTGCTACGCTTAAATAGCCGGCAGATGACACCCCTTCCCGACCTTAATTTCAACTCTATATCTTAATTAGTTGCCTAAATGTTTATTCATTAGTAAAAATTGGCAATTATTTCCTTTCATTTTCGGAAACTAAATGGAGGGATCGGCCAGAGAAACAGATCTGTTTGTAGTTCAGTTTTTAATGAAAGCAGATCCCTGTCTGAAAATTTGTCGGATTGTTTTCACTGGCGATGCCAGATTTTTGGCAGTTTTTTGCATAAATTAAAAAAAATTACCGACCGATTTTTTCAAAATTTGTTAGATGCAGAATATTCCTTTACATATGCTTAGAAATTTTCAAATAGATATCTCAATTAGTTTTCTTAAAATTCGCTAATTAGTAAAATAATTTCGAATTCTTTCATTTCCGCTTGCAAATACAATGAGCCGGTATGTTTCTTTTGCCATTTTGATTTAAAAGATGTCATTTTAGAAGCGATGGTTAATGAGAGGCTAATTATCAAAATATTAAAATTCTGAGGGTCAGGTGCACCAAGAGAGGGTTTGGACTACCTAAATCTAAATTTACAGACTTCTAGGTGCGCTAAATTTTCCAACAGACACAAACACAGACAGACAGACACACACACACACACAGAGCGAAACTTTATTTTATTAGTATAGATAGCAATTAAGTTATATTTTTTCGAATATATAATTCAACATTATCAGCGTGTGCGTACTGTCATACAAAATATATACATGCATAATAAAATAATATAAATGCAGCAATATTCCAATATTTATACATGCATAATATACAGGGTGTCCACGTATAACCTGACCGACATTTATTTTCGCAACCGTTGGTCCTAGATGCATACTTCCAATTACAAAAATGGTTGAAATAAGGTAAATAATTATTTTTAAAGCGATTTGGTTCAAAAAAACATTTATTAACAATTACGAAATTTAAATTTTTATACGGTCCCCTGGTCCTATAAGTGATATTTAGTAAAAATTTACTGGCACTAACTGGCAAAAAATGGCACTAACAAGTAAGATAAAAAAACTTTGAAATGCATGACTTATACCACTTTTTTGCATATCAAAACAGATGATTTCAGCCGTGCTTTCAGGGGTCGTATATAAAGTACTTAAACTTATTTCAAGGTATCTGCTCTTTGAAAAAAATCGTACAACTATTACGATTAACTTAAATTTTATTAGTTAAGTTTCAGATTAGTTAAAATAATTGTGTTTTATCATATGTTTTATTTTGTGCGGATTTGAGGCTATTATTTATTTTAACAAAAATTATATTATTTTCATAAGGTTTTAACTTGCAGCGATCGTCTTTCCAGTTTAAAATTTGTATTCGAACTTTAACTCACTTTCAAATGTCCGATCGAAGTTAAATTTTACATACTGACTTAAATCCGATGACAATGTAATATTATTATGATTTTCGACGCTTACCATCTTAATTATACTCATATTAGTGGACAACACAAAAAAAATCGGATAGATTACCGTCAACAAGTTTAAGAAAAAGTTTTAGATTAGATAACATAAACCTGCGATGGTTGTGTTTTTTACTTTTATAATTACGTTTTATGTATTTTTTAACGCTGAATAAAACAATTACCTTCACTTTTAACCATAATGTCAAGATTTTTAGCAAATCGTAAATTTCAAGGTTAAAAAATAGCGAAAAATCTGATACTATAAAATAGATGTAAGACTTTTTTATTCAGTTTAATTTTATTTAATTCAATAATTTATTCAATTTTTTTGGCTTATACTGAGTTTTTACAATTAAATAGCTCAAGGGTCCGATGAGGTTGGGAGGGGAGGGGGGATAAATTTTAACTTTGAGCTTTTTAACTTTGAAATTTTCGATTTAAGAAAATTCCTGACGTTATGGTTTAAAATGAAGGTCATTTTCGGATTCAGCGCTGAAAATACATTAGAATCAATTTTTAAAAGCGAAAAAACATGGCACAACCCAAAATTTGAAAGACAGTGTAATCTAACAGCATTTTAAAATCGTAATTGAGGCTGTTGTTTTTCATCCTTTCATTTAACAAAATTTCTGTTATTTTTATCCTCTTATATGTTCAGTACAAATTGTATATTTCGCATTAATATGTAAGAATGATTATAGATTTCACATTTATATTAGATTGCAATGTTAATTTTGCTCTCAACCATTTTTTTTTATATATCTGACGATTATTTATATTTCTACTACATTTGTGAATGACCCCTATTTAGCAACAAAAAATATACTGCAACTTTGAACAGCTATTACTTGGTCAGTTTTAATCGTAGATGAATGGGACTTTTTTTTATCTTACTTGTTAGCGTCACAGTACATTTTTACTAAATATCACTTATAGGACCCGGGGACCGTATAAACATTTAAATTTCGTAATTTTTTAATAAATGTTTTTCTTAACCCAAATCGTTTTAAAAATAATTCTTTACCTTATTTAAACGATTTTTGTAATTGGAAGTATGCATCTAGGACCAACGGTTGCGAAATATAAAGGTCGGTCAGGTTATACATGGACACCCTGTATGTATAAATCTACAAAAACAACTTTTCAAAAGTAAAAAAAAAAAAAAAAAAAAAAAAAAAAAAAAAAAGTTGTGGCTAAAAAATGGTGTGATATCAAATTTCCAAGCTATTATATTACTTTTTTAACTTTTTTCCATTAAATAAGTTATCATATATATAAGTCGAGTGCCTACGTAAATGTTAATAGAAATCGTTTTCTCCTGTACTAAATACATCCTAACGAGTTTCTGAAAATTCAATTTTTTTCAAATTATGCATGATGGGCTTGGCGGCCATCTTTGCATATTATTCACAAAATTCTAAGTATCCAAATCCGTAGTTAAAATCCGAAGTTCAAAATTGTTATTTAAGCAAATATTTTAAGCGTTTCATTTATAGATTTGTATGATCGGAAAATTGTGTCTTAAGATAATGATGACTTATCTTAAAGATTCATCTTATGATTTATTTTTTACAGTAATTAATAATTTCAAACTAGTAAAAATCAATTTCTCAAAATATCAGTCTTATCTAATTTATCTGTCCGTAGTAAAAATCTGAAGTTCGAAATTGTTATAAACATATTGCATTGCAAACATATTACGCTTTTACTTTAGAAATTTGGGTGCTTAGAAATATGAAAAGATGGCCGCCAAGCCCATCATGCATAATTTGAAAAAAATTGAATTTTCAGAAACTCGTTAGGATGTATTTAGTACAGGAGAAAACGATTTCTATTAACATATACGTAGGCACTCGACTTATATATATGATAACTTATTTAATGGAAAAAAGTTAAAAAAGTAATATAATAGCTTGGAAATTTGATATCACACCATTTTTTAGCCACAACATTTTTTTTTTTTTTTTTTTTTACGCTTGGCTTTTTTTTTTACTTTTGAAAAGTTGTTTTTGTAGATATCATTTCTTTTTTTTAAAACAGAATAAATATAATTTAAATAATCTAAACATGAGAAATAATTTAAAATTACATTTTACTTTCAGTCATTGTTTAAAAGGTTAACTAGAAATACCAGTAGCTTTTTAAATTAAACTAATAACAACATACTAAATGTGGCTTGTTATAATACTTGTTATCCCCGTTAAAAAATATCACTGACTTATCGATGAAATGAATAAAAATGCAATACGTACATAGCGTGTCAGCGCTGCATTTGAAATCAAATGTGATATCACGCTCTTTTATTATTAGCACTAGCTGGCTTCGCCCGCTAGCAGACCCCTAATTTATATCGGGGCCTCGAATCTTGTAAAACCTCGAATAAGATAAACCTCAAACCGAACGAACCTCCGACCTGGTTCTCCGCTGTCTTCGGCACCGGATAATCCCTTAATTTGCACATCGAATAGTATAAACCTCTAACCAAACTAACTTCCGACACGGGTCCCCGCTGCCTGCGGCACCGTATAGCAGTCGTGCTAAGCACGCTCAAGTTCCATCTTCCACCACCAGGTAGTGCAATCTGTTCTGTATGAACTTCGGGCACTGAAATCGTTAAGGCTATAGACGTCGAGTCGAATGAGCTATACCCCGTCGTGATCTAGCCCATAGAACCAGAGATAGAAAAGTGCCCCATGGTGGTAAAAAACGCACTAAAATCGGAAAGCTCTATTGATGTCGAGTCGAATGAGCCATACCCCGTCGTGATCCGACTCGTAGGAACAGATATAGGAAAGCGTCCCTGGTGGTGAAAGCTAATCGCGCTTGGGGGGCAAAAGGGGGGATGAACACCGGAGATGCATAATAGGATTAAGCGGTCACAGACCTTTCCAACGATGTATCACATGAGGGGTATGTGCAAAATTTAGAAAATACCCACCCCTGCATATTACGATTAAGCGTTCACAGACTTTTCCAACAATATATCACATGAGAGGTGTCGGCAAAATTTAGAAAAGTGCCCCCTTTGGGTGGGAGGGCTGAAAGTGGGAGGATGGACCCCGAAGATACATAATATGATTAGCGGAACAATTTTTAGAATTTCTGAAAGCTGATTTTTATTTATTTATTTATTTATTTATCTATTTTTTATTTTTTGTTTATTATTATTTTATTTTTTTGCGTTGCCCTGTGCATGTTTGGAATTTCTTAGCAATTTCTTAGATTTACCTTATTTTATTCAATTAAACATTGTACTGTTACAATAAATTTAAATGGAAACTTCACTTCTAAAACAAAAATAATTTAACAACTGGATTTCATTAATTTATAGGAAAACTAGCAAGCTACGCCCGCTGCGCTGGTCGGTTTCTACAAATGAACCCTGAATCAAACGAAATATATCGTTTAATTTGACCTAGTATTTGAAAGCAATCTGTATATTTACGTGGAATATCCTTCCACATTACTGAAAAATGACGCGATTGCGCTATTATATTTTCTAATGTGCAGTCAAAATTTTAGCTGTTAAGGACCAACTCTTTTATTTGGTCATTTACAGTTAGGGTTTGCTAAAGAATGATAAAACTATATGCAATATACTAAAACCATCACTAAAAATTATCGAAATAACAATGCAAACAAATTAACTAACAAAATCAATTCAGAAGAAGTTTTTATAAAGGCTAATCTTTGAAAATCTGATTATTGAACTTTTCCACATAATTCTAAAACAACAAAACGATATAAAATATACTAAAACAATCCTTACAAATTATCTACTTAACAATGCAAGTCGCAAAAAATACGCCCAGTAAAAACTATCAAAAAGGCTAATATTTCGGAATCGGGTTCACTTGACTATATAACCTTCACACATAACTGTTGGACTAAGCAACGTAGGACAATATATAGTACATTAAAACCATTTCTGAAATAGCATCTAACTAACAATACAATTCTCATCAAAATCCGTTCAGTAGAACTTTTTTAGAAGGCTAATCTTTCATAATCGGAATCAAATATTGAAAAGGCTAATATTTGATAAAAAAAATGGTCACCCGATTTTCGAATTTCCCCCTATAATTTTAGAACTAAGCAACGTTATATAATAAAACGTTCCCTAGAAAATTATTTAACAGTATAGGTTCCATCGAAATACATTCGGCAAAATCTTTTAAAAAGGCTAATCTTTCATAATCGGATTGATCTGATTATAGAAATTCCCAGAATAATTATATAACTAAGCTACGTAGAACGATATGTTATACAATAAAACCTTCCCTTAAAAATTATCTTAGTTTAAGCTCTACGAAAATGCATTCAGCAGAACTCGAGTTATAAGCAGCCGGAACGAAATTTCATATATGTAGAAGTAAATAGAAGTATATTGCCATTAATATAGTTTGCATTTGAATAAAAAAAGGTACTTTTCGGTTAGCCGGGCGCCAGTAATATATGAACACACACACACACACATATATATATAATATATATATATATATATATATATATATTCATACATATAAGTGTATATATATATATATGTATGTATATACATGTATTTGTGTAGATATATGTGTATATATGCGTGTGTATATATATATATATATCACTGGCGCCCGGCTAACCAAAAAGTACCAAAAAAAAAATACTGCGAAAATGCAGTCGTACACTTGAAAAAAAAAACACCTTTTGCCTAAAATCTCTCATCAAAACTGTTTTTCTATTTTTTCTTTTCTTTCTTTTTAAAAAAAATAAAATTAGTAACAGTTTTTTCTTTTATTTTTCCAGATGTATAGCCATTTCAATTCTTTCTGCAACAAAAAAAGACACTTTTTGGCTTAAAATCAAATTGTTTGGGGTCAAAAGTAAAATCAAAATCGCCAAAAACAAAAGATAAATCGCCAAATTTGTTTCAATAGAAATCTTGCCCCTTGAATAATTTTTTAAGCATTATGAACATTTCTAATCATGTTTAAATTAAATATTTTCGTTTTATAATATTCTCTCATCAAAACTCTTTTCTTTCTTTCTTTCTTTCTTTTTTTTAAAAAAATAAAATTAGTAACAGTTTTTCTTTTATTTTTCGAGATGTATAGCCTTTTCATTTCTTTCTGCAACAGTAATCTTCGCCAAAAAATTAGCAATAGTAACCTTTTCGGCCAAAATAACAGAACTTTCTATCATAATTCGATAGCTAATATACGTAGAACGTTGTGTTACATACTAAAACCTTCCCTGAAAAATTATCTCTCGAACAGTGCAAGTTCCATCAAATTCCATTCAGCAGATCTCGAGTTATAAAGGAACGGAACGAAATTTCCGTTTGTGTTTTATATATATAGCGAGGCTAACGAAAAAGACAGGCTACCGCGGTGCGTTCCACTTATCTTTTTTTACAGACCGCTAGAGTGACGTGATGCTCTTTTCGTACACCTGCATTGGTGGATTCGAGCCTCACGTGATTCCCGTGGTCTGTAAAAAAAGGTACACGTAAAGCACCGCGGTAGCCTTTCTTTTTCGCTAGCCTCGTATATATAGTAGATGACGTGAAAGGTATTCCTGCGAACGAAATGCCTGTCCTTTAACGTGTTTTTTTTATTTTTAGAAATAAATGAAACACATTTAATTCATTTCAAAATTTTTGTTTACGTTTGGAAAGAAATTTTAAATGGCGATAACTCTTAATGTATACATTTTAGAAGGTACATCTTCCCTCAAAAACTAATTTATTTTTAAAGATCTTTCTAAAAACGTAAATTATATATTTAAAATATTTTTAAAGCATAAACACTACGCCTGATTACTTTATTTTACAATATTTATAAGAACACGCATTTTATCAGACAATTAAATACACTAAACAAACATGAGCGAAAAATTGACCTGGGCCTGGACTCGAACCTGGGACCTTATGCGTACCATGCCGATGCTCTGCGACTGAGCTACCCAGATCCATATCCGTAACCGGCAATTTCTCATACTTATTCATGTTAGAAACAATCATCTGCCACAGTTTGCAGTCATATTTAATTATTTGATAAAATATGTGTTCTTATAATTGTGAAGTTTTATTTAAAAAAAAATATCTTCAGAAGAAAATGGCTGACTTGCAGATGAAATTTGATGTGGTTATATTATAACCTGTAACTGATTTGTGCTATTTTAATACAGATGGTACATGGTCGTTGGCGGGTTTTATCTCTGTTTTGGCATAATTTTTTAATCGCCAAGTTAATTAACAGTTTTTTGCTAATTAAGGATAGAAAATATTTTTTTTACACTGAATTTTATAAAAGCACATAGATTACGTAATTACTTGTCCAAAAATGCAATCCTTTTTTTATTCTGTCCAATATTAAGGCCTGTTGCTTGTTTGAAAAAAAAAAGTTTGACGAAGAAAATAGTGATCTACAAAAACAACTTTTCAAAAGTAAAAAAAGCCAAGCGTCAAAAAAAAAAAAAAAAAGTTGTGGCTAAAAAATGGTGTGATATCAAATTTCCAAGCTATTATATTACTTATTTAACTTTTTCCATTAAATAAGTTATCATATATATAAGTCGAGTGCCTACGTATATGTTAATAGAAATCGTTTTCTCCTGTACTAAATACATCCTAACGAGTTCCTGAAAATTTAATTTTTTTCAAATTATGCATGATGGGCTTGGCGGCCATCTTTGCATATTATTCACAAAATTCTAAGCACCCAAATCTGAAGTTAAAATCCGAAGTTCAAAATTGTTATTTAAGCAAATATTTTAAGCGTTTCATTTATAGACTTCTATGATCTGAAAATTGTGTCTTAAGATAATGATGACTTATCTTAAAGATTTATTTTTTAGAGTAATTAATAATTTCAAACTTGTAAAAATCAATTTCTCAAAATATCAGTCTTTTCTAATTTATCTGTTCGTAGTTAAAATCTGAAGTTCGAAATTGTTATAAACATATTACATTACGAACATATTACGCTTTTACTTTAGAAATTTGGGTGCTTATAAATATGGAAAGATGGCCGCCAAGCCTATCATGCATAATTTGAAAAAAATTGAATTTTCAGAAACTCGTTAGGATGTATTTAGTACAGGAGAAAACGATTTCTATTAACATATACGTAGGCACTCGACTTATATATATGATAACTTATTTAATGGAAAAAGTTAAATAAGTAATATAATAGCTTGGAAATTTGATATCACACCATTTTTTAGCCACAACTTTTTTTTTTTTTTTGACGCTTGGCTTTTTTTACTTTTGAAAAGTTGTTTTTGTAGATATCAGTTCTTTTTTTTAAATAGATTAAACATAATTTAAATAATCTAAACATGAGAAATAATTTAAAATTACATTTTACTTTCAATCATTGTTTAAAGGGTTAACTAGAAATGCCAGTAGATTTTTCAATTAAACTAATTACACTCTTAAAAACAACGTACTAAATGTGGCTTGTTATAATACTTGTTATCCTTCGTTAAAAAATATCACTGACTTATCCATGAAATGAATAAAAATGGAATACGTACATAGCGTGTCAGCGCTGCATTTGAAATCAAATGTGATATCACGCTCTTTTATTATTAGCACTAGCTGGCTTCGCCCGCTAGTGGGCCCCTAATTTACATCGGGGCCTCGAATCTTGTAAAACCTTGCATAAGATGAACGTCTAACCGAACGAACCTCCGACCTGGATCCCCGCTGGCTTCGGCACCGGATAATCCCTTAATTTGCACACCTCTAACCAAACGAACCTCCGACACGGGTCCCCGCTGCCTTCGGCACCGTATAGCAGTCGTGCTGCGCACGCTCAAGTTCCATCTTCCACCACCAGGTAGCGCAATCTGTTCTATATGAATCTCGGGCACTGAAATCGTAAAGGCTATAGATGTCGAGTCGAATGAGCTATACCACGTCGTGATCCAGCCCGTAGAACCAGAGATAGGAAAGTGCCTCCTGGTTGTGAAAAAACGAACTAAAATCGGAAAGGTCTATCGTTGTCGAGTCAAATGAGCCATACCCCGTCGTGATCAGGACCCATAGAAACAGAGATAGGAAAGCGCCCCCTCGTGGTGAAAGCTAATCGCGTTTGGGGGGCAAAGTGGGGGGATGAACACCGGAGATGCATAATATGATTAAGCGTTCACAGACCTTTTCAACGATATATCACATGAGAGGTGTCGGCAAAATTTAAAAAAGTGCCTCCTTTGGGGAGGGGTGGTGAAAGTGCGAGGATGGACCCGGAAGATACATAATATGAATAAGCGGTCACATGCCTTTCGAACAATATATCACATGAGTAGTGTCGGGGGGGGGGCTTAAAATGTGGGGGTGACACCTGTGATGCATAACATGAATAAGTGGTCACAGACCTTTGTAACGATATGTGACACGACAGATATCGTTAAAATTTAGAAAAGTGCCCCCCCCCCCCTTGTGTAGGCAAAACGCGCTCCGCCCCTCCCTATAATTTTTGATGCGGCTTTATTTTTAAAATTTATGTTATGTGTTATAAAATATCGTTAAGTTTCAAACAGTTATCCTTATTATACTTCCTAATTTTGTTCACGCCCCTCTCCATTCCTTCACCGAAATGTGACGCGCCATTCTTTTTTATAAATTTTTTATCATGTGTTATTAACTATCTTATAGTTTAAAACAGATCGCATTGGAATTTAATATATTTGCTGAAATTACTATTACATATAGAATAAATTAGAAATAAACCCTCCTTTAGCTTGTAATTAAGATATATGAACAATTTTTAGAATTTCTTAAAGCTGATTTTTATTTATTTATTTATTTATTTATCTATTTATTTATTTATTGTTTATTTATTTATTTATTTATTTTATTTATTTATTTACTTTTTTCGTTGCCCTGAGCATGTTTGGAATTTCTTAGCAGTTTCTTAGATTTACATTATTTTATTCAAATAAACATTGTACTGTTACAATAAATTTAAATGGAAACATCACTTCTAAAACAAAAGTAGTTTAACAACGGGATTTCATTAATTTATAGGAAAATGACGTGAAAGGTATTCCTGCGAACAAAATGCCTGTCCTTTATCGGTTTTCTTTCTTTTTTTTTTTTTTTTTTTTTTTTTTTTTTTTTTTTTTTTAGAAATAAATGAATCAGATGATTTAATTTGTTTCAAAAATTTTGCTTACGTCTGGAAAGAAATTTTAAATGCCGATAAGTCTTAATGTATGCATTTTAGAAGGTACATCTTCCTTCAAAAACTAATTTATTTTTAAAGGTTTTTATAAAAACGTAAATTATATATTTAAAATATTTTTTAAAGCATAAACACTACGTATGATTACTTTATTTTACAAAATTATAAGAACACGCATTTTATCAGACAATTAAATACACTAAACAAACATGAGTGAAAAATTGACAAGTGCCAGGACTCGAACCTGGGACCTCATGCTTACCGTGGTGACGCTCTGCGACTGAGCCACTCAGATCGTTATCCTCGAAACGCAATTTCTCATACATATTCATGTTGGAAACAGTCATCTGCCACAGTTTGCTGTCATATTTAATTGTCTGATAAAATGTGTGTTCTTATAATTATGAAGTTCTATTTAAAAAAAATATCTTCAGAAGAAAATGGCTGACTTGCAGATGAAATTTGATGTGGTTAAAACCTGTAACTGATTTGTGCTATTATAATACAGATGGTACATGGTCGTTGGCGGATTTTATCTCTGTTTTGGCATAATTTTTTAATCGCCAAGTTAATTAACAGTTTTTTGCTAATTAATGATAGAAAATATTTTTTTTACACTGGATTTTATAAAAGCACATAGATTACGTAATTACTTGTCCAAAAATGCAATCCTTTTATTATTCTGCCCAATATTAAGCTCTGTAGGTTGTTTGAAAAAAAAAGTTTGACGAAGAAAAAAGTGATCATTTTAAGTAACTCGACGTTTTTTTTAAAAAAAATCTATATATCTGTTTATAAATTCCTTATGAAGCAGAGTTTGGTCTTAAATTGAAGAAATTCTTCATTAGATTCTTCTAGTTTTCGTTTTTGTTTTCTGCGACGCTTGGTTTATTTGATATCTGCTATTTTAATCTGGCATGTTTGGTCGATTTAACATTGCGAAGTTTCTTTCTGTAAGTAAGCAGTAGCGGTGTTTAGTCCAGTTCTTGGTGTCATTTGTGTGGCGTTTTTTTTTTAAGTTTGCTTTGGCAGAGCGACCGCCCTGCTTGATCATTTTAAGTAACTTGACGTTTTTTTTAAATCTATACCTCTGTTTATAAATCACTTATGAAGATGAGTTTGGCCTTAAATTGAAGAAATTCTTCATTAGATTCTTCTAGTTTTTGTTTTTTTTTCTCTGCGACGCTTGGTTTATTTGATATCTGATATTTAAATCTGGCATGTTTTGTCGTTTAACATTGCGAAGTTGATTTCTGTAAGTAAGCAGTAGCTGTCTAGTTCAGTTCTTGGCGTTGTTAGTGTGGCGTTTTTTTTTTAAAGCTTGGCTTGGCAGAGCGACCGCCCTGCTTGATATACGAACAATTTTTAGAATTTCTGAAAGCTGATTTTTATTTATTTATTTATTTGTTTGTTTATTCAATTAAACATTGTACTGTTACAATAAATTTAAATGGAAACTTCACTTCTAAAACAAAAATAATTTAACAACTGGATTTCATTAATTTATCGGAAAATGACGTGAAAGGTATTCCTGCGAACAAAATGCCAGTCCTTTCCTTTACCGTGTTTTTTTTTTTTTTTTTTTTTTTTTTTTTTTTTTTTTTTTTTCAGAAATAAATGAATCCCATTTAATTCATTTCAAAAATTTTGTTTACGTTTGGAAAGAAATTTTAAATGCCGATGTCTTAATGTATACATTTTACAAGGTACATCTTCCCTCAAAAACTAATTTATTTTTAAAGATCTTTCTAAAAACGCAAATTATATATTTAAATTATTTTTTAAAGCATAAACACTACGTCTGATTACTTTATTTTACAATATTATAAGAACACGCATTTTATCAGACAATTAAATATACTAAACAAACATGAGTGAAAAGTTGACCTGAGGCAGGACTCGAACCTGGGACCTTGTGCATGCTGTGCTGACGCGCTGCGACTGAACCACCTAGACCGATATCCTTGAGCGGCAATTTATCATACTTATTCATGTTGGAAACAGTCATCTGGCACAGTTTGCAGTCATATTTAATTCTCTGATAAAATATGTGTTCTTATAATTATGAAGTTTTATTTTTTTAAAAATATCTTCAGAAGAAAATGGCTGACTTGCAGATGAAATTTGATGTGGTTATATTATAACCTGTAACTGATTTGTGCTATTTTAATACAGATGGTACATGGTCGTTGGCGGGTTTTATCTCTGTTTTGGCATAATTTTTTAATCGCCAAGTTAATTAACAGTTTTTTGCTAATTAAGAATAGAAAATAATTATTTTTTACACTGAATTTTATAAAAGCACATAGATTACGTAATTACTTGTCCAAAAATGCAATCCTTTTTGTATTCTGCCCAATATTAAGGCCTGTAGCTTGTTTGAAAAAAAAAAGTTTGACGAAGAAAAAAGTGATCATTTTAAGTAACTCGACGTTTTAAAAAAAAAGCTATATCTCTGTTTATAAATCACTTATGAAGATGAGTTTGGTCTTAAATTGAAGAAATTCTTCCTTAGATTCTTCTAGTTTTCGTTTTTTTTTTCTACGACGCTTGGTTTGTTTGATATCTGATATTTTAATCTGGCAAGTTTTGTCGATTTAACATTGCGAAGTTGCTTTCTGTATATAAGCATTAGCGGTCTTTATTCCAGTTCTTGGCGTTGTTTGTGTGGCGTTTTTTTTAAGCTTGGCTTGGCAGAGCGACCGCCCTGCTTGATCATTTTAAGTAACTCGACGTTTTTTAAAAAAAGCTATATCTCTGTTTATAAATCACTTATGAAGATGAGTTTGGTCTTAAATTGAAGAAATTCTTCCTTAGATTCTTCTAGTTTTCATTTTTTTTTTTCTACGACGCTTGGTTTGTTTGATATCTGATATTTTAATCTGGCATGTTTTGTCGATTTAACATTGCGAAGTTGCTTTCTGTATATAAGCATTAGCGGTCTTTATTCCAGTTCTTGGCGTTGTTTGTGTGGCGTTTTTTTTTAAGCTTGGCTTGACAGAGCTACCGCCCTGCTTGATACCGGAATATTGTTTCTTATAGATTAAAAAACTGAATATGGATAGATGAAAAAAAAAAACAGTTCAACGATGCATTGAAACGAAAAAGGATATTATCATACTATGTATATTAACATATACATATATTATTTTTAAGTTACATAATATGTATAGTGTATTACTTGGAATCGATAGCAATAACCCTAGAAGTTTTCACTTTAGCGATGTTTAAGGCCACGCATTTTGTTTGTTATTTCCGATGTGTACCTAGCATCAAATTAAAAATTTATATGAGAAAATATTGCTCGTGATGTAAATGAGGTATTTCTACTCATTTCTTATACGATGGGTAGTAAAGGTTCGCTGACATACTTTTTAAATCGTGTGACACCAAAAGAGATATGGCGGCTTTTGCTAACTAAGCCAAGTAAAATTATCTAAAGAAGAATAAAATTTCTAGCATAAAATTTCTCGAATAAAATTCCGTTTAACCTTTTAAAACGCTGGCGGCTTGTTTTTACATAAAGACACGTATCTATGCGCTATTGATTTTTGTAGGATAAATAGCAACTTGAAATGATACCTTTGTTTAATGCAATATCCAGTATTAGTATAAAAGTAATAAATATGAAATTGTTAAAAAAAAAAAAAAAAAAAAAAAAAAAAAAAAAAAAAACTTATTTAGAATTAACTTTTAACGGATAAAGAACTTCAATTGCTAAAATGTTGAAATAAATTATTGACACTGGAAATTATGAAACAATTTATTTGTATATAACAAAAAAGCGATATTTCACGTACATTATAAATGGAAAATATTTCTATTAAAATTCCGCTATCAATTGGAATTTCTTAATTAAAATTTTGTGGTTTCGTGGGGAAACCAATGGACGTTAAAGGGTTAATATAAAACGGAAGATTTGTATTAACATAAAGGCACAAATGGCGTACTCCGTACACCAACGCCTTTTAAAGCCTATATGTGAACTTCTGATGTTAAATAAAAATAGTTTGTAATATTTGGTATTAGTATAAAAGTAACATAGTATGTATGACATATATACATGAAAAAGCACAATAATTAGAATAAATACCACAAATCATGCAAGGCGTACCGAAGGAACTTACCAATACTAACAATGAAAAAGAGGAAAAAATTCGGAATTTCTAGTTTTGAAACATTGTTTGAACATTGAAAAGTGTACGGGAAAACAGTAAATGTAGCGCAGATGTTAATCACGTAATTAATTTAGAATTCGCTTTATTTTTTAAAGTGAGTTTCGTAACTCAGTGCCGTTTGTTTAAATGCTAAGAAATCTATCTATTTTTAGAATTCGGATTATATCTATATAAAGTAATATAATATCATACATTTTAACACTTTCAGGGGAAAGTAATTATTCTGTCCCTGTAATGTTGAATTCTCACCTGATCATTCGAAAAAAAAATATATATTTAAAAATAAGAAAATGCAATTTTATAGCTATTTTACACCAAAGATATAAATGTCAAATCTTGTTCAAAAATTGTAGTACAAATTTTGCTTAAAATTAAGGGGTATAAAACATATTCCACCGTCTTTCAAGGAATTAAAATATATATTAAAATTTTATTTAAGAAAAAATTACCATACTTAAATTTTATATCATGCATTAGAAAAAAAATTCATTAAACATAACATTAAACACGCAGTTCCGATAATTTTTGCTTTTCCGTCGTTTATAATCTGTATTTATTATACTACGTAAAATTACGTTTACTACATGTATAAAAACTACAAAAAAAAAAAAAAGTTTCAAGTGTGAGCAAATTTTAATAATTTACTACGACTCAATATTGTACATTACAAATACTTTCTTTTACACCGGTATGTTTCTACAACTAATGTTTATAATTTATACGAGACTTTATTCTCGGATGCATTTGAGAAGTTTTTATTCAGTTCTACTGAAGATTGATGAGACTCGTAAAAAGTGCCTGGCGTGTTTATGAAATCGCATGCAATAGGAAGAAATACCGTAGCTTTTGTTATGCATGTCAAATAAAATCATATTTACACTACATGAATCTAGAATGAGAAAAAGAAAACGAACTCTCTACGTTTATAAATCTGAAAACTCCAAAATACAGTAACAAAGCATGATAACTTTCTGAGAAATATATCAAAATTCTATTTTACAAGAAGTAAAAATACTTAAAATTTACGTCCGTCATTAGAGACATATTTTATTTTTACATAAAGCTAACTAGTTTTATGCTAGTTTCATTATAAAAAATCACATTTTCTTATATATCATGTTAACATTAAATAATGTTTATTTGCGGTACTCCACCGATCTCGTGTACTTTCAGCCGAAGACTAATCCTTCAGGATTACAAAGTTTTTCCGTTTTCCGATATGGTAGTGATGCCAAAGTTTTTAATTTATGCAAGTAAGCATTTTTCTCTAGTGCATTTAAGAGATTTTTATTTACTATTATGTGAAATTATTGTTTAAAAAGATTATGGCGTATTTTTTAAATCGTCAGTAATAAGAATATATCCTTGAAGTGTGAGCAAATTATTAATAATTTACTACGGCTCAATGTTATAAATTGCAAATACTTTCTTTTACACCGATGTGTGTCTACAGCCAATGTTTATAATTTATACGAGACTTTTTTCTCGGATGCATTTGAGAAATTTTTATTCAGTTCTACTGAAGATTGATGATACTCGTAAAAAGTTCCTGGCGTGTTTATGAAATCGCATGCAATAGGAAGAAATACGGTAGCTTTTGTTATGCATGTCAAATAAAATCATATTTACACTACATGAATCTAAAATGAGAAAAAGAAAACGAACTCTTTACCTTTATAAATCTGAAAACTCCAAAAAAATGTAACAAAGAATAATAATTTTCTGAGAAATATATCAAAACACTATTTTACAAGAAGTAAAAATACTTAAAACTTACGTACGTCATTAGAGAAATATTGTATTTATACATAAAGCTAAAGAAATATTTATGCAAGTTTCATAATAAAAAATCACATTTTCTTATATATATCATCTTAACATTATATAATGTTTATTTGCAGTACTCCGCCGATCTTGTGTACTTTCAGCCTACTTTGACCACATGGCAGTTCGGTAATTCCTGGAAACTAGAATTACTGCATCACGTGACAACTAAGAGGGGTGGAAATATTGCAGCCTGTCTCCTTCGATTTACACTATGTGTAAAAATATAAAATATATACACATTTTTAGTGAAAGCATATTATTAATTATATACTAAGACTAAAACTTCAGGATTACAATTTTTTCCGTTTTCCGATATGGTAGAGATGCCAAAGTTTTTAGTTTATACAAGTAAGCATTTTTATCTAGTGCATTTGAGAGATTTCTATTTACTATTATGTGAAATTAATGTTGAAAAAGATTATGGCGTTTTTTGAAATCGTCAGTAATAAGAATATATATGGACGCTTTTATTATGCATTTTTATGGCATTTGAGAGATTTCTATTTACTATTATGTGAAATTAATGTTGAAAAAGATTATGGCGTTTTTTGAAATCGTCAGTAATAAGAATATATATGGACTCTTTTATTATGCATTTTTATCTAGTACATTTGAGAGATTTCTATTTACTATTATGTGAAATTAATGTTGAAAAAAATTATGGCGTTTTTTGAAATCGTCAGTAATAAGAATATATATGGACGCTTTTATTATGCATGTCAAATAAAAATTATTTACGGTGTAGGAAACTAGAATAAAACTTGCATTAAAAGTAATACTGCTCTTCTAAAACGCCAAGAAATTACAGCAATACGGAAACTAACTATTATGCTCATAAAGTTAAAATGTTTTACTTTGTGGAATTCTGTTCTAACATATACTCAGACTATTTCCTGTGCTATAGAGTATTTCCATTTTTTTAGAAAAAAATAAAGTCTCGCTAATCCGAACGCAGTTACTCCAACAGTTCAAATAATCCAAATTGCAATTTATTTTAAATTAAAAAAAAATAAATGAGTCTTGGTTAAGAAAAGTAAATTAGTATTAAAATAATTTTTATATTCACAATACAGACTTACTTTGAAAAGAGATTAAAAAAAACACTGGTAAGTTACTCTATAAATACCATTCCAATCATAAAACATAACTTTTAAGAGAGTGACATATCATCACTACGGTTAGTTTTTGTAATTTTATAGTTTAAGGATTATAACAAAACTTTATTGAGACATTCTTTGCAAAATTTTCACAATATGTTATGCAAAATTCTCCTTGTGAATAAAGGAAATTTTATTGATTAATAAATTGAGTATCCCTACCATTTTGTTTTCGTAGTGATCATTGTTTTCTTTCTTTTAGCTTTTCAAAAGGGGAAATAATATTGTATGTGTGTATTGGGCTGTCCGAAAATTTCGTGTCCGTAGGGAAAATCAAGTCATATCGGAAAATTCTGCCCGTTAATTTTTAGACATTAGATATTGGAAATGATGTGTACTAATTAAATGTAGAATTTTCCGGTACGAATTGATTTTTTCCACCGGCACGAACTTTCTGGGCATCCCAAAAGTTTACGGGTTAAAAACTATTTCTTAAAATTTCGAAAACGGATTGAATAAAACAGAAAGTGCTTTTCTTCTACTGTAACTTAATTTCCTTTATAATTTTTAATGGACAAAAAAAAAAAAAAAAGAAGAAAAACTTCAAATCAAGTTATCAATATTTTAAAATAAGATATAAAAACAGTTCATCTTTGAATAGAACTTTTCCATGTAAAGAGAAATCTATACTGAAATATAGATCAAATTATATTTTCCATTTTCAGTTAGATTTATATGCACTGCAATCGTATATGATTAATGAAAATCGAAGTAAAATACATAACTTACGTCGTATGCAATTTTCTCTTAATCTATGCAAATCATTTCTGCATACCTATAATTAGACTGTAATATTTTTGTGGTTATAGCAAGCATATTTCCCGCCCTATGGGAACGTCCATTTTAGAAACATATTATTTTCTTTGTGCATGAAAATTAGTCACGTTTCACAACAACCTAATATATGAGGTAAAGGCATTCTTACAAAATAGCAAAGAGTCACGATATATGTTTTGTACAGATCGTTATTATCTGCACGTAAGCATATTGGATATATGTACTTATAAAATATAGTAATGTTTTATTGAATGGTGATCTCAGTATCAAGGCCTTTTTTTTTTTAAAAAAAAAAAAGCTATAGACATCAAAAATTGCAATAAAAACAAGTAATATAATTTTTTTAAAGTCAATTCCTACTTTTTAATCATAAATATATAAAATAAACCCGTACAGCATTAATGTCCCACGTCATCTTTATTGAACATTACTTTATAATCATCGTTGCGGTATTTAATTTTTGTTGGCATCACTAATTTGAGATAAATCTTTCATTTCATTTAGGAAAAGAATGGGAGATTTTTTTTCTAACATATAAAAATTAAATTAATTAATTAGATTTAATTAATAAATTAATATTTGAAAAAAACTGTATTAACATCAATTGTCATCTAGTACAAGTTTAAAAAAAATTATTTGAACTTGAATGGATGAATAGAAAATATTTTATAAACGATTGAAAATTCCAACAAGATATATATAGAGAGAGTGTGAGCTAATAGTAGGAATTTAATAATATTATGTATCTAAAATCAAATTAGATCTGTTAATACACTAGAACGTATATAAAATATTTCTTTTATATATGTTACAGCAAACAAAAATTGTATTTTTTTTTCAACTGTTTTTTGAGTTAATGCACTTTTTAAAATAAAAAGAATAAATATATAGAAAATGTCTTAATATATATAGCATAGTGTAACAAGAAAAGTGCTGTTAATTTTATTAAAAACTGCGTTAAAAGTTTTGGCATAAAACAATAAAAGTTAAATATTTTAAAAACGAATGTATAAAGAAATCCATATATTTGCTTGATTATTTTTCATATTAATATAATATGTTAGACAATCGGTATCTAAATTTACAGCCTTAGCACTTTACAAATAACACTCTAAATACGTACTTCATTTATGGGTTTGCTTCATTTACCTTGTAAACAAAAGTGCCTTAACTTATTGTTAAAAGTGCCTTATATTATTAACTACGCAGGTTAATGAAACAAAATTTTATAACTCTCCAGACAACAATAAAGTCCTTTCAGCATTGTTAAAACGTATATACGGGAGAATACATGCATTAAATTTTAACTTGACTAACAATACGCATATTATTTATAATTATAACATGGTATACTTCATGTAAATAACATCACTATGTTAAAATTAAATTATAAATATACCGAAACTATTAATTAATAACGCTCAATTATTATAGCATATTATTTTGCTCCTCCCATATTCACATGCGAACTTCTTCGGGGTCATCTCTTAGAATCACATTTAATTTATAACTTGTTTTCAGCTACGATTTTATTTAAATATAACGAAGAAGTAATGTATAAGTAGAATCTGAGTTGGTTATTGTTTATTTTTTGAAGAATCAACCACAGTTATTGAACTCTCAATATATGTATATTTTTTTTTAATGTAAATAATTTACAAAGAAAGCAAGAATTAAATAAATGGACCATCCTGAATTGTTGAAGGATTTGGCCTCAGACAAAATACAACAACGTTAAAGAGAGTACAGACAATCTTTTATATTTAAAAATAATTAGTGAAAATAAAAGTTCTGTTATTAATATATATACATTTTTTTAATGAAATGATCTTCTGTGAAGAATCAAAAATATTTTTTAATTCAATAGAAAAAGTGTGATGACTGATGAAACTTTGTATATAAGTTCATGATTTAAAAAAAAAGCAGCATTTCACAACACCGACTGTTTATATATAAGAAGCAGTAGCGTTACATTTACGCTTTAAAAAGTAAAATGGCAATAAAATCTACGAAACTGTAAATCCTTATTATGACAACCTAGACTTCTGAAATAAATTGAGATCACTCAAATTGTATTAATGAACAGTTAAATGTATATTTTATTTAATCTACGTTTATCTTCTCTGTGAAACGAGAAAAATAATTTATTTGGCTTTCTTCAGAGAAGTATTCATTTCATTAAGCACATTTCATGAAAATAGCCTTTAATAGTCGGAGATATCAAAACTTTTGAATGTGATAAAGATGGCATCTAGTATGAAGAAATTAAATAGTTACGAAATGAAAACGCAATGAACAACACAACTAAATACATAAAGTTTCTATGCTATAATTATTTGGGGAAATAGTTATAATAGCTACAAAATATATTAGATAAATTTTTTGTCGAGAGTCGTCTGTGATATCGCTACTACATACAATATTTAGTATTTACATGATATTTTTGAAAGGGTCATATTATTTCGTTATTAAAATAAATAAATAAATAAAAATAATTTTCAAAATTTTATATTTAATTATTTATTTTATTTTATTCGTAATTTTGTTGTTTTATCATTTGTATATTTACATTTGTTTGTATTACCTTTTTCATTCTAAATCAACATAACTTTCATGACATTTAACTAATTAAGTGTTCATTCACATATCTTGGAACTGAAATAAATTAATATAATATTGGCTTATCTATTAGTTTAAATGATAATCTGAATATAAATGCTTAGTCCCCCGTATGAATTTATTTCATTTAAAGATAACAGGCATACTGTAGTCAGTACGCATGATAATATTTACATGTCATAAGATTTATTATTTTACCTCGTACTTTAATAAGCATAGTCATTAAAATACTCTATAATGCATTCCAAAGGTGTATTTTACGCTCTCATAAATTTTGCAGGATGTCATGGGATATTGTTAGCATCAAAACAAATAAATGCAATATATTCCTACTATGCATTTCATTATTGTGTTATATTCGTTTATTTAAAAGATTTATCCTCTATATGGTAAATACAAAACATTTAAATACGTCTTACCCTTCGATTTACATTACTATAGTTTGAAACAAATTTAGATATCTGTAGTATTAAAATAGATTAATGCTTTGTAAATAAAACATTGATTATAAGTATAAGTAGAATCAGTATAATAATCCTATATCGGCACATTCAAATGAGTCGTAATTACAGTTACTTAAAAGATAAAATTAAACTTTTTTTTTTACGAAAGATCTTAAATATTAATAAAAACAAGAACGAAAAATCATGCGTCAAGCATAGATTATGTAACACTTTCCAACGCTTCCAAAATAATTTTACAAATCATTACTGTTTAATAAGCTGAAAGATAACATCTAAGTAAACAATTTGGAAAACGCATAACATATTTAAAAGCATAATTTCAGGAATTTCCAACGTATACAATATTCGGGAAAATATCCTAATACTTTTATTCAGCCCTGTATAGGATCTATAGATTTGTACATATACTACATAGGATGCTAAATTTTAGTTCAGTTAAGAAACGAGTAGCACAGTTTAAAATTCTCCTTCTGCAGTTTCTGTCAATAAACGGAAATGTGTTCTCGAACTTTTGTGATGCCCTGTATAGGATCTACAGAATTTATACACACCACGTAATAAACAAAAAGTGAGTTAAATTTAAAATCGCGTTCAGTAATTTAAAACGCATTTCCAGGAATTATTGCTAACAGACAGTAGCGAATTCTTTTGTGTGTCCCTGTAAATGAACGACGACTGCTGTACACAAAATATTCTGTAGTAAGCCTCTTGTAATGCACCTTAGTAATATATATAAATTTCAATGCGTTTAAAATAGTGAAACATTATTTAAATAAACCACAGACGATTTTCTCCATAGACGTAATGTAACGTAATTCTTTTGACTGTCCCTCTAAATTAACTATAAGTGCTATCCACACCCTATTCCATATTAAGCTTCTTGTAATACACCTTAGTGATATATATCAATTACAATGTGTTTGCAATAGTGTAACATCATTAAAATAAACCGCAAATGGTTTTTCCCCATAGACCGTAATGTAACGGAATTCTTTTGAGTGTCCCTGTAAAAAAACTATAAGTGCTACACACTTCAGTTGAAATAGAGAACGTGCTACAGATAATGACAATAACATATAAAAATTGCAAGGCAATCCGAACATATTCACGGGAGTTAGAGCACGGACAGACGGCAGACGGCAGACAGCCATACGTCCAGAGAAACCCAAGTCATAAACACTTTTCAACTAAGTTGGAAAGTGTTAAAAACAGTATAAAATTATCAGATATTTATAAAGGAGGCTAATTTATTTTATGTATTACAAAAATTAATTGGCTGTTAATGTTGTATGTATATCATCATATTATGAACCGTTTCAAGTTATATAAGCATTTTACCATACATAATTTTTGGTTTCAAAATCTATAAAAAAGAAAAATGAATAAGCAGTGCAATTTTCCAATAAATACAATCCCAAGCTTCATGAATATATTCTAAAACAATTTTAGATACCTCCAGTACTAAAATAACAGAAATCCGAAAGAAATCACCCTAATATCTTATTGACTATTGGAAGAAAGAGATTTTAGTCACGTTTTCAAGTATAAAATGTCGCATAAAGAAAGTAATCTGACGAATACCCAAAACAAAATACGCAAATAAAATATTAAGTATGCTCTAAAACGAATATCCCGTTGATGGATGATAAAGTTTAGCTTTATTTACTATTATTTATTCTTTAGAGAGAGAGGGGGTGATTGAAAATAGAAAACATATTTTCGAAATTGTATTCTAATGGTGTATTTACTTATGCTTATTCGCGAATGTTTGGAATGTTTTCATGAAACAAGCGGAGCTATTTCATATAATCAGTTAGCATTTTATATGCACCCTCTGTAAATCTGCTCATTTTACCACTACAGAATGAAAGTAAAGTACATCGAAGGTAAAATATATCAATATATTTCGCAAATTAATTTATTATTACTAATACTAAAATAATCAGTAAAATGTCAATGTATTGCACAGCATAGCTAGCACGGATAGTTAATGAATGAATTAGTATATTTCTGCAAAAATTTGTAAATTAGATTAGATAAATAGTAAATTACAGTAAAAAGTACAAATATATTACAATGTAAAATAATTCATTTAAGATAATCTGAAGGAAGTAAACTCTGTATTATAACTTTTAAAGGGTAAATAAAAATTATTTTATTATGTGTATGACAGAAATTTACAGATAAGCATTAAAATTGAAGCAATAAAATTAAGCAATAAAATTGAAATATTCGCAGCATTGTGAAAAAATATAAATCACGCAAATATTTTATTGACTGATGGAATAAAGTAATTTTAGTTATGTTATTTAATATATATAAAGTCTCAAAACTAAAATGCGCACATATTATACTATATATTCTCTAAAACGAATATCTCATCTCTGATGTATTGCGTTTCCCTGTTTGGCAAGAAATGACCTAAAACTGTAAACATATTTTAGAAATTGTACTCTAACAGTGAATTTATTTCTTCAGACAAATTGTAAATGCCCCTATGCTTACAAAAGAAATAATGAACGTTATTTTGATTTACTAGCTGACATTTGTAAGCAAAATGCATGTTTAGTTAAACGTCAGTTTTATGAAACAGACTGAAAACAAAATCATATCAGGAATAAGATATATCTTTATAAAAACAAATTAATTTTATTTTTTTTTATTTTTTTTATCTGTTTTGCTTTGAATTAACACAGATTAATAATAAAAATATAATCAGTATAATATTAATGTACTCGTAGATTTCAATAGCCTTAACCATAATTATTTAAACTAGTCGTTGGGGGCTACCGTAATACTTACCCATCATGGAATTGCCTAACATAAAATATGAAAATAAAACATGTGTAAACTACTTATAAAATGCATTGCAATTCGAATAAATTCGTGGCTTGATGACGTCATAAACTTTAAATGCTCTATTACTGAATTGCGTAAAAGAAACATCCTTATAACTCCAAAAATGATAATCATATTAACTAACGATTTTTTGCGTCGGATTAAGCGTCTCATTTTCAATTAAAATGTCTCTTTGAATGGAAATTTGAATGAAATACAGGGTCATGAAAAATCAAAGAGTGGGGGAAATACGATTACAAATATCTGGGCAACTCATTATCCGATTGACTTCATGCTTTATGCAAAATTTATGTTTTTTTATAGTCTTTTATATTCAGTCCTTAAAATAAACAGTTACAAACATTTTTATATATATTTCATCAGAACGAATATTTCAAGAGTCCGAAAAAAAAAAGTTCTGGATAATCGAGGTTACTGAAGTTCAACAAGCTTCTTCCCGTTATTATATACTAAGTACATACCAAGTCTTTATCTCTATTTGTTCGGGAGATTGAGCTTTTACAGACACATAGAAGGATGGCAACTTATTTTTTTCTAAAAATAAGTTTTTCGGAATCTCCAGTGTCTGAAACGTGCAAATCCATCAAAAACTTTTTTTCGATTTTTAAAACGATTACAAGATATACCCTATACTACGTATGATGGGTAAGTAAAAATGAAGTATTCTAAAATTACAAAAACTTGTAAATTAAAGTATGTACATATTAAAATATATTAAAATGCGCAAATATATAATAAAATTTAAAATAAATCCTTAGATGATATTAACAAAAAAGTAGATTTTATATTATACCTTTTGAAAATCAGTTTGCAATTTATGTATGCGGCTTAATTTTAACAGAAACACTTATTACCGACGTCTTATACGAAATAGTATTTAAAAAAGAAATATAAATAAACAAAAGAAAATGCAACTTTCTCTTAGCTGCAATCTTAATTTGCATAGCTGTATTCAAAAACAATTTTCCATTCCCAGTAGAAACAATAGAAACTCGACGTAAATCACGCGAATATTTTATTAGCAATGGATGGAATAAAGGACTTTCAGTGACATTTTCAAGTATAGGATGTCGCATAAAATAAAAGTAATTTGACGATTCTTCAAAACTAAAATACACACATAAAATATTAAGTAATGTCTAAACAGAATATTTCGTGTATGATGGATTACGTTCTCCATTTGTGAGGTAGAAATGACTGAACATTGTAACATATTTTCCAAATAGTAGTCTAACAGTGTAATTTATATCTGATTATTCGTGGATGTTTCAAATTATTTCATGATAAATGCTAAGCTATTTCGTATCACTAGTTCACAGATGATAAACCATATGCATGTTCTGTTAACCCTTCTTTGCATGAGTTTTTCTTTTACAATTGTGTTTCTGATCTAAATGAACTGAAATTTCACCAGTATGATCCCAAAGCAATGGGAATTTTTTTGGCGTGGCTAAAAAAAAAACTTAAAATCTCACCGGCAGACGGCGCTGTATATGCAGTAAAGTCGGGAGACGAGCTTGCGCAGGACACACGCACAGTGGATACTCTTCGCTTTTTTGTGGAACATGCGGTTTACGTTTCCAACTCATAGCTGAAAACTGTGGACAGCACACTGAAAATCTTATGCGTTAGCTGCGCAGTTTTGTACGAACATTTTACTCCATATTTTTATTTCGTTCTGTTTCTGCGAAGGTGCTTGCAGTTCTTTTTCCCAATTACTGCATGCTGTATGATTTTGATATGCGTAATACAGTTTTTTTCCCTCAAAGTACCGTCCATTGTTTTCCTCCCACTGACGATATACCTTGTTTCTGTTAACTTACAGCGCCATCTGTCGGTGCGATTTTAAGTTTTTTTTCAAGTGACGCCTAAAAAATTCCCATTGGTTTGGTAGCATACACCCATATAGCACACGTGCTTCCCTAGGACATCCCCAGGAAGATTGACATTCATCCTCCAGGCATCCCTGAGGATGCAAAAATTTGTCACCAGGAGGTCCTCAGGAACCGAAAATGTCCGCCTCATAGCATCCCGGGGACCTCCCCAGGACCTCCTTCAGGTTCCTCCTCGGGTTGTTCTAGGGAAGATTTCAGGAAGTAATACCGGAGGAATTTGGGAGACTTCAGGGTCACTTAATGTGCATAAAAAACATCCGAAGTTATTATTATTCGACGTAATGTAAAAAGTATTTTTTTTTCTGTATAAATACGGACATTATATTTTAAAAATTTATCTAACCAATATAACAGACATTACTTTTATTAATCACGCACACGGAATCACATGGAAGTTATGGTACAGATTTTAGGGAATATAAACTTTCTTACCGCCGACTGGATTTGAACCTGGGTACTTACGCATACGAGAAACACGCTCTGGTGCTTACGCTACACGGCCGTTGTACCTGAATCGTTTATAAGGTATTCATGTATTTCTTTCTCCGCTTATGAAAGTGAGTAAATAGAAAACATGCATATTTTTACGCTTCGTATAGCAGGAATTCTGTAACTTTTATTGCAAATAAAGATGCATACCCTTTGATATATATTCAATACAATTTTAAATTGATAACTAGAAAAAAAGCGTATCAATTATTTAAGGCTGTTCTCAGACCCAACAGAGCTGCTTTCTGACACATTTTTTAACTCGGAAATGCATTAAATTGGCAGGTGGTCTTATTTAGAAACTATGTAATGCTAGAAAAACGTTTTTCTTTCCTTTTTTTTTTTTTTTTTTTTTTTTTTTTGTAAACGCAGATCTTTCAGAAAATACTGTGAAAGTCGTCGTTTTGAACCGAATTCTCCACGCGGCATCACAATAAAAGGGAAAAGGGAAGGGGTGTTTTATCATGTCCGTGATAATAATCTGCACGAATTTATATCTTTAACCCGATTTTGTAAGAATGTATATTTTTAAATAAAAATCTTTCAAGCAAAACTCTTATTCAGGGGGGGGGGGGGTATGTTTGTATTTTTTTAAAACCAAATGTGCCATTTCAATAGAGCATGTAATCTCTTTAAGTTGGTGTTATAGTTTAGACTTAAAAGTAAATTATTGATTTGATAATGACGATAAATATAAAATTATTAATTAGTTGAAAATGTAATAATAAAATACATAAATATATATGTAATTTTTAGAAAGATCAGAAAAAAATAATTAATAGAAGAATAATAATAAAAGTAAATATGCTCGATATGACTTAAATATGATTCAATTTTGAAACTTACATGAAAATTAACTTTTACAATCGAAATAAGATTTTTTTAAATAGATTGTTTAATTTAAAAATGCTTATCTCTAATCAATTAACTAGCAAATTCTGAATATAAACAAACATGTAAATATATGTTAAACTGTTGTTAAAATCCTTATTTGTAACAAATTTTTGATTCCTTTTGATTTCTTACAGCTACGGAAAAAAAAAACTCATTAATTAGGAATAATAAAAGAAATATACACTGCTCAAAACAATTAAAGGATATTGCAGTTTTAGGTGGATTTTGTATATGGGAAACTTTTTAGCTGATTGATACATGGTCGACAGACATAGTAGGTTATATGAGAATAAATTACACATGTTTGGCAGAAAAAAATGCATTTTATTGTGCATTTGTGTACAAAAAGAAAAAAACACAATATTGCTCCATTCATTTCTCCTCCAGTTGACATGCTCGGTTGCCCACTCCCTGCGGTCGCGACGATGCCTTGATGTTAATCTAACACATACCATCGGTCGGCGAGCATACAGACCTACAGCATGGAGCCGGTTTCGGACAGTCTGAGTTGAAATCGTGGTGCCTGTAGCCGAGCGAAGGTGTTGTTGGAGAAGAGTAGCGTTCATGTTTCGGTGTCTCCGAGCTGTTAACGCTAAATACCGATCTTCATTGGGCGTTGTTGCCCTTCTACGACCTTGCCCTGGTCTTCGGCCTGCACATCCACTCTCCAGAAAACGGTTCCAGATCCTGGAAATGACACTTTGTGACACTCCAATGGCTTGCGCTACTTCGGCTTGAGTTTGGCCCCCTTCTAACCTACCAACAATTCTCCAAGCTTCTGAATCTGTCAAATGACTTCGCTGAGACATCGTACTCATCGAAACAAAGCAATCACTGAATGCCGATCATCCTTGTCTTCATTCTCCTTTATCCAGTTGAAAGTCAAATTTCATTCGCTGCCGCTGAAGCGACGTTTTTGACGTCGAACTCAAAATTTGCATACTCCACAGTTTGAAAACCAGAAAAATTTGCATTTGTGATTCTCTTCTTCTATTTTCGGCAAAAAAAATTTCGTTTATATCTTTATTTTATATAAAACTTCAAATATCCTTTAATTGTTTTGAGCAGTGTATATGATAATTTAAAATGGGCAGCGAAAAAAAATAATAATAAATCGAATTTATATTTTAAAATTAAATATTGATCCAAAAAATATTTATATATATAATTCAAATTAATATGAAATGATTAATTATTTAATAAAAATAATAATTATTATTTAATATATAAGACTATATTTAAAGGATCAGAAGAAATAATTTTTACTAGGTATTTCTAATCTTTAATTTATAAAATATGGTTATATACAAATATATAAATATATATTAAACTTTTGATAAATTTCGTGTTTCGAAAAAAAATAATTCTGATTTCTTATCATTGAAAATAAAAATAATTTATTAGGAGAAAGTAAATCAATTTTATATTTAAAATTAAATTATTTCTATAGAAACTAATAACGTATATAAGTGAAATCAATGTAAAATTATTAGTTAGATGAAAAAGTAATAGTAAAAATATATAAATATATAAGTAATTATTGAAAGTTCAGAAAAAATAATTAATGAATGTAATAATAAAATGAATTAATATATAAGTTAATTTTTAAAAGATCAGAAATAAAATAAATAATAAATTTTCAATTTATATTTAAATATTAATTTATTTTAATTATTAATATATGATGTGGAATATTAAATTTAATTTTCTATATTCAATTTATTTAACTACATTTTGATTGCATTTTATAAGTTAAAAATATATCTTAATAAGGATAATTAAATATTACAACAATAATTAAAAGTTTTAAAAGTTAAACAATAACCAGATGTGCTTAGGAAATAAAATAAATCAAATAATGATATAAACTTTATTAATTAAAAAATCGAACCACATCAAATCAAATATTTTTTTTTGAAATAAAAAGTTATAATAAGTTATTTTAGTATCAAAATCACTCATGAGATGGCACCAGTACTGTCTCTTCCTAGGTACTTCCTCAGGAATATCATCCCAGGGAGATTGCTGCCTGGGAAGAATCTGGGAGGTCAGTCCTGGGGAAGTGATTAAAGCATCTTCCCCAGGAACGCCTGATAGCGTCATTGCAGTTTCAGGAGGATTTTGGGATGAATGGGAGCGCCTGGGGAGGTTTTCAGGAGCTTTGGTGCTATATGGGCAGGTGAAATTTAAGGTAATTTGGATCAGTTGTTCTTTTGATAAGGGGTTTTACTTTCACAACTTTAAAAAAAAATCACCCTGTACATGTATTAAATATTAGACACCAGAAATTTTAAGATAGATTTTTAACTTTGTTCAGCAACATAGTTCACGGGAAATTTACTGCATTAATATTTCTATATAAATATAGTGGTGGTGAAGAAATTGATTTATTTATTAAAAGTTAAATAAACATTGATGGAAATTTACATCACTGTGCAATTAAGGGTTAAACTGCATTTTAAAGCCACATACTTGAATTAAAATTCATCAGATATCAAATATATCGTCATGAAAGAAGCAGCATTTGTACACATTTTCTCTTTCCTTTCTTTCTTTCTTCTTTTGAGTTGTAAATAAAGTTGATTACTAATATGAATATTAACAATATTATTTTTATTTTAATTGCATAATTTAAATCACAGTATAAACCATGGTTACTTTAAAAAGTGATATAATTTTACAAAAAATCCCACATTTAAATATGTAAATATTATATTACTAGCGCCCCGTCCCGGCTTCGCGCGGGTGTACAATGTGTCGACAACAATGTAGTGTACGGATGGGTAGGTAATTTAAAAAAAAATGTTCTAAATCGCAAAAAACGTGAGGGAAACAATAATAACTTATAAATTTTAAACTTTAAGTAAAAGTTTGTAAAAATGTGATAAATATTTTTTTCTGTTTATGTACATATTGAAATTAATAAATTTATTTTAATATGGCCGAACCACACGGCTTCGCCCTAGTTAACCTTGGCATATCGGGTAACATAAGTACAAATGGAATAGCCTAAATGTACGCGGATCACGATAACGTATTCATGTCCATAATAAACCGTCAAAATGATAATCAGAAAAAAACATGTGTTATTTTGACGCAATCTTACTAAATCCTCCAGCTTTAAAAAATACTTAAAAAAATTCATTTTAAAAATTTCTTACGCAAAATATCTATTTCACAATCAGCAATAGTTGTCTTATTCGTCTAATATTCCATAATCGTATCCTTTTCCGATGTTCAACCTCATTAGTGGGTGAATTTCTAAAATCGCTAAAATACTTGTTTAACTATTTTTTAATAGATTTGTTATCCTAATTTTCCTGCTCCAACCTAAAACTGCTGCCGAAATATGGCAAAATGACCTAAAACGTTCGACCCCCTCCCCAATTTAACCCCTTAATCAATGAATCTCTAAAATCGCTGAAACATGTGTTTAATCATTATTTAGTACATTTGTTATCCTGAATATAATGCTCCTACCTAAAAATGCTGCTAAGAAATGGCCGAAATAACCTAAAACTCTCAATTTATACTCCCAATTTAACTCTCTTAGGGAGTGAATTTCTAAAATTGCTGAAATATGTGTTTAACCATTTTTTTTCGATTTGTTATCCTGAATTTCATGCTCCTAGCTAAAACTGCTGCTGACATATGGTGAAATGAGCTACAACGTTCGACCCTTCCCCCATTTAACCCCCTTAGTAGCTGAATTTCTAAAATCGTTGAAATAATTGTTTCACTATTTTTTTAGAAATTTGTTATCCTGAATTTCATGATCCTACCTAAAACTGCCGTTGAGATATGGCGAAATGTTCTAAAACGTTCGACCCCCCCATTTAACACCCTTAGGGGTGAATCTCTAAAATCGCTGAAATATGTGTTCCATTTTTAGTACATTTGTTATCCTGAATATAATGCTCCCACCTAAAACTGCTGTTGAGATATGGCGAAATGACCTAAAACATTCTACTCCCCATTTAACTTCCTTAGGTGGTGAATGTCTAAAATCGCTAAAATATGTATTTAGCCCTTTTTTTAGTAGTTTTGTTATCCTGAATTTCAGACTCCTACCTAAAACTGATGCTGAGATATGGCAAAATGACTTAAAACGTTCGACCCCTTTTAACCCCTATGGGGTGGAATTTTCAAAAATCATTTTTTATTGCTTTTCTAGGTCATGAAAGCAATCTACTCTCAAAATTTCGTGATTCTGACTTTAGTCGTTTGAACTGGGCGTAGATGAGTCATTAAGTCAATCAGTCAGTCATACTTCATCTCTTTATATAATAGTATAAATATTTAAATTAAAAATTTGAAAGAAAAAATAGTTCATAATAAAGTAATTAGAAGAAATTAATTTCTGTACTATGCCTTCTTAGAAGCAGCTGACAGTCAAACTTCTATGTAAAGTTTGATTTCATTCAAGCCTTTATTTAATTTAATAAATATTCTACAGATATTTTATACTAAACATTTTTTTCTATTTTAAAATCTAAAATAAAGTAGCCGGTATTTTCATTGTTTTCAATATAAATCTACCTGACTATTTACTAAAATAATTTCAAATATTACTAGTAGTATTATGGAAAAAGAAGAACAGAATAAATCAAAAGGTTTTATTTTACAGAATATTTTATTTACTGTTGGAATAAACTACTTTTAGTTGAATTTTCAAGTACAGAATGCCGCATAAAATAAAAGTAACCTCATGATTTGATGCTGAGTACTTTTGCAAATGAATATATTGTGTATGATGGATTAAGTACTCGATTTTTGGGAGGTATGACTATAAATTGAAAACATATTTTGGAAATCGTTGCCTAACTTTGTATTTATTTCTTCTGATTTTTTTTTTATTGTTTCAAATATTTTCAAGGATAAAACGTAGCAGCTATTGACATTTAACAAGCCCCATGCATGCTCTGTTAAAACTGCATTTTCTGGTCCTGGATGAAAATAAAATATATCATAAATACTTCAGAACCTGAACAAAATAGGAGAGTCACTACAAAATGTACATGGTATACTGGCGTAAATATAAATATTTAATATTCTTTTTGTAATAAATACATGAATAAATTTTTAATTTAAAGATCAATATTGCGAGTTAGTTAGCGTAAATATATTAAAAAAATAAATTAAAGTGAATGTTTTTTTTTTAATTATTGTAACACCACTCATAAAGGAAACCATTTGTGTAATCTATGTACAGTCGTGGAAAATATTCGATACTACCGCACCCCTCTCTCACCCATCTCAGTGTCATAGTATTAATATGAAATTAGTTCAAGCGATTGGTACTAATGTCTATTAGTATATGTTATGCATAGAGTAGGGTTTCAGTGACGTCTAATACATATTAACAAGTTACCAGCTTTTTTAGGTGCGTTCGTAATTATATAAATACGTAGCACCTATTGTCGTCGTTTGGTCCGTCCGTCTGTCCGTCCGTCTGTCTGTCTGTCTGTCCGTCTGTCTGTCCGTCCGTCTGTCTGTCTGTCCGCATATAACAACGCAAAAACTACCCAACCAAATGGTTTGCAATTTAAAATATATTATCTTTGCAGAATTTTGTCGAGACATTTCAAATTTTATTAAAATCGAATCAAAACTTTAGGAGATATTAATAAAAATATTTATTAAGAAATTTGAATTTTTTTTTTTAAATCGGTGCTTTTTTGTTATAGGAGCTTCCGATGGATGTTAAATCGTCAAGCGACCGAGATACTTATTTTATGACAGAAATTAATCTGCAGACGATATAATTCATTTCACAGAATTAAAAATCATCAAGATCTGAATATTTATATAACTAGCTGATACATATATATCTGAATATTTATATAACTAGTTAAGATATTTGTATGAACAGGGTCATAAAATATATACTTAACTAGCTGTTTAACCCGTTCTACGCACGGGATATCATGAATTTAATTCTAAAACGTGCGTACGAACGCACCTCGTTTGTAACGTTTGACGTACAATTTCCAACTTGTTTTTAAATGGTAACATCCGCCTTTGATAATTTCTTTGAGTTCTGTCAATCGTATTCATATTACATATATTTAAAAAATTACGTAAATGATTGCATTAAAATTAAACTTTTATTTTGTTTATAAAATTGATTGTCATGGATTCAATTGTCTCAACCCTTTCTAAATTACCTAGTTTCAGCCCTAAATCCTCACACAATTTGATATATAATTTACTTCTTTATTTTGTATCGGTGGCATTAACATGACTGGATTCAGATTCAGCCATATACGACTTTGGAAATAGAACCCCGAGTGGGAGTGTCACTTTACACAATTTCATGTATTATGTTCATTTAAAAATAACTTAAAGCATTAATTTAAAAAAAAAAGCGTCTTTGGTTCAAGATCAACTGATACACTCATTCACTTTATCGTGTACGATAAATTTGATCTTATGTAGAAAATGGTGGTGCCATAATCAATTTAGATTTAGAATACCGAATTTTCCTGTATACCCAATAGCAGTTGTGACGTAATATTAGAACATTGGGGCTTTGGATGCCAGCTGTGTTAAATAGGCATCAGCTATATCCAAACGGGTAACTTATTTTCCTTGTTTCTTGTGAGTAAATCTAGTGTGCAAATCATTTATCGACGTTTTTATTTATTAATTTTTTTTTTATCGAAAATAGAATATTTAGTGTCGATAAGAAGGAGTCATTTAGAATTGTTTATGAACTGCTTAAAGCATTTTTTTTCTTTATTTAAAACCTTTTAAATTTACCTGTTTGCAGAATATTCAACCGATGAAAGAATTCAAAGTAAAGCTCTCAAGTAGATGCTTCAAAATACAATTCAGAGGCCTAAGTAGTTAATGGAGCACAATTTGAATACATCGTGTTTAACTTACAGCTACACTAATAATAAAATCAATTCAACTTTTTTATACCTTTGACTTTAACAAGGGAAAACCTTTAATTAATATTTTCTTTCAGGAGGAAAGATTAGACCTGTATGGAAGCAATGTAGCAAATGTGTCCTTTAGTTTAAACTATGATTTTTATAACAGCTTTAAATTTTAAATGTTTGTAATTTTTTTTTTAAAGTATACTACTGAATTTCCATAACATTACTATATTAATATTCTGGATAATAATAATAGTCTCTATCTGAATCACTTGTATTGAATTAAGATACGATGTTATCTCTTTTTAATGCATGAAGAAATGAAATGCATATTATGAATTTATTATGCTCTGCTGTTCTTAAAATGCAAATTGCCTACAAATTTAAGCAAATATATATATTTTTTACATTATTGTTTTTTTTTGTTTTGAACTTTAAAAATTGTGTGTTTATAAATTAGAAATGTATCAAATATTTAATTTTTGTATGAGTTCCTTTTTAAAAAAAAAAAATTGCATAATTCAATTTTAGGCAATTTGTTGTATTTTTTCTTTTTAACACTTTCCAACCTAGTTGAAAAGTGTTTATGACTTCGGTTTGTCTGGCCGTCTGTCCGTGCTCTAACTCCCGTAAATATGCTCGGATTGCTCTGCAATTTTTATATGTTATAGTCGTTATCTATAGCATGTTCCCTATTTCAACGGAAGTGTGTAGCACTTATAGTTTTTTTACAGGGACACTCAAAAGAATTCCATTACATTGCGGTCTATGGGGAAAAATCATTTGCGGTTTATTTAAATAATGTTTCACTATTTTAAACGCATTGAAATTTATATATATCACTAAGGTGCATTAGAAGAAGCTTAATATGGAATAAGGTGTGCATAGCACTGATAGTTACTTTACAGGGACAGTCAAAAGAATTCCGTTACATTACGTCTATGGAGAAAAATCGTCTGCGGTTTATTTAAATAATGTTTCCCTATTTTAAACGCATTGGAATTTATATAAGGTGCATTACAAGAGGCTTACTACAGAATATTGTGTGTATAGCAGTCATCGTTCATTTACAGGGACACACAAAAGAATTATCTACTGTATGTTAACAATAATTCCTGGACGTGCGTTTTAAGTTACTGAACGCGATTTTAATTTTAACTCGCTTTTTGTCTATTACGTGGTATGTATAAATTCTATAGATCCTATACAGGGAAGCACAAAAGTTCGCGAACACATTTCCGTATTATTTAACTCCAGACGGAGAATTTTAAACTGTGCTACGCGTTTCCTAACTGAAATAAATTTTAGCATCCTATGTAGTATATATACAAATCTATAGATACTATACAGGGCGGAATAAAAGTATTCGGATTATTTAGATGTTTTCTTTTAGCTTATTAAACGGTATGATTTGTAAAATTATTTTGGAAGCGTTGGAAAGTGTTACATAATCTATGCTTGACGCATGATTTTTCGTTCTTGTTTAAATTATAGGAAGAAATATCTTCATCAATATTTCTGTATATTTACACATTAAACATGCTAGATGAATTTTTAAAAAATGCATCGTTTTTGCAGACCTCAATTTTTTTTTTCTAAAAAAGAATACATTGATTTTCTTTAATCACCGTAACTGCATCGGAAAAGGGATATGTAGTGAATGACGCTAGATGAAATAAAATTTTTAAAAATTCAAATATTTTAAGGTATATTCATGAGTGCGTGTGAGATAAATTTAATTTTTTGTGAATTTTTTTATTATGAACTAGTTTTAATGATTTTCAGATTTTGAATTAATTATAAAACATTTTAAAAAAATCTTTTCTTTTATATTTTCCTGTTTTTGCTAATTTTGAAATTCATTTATTTCTAAAAATATGTATTATTTTGAATATTTGAGACATAGATAACACAGAATAAAATGCGCTGCTAATCACGTTGGTTTGTTATTTTCTTTTATTCTAAGCTAGCTTACTGGACCGACGTTTCTCGGGCACGCAACAATAACCTTAAATATAGGCTAGATATTTTTTTTCTTTTCTTTTCTTTTCTTTTTTTTTTTTTGGTATTGTTTTGAAAACTCCCAAGACTTCTCCAGAAAAAAAAGAACACATTGATTTTCTTTAATCACCGTAACTGCATCGGAAAAGGGATAGGTAGGGAGTCACGCTAGATAAAATTAAATTTAAAAAAATTCAAATATTTTAAGGTATATTCATGAATGTGTTTCAGATAAATTCAATTTGTTGTGAATTTTTTATTATGAACTAGTCTTAATGATTTTCAGACTTTGAATTAATTATAAAACATTTTTTTTTAAATCTTCAAGACAAAAATCTTCTATCAAATTTTCAATACTGTAACTGAACGTAGAGATGAGTACACACGCCTGACTTCTGCAACGTATATGAGAAGTGCTACGCACGGTCTGTTTTTTTTTTTTTTTTTTTTTTTTTTTTTGTATTTTTAAAAGAAAATTTATTGAAAACAACGCAGAGTTGGGAGTCTCACTGACTCCGGCAGTGTACACTGCGTCTGCTATGCACGCTGATTTTATATTTGCAAGCGAAAGACCGGCTTATCCTGGGTCCGTGATAATAAACTTAAATATACATAAAATCACTGTTCAAAATATAACAAACCATTATGCAAAAACTCGATTTTAAAATACTCATATTTAGAATTAAAAGGGCTTGTAAAAAATGTTTTTTTTTTCTCACTTTTATTAACTATTGGATACATTTAATATTTCAAAAAATGTCTTCTCCAAACACTGTAGAATTTTTATAAGTGATAAATATAATATTTTCAAAGCCTGTGTATAACTTTTGCGCCAAAATATTGAAATTTAGTTGCGAAAAGCAGTGTTTTTCTTCTCATGTCGAAATCCTATGGGCGTTTTTTATTTTATTTTCAAACTGATTATTTATTTCTAAATCTCATTATTTATAAACCAAAATTTTACTCGAAAAACAGCTAAAAGGCTAGTTTAATATATTAATGCTTTAAACTAGGAGTTTAAAAATAAGTTTATGTAGCATGTGCAATGTTAACCCTATAAGATTTATTTCCTTCAAACTGATTATTTTCCCTCTAAATCTCTTATTCTGAACCAAATTTATGCTTCATCATTAGCAAATAGATTTATATCTTGTATCACAATTTCAGAGCGATTGTATAAAATTAAAAATTTTTAGTGTCTCACATTTTAAACCTGTGGGCAATAAAAACAAAAAGCGAAAATTGTTACTAATGTGACTTTCGCAAAGAATTTTCTTAACTAGTTAATATTAATATTTTTTCCAACAAATGCCAACATTAAAAATAATAATCAACGTAGATATAATCTGGTATTTTTCTTTTTTTCATATTTGTATTTACGGAGTGGATACAGATATTTAAATTGTGCATAAAAAAAATTTAAAAAAAATTTAAAAAAAAATCCTTAAAATTTAGACACTGCGTTTAGAAAATATTTTTTTGAAAGGGGTAATTTTCGTAATTTGTTAAAATTAATTGTACTATTAAAAATATAAAAAATACGTAAATATAGCCTGGTATTTTTAGTTTTCGCGTACTGCCAATGGTGGAGGCGATGCTAACTGCTGAAGATGGAAGAATGCACAAAAGATGGCAGAATGCACGTTTCGAAAAGAATTTTTTTTGAAAGAGGTAATATTCGTATATATTAAAACAGATTGCACCGTTATGAAGTCGGAAGTACAGTAATTTAGTAAAAAAGATTTTATTCTTTCACTATTTTGAGCTGTTTTGTTGAGCTGGGCTACCAAATAAGCGTTCTAACAACAGTCTTTTCCGACCTTTCGCAACTTGAATGCTAGCCAGCTGCAGATCGGCTGTTGTGCGCCATTTTAAGAAAAAAAAAGCCATTTTTGTTGAGTGTTTTTTTTTTAATTAATATATCTCTATTATCAAAAAGTGAAAACTCTGAGCATCAGGTGCATTAGGATCTGCTTTGTACGATACTCAATCAAATTTTCATTACTCCGTGTGCTGAAGATTTCACTTCCACTGCACGTTATCTCAATTTTTTTTATTCTTCTAGTTGAAACAATTGGGATATTTAATTCATTTATGGACATATTTACAAGACATAGATGGTTTTTATAAATAACCATATTGTCACCAGCTTTCATACATTATGTTTAGAAAAAGTTTTGATTTATATTCTGTTACATTTGAAACACGGACTTAAGCTAAATGATTATCACTTTAATCCCATAGAAACACTGAGTCAATACTTAATTATTAATATATATATATATATATATATATATATATATAATTATAAATACATATGGATTTAATTATAAAGAAATATTACATTAAATTGTATTTCCATATTAATTATCTTTTCATAAATATTATAATATTTGTTGTTGAAATATAATGTTGTTGAAAAAAATATATAAATAAAAATTTTCCTTTCCTGAAATCCTGGATTTAACATGGAAAAATTAGTTTTAGGATCTTATACACAATGAAATAGATAATGGAATTATATTAATGCCAATTCGTTACCACATATAAGATTACAAATAACTAAATTCAGAATTAAAATGTTATCAACACAGAATTTTGCCTTTATGTTTTTTAACTCAAAAATCCGAATGCACTTTGTTTTTAACTAGCTTCGAATAGTTAATTTAATAAACTCTGACAGACTTGTAACTGTAGAAAAAAAAAAGAAAACATAGTATTTATTTTACTCTAAATTACAAGAAAACAGTATTTATTCTTAACTGCATTGTTAGAGAGGCTTTCTAATTATAAATTGTGAGTTGTGCATAAGGTTTACCATTGAAATAAAACGTTACAACTCTAACTGAAATTTTCAAATTCTATATCAATCTTTAATTATAATAGTTATTTTACTCTGTTTCTGAATATCATATGATATATATATATATATATATATATATATATGTAGACTATATTATTATGCTTATACTGTAGACCATTCCCCTCGTTGCACTTGTAAATATGTTTTTCTTTTTTTTCAGGTTTGTACCATATTATCTACGAAGCATAATGCTGTATGTCTCTTTTTTATGCTTTCACAGTAAGTGATAACCTTAAATTTTAACTATCCTAATACTATTATAAGTCTGATTGTGTGCAAATGTTAGGCTGAAGCCAGCGTCAAAATGAAGAATTTAATTATCCTGTATATTTGCATATAAGTTGATTATAACCCTCATATGAACATAGGCTGGTTTTTGTTTAATTTATTTCAATATTTTTCTTAATAATTCAAAATTTCATTATTTTCATAGAGAATAAATGGACATTTTTTCGTATATTTTAAAATGGTTGGTTGGTTTGGTTGGTTTGGCCCAAAGGGCCCGGTTTTGCAGCTTTTTTTAAAATGGTTAAATTTATTTTACCGTTGCTAATACTTTATCGTTGCCAATATGAAATAAAATCCCTGAGTAATAATTTTTAATCAACAATTTATTTTCACGTGAAAAATGAAAAGGAAATGAATCATTTAAGAATTAAACAGAATATGAAATGATGTCATATTAGAAATAAAACGAGCGTTTTCAAATATTTGATAATAATACAAAGTTCATAAATACGAGTAAGTATGGAAAGCAAGCGAATATGATGTCATATATAGAAAAATTAAACAGATTTGTTTTGATGTTAAAATAAAATGATCTTGGGTTATCAAATTATTTGTGATTAATTTCTCTTATTTTTTCCTTTTTCTTTTTCACATGAAAGGAATTATTTTAAATGTACGTAATATATGTATTTTAAATGTATGTGTTGTAAATTAAAGTTCTGTGTTTTAAATGAAATGAGTGAAAGATTTATATTTTTAATGAATTCAATACAAATGATGGGATAGGTTAGCGATTTATCGTCTGCACACGGCTAACATAAAGTTACCATATTTTTAATTTAAATTTAAAAAGTAAAAAAAAAAAATTAAAATTAAAAACTATATATATTGGATGGCAAATGTCAATGATATGCATCGCAAAATTATCCGTATCGAAAATCAGAAAATCTTAATAAAAATAACTATATTTTTTAAAAGAACGTTGCTTTTCTCATAAAAGCTAAAGATTTAATATGGTTATGTCGAAGTAACAGCATTTTTCCTCTATCATTTTCCCACAATCGAAACACATTTGTAAAACGTCGTTTTGAACCGGAATTTAATATTATATTTCTTTTAGTTTTAAAATAGGAAAAACTTTGTTGTCGTTTTTAAATATAACTTTTTTTAAAGTTGTTTCATAATAGATTTTTGTAAAGTCTTGTAGGATAAGAAAAATTGCATAGATTTTTAAGCAAAGTTTAAGTAAAATTACAATATTTTTTAAACTTAAACAAGAACGAAAAATCATGCGTCAAGCGTAGATTATGTAACACTTTCCAACGCTTCCAAAATAATTTTACAAATCATACCGTTTACTAAGCTAAATAATAACAGCTAAGTAAACAATTTGGAAACCGCATAACATATTTAAAAACATAATTTCAGGAATTTCCAACATATACAATTTTCGGAAAAATATCCGAATACTTTTATTCAGCCCTGTATAGGATCTATAGATTTGTGTATATACTACATAGGATGCTAAATTTTAGTTCAGTTAGGAAACGCGTAGCACAGTTTAAAATTCTCCGGCTGGAGTTCCTGTCAATAAACGGAAATATGTTCGCGAACTCTAGTGCTTCCCTGTATAGGATCTACAGAATTTATACACACCACGTAATAGACAAAAAGCGAGTTAAACTTAAAATCGCGTTCAGTAACTTAAAACGTACTTCCAGGAATTATTGTTAACAGACAGTAGAGAATTCTTTTGTGTGTACCTGTAAATGGACGATGCCTGCTATACACACACTATTCTGTAGTAAGCCTCTTGTAATGCACCTTAGTAATATATATAAATTTCAATGCGTTTAAAACAGTGAAACATTATTTAATTAAACCGCAGACGATTTTTCTTCATAGGTGTAATGTAACGGAATTTTTTGACTGTCCCTGTAAAGTAACTATAAGTGCTATGCACACCCTATTCCATAATACGCTTCTTCTAATACACCTTAGTGATGTATATAAATTTCAATGCGTTTAAAATAGTGAAACATTATTTAAATAAACCGCAAATGATTTTTCCCCATAGACCGCAATGTAACGGAATTCTTTTGAGTGTCCCTGTAAAAAAAACTATAAGTACTACACACTTCCGTTGAAATAGGGAACATCCTACAGATAACGACAATAACATATAAAAATTGCAGAGCAATCCGAGTCTATTTACGGGAGTTAGAGCACGGCCAGACGGCCAGACGGCAGACGGCAGACGGTCAGCCAAACCGAAGTCATAAACACTTTTTAATAACTAGGTTGGAAAGTGTTAAAAACAACAGTGTTATCGAAAAGAAAATCGATTTTACCAACAAATTCGCGTAATGCAAAAGCAAAGAAGAAATCAAAAAGTAATGAATCTTTTCTTCCAGCCGAATTGTGTAAACTTGACCAAGCCGATCGTGCCAATTCATAACATTATAAACGTGAAAGCGCGTTCTATATAGTAGATTTTTTTTTTTACATATAGGTAGAAAATTTCCGAGAATAGGAAGGTTAGGGGTCTAAAATTAATTCCATAGTCAATTTGCCTTTTTTTTATCAAGTGAAATTTGGCGCAAAATTAAATACATTGTTGTAACCAGATTTGTTTTTTGCGTGGTAAACACTTAATGGTATTTCATATGATCATTTCCCCGCTCACCTTTGATGCCAATTATGACTGTAAAACATATTAAAAACTATTAGCCGATAATTTTCTAATTTTCTTATTGCTTCATGATGCAAATAGACATCCTGTTTCATACTTTAAACCTGAATCATTCATGCCATTGTCGTTCAATTTTTATTCCTAATCCTAACCCTAATCGTATCCTACCCTAATCCTGATAATAACTTTAAAGAATATTCTTTGACACGAATATGTAAATTAAATCAATATCCTTAAATGGAATGAATGGAAAATAGAATAAATAGAAATGGCAAAATAAAATAATAAGAAAGTACATTTATTCGACACCTAAGCCTAGAGAAAGAGCAAAAAATTTCAAGCGCATGAAATAAATTAAAATAATCTTATATATACTAACAAAAATATGTAAATTTAGATCATCAGATTTGTGTCGTCGGTATTTATTTGCTTATAGTGTTCTTGACGCGATAGAGAAAATATCGAGGTTAAATTGGGCATAATTTAAAGTACTTTCCAGCAACCTTTATTTACATTTTAGAATCGCATCAGATTGTTATATCTTTGTGAAATAGCTATCAATGTATAAAATCCACAAGCAGTTTGTTCACTATTTACACCACTTAGCGTGAAGCACTTTATTTAATACATACATAAACCAGACATAAAATAATAATGTAGTAAGAAATATATAACATATGTCTATGCAAATAAACAGTATAATAATGCCCATTTAGCAATGCACGCATATACAAATTGTACACCAAATACCACCTAAAATGCACTGTTGTATAGAAGAATTCTGCCAGTGTTGTTTTTCGTTTTACGAAAAGGAATTCCTCGATTTTCACGATTTTACTTGGTCCTCCGTTTTTCATTAGTTGCAGTTTCATTTTCGCGATTGTATATATTATTTGGCATGAAATTTCACTTTTTTAAGACTGGGTTATGTCAAGGCCCCTATAGCAAAGAAATACCGTATGGTCTTCTATAAAATGCGGTAAAGCTTTGGTTAATCCTAATAATAATATAAATCCGATTGTGTTCAAATGTTAGGCTGAAGCCAGCGTCAAAATGGAGAAATTAATGGCCCTGTACCTTTGCATATAGGTGGATTATAACCCGGAAATGAACATAGACTGGTTTTTGTTTATTTTATTCAAATACTTTTCTTAATAATTCAAATTTGATTATTTTTACAGAGAATCAATGGACATTTTTAGATAAAATTTAACCATTTTACTTTATTGTTGCTAGGGCTTTGATCGTTGCCAATAAATAAAAATGCGGAAAAATAATTTTTCCTCAAAAATTAAGTTTTAATTGAGCGATTTTCACGTGAAAAATGAAAATAATTCAAAAGAAGATGAATTTCTGTGATATTTGAAACAACAATATGGAGTATTTGTTATTATGAATATCGGTTACATTAAAAAAATCTTTTTCTGTCAAAAACTGCGTTATAATTAGAAAGAATTAACAATAATTATATTATTAAGAAGAAGATTTCGCTTGAACCATGGAACTATGAACAGGATCCTTCTTGGCTGGAACAAATATGACGTCATAAATAAAACATGTATTTTCAAATATTCGTAGTATTACAAAGAGCATGACTATCAGTGTATAAAAAAAATATATATATATATAATGGACGTCATATTTAAGATGAATAACTGAAATATTTTTTTGATACTGATTAATAATAAGCTTGAATATCAGTTACAAACAGATGTGAGTTTTCTGCTAAAATTCGTCATTATTGCCAGGAAAAGAAAATTAACAAGAATTATATCATTGAAAAGAGATTTCTCAAAGTGACGTCATAATAAAACGGGATTTTTTAAATATGTTTCAAATGGAGCGTGTATCAATTTCATACATTAATAATCACTGAGTACAGTGAAAGAATAGAGAGGTAATGAACCGTAAAATCGGCTTGCAATATGAAGCCGGTTATCGCTCAAATCATTAGGCCCGAGGGCTGACTTCATTGGATGGAGAGGCTGCACGTGGAGGAATGACTGGATTCATTGGGCGGGGAGAGGTTTTCAAAGCAAGCCGCCAGTTGTTTGTGCCGACTGTAGGGTTACATTTTCAGCATCACGCCAAACATGAACATTTCGTCTCTATTTATTCTCTGAACTCTGTGATTAATAATACAAGCATCAGTAAGATTATTAGGAAAAGAAAATTGAGCACAAGTCTATTAAGTTAAAATCTGACAGTGTGTATTTCGCAACTACTCCTCTTAATGCAAAGCGATTTACTTAACACCGGTTATCATTGATTCGAGGATGTCATATAAACTCTGAGAATTTAAAATTTTGAATTAGATTCCGAGATATTAATATTTTTTGCAAATTTTAACGAAATTTCTCAAAAAATGGTACTTAAGTTACTCCATTTTTGTGGATAAAAAAGGAGAAATAAAACGGATAAATATATTTTTATGCAACTGAAAAAAAAAAAATATTTTCAATTTGAATAGTTGGTGAAAAAAAAAATCTTGATTACAGCAAAATTTCCGAAAAATAAAAACATATTTCCACATATTCAAACTTCATGAATCAATTTATTCTGCAGAGCAAAAATCGCCTGTCAGCATATTGTCAAGAAATCAAGATTTGTTTCAGCTATAGATTAAACCAAGGACACAAATTTGCTGTTACATGCAAACGTAACACTTGCAATTGCAAAGCTTTTTGCAATCCCAAATTATATGCAAAAGTAACATTTACATGTAATTTGCACCCAAATTAATTTTAATTTGAACCGTGATAAATGTTAATTTGCAATGAAAATTACATGCAAAAGTAATGTTTACATATCATTTTGGGTTGCAAAAAGCTTTGCAATTTAAGTGTTACGTTTGCATGTAATTTTGGGCTGCAAAAAGCTTTGCAATTGAAGCTCCTTGCATTTAGGTGTAGAATTATTCCTCCCTATTCACAAGAATAGAATTAAAAAAAAGCATATACTATTTCCAATGAATTATTTTTAAATGATGGCTGTTAAAACGTTTCTCAAAGTCGTTAAAAGTAAAATGGTTTATCAGGTAAAATTGACATTTCTTTTTACCCAATTCGTCGATTTACACGATTTTAATTGGCCGTCCTTTTTCCATTGGTTGCAATTTCCTTTTCGCGGTTATTTGGCACAAAACTTTACATTTTTTAAACTGATTGATGTCAAGGCCCCTATAACAAAGAAATATCGTATTTTCTTCTATGAAATGTGATAAAGAGTTAGTTAATTGTGTACGTTTTTAATTATCGGGAGTGAAATATTTTGCTTGATTAGTACATTTATTTTTCTTTAAATGTTACGTGAACGAAGTCACGGGTAACAGCTAGTTATATATGTTGTTAATTATCAAAGTGAAATGTTTTGCTAAATTAATGCATTTATTCTTTTTTTAATGTTACGTGAACGAAGTCACGGGTAACGGCTAGTTCATAAATAAAGTTTTTATAAATAGTTTTTAGTGTTTTTATAAATAAATTCATAGTTTATCCAAAACATTAAGTAATATGAAAATAAATTACACTTACTTATTTTGCATACATTTTTTAATTATTTTAATACGCAATTTCCTATAGAAACCGTTTCTGAAACAAATACGGACTTTATAGACTGCTTTTGCATTAAAGCAGAAATTAGAAGCGATTTGCAGAAGAGATTTGAATAGATTCCCAATTAGAGAATTTGTTTCTTATTTCAACATCTATTTAGAACAGTTAAAAACATAATGTTTTTAACGTATTTGTTTTAATATTTTATATAATGTAAGTCATTTTTATTTGTAATTAGTAATACACAAGTAAACAATGCGAATATGAATCCACTACAGTACCTACTCTCCTTTTTTCCTCAATCTGTGTAGTGCATTAAAACCTTTCTCAATAGGTATATATGTACCTGTTGACAATGATATTTACCCCGCCATACGATTATGAGCCATGCACACTTTCACAACGAATACGATGTTTTTATACTTTAGAACATTATTAAGAGTAAATGGATAAAATCTTGAAATTATGTATTGTATAGAGTGGAAAAATGAAGTTATTCTGTGGTATTTCTTACAAAATACTTCTGTGCTGACTAACTGTAAAAGCCAAATCGTAAAGACGGGAAGTTATAAATATATTACTTAAGTTTAGTATGTAATCCTTGGTATAGTTAAGTTTCATATATATATTATCCAAAATAATCATGTCATATTCTTGTGACTATGGAAAAAAATTCTGAAAAAATAGAACCAAATGAAAAATATACTTTTGAGTTTTAAATCTTTTACCCCCATCTCCCTTTTACTTCCCATTACTCAAAAAAACGAGATTTTCAAAACGCAGCAAAAAATAACCAAATCTGAATATGTCGCATAGTCAAAATGGCTCCGAATCAAAATTACTCAAGTTTGAAACATGTATATAATCATTTCTGAAAACATGCACACACTCAAGAATAAAACATGATGTGCTGATATTTGAGTATGTTCATGTTTTAAAAATGAGCATGAACTGACTTCTATGTACTCATTTTTGAGTATTTCCATGTTTCAAAAATGGGTTTGAACTGATTCTAACAATTTTTTAGTATGTCTATGCTTCAAAAATGAGTATGAACTGATCTTTATGTGCTCAAGTTTGAGTATGTTGATCATTCAATATTCTGTGTATTTCTGGTATTTCAGAATTTAAAGCATTGTGTCGTCATCTTCGAAACAAAAAGTTTCATAACAAAATGAAAACACCGATTTACTCAGATTTGAAAGTGTCATTTTTTTCAGTGATCCGAAATACACTGAAACCAACAAAATGATGCCTCTTAATTACAAGACTTGGTTCACGTGAGAAGTTACACATACATTTTAGGAGGGAAATAATTTAAAAAAGCGGTAATTCATTGATAATAGTCAGTACAAAACATTTTGCATACTGAAATGTTGTCATTTTTAAGAAATAGATTTAATATATTAAAAATGCAAAATGAAAATACATTTATATTGCCTTGCTCTACTCTATATACATACATGGAAATACTAAAAGATTTAACTCTAAGTAAAACGAGAATCCAAAAATATATAAAATGTTCATGAATATTTTGGTCACGATAAATAGAGTGTTTATATGTGAGAAACAAAACCTGCACATCTGATCAATTTCTCAAATGCGAACATGGTAATAAATTGTTGGTTATATTTTTTTTCATGCAGAGATGTGATGCTGCCAACCTTCTTTAAGTTATCACGCAATTGCATTTTAAATGCATCGTGTTTAACAAGTTTAATGCATAATTTTTGCATTCAGTATTTTATATTTCAGTTAATGGTTTTATTTTCTTTTTTGTAAACAAATAAATAAAAATAAAATTTACGAAACCTTCTTTAACAAAACGCATAAACTTTTTTTTTTTTTTTTTTTTTTTTTTTTTTTTTTTCTGTGTATAATCTAAACGGTGCACGATTTGCTGAATACCGACAGGTGTATATTTAGATTTTTATTAAATTATTTTTGAAAACAAGAACGTTAAATACTGCAGAAATATAGACGGATAAAAAAAGTTATAATTTTGATTGGACTTTTTAAAGAATACTTTTTACAGTTATTATATTTTTAGTAAATTTGCATAGTTATAAAATATTTCAGTCAAAATCTTCATTATGTAATGCATTGAATTTTACACAGTTCCTTAATGGAAAATGTATATAATGTATATTCCTGCATATAACGCGCACTTGAGATTCAAGAAAATTTATAAAAAATTACAGAGACGCCGGTTATAAAAATCAAAGAATAAAATTTAAGATAGAAAACGCTGACCATAAAAATTGATATTGCTAACAAATCAATGTGCTACTCACCTACAAAAAATTATATACGTTATGAACTTAAGCATGATTACTAACTTATTACAAAACAAATACTAGTTCTTACACTTTTAAATTTTTCGCATTGTATTTTTGCTACTTATCGCAAGAAGGTAATGAAGGTCTTGCGGAGAATACACCGGAGAACGTTATACACCGAAATATACGGAACACTGTGCAAAAGAGGAAATTGTTTCATTAACTAGAAAAATATAATATAACGATATTTAAGGAATTACCTTACCGCCCTTCGTTGCAAGCTAAAGGCACCATTTATTCTCAGCCCTCAAAATTCTGGACGCCAAGCGCTTTAAGCTGGCGGCCCGACACAAGTTCAATGTCGTGACGGCAAAGAAGCTAGCAAGAGAAAGATTCTGTATTAGCGACACTAACTCTTTCGCCTCCTCTCAAAAATTCTTCTTCAGCAAACACTTTGCTCCAGATGAAAATAATCTTGAACAACCTCCAAGTACAACATCAAAACAAAATGACTTAGAATATTTAACACAAGAGTTTTTCTGTCATTCTGGAAATCTTACAACAGACAATACAGACATACTATTTAATGCTCCACCAGACAAAATATTCACAAAGCAGAAGTTAAGACAGCACTATACACATATAAATATAAAAAACCACTCGACCCCAATTCCTTGGGTTTCAGAATACTTAAACTACCACACAAAACACTCTCACAAATCTTTACGCGATGGGCAAACTTTTCTCTAAAGTACAATTACTTCCCGCTAGTTTTGAGACAGTTTGAAGTAGTATATTTCCTAAATCATGGGAAGTCACCCTCTGAATCAAAGTCATACCTCCGAATAATACCTCGCAAATTGCTAGAGAAGCTGATCGTTTTCCGGTTCTCTCCTTGTCTCGAATCTAATAATTTTCTACTACCAAGGCAATTCGTATTCAGAGAGGGCAGATCATCTGAGTAAGCTTTGCAGCATACCAGAGAGCAGGTCTCTGGTGCACAAATTCTCATCGGTACCTCACTATCAACTGTCACGAGGGAGATATGTTCTCCGGCAGAGAGGGTGTTGTCCTGATTATTTTGTAAACAGGCTCAATATTGTTTATTTTGTTTGTTTGTTTTTAAGACCTTGATAAATGGAGTCGGGAGGTACATATATGCTCTACAGGCTTGGTCTCCACGTCTTATCAGGCCCTCTCAGGCTATCAATCTAACCACAAAAACGAAAATATACAATAATCTCCTCTGAGTTGCCCGCAATTTAGGAAAGAGTTCTTTATCTTTAACATCATAAGCTAGTATACTTTCAAGATTTAAGAATGTATTTCTAAAAACAAAGTTCCTTTAGCTGCCACCGATCTTCGGAAACATTTTCGAGCAGTTTTTATAGTGTATTAATCATTATTCTCAACCTAGGTTTTTTTTGTTGTTGTTGTGATCAATTCTCAATCAAACATTTTTATATTCAACAAACTTGTTTTACAGAAAAATATGATAAATTAATTGTATTAATATCAACGTTTAAAATAACATTATTTTGTTACTCTTTCATGCATAAATATAGTTACGAATCTGAAAATATTTAATTGAGAATTGATAGCGTTCTAAAAACCGGTATTCCGGTTGGAAAAAACTAATTATTAAACTATAAAAACAATTAAAAAATGCGACAGCAAAAAAAACTGTATTTTTATAAATGCTTTTCCAAATCTCGAAAATATATTACTTTCTGATTTTTCTAAGCATAAAGAATGCATTTCGGAATATTGAATAACGCGCAAAAGGTTATTGTATATTTTTGTACTTGGCTTATATTGTACTTGGTTATCGTAATTGGTTATATCATATTTTCGTAGATTAAGTTACATTTATCTTTTTTTACAACGTACTCACAATGATACAGTCACGTGTAAATTAGTAGCGACCTCATTAATTGACATTCTATATTAATTGACCTTGAAAGTGTTTAAGACACTGAAACAGATATTTACGGAGAACACGAGTGATCTGGAAGAATTTTAGGCACAATATCCCAATTCAAATTGAATTTTTATAATTTTTTTGTTTAAACTTTTTAGTTTAATTTGAATTTTTAGAAAAATATTCAGTGAATTTAATTAAACGAAAAAAAAGCAAATAGACGAGATAAATAGAGGAAATTTCTCAAAATATATTTCAGTAGCTTAAGAACCTACATCAGTCACGCGAAAAAACGCTTTTTACTTTTTCGATTTTGGTTCCAGTTTCTTTTTATAAGGGTAATTTCACTTTCAGAACCGGTTCCAAAATTAAAAATGTCCGCTTATAAAAAGAACCGTAACAAAAATCGAAAAAGTAAAAACTAACAACGTTAGAGATCGACCTCAGCTATCCTATGCAAAAAATCATTTAAAAATATTAAAATGCGAGCGAGAAATCGCGCGATAATCCCATAGACTTAACATTAGCTGGAGCGTTTCTTCGCGTGACTAGCGTAGGCTCTTAAGTAGACATGAAAATCTTGGAAAATCTTTGGAAAGTTATGAAGAATCCCGCTATTATTATTGGTGGATAAGATACGGTGTACTTATGTAATTTTAATTGAGGTGGTTAAATTCGCAGTGATGTAATTTACATAAACGGTCTACAAGTACCTTTAAAAATATTCTTAAGCGGTAGAACATAATTTGTTATTCCAGCTATATGAAATCTTGTGACTTTTTACTGACAAACATCTACTGTTTTCGACTTTTCAGTCTTCGTCAGAAATTTATTATTCTCTTTGTCTGTCAAAATCTAGTTGATGTTTATGTTTAATATTTTATGAGTTGGTGGAATTTTGTAACGTTGGTAGTAACTACTCGCAATGTGTCTTTCGCTGTTATCTTCTATCCATCACATCTGAATATTGCATGGCTCCAATGTTTATATCACCAATTAGTAGAAAATTGTACTCTAAAATGATTTTTGGCCGTGTTAAATACATCAAAATAAATATTATGAGCTTATATTCAATTATTCTTGTGTTAAAACAAAATCGTGTTTTTTATTCTTATTTCAAAATCTATAAAAATTAATCGAAATATTAATTTAGTGATATCTTAATGTAATTTTAAATGTTACCATTATCAACAGTGGTAAATTTGTCTCTTTGCCGGTTCCAAAACAGCTTTAAATTTATTAGCTCTTCTAATAGAGAGGGAACGTGTTCCAAACGCTTTATTTCACTATCTGTGCTGCAATAAGACATATTCTCCACCAACGTACATCTAACTGATTCAAAATGAACAGTTGGTCGACTTACTTACAAAACGAAAGCTACTGCATGATTCTATATACAACAAATCAGCGGAAGAGGCGGTGACCTGTATTCGAGAAGACCTCATTGGTGAATGCAAGATATTCCGTTGTATTTCCATTATACTTTGGTTCATTTTTACTGAAATAAGTAAAACCCCAAACTCTATATTTTATAATTGTTTAAAAACAACACAAAATGTCACAAAAACATATATGCATCATTTATTAAAAACTTTTACTTTAGGTGTTTTAAAAATACAAAACTGCATTTCACATTAAAAACCTAGCGCTTTCGAGCCGTCCTGGCTCATCATCAGGGTTAAAACATCACCACGCAGATACACACAAAAAACACACAACTAGTCTGAAACACTGTAAAAACATCAATGTCTGCTGAAGACAAGGTCAAACCATTATAAACAGGGTGGGAAGCATAGGGAGGGATGTGCCAATCTTATTCATTCTTGAACTATCTGTAAAAGCTTATACCATACTTTAGGGATATTGTACGAAACTGAATCATTGCATGTTTTATTTTTCCTGGTTAAAATTTCTATTGATTCACTTATTATTGCTTCATAAAAAGAGGATGTGGGTTTAATAATTTTAGCGTTATCAAAATCTATTATAATCGACTGCTGTTGTTTTAATCTGGAAAGGGCCGTTTTACTTCTATTATACTTGATATCTGCAATATGTTCTTTTAACCGAATTTTAAATTTCCTTAAAGTCATACCAATGTAGTCTTTAACTTTATAAGATTTTATCCTATTTTCAACTATTTCCATAATAACTGGGATTCTATAAATTCCTGCTAAATCTTCAATCGGTATGGGATCAATCTTCTTATGTAGTAACGCATTCAATTTAACTGGAGGGGATGCTACCAAATTTATTTCATATTTCTTTAAATTATATTTTAATTTTTCAAAAAGTTTCGGAATATATTGGAACTTGTAAAATTTAGTTGGTTTTTCTGTTAATTCTTTTTGTTTTTTACCCTGATATTGATATTGACAAATTAACTTATTAATTAACCTCTCTGAAAAACCATTTTCATTTGCTATAATTTTAACTCTGTCAAGCTCCTCATTGATATAACTATCAGTACACACTGAAAATGCTCTATGGATGTAAAACCTATATGCAAAATATGAGGTCAAATAATACTATTTCCAGAGATGCTTCATCACCTTTAAGTTATAAACTGGCTGCATATAGGTTTTACATCCATAGAGCATTTTCAGTGTGTACTGATAGTTATATCAATGAGGAGCTTGACAGAGTTAAAATTATAGCAAATGAAAATGGTTTTTCAGAGAGGTTAATTAATAAGTTAATTTGTCAATATCAATATCAGGGTAAAAAACAAAAAGAATTAACAGAAAAACCAACTAAATTTTTACAAGTTCCAATATATTCCGAAACTTTTTGAAAAATTAAAATATAATTTAAAGAAATATGAAATAAATTTGGTAGCATCCCCTCCAGTTAAATTGAATGCGTTACTACATAAGAAGATTGATCCCATACCGATTGAAGATTTAGCAGGAATTTATAGAATCCCAGTTATTATGGAAATAGTTGAAAATAGGATAAAATCTTATAAAGTTAAAGACTACATTGGTATGACTTTAAGGAAATTTAAAATTCGGTTAAAAGAACATATTGCAGATATCAAGTATAATAGAAGTAAAACGGCCCTTTCCAGATTAAAACAACAGCAGTCGATTATAATAGATTTTGATAACGCTAAAATTATTAAACCCACATCCTCTTTTTATGAAGCAATAATAAGTGAATCAATAGAAATTTTAACCAGGAAAAATAAAACATGCAATGATTCAGTTTCGTACAATATCCCTAAAGTATGGTATAAGCTTTTACAGATAGTTCAAGAATGAATAAGATTGGCACATCCCTCCCTATGCTTCCCACCCTGTTTATAATGGTTTGACCTTGTCTTCAGCAGACATTGATGTTTTTACAGTGTTTCAGACTAGTTGTGTGTTTTTTGTGTGTATCTGCGTGGTGATGTTTTAACCCTGATGATGAGCCAGGACGGCTCGAAAGCGCTAGGTTTTTAATGTGAAATGCAGTTTTGTATTTTTAAAACACCTAAAGTAAAAGTTTTTAATAAATGATGCATATATGTTTTTGTGACATTTTGTGTTGTTTTTAAACAATTATTTATAGACAGAGGTGAATTTGATTCAATTGAGTGTTGTGTTTTTCATGACTCAAGTTTATTTTGCCTCTATATTTTAACTGACACAATAGTGACTCGTCAATTTAGGGGTACACCACTAGAAAAGTTTGGAAACCCCTGGGGTAACCAATTTTAATGAAAAACTCTCAGGGAGTATAGTAGTAAAACATAAAATAAAATCACGGACATTGCGAAGATAGACTATGAAATGGTCTAAAATTACAAGAATATCATTTATGCAGGGTTGTGACCAAGTAAACCAGCTACAAATGCTAAACCCCTGGCAAGGCGACAAATTACATAATCAATTATTAAATTCCATATTTATTAGAATTCATTTATGAAAAAAGTGTGTCTATGAAGAATTTAAGATACTTAGCTTAATCACATTTTTCTTAAAGTGTACAAAATGTTGTAAGTTTTAAAACTAGATAATCATCACATAAAATATCACTTCAATCACAATTCATTCATAGTGATAATTCATTCATAGCAGTAATCTAGAGATCAAAATATTCTAAACTTTGAATTTGTTAAACTACAGGGAAATATTTATTATACCTTTATATAATTTATCATTCTACAAATAAAAATGTTTTACTACGATTGATTTTAGTACATTTAAAGTAAATTAATATCTCCAAATTATTAAACTGTAACCAAAATAATAATATAATCAAGTATATATAATAAAACATGCTCATAAAGAACAATATTTAGGAAAACAATTTTGAGAAAGTATGATCTTCTTTAAAACTCCATTCAAATGTAATTTTGATAGTCACATTTAAAACTTCGCAACCTTCACCAGAAAAACAGATCATTCCTTTTGTTTATATCTTTATTAATTCCAAAACTTAAGAAGAAATTGTAACTTGAAAACTGGAATTATTTAAACGAAATTGTGGAAAGCATTTCAGTAACGTGTTAAATTACAATATCTTCATCGTTTACGAATACTCTAAGGTTTCCTAACCAAATTTATTATGCATGAGTTAAACGCAGAAGAAAATAATGAAGCATAATGTATTCGTTGATTGTTCTGCATCACCTTATTTTGCGTGAGTACTCACTATCAATCTTGATTTTTCAGCTACCTTGAACTGACTTTTGTGTTCTTTTAACATTTCTATGCTAATTATATATGCAAATTAAGAGAAATCTTAAGCATTTTCATTTATATGCTCTTGAAATTAGTATAACAAAAGCACGTAAATTCTAATGCGAATATTACAGAAAATGGAAGATTGTACGTAATGTATATATTTTTAGCATTTTCATAATTTTTTTTGTAGGGAGATGCGCTAGTTTCGTTTCGTTTTATTTATTTTTCATTATGTGTAATTATTTACTAATCTGCTATACCTTTATATGAAACCGTGGTTACCTTTGTAGGTCTCCACATCCCTTCAGTTCTGGTAAAGCTAGTGCAGGATTAAGACCAAGGACCTGGCTCCCTGTTGGGTGTTCAGCTCCGAAGCTGTTGGGGGACTCCGGCCCGTGCCCAAGTGTTTTCGTGTTGGTCTCCCCTGATAATGGGATCCATCGCGTATCGCAACGACCTATGTTGTCAATACATGGGTTCAATCGGGGTGATGCGCAGGTAGCGGTGCCCCGACCGCTCGCAGCGCATGCGGGAATCCTCTCCTGGTCGTGCGTGTGATATATCTCTCAGAACATGGGCGCGACTGTCGACGTGCTGACGGGCGCCCTTCAGGAGCCTGGCGGCGCAGCTCAGCTTATACCTTTATCTGAATCAGAAAGAGTATCAAGAAAATAGACAGATATATAGATTAATCGATCGGTATATATTTATAGAATAGTAGGTAGAGGAGGCGAGGAAGAGAGTAAATGAGAGAGAAGTAAAAATAATTAAGAAAAACGAGAGAGCAGTTAGTTTTCTTTTGAAATTTTACAATTTTCATTTTAAAATTATACAGACATTTTATATAACTTCAGACTATATTATTGAGTTGTTTTTTTTTTTTAGTAACATTTTGCTTCTTAAATAATCCAACCATGCTCTAAACTGTTAAGATTTTTTAAAACATTTCTGCAATTTGGAAAAGGAAAATGAAATTAAAAATAACAAAGGGTAGTCCTTTGCAATTTTCAGATCCGTTTTATTTTACTTTGTGTGTATCTAGGTTTTTCATGAAGATAACTAGTAACATTTTGCCTCAAAGTGTATATTACGTGTTCAAAAATAATTATATATATTTTTTTTTAAATAATTATTTGTCAGATTTAATAAAGTGTTGGTACATTTCACAGAAGGAATAGCAATGTAATGTGAGACATTTTTTTATTTATTAGTTTTGTGTAATTTAACATTCTGAAACCAAGTAGAAGTATCCTTACACTAGTGTTTTTTCGGAAAAAAATATTTTTTGCCTTTGCTCTATTTCAAAGTTTTAATGTTAATTCTTTTTTTTTTTTTTTTTTGCGAAAGTCATTGTGGATCCAACATGTTATTTTAAAATTTCAACATATTAAATGCTAAAAATATATGAAAGAATGATAGATTAAAAAAATAAATGATTTTGGGTTTCAATATAAGAATTATTTATTTTTTCATTTAAAAAAAAGTTATACAGTGGTTATTTTTCCCAAAACGCGTAATAACATTAAAACTTTATGGAGAAGCATTTATAATAAATATCACAACCGTAACAGAATTAAATGATCAAAACGAATGTTAAAAGTATAAAATAGAAGTTAACAAAAGTTAACATAAAACAAAAGTTACAAACAAAATTTAGGGGATAGCTTTATTGGCATATTTTAGCCTTGTTGTATGCGTACATTCGTTTTCAGAATATTTTAATTAAAAACAAACGATAATATCAGTAGAAGTCGTATTTTACATCATCCTCCATTGCAATTCCTAAATATACTACAGTACTTCAACCTTACCCATTTACTTTTGATGGTTAAACGGACAGAAAAGTTTGGTGCTCGAAGCGTTCCTTCATAGCATTCATTCCATGTATCAGGCAAATCTCAATTTGATCATAGTTGGCGTAACTATTTTGCTTAAGGCTATTGTAATCGCACAAATGCGGTATTCATTTATAAAAAGGTGTGAGAAGAGTTGCTTGAAGGTAGCAAGGTTTCATTGAACAGAGTTGCAACCAACGAACTAAACTCTGACGAAATATCGAAGATTGAACAAGAGTAGAGATATTGGCAATTTAAGAGAGTGTTATGTTCTAATCTGGTCTTGAATATGTCTGTGTTTAGAAATTGCTGTCGTGATAACTGGGAAGAAAATGTAATTCAACGTTTTTGAATTACCTTTTTTCACGAGGTTTTTCACGAGGCAACTGCTTGTGGAACATGAGAAGTGGGCAAACAAGAAAAAATCTCTACAGAATTTGATAGATACCGTCTCGATCTTTCGTTATTGCACATTTGTGTATAATAAAATCAGCACGAAAATACGTTTCGGGAACATTTTAACAAATACATTCAATTCATTTGTAGAATGATAACTTTAAAAAACAGGCCTTAACTCAACGACCCGAAAAGTTATGTTTGCATGAGACCACAATAGCACATGAAACAACATTTTTGTCTGGTGAAAGGGAAAAAGTTTCTAAGTTGAACAAAGCATGGATACTCTCTGTTTTCTGTGCAGTATCATCAAGCGCATTGCGCGCCCTCTAAGCTGAATCTCGGGTGAGCAACATAAATGCTAAAGCCCCATTAATGGGGAATAAGCCCCATTATTGTCTAGATCTGCGGATAGCAAACATTACACTGTTAAAAACTTGCAGCAAACTGTCCAATCTGTCGACGGTTTTTATATAAAACGGTTACATGGCCTCAATTTAACTTTATTCTAACCATAATATACCCAATAATATGGTCAGAATAGCGTTAAATTAGTGTTATGTAACCATTTTCTATAAAAACGTTAAAATGACTGGACAGTTTGCTTGAAACGTTTAACAATACACCTTTAACTTTTAATTATTTTCGCTAACCATTTAATAAATAAGCATTTTTGTATAAAATTTCTGAAAGGAAAGATGTGACTTTGTCACAAATTATGTACACTAGAACATTAATAAATAATACTAATGCAAAAATCTAGTTATTCAAAGATTTTACTCAGTAAAAAAATACATATATTAATTAATTTATAAGACAAAATAAAGTTTAAAAGTCTATGCGATTTAGAGAATTCTTGCACAAAAACCTATTTAGAGTCTGAGTTGGTATTGAATATCTTTAACTCTTTCCAACATATTTAAAAAGTGTTTATGAATTCAGTTTTTCTGTCTGTCCGTCTGCCGTCTGCCGTCTGTCTGTTTGTCCATGCTCTAACTCACTGAAATATAGTTCGATTTCCTACCAACTTATATATGTTAATGGGGTTTACTATATCATTTCCAGTATTGAAATTGAGGTATGTAGCATTTATACTTCATTTACAGGCACACACAAAAAAATGCGTTACATTATTGTCTATAGGGAAAAGTCGTATGGTGTTGCACTGTTTCAAACAAATGAATCGTAACGTGCGTAAATACAAAATATAAATTTTTTTATTGGTTTAAATATTCTTAAAATTTTTGTAACGTTCGAAAACGTGACAGAAAAGAAAACTTCAGTATTCACCGAAATATCCAAAAAAAATTTCATATTAATTATGTGTACAAAATCAAACATTTTATTATTCAAAAATAAATAAACTTAGTTTCTCGGTTACGTATGTATGTTACGCACCATTATTTTACATAAATCTTTAAATCTATTTGTTTTTCGCTTTCGTAGAGGATTAGAGAAAACGATCTATCTATTTGGAAAATTATTTTATTCATGAAAATGTGTAAACAATAATATACATGCTATCTTATGGAGCAACATTGTACATTCGAAGATCGTTAACAGATAAGATAAATTAAAGAAAAGTCACGTTCAATGATAAATAGATCGAAATTTCCATAAAACGAGCGAGTATCGAAGTATCTTCTTGGCAAGTCACGACATCCTTATAACAAGACAGGAGTTTTCACTCATTTAAAGTAGTTACAATGATCGACGAAGTTTAGGTAATTTGGCATGTAGCTGTACCTTTATTGATAGGTTATGGGACATCGTGATAAATTAATTCATTTAACGTCTTTATGGTTTTCCTTAACTTTGAAGATCCGGTATTTTTACTTTTGTTTTTGGTGTGGGGGAGGGGGACAAGCGAAATATTTTGAAGTGAAGTATTGTTTTTTGGAATATCGAGCTCTTTCCGCCAAATTACCGTAAGCGATTTTATTTTATTTTACTTTTTTTGTAAACGACAAGATGATCCACCCTAAATAATAAACAAAATAATCCACCCTTAACTTTGAAGACCCGGTATTTCTTTTTTTTTTTTTTTTTTTTGGTGGGGTGAGGGATGAGTGAAATCTTTGGAAGTGAAGCAATGTTTCTTGGAAAATCGAGCCCTTTTCGCCAAATTACCGTAAGATAATACGGTAATACCACCCTAGATAATAAACAAAATAATCCACCCTAGAAATAGACCTTAACTTTGAAAACTCGATATTTTTTTTTGCTTGGGTGTGGGGGGGGGGGATGAGCGAAATCTTTTGAAGTGCAGTATTGTTTCTTGGAATATCGAGCTCTTTCCACCAAATTACTGTAAGCGATTTTTTTTTTTTTTGTAAACGATAAAATGTTTATATTGCAGGATAAAATCTTATAATTCTGTTTAAAATCTTACTTATAGGCTTCTAAAATACACATTTGTATGACTTGCTAGCCACATAAAATAACTACATTGAAATTTGCACTGTATTTCATTTACAATAACACTATATTCAAACAATTATATTTTCTCGAAAACGGTCACTTACGATAAATTCGCACACGGGAAGGTCTTGATATAATATTTAAGTATACAATGCGCTGTGAAAGACATAAGTTATGAGTCATTTTCCTTTTCTAAATTTATACTTTTTCACATATTACTAAAAGTGAAATTAATTTAAATTTTATTTAACTTTTTATTTGTAAGGGGCATATTATTAATACTACAAAAATTGGGTTTTCGTTTAGAATAGATTATCTTAAAATTCATAGTTTTTTTTAACCTCTTATGAGTGAGTATTTTTCTGTAAATGAACTTATCAAATTTAATATAATTTTCTAATATAGAAAGTTTAAGATTTCGAAGTACATAAAAATAACAAGTTGGAAATTGTACGCTAAACGTGAGAAATGAGGTGCGTTTGTACTATAACTAGCTTCATAAAATAAATGATCGTTATTATTTTAGTGAAATGAATTATATCGTCTGTTATTATGATATGATTAATTTCCGTAATGAAAAAAGCACATTTTAAGTTGGTAACATTTTATCTTTTGTTGACATTTACTGAAAATATGAATGGGAAACATCAGCCTAGTTTTGAAAATTTCAGAACTTGAAATCATATTTAGACTCTTTTTACATTTAATATTTACTTTTCCGGAGATATCTATTCACAAAACTGTCGGTAGATTATATGACTGCTAAAATTAAACAATTTTAGTATGCAAATTCGGTTTTTAAATTCAGTAATAAGGAAATAATATGACCCCCAATAATATGACCCATATATGATGTAATCACCACGGCAACCTACAACAATTATCTATCATCGGATATCATTGAATTAATTACGTATTATAGGAATTTAATAGAATGAAGAACACTATTACTAATAGCTTTTTAAGTTTTGATTCGACTTTCATAAAATTGGAAATGACTCGACAAAATTCTGAAACGATTATATACTATATTAAATTTCAAAGCATTCGTTTGGGTAGTTTTTGCGGTGTCATAATGCGGACAGATGGACAGGCGGACGAACCAGACAACGACTATAGATGCTACGTATTTATATAGTTACGAACGCTTCTAAAAATGATGAAATCGTTCAAATATACAGTCTCATTGAAATATATTCGTCTCATCTAATCTTGGAAATTATTTAATTAAATAATGCGAATATTACTATACAAATATAACAGAAGTCAAATGTAAGTACCATGGGAATCCTGTTTACGAATAAACACATTCATACGGTATATCAATAATCACTGTGAGATATATACTTTAGAATTTTCTTACTGCGACGCAAGACATGTACAATCTTTAAAAGGCGAATCTGCAATACTCATGACGATGAAAAAATATATTCTTTGAAAGCATATATTATACTTTATATAGCTGTGGTAAATATTAAACAACATCGGCAATATTGACAAGAGATAATTTCTGAACATTTGTGGGTTCATTTTTTGCCAATATTACACTAATAATGGTAAGAAATATTTCTTCCTCTTCTGCCATTTTTTACAATATAAATCAAATAATAAAACAAATAGTACCAATGTAAAGACAATTAATTAGTAATTTTGTTGTTTCTTTGAAGTTATTTTTAACAGAAGAAAATGGAGTAAAACAGGGACTTTTTTTCCCAATAAATAATGGGTTTTGCAAAACAAAATAAGCTCCCACAACTCTCATGAGGATGAAATTTTTTTTTAACTTTAGAGCCAGTTTTTGTATTGTTTAAGTTTTATTGAAATAGTGTGTCGCTTATTGCCGTATGTGTGGTAATGAGACACTGGTCTTCTAATATCTATATCATAAAGCAAAGACATATCTGTGAGTAAATGAATATTGTTTACTTATAAATGTGTACATATACATACCGGGTGGTTATAAGTATCTCTATTTGGAGCTGTCTGTAGCTTGAAGGAATAACAGGAATGAAACCAAAATCGGTACACTTACTATTCGAGAAGGGGGAAGTAATAGGGAGCAATATAAAAATTGCAATAATCACCGAAAGATGGCGCTTTTACGTGTGAAATGTAATGTGTAATATTGTGCACCGTGCAGGTGTCACAAACCTCAATGTCTTTACCGCATATCACAACATGTACGAAACATCACTCCTGATACGTTACATTCCACAGTTTAGCACGTCGTGCACCGCCTGGATTGTTTCCTCCAGCACAAGGATCATGTGGAAACTGAACATGATCGGCACCGCTATGCAAAAGCGTAACTACGTTCAATGTGACATTTCCCAATAAATTAGGTGTGTCATCCGGTTTGACGCCTTAATTTTCTGTTCTTGTATTACATATTACATTTCACACTCAGTAGTGCCATCTGTCGGTGATTATTGCAATTATTTTTTTATTGTCCCATTCTTCTACCCCTTTCTCGAATAGTAAGTGTACCGATTTTGCTTTCATTTGGATCTTTCCTTTGAGCTAAAGACAGCTCCAAATAGAGATACTTATATTATAACCACACTGTATATATACACATTTATTTTACATCTATTTGCTCATTTTATTGACAGCACCTGCACTTTTATCCTTTTTTATTCTCCCTCTTAGCTCACTTTGCTTAGATATTTCCTGGCACATGGCTGTATAGTTTGCATTCTGTTGCATATTTGCCATTTTTTTACGTGGTTAGTTGTGTTTGTTCTTTTGTAATTTTCTTTGTCTATTTTTGTTGAATTCTTGATTATTAGGTGCGTTCGTAATTATATAAATACGTAGCACCTTTAGTCGTTGTCTGGCCCGTCCGCCTGTCCACATATAACAGCGTAAAAACTACCCAACCGAATGTTTTGAAAATTTATATATATAATCGTTGCAGAATTTTGTCGAGTCAATTAAAATTTTATGAAAATTGAATCAAAACTTAATAATATATTAATAAAAGTTTTCTATTCAGTTAGTCATTCTATTAAATTCTATCATACGTAATTACTTCAAGGCTATTCCATGATAGGTAATGGTTCTAGATTGCCATGGTGATTACGCCATATTTAAAATGGAGTCATTATTTCCGTATTACTGAATTTAAAAACCGAATTTGTATACTAAAATTGTTTAATTATAGAAATTATATAATCTACCGACAGTTTTTGGATAGTTGTTTCCGGGGAAATAGATATTAAATGGAAAAAGAGTCTAAGTATGGATATCAAGTTCTGAAATTTTCAATACCATTCTTAAGTTTCCCATTGGAGTTTTCAGTAAATGTCAACAAAAGATAAAATGTTGCTAACTTAAAATGTACTTATTTTATTACGGAAATTAATCATATCATAATAACAGACGATATAATTCATTTCACTGAAACAATAACAGTACGAACGCACCTCATTTGTCACGTTTGACGTAGTATTTCCAACTTGTTTGAATCATAATCGTTTTTTATTTCGATTTGTTATCAGGAAGTTAATATTGTTCATTTTATGCCTTATGACGGCAATATTCGACCAAATAACATATCTGTCCTCTGAACTGTCCTCATAAAGCTACGCTGTAGAATCCACAATACACATATATAATATATATATAAACTATTTTTACTCTCATTTAGTTAATACTTTTTCATTTATTTTTCCATTTACTTTTACACACGGCATTTCATTTACTTTAATTATATATATATATATATATATATATAATGATAACTTTTTATTGAATGGGTAATAACAAGTTAAAGGTATAAAGCATATTTTAGCATATTTCTTATTTTGTTTAAGAAGCAGGGGAGCATAAATTACTTACCCAAAAATATTGATTTATTAAGCGTAGCTATACAGCTAAACAAAGGTATTCACATGATTATGAGTTAGTGAAAACATAAAGTTAACCGTCCTTTACGAATGTCCAATGTATCTATCCTCCGTTAATTCGCAAATGACCTACCGCGAAATCAATTCTTGCAAATTGTTTAGAGCATGTGCATGTTGAACTAAACGCAGTGCTGATTTGTGATTTCAATTCAGGATTGGAATTCGGAAGCGTTTAACTGTGAATCTGATCTGTAATAGTACTTAAGCTCCAACTAACTCAGTTTCGAATAACCCATAAGCTGAAATATGGGGATGAAAGCAGTGATGATCTTGGTGGACATAAAATAACCGTCCATAATGAAATCAAACTGGGACTTCAACACTGAGATAAGAAATATATATGCAGATACAATTGAACTGGTAACTTACAATGAGTATTTAGTAAAATAGTCACTTCTGAAATTATGTCCAACTAAATTGCGTCCACTATGAATTTTAAGGTTTGTTTTTTCCCTATCTTACTACCACACCTTCTCTAAATGCAATTTTTGCATAAAATTGGACCCCAATATAAAAGTAAAATCAACATTTTCTTTCTACGTTGGCATTAAACGGAAAAACTGTATGAGTGATAAAAAATATTTTAAAGGCATTTGCAATTAAGTCTGTTCTTAAATGATATCGTGCAAATACAAAATATATAAAATACCACCCAATTAGTTGACAACTCTAAGTGCAGGGCATTTTGTTCAAGAGTGTTAAAAAAATTGCCAAAATATTCGTATACATTCCAGCTCTAGGGAAAATCATAATATCCTATTAACTGAATTCTCCTGTATTTTGAATATATTATGTCTCTTCGCACGTCACGTTAAGATGTAGCGTGACTGGTCTGAAAAAAAGTATTCTATAAAACATCACTTCATGGAAATGTTACCAGCTATTTATTAGTCAACGTGATCCGTATCCATCAGCTTCAAAGTGCAACTAAGGTTCTGCCCAAGTGTATATAGAGGTTAGCGTGACTACTATACATCTATGCATATTTTATGACTCAACCTTTTAGGAAGCGGTCCCTCTGTCGTCTCCTGTTGAGTTTTTATGCGGGTGGAAATGCATTCGTTAATTTCCATTAAGCTAGACTTTGTATAATAAGGAACGTTTTAATAATGAGGTAGGACAAGGATAGTCTTGATATTTATTAGACAGGAATTTGTTGGCATAGCTGAAACAAATTGATTGTTCTCTTTTTTAGTGTCATACTTTATGAGCACTAATAAGATAATCAATATTGTTTACTTATTTATGTGTTTAATACAAAAATAATTGACAGATCAGACTTTCATCTAACAACATTTTGGGATATTTGCATGTGATAAAAAATAAAGTAATCATAATTATAGATTTTCTTTAATTATCTTCATATTAAAATAATGTTTATGTAACATATTTTAATGAAGAAATAGTTACAGTTTATCTGACCACTTTAAGCAAAATATTTTTTTTCTTTTGAGTTTAAAGGAAAATTGGGAGGTGTATATTATTTAGGTTCTATGGAACGTTTGGTCAGAATTGAAAGTTTAATATATCTAAACGTCAAAAATTATATCAGCAATCACTATAACGTGGGCCTATTTGTTCTTTTGCTTGATTTACAGTTAAAAATATAAAATCAAACTAACTTGTGTGTGTGTTCTGACGGAGCCAGTGGACCCCCAACATTGGATTTGTTTAGATAGATTTTCGTATAAATTCACTCAACACTGATTTTAGGTAAGTATAAGGATATTGTCATGGCTCGGTATTTCCTTTAAAAATAAATTAATCGAAACAGACCATTGTGTGCGTAGTAAGCCCGAAGACTGTGGGGCCCCTACTTCTATGTTCGTTTGGATACATTTTCATTTAAAAATATAAAATCATACATATTCGGGGATATATGTTGCCGTAGGCAGTTGAACACAACATTAGGTTCGTTTGGAGTGATTTTTGTTTAAAAATACAAAAACATTCAACACTGATTTAAGGTGCATTTACGGTTATTATCGATGGTCCGGGCAACGCTGGGTGGGTCAGCTAGTTGTCTATATAGCATTAGTAGACCAAGAGTTCCACTTATCAATTAAAATATAAGTATATTAGAAGTTAATTTTATTAATTATTAACTAAATTTAAATAATTCTATAATTTTGCATGCTTTCAATTTCATTTAGGAAAGTTAACGCAAATGTTTTGTTAACTGACGTAGCTTTAATATAAAATTTAATATGATTATTATTCTTAATGCAGTGTAATTTCGTAAATCAAAATAAAAAACTGAATTATGCTTCTGAATACATGGAATCGTAAACGTAAATTAAGTTCTTGAGGTGTTTTTAAATCAATTATTTTCGATTAAAAGTAACTAAATATTTTAATAGCTAGATTCATTCCATACGTTAATATCGATTCAAATAAAATCAATAATTTCATATGAATAGAAAAAAAAAACTTTAACTGTTCCAGAAAAAGGCCGGACAATGATAAAAAAAGAAATGGTGCAAGTACGAATTGCGATTAATAATAAAAGAGCTTCTGCTCAGAATACATTTTTGAGATTAATTGCTACTGTCAGTCAAGAAACGTGCTTCATGATAGAATTTGCATTTATCTCCAATTGAATTTTGTTACTAAGAAACAATTTTTAATTTAATCATATTTGAAAATAAAATAGTAAAGATGTCAAAGTAAATTTTAGTAGGACAATCAGTGAAAAATATGGATTATTATAAAATTATAAATACGAAATCTTTTAAATATGTTTATTTTACATTTTAGTTAACTAAAAAGATGTTAAACTGAATGTTGCGTGTTCAACTAAATTGTTGTTAATTTTTGGATACTTTCCTATTTATGCGCAAGCAAAAAATAATATTTTGTTGTAATAATTTGTTCCAGTGTCAAAAAGAGTTCTTCTCATATATGTGTATAAGCATATATATTGGTTTCATTAAGAAATAACTTTTAATGAAAAAACATAACAAAATTTAATTTCAAGTTTAAATCCCAAAATATCTTATTTACGGTCAGCACATTACTTGTCTTGTAAGTAAAATTGAATATGGCAACATAAATAGGATTTTTATAGGTGTTTATTCTTATTTAATAATGTTAGAACGTGAATAAAAAATATGTCCTTTTTAATATATTTTTGTGGTGAGTCAAAAACATTTATAGAATCAAATTTTTATATTTTAAAATTTTGGGCAGAAAATATAAGTACCGATGTTTTATTTAATTACCCGCATACCTTGCTTCTTAAAACATTTATATTGAAGTTTGTGTCAGTTTTGTTAGTGAAACAAATATAACTTTTAGAAAATGCAATGACGAATGTTTAGGCATTACTTTAAAATAGTTTTGCGGAGGATACTACCTTCTAAACCACACAGTTTTAAAAGTAGTTAAACTTATTTGCTAATTAAGTATCTATAAGAGCTATGTATTATCCATATTTTAAACAAATTCGCATAAATACCAGTGTAACCTGTGGACCAGTGTAAGCCTTTCGCACAGCAATCTTTAAAACAATTTGCTGATGCGATTTTTCATTAATTTTTAATTAACTATAATTTTTAATTAAACAACTTGTTTTAAAGAAATGTGAGCATAATCAAAAGTCTCTTCAAAAACATTTCGTATAATATTTCATTCATAATTGTGCGTCTTATACGAGCGTAGAAAATGGTATGCTGATACCATAAAAAATACATACCAGTAGACGCGACTTTGAGATCTTTTGCTGATACGTATTTTTATTAATTATTAACTATAAGATGTTTTTAAGGAAATGTGAGTGTACTATGTCAAAAGATACTTCAAACCCTTTCGTAATATAACGTCATTCATCGTTGTGTATTTTGTATGCGTATATAAAATAGGGTATTGATATCCGAAATAATACATTTGATGATAATATTCGTTTTATATTAATATACATATAATCCTTCAATTACGTTACAAATAACACATACGACATATTTAACCCATGAAATACGTTACAAACATCCTATTTTGTATAATTGTTACGTTATACAATCGAATATCCTTATATATATATATATAAAGTAATGGTTTGAAAATGGACCAATGAAAATCTGCGTAGATACCGCGAAACGTATCTGATTGGTCAGAGCTTTCTGACTTTTCTTAGTGGGACTGAACATGAAAGTAGAGAATTTAGATAGGATGGGCGCTATTAGTGGGGTTACCAAGGGGAAAGGACTCGGGTCTGTCGCCAAGTTGTTTGGCGCCAACATAGCGATATATCGCAAAATTTGGCGGTCAAAATTAGCTGCCAAAACTGGCGCTATTTCCAGTATTTCGCCAAATTTCCATAGATTCCCATTGAAATCCAATAGCGTTTACTCGCTTGCAAAAACTCAACAAATTGAGATATTGCAATGCAACAAAAATTAATATTGGCTTATGAATAGAGCTTAATTGAACTACATTATTTTTAAGCACAAACAGTAACTATTTACAATATTCGTTACACTATATATACAATTGGTACTTGTTAGTTATCCTGTCGACCAAATTACTGTCGCCAAATTTATATAAATTAAACGAGCAAGGGATTTTTCCGATTATTCATATATATTAAACGAGCAAGGGATTTTCCCGATTATTCATATATATTAAACGAGCAAGGGATTTTCCCGATTATTCATATATATTAAACGAGCAAGGGATTTTCCCGATTATTCATATATATTAAACGAGCAAGGGATTTTCCCGATTATTCATATATTTTAAACGAGCAAGGGATTTTCCCGATTAAGAATGATATCATAAACGACTGGGAAGATTTTCACGAGACTTGCCCCCTATACTAAATCGAGCACGAGAAAAAGATCTAGCTAGGTTCCGAATACAAGAAAATTCATTTTTACAGGGTAAAACAAACTCAGCGAAACAAAAGTGCAGGTAAAACAAACTATTGTACAAATCCGGTACTATTCAAGATATTGAAATCTAATCATAGAGAAAAATATTTGAAACCTATTTTGGAAATAAATTTGTTTTATTTAAATTTTTTTATCTCTTTCTTTCCCAAATAATTGAGGTGATAGGCTGGGTTTGTTTGGTGATGGATGAAGCTGATTTTATAATAAATTTAGGTTTCATTTAATTTACAACAACAATTACTAAGTGGAATCTAAAAATTGAATGCATAGAAAATAAGGGATCGCGAGGCGATCCAGAATGGAAACGCGAAACGATTACGTGGTGATACGCGAAACGATTACGATTGGTTGTTGAGCGTAGCGAGCAGGGGTGCTGAGCCCCCCTGGTATCTTAAATATAATTATTTTATTTTACATCGCAGTTGCTTGGTTGCCAACCTTCCTATTTTATAGATGCAAATAAACATATTAGGAACCAGAAATTTTAAACAAATTATTCCTAAATGTAAATAAGGTTCAGTTTATTATGTAAATCTGTATGTCCAAAATATGTTTATTTCACTGATATGTTTATTTGGAAGTTTGGTATCTGTGCTACTGTAAATATTTATACCATACATTTTTGAATCACCTAATTGTATATTTAAATACATAAAAAGAAATTTATGGTACAAAGTGATGTAACCGAATCTTTATTATTTCACTTTATGTATAATCTTTAAATATATATTAAACATAATAAGTGACTTTTAATACATGAATACAAAGTTCAATCTAAAACTACATTTGGATTATGGCATACATAAAACATAACATAAAAACATCTCTATATAACATTATACTAGATGCAATGATAAATGTTTAAGCTTTATAATGACACTTTGCTATCTTATACACCACACAGTTAAGAGATTTAAAAAAATGCAAAAAAATACATATCAATAAGAATGTTACATTTATCCCTCCAGATCTAAGACGTAAATGATGCAGTATATATTTTTCTATTAATTGAAATGTAGTTCTTCTATCAAGTTTCATAAATAACTCTGTCTATGTAAGTATTGAAAATTTTGCGTTAAAAAGCAGAATTATTATCTTTTCTACCACTGTTGTAAATATTTATGTAATCTATTTCTGCTTTATTTAATCACACAAATAAACTAATAGAAAAAGCTGAAATTACAAAGATATAGAAGATTAACTAGCGAGTAGTGCCTGAAGCTTATCATAAAATCTTTCATTTCAGGAAAATCTCGGCGTATCTTCCTTTCTTTATAAAGAATATTAAAAAAAATTCTAACCATAAAACAGATATTTAATGCTTCGTTGGAAGACTACTTCCGTTGGACGTTGGACGTTGGACGTTGGACGTTGAATCTAATTTGGACGTTGAATACTTCATTGGAAGTATCATTTAAAAGCATACTGTTCACATTGCACTAAAAGACTAGTTTAATTCAAAAATTAAATTCAATATATGACATTTGTTTAATTTAATTCATAATTAACTTAATACAAAATATCGTAGTTCCTAACACAGATTTGCTTATTGCCATTTTTTTAGGATCGTTCGTAATTATATAAATACGGGGAATCTATAGTCGTCGTCTAATCCGTTCGTCCGTCTGTCCGCATATAACAGCGCATAAACTACCCAACCAAATGGTTTGAAATTTAAGATATATTATCTTTGCAGAATTTTGTTGAGTCATTTCAAATTTTATGAAAATCGATTCAAAATTTTAGAACATATTAATAAAAGTAATTGTAAATTTGATTTTTTTAAATATCGGTGCTTTTTCGTTATAGGAGCTTTCGAGTTTTAATCGTCAATCGACCGATATACTTATTTTATTACAGAAATGAATCTGCAGACGATATAATTCATTGCACAAAATTAAAAATAATCAAGATCTGAATATTTATATAACTAGCTATAGTACGCTATAGTACGTCGCGTTCGACGTACAACTTCCAACTTGTTTTTATTTGTGTAACTTCGAATCCTGAATCAATAACGCAAATTTAATAAAAACTTTATTGTCGTTATTAACGTTTAACAGAAAGTGTAAAATTTACCAATTTTTTCATTTTACAACATTATTGTAAATATTTATGTAATATATTTTTGCTTTAATTAATTACATCCAGAAACTAATAAATAAAGCTGTAATTATAAAGGAATAAATATCCAGCGGGTAGTGCTTTAAGTTTAACATAAAATCTTTCATTTATGGAAAATCTCTTCGTACTTCATTATTTTATAATGAATCTTGCAAATGTTTCTAATCGTAAAACAGATATTTAATGTTCCTTCGAAAGAATCATTTTAAAAGCATACTGTTACACGTGATGCTAAAAAACACTACTTTAATTTAAAAATTAAATTCAATATATGATATTTGTTTAATTTAACTCATAATTAACTCAATGTAAACTAGTCGGATATGCCATTCTCAAAACTTTCTTCGTTCTCATACATGTTAATACTTCAAATTCACAATATCCATTGTCAATGAAATCCATATTTTACATCATCCTGTTGTGTTTCAGCTGCTTGCGAATCATCGGGTTACCTGGGTGAGAAGCCCCCTTCGTTGCATGAGCAGCCGATGTGCAGCAACAGACTACGGAAAGTCTTTCTGACCTGTACTGACGGGAAAAGATAGCCTCCGTATTCCTTGGTTTTTAGCTAATTTTACTGGAAAAAACTGAGCTAAAATGCAGTTAACCCGATTAAAGAAGATTCATTCCCAGTTCTCGTGTATATTGCATTTGAATCAGAATTTTACCAAATTAATGAGCTATAGCCAAGTTGGCTTCAATTATGGCAACCTATTTTAGTCGCCAAATTTGGCAATAATTCGCCCAGTGTCGCTGAGCTTGGCGAGAATTTGACACTGGCGAATATGAATGCATAGAGTTAGGTATATAAGAGTGGAACGGTGGTTGAAACAATGAAAGGAAATTTTGGGAGAATGTACGTTCACTAAAACTCATAAATTAAACCTTTTTATGGAGAAATCCTGCTGACTTGTATTAAAATTTCAGCTACTCTAATATTTCAAACTGCTGTATCTCAGCCATTTTTTAAGAAAGAAGCCAAACAAAAACTGCTCCGACGTCCTTGGATCGTGTGCGAACATTTCACAGCAAGGAAAAAAAAATAGGAATTATAATTTTTTTGTACATTTTTTTTTTATTTTAAAGTCTTTAAGTTGCTTTCGCACCGCTCCCTTCCGTCGGAATATCCCCAAATTCAACAGGGACTTGCAGGTGCAGAGTATAGTCAAAAACATATACAAAAAATTTGGTTCAATTCTATGCATAACTTCATACACTTTTCGATGATACAATAATGATAATAGAGCAAAAATCACTATCACGGCGCCCTCTTCTATCGGAATATCCCCAAATTCAACTGGGACCTGCTGGCCATAGCCAAAAACCTATAAATGAAATTTAGTTCAATTCTCTGCAAAACTTAATACACTTTTCACTGATACAAATAGGGCACACACACGGTCAGATATTTTGTAAAAAACATGTTTTTCGGAATCTCTGACCCCTAAAGCGTGTAAATACGTCGAAAGGCGGAGGTCGAAAAAAATTTCAATTACAATACATTGTTCTATTATAGATAGAAGAAAGTTAAAATCAAAGATCATGATACAGCTATTGAAATTTTTATTTACATTGATCTTCGGTAGTTCAGTCAACTAATGCAATTTCAACAGAAACTAAAATGTGGTTTTTAATGTTTAAAAAGTGAAATTTCGTAATTCAAAATTAAAGTAGCTAAAATATATCTTATGTATAACAGGAGTCGACAAGAGGAATTTCCTTAAACGTAATTGAATATTTTGTCAAAAATATACACTCCAATCTTTAATATCGATTAAAGATTTATTTTATATGATTACAAAAAATAACCTTGACTTTTTCCAAAAAGATGTCTGACACTGATAAAAGATGAAATGTTGAAAATATGCAGCCTATCTAAATTGCTTCAGATAAAATATGAGCTTCTGCTCGGAATAAATTTTTGAGGTTAATTGGATACTGTCATTCAAGAAACGAGTTCCATGAGAAGAATTTTTATTCGACTTCTACTAGATCTTGATAAAGAAGAGGTGTTTTTAATTTGGTCAAAATTAAAAGTAAATTTTACAAATATGTCAAAATAAATATTCGGTTGCTTAATACGTGTAAAATATTGACTCGAAAAACAATTATCTATGTAAGATATTTAAATTCCCGTACTTGATTTCTCATAAAAATTGTTGTTTTCTGTCATCTTTCGTACAAAAAAAATAAACAATAATCTGTATTGAGATATCCTTAAAACTGCAATTCAAATACGTATAATTAGAAATATTTATTTACGTAAAGAATGAATTTAGCATACATAATTCAGTATTTTATTTAATTTCGATTTACAATTTTTAAATCCCATATAACAACAACATTTTATTTGTCTTATAAAACTGTAAATCACCAGTTTAAGATAAAAATTACATTTTATTTATTGTATTAACTTTTTTTTCATTTATTATTAATTCATTATCAAAATTTATAGATTATTTCACAACATTTCATATTGTTTCCATACTTTCTTCTATCTATAATAGAAGAAAGTACTGTAATCGATAATGTTTTTAGACTTCGGTTTTTCGAAGGATTTGCACGTTATGAGGGTCATACTTCCCGAAAAACATGCTTTTACAAGATGTCGGTCTGCTGGTATGTCCGTGTGTGTGCGTGTGACATATTTGTATCAACGATAAGGGTATGAATTCATGTACAGAATTGAACCAAATTTTCTATATACTTTTTTGGCTATGATCAGCTGGTCCGAGTTGAATTTGGGGATATCCCGAATGAAGAGGGCGCTATGATAGAGATATTTGTGCCATTTTCATTATTTTATCACTGAAAACTGTGATGTTATGCATAGAATTGAATTAAATTTCATACATATGTTTTTAACTATGGATGTCAGGTCCCAGTTTAAAACGGATATATTTCCTCGGTAGACGACGCTATGATAGTGTCTTTGTGCGATTTTCTGGATTTTTTGCAGTTTAAGTGAAGAACTTATGAATATATTTCGACGCAATTTTATATTTAAATGCAATGTAATATGCCGAGATTTGTGTAAAATTTTGGAAAAAATCGTAATGAAAATATGTAATAAGAAATTTTTTACGTTTTTTGATATGTTACACGCTGATTAGACTTAATTTCGATTTTGTTCCCAACATTTATTGACAAAAAACTTGAAGTGTAATAAAACAAAATACATTTTTTGAATTATTAATATGTATGAGAAAGAATAAAGTTTTAGAACTGGTGCATCCGACTAGTTCTTTTATCAGTGTAAATGATACTATTGTTTCAACTAACATTGATTTAATATTAAAGAAAGAAATGTGATTATTAATCCCAATAGAGTGTTTCCATTTTGTAAATCAAAACTAAACTAGCTGAATTATGCTTGTGAATATCAGGCTTGAATTAAGTGAAGTAATTTTCTTGTATTTTTAGTTTATTTAATTTGACTAAAAAATAATTGAACATTTTGATGATATATTCATTTCAATCTGTATTATCGATTAAAGGAAAATCAATATTTTCGTATGAATACAAAAAATAACCTTGACTTTTCCAAAATGATATCTGACAGTGATAAAAAATGAAATGTTGAAGATATGCAGCCTATCTGAAGCGATTCAGATAAAAAACTAGCTTCTGCTTAGAATAAATTTTTAAGATTAATTGGATACTGTCATTCAAGAAACGTGCTTCAGGAGGCGAATTTTCATTTGCATTTAACTGGATTTAGTTAAAGGAAAAGTATTTTTAATTCACTTAAAATTGAAAGTAAAAATACAGATATGTCAAAATAAATTTCGAGTTGAATAATTCGCGAAATATATGGACTAGAAAAAAGTATATCGATTTAAAATTCCCAAATATATATATTTGACTTTTCGTAAGACGTATTTTCTTCCTACATAAAAATATTTCGTTGTAACACAAGAGTTTGGAAATTGCTTTAAAATTTAAAACAGATATGTATAAATAAAGATATTGATTCAATTTAAAAATGCACTTAGTTAAGGACTGCATATTTTCTTTTATTCCCAATTACATGCGTAAAATTACGCATAAGAACAGCAAATTATTTACTTTTTAAGTAAAAATCGATGATGGTAACGGAAATAAATATTTCTAATATGTAATTTTCCTATTTTAATGTTAGTTTTATGACAATAAAACTAATATTTAAAAATACTTTTAAAAAATGTTATCATATGTTAAATGAAAAAATATCAAAATGTTACATATATACACACACACACACACACACACATATATATATATATATATATATATATAAGATATACACTGGCCTCCAAAAGTTAAGGTACAACATGTTTTTCGAAGCTCACCAGACAAAAAATGGCAGTAAGATTAAACTTCATAGTTTATATGAATGACAATAATAAGCTTTAAAAAAACTTACGCAAAAATTACAGCTACCACTTTTATTTTATAGAAAAGAATAGTTATTTGTGAATGAGAGAAAAATATGCAATTAAGAAGCTTTAGTAATTTCGCGTATAAGTTTTGTTGTATTCGAACTATTGTTGTCAGTTTTGTTCACTACAGTTAGTAGAGTCTAAAAATGTCTGGAAGAAGGCGTTTGCCCGATTCATTAAGGTGGCGGGCGGTAGGATGGATGGAAATGGGGTTGTCACAGGCCGGTACTGCTAGACGGCTCGATGTGTCTCGCAGTGTAGTCCAACGACTCTGGGTTCAGTATGAATCCCAAGATTCTGTGTCCAGAAGACATGTTCCAGGCCACCCACGTGTTACAACATCTGCAGAAGACCGGTTTCTAGCTTTTTCGGCCCAAAGGAGAAGACGCAACTCACAGACCACTTTGAAGCATCAGGGAGAAGAATCTGCGCTACTACGGTGCAAAGACGTCTTCACAATGCAAGTCTCTATGCAAGGCGACCAGTTGTATGGGTCCCCCTCAACAGACGGCAGAGAAGGGGCCGCTTATGTTGGACAAGAGAACATGTTTCCTGGACCAGACAACAGTGGGCTTCTGTACTCTTCACAGACGAGTCCAGATTCACACTGGAGAGCGATTCAGGACGTCTTCTGATCTGGAGAGAACAATGCACTCGATACCATCAATCAAACACTGTCGAAACACACAGGTACAGAAACGGTGGAATCATGGTTTGGGCAGGGATCTCACTCGGAGGCCACACATTCACCTGCATGTATTCCACGGAGGAAATGTAACTGGTGCGAGATATCGGGATGAGATCCTTGATTCATATGTGCGCCCATATGCAGGTGCTATTGGGAATGGTTTCATTCTAATGGATGATAATGTGAGACCGCACCCAGCTGTGGTTGTTGAGGTTTATCTTGAGGATCACGGTTTGGAGAGAATGGAATGGCCAGCTCACTCTCCAGACGTGAATCCGATAGAACATCTTTGGGACTATCTTGGAAGACAAGTTGCGGCTTTAAGTCCTCCGCCAAGGTCATTAAATGAGCTGCAACAAGGCTTACTCCAAGTCTGGTCAGCGTTACCTATTTCGGTGTCCGACAATTTAATTGAGAGCATGGGAAGTCGATGACGACAATGCATTCAAGTCCGGGGTGGACATATTCCGTATTAGAACCAGTTTTTTAATGTTTCTGTCACATTTTACTGCATAATGTGGCGATGTACGGATTTCTCCAAGAATGCAATTTTCCACCATGAGTGCTTTTTTGTTGTAATTTCATTTATACGTTTAACTTAAGTAAATTTCTATGTCGCATTTAATAAATAAGAGTTTAGCACACATTTCTTCCAAATTTTTTGTTTCTATATAAATTCTTTTGCAAATTATAACCAAAATACCGTTTGTACCTTAACTTTTTTAGGCCAGTGTATATACGTATATATATATATATATATATATATATATATATATGCATTTAATGCGATTATTAGTTAATATACCAGTGGCTTTTATTTACAAAACTTAACATTAATTACTGTCGCATTTGAGGTGTTTGTTACAAAACATTTTGATTGTCAATAGGTATTATTATAATTTTAGTTTACAAATCAAATTATTTATTTTAATGACGAAAGATAATTTATACTATTAATTTAAAGCTAAAGTTAATCATTAAAAAGTTAATTGTTTTAAATTGATTTATTCTACTACTTCGGATACTATAGCGCTGTATAACCAATAAATCAATTATCCATAAATATACGTATCTTGCAATTTTATTTTTAGGTTTCCATTTGAGTCAATTTTCAAAATGTGTTAATTCATATTGCAGCAATCGCCAAACATATTTAATCTATCGGTTGAAAAACATAAATCATGAGACTTTTATTATTGCCGCTTTAATTCACTTTCGGATTCGTACTGTATATTTCTGGTTTAAGGGGGGGAGAAGGGAAAAGAATAAAGAAAAATCTGCGTTTATAATGACTTAATAGCGAATCATTTGCAATAAATTCCAACAAAAGGTCTCATTAGATTTGAAATGATGTTTTCTTTTACAAAATACTAAAATGTCTCTCGCATAAAATATAAAGATTGGTTAATTTTGACGGCAAGTATAAAATTCAAAATATGAATTGTTGAATCTAATTTTGCAAAAGAATGATTCACACACGTTTACCCAAAATTTAAACTGACGTACAACTATTAGCGGAATTCCGATAAATAAACATTACACGTACAAGAGAACAAACTAGCAATAATTTTTAAAAAATGCATTTTTAAGATCTGGAGGAAAAAAATTGTTTGCAATACCGTATGTTCTAAATAGCATAAAACTAATTATTAGACTTTTTTCAAAAGAACCATAGATATGTTTATCAGTGTAAGTAAATTAATTCTACTTCATATTGCTATATATGGTCAATGGATTTTCGAAGAAAATTGGCACTAACAGGTTTTCTTATAGATCTATAATCGTTAAGGCAACATTTAATCTAATTAGCTGTTTTTGAGAAGTTTTTTCTATTAAATACAATTAGAAGTACATTTTTTGTATTTTGTTCGAGGCGCTCACGTTAACTGCCATTTGGCTAAAGAAATAAGACAGACGGTAGTCCGAAGAATTGTTGGAGATAATTTCAAGAACGTGGAATTCAAGAAAAATAATAAGGTAGTAACTTTGGCTTCTGTTGTCAGCAGTTTAAAATTCGGAAACGCTACAGTTACTTTTGTCCATCCATTGACTATCTTCCAAAGGGTTTTTTAACGAAGCATAGAGGTGAAAACATGCAGAATTTACTAACATATGAAATTTCTCCCTATCCGATGTCTTTGTTCTCCGACGAAGGAATGAGAAAAGATACAAAATCTTCGTTCTACAGTCATCCCTTTAAACAATCTGGATCTCATCAGAAAAGATAAGTATTTTGTTGTTGACGGAGGGTAGCTACTTCACGAAGTAACTAGGCTTCAAAACGTTTCCTTTAAATCTATTGTTAAAAGTTATGTTTCATACATTCAGAAAAAAATTGAATCACAGGTCACCATTGTATTCGATAGGTATCCATCTGAGGGGGAACAGAATGGAACGAAAAGTGCAGAAAGAGTTCGTAAATCTAGAATGCAAACTTCTGCTGAAGTCATAGTTGCAGCAGAAGTGTTAAACATAGTCTTCCAGGACATATTTCTGGCCAATAACAAAAACCGCTTTATTTCCTTACTGAAATCGGAGTTTCAAAATTACAAAATTCAAGCTGACCAGGTAGAAGAAGACGCTGATGTCATGATTGTTACCTCAGCCATTTCAAGAACTCAAAATTCTGAAAGTGTTGTAATTGTTGAAGAAGATATTGACCTTCTCGTGATCATGACAGTCTTGGGACACCAACAGAAAAATTTGTTTATCCAAAACCAGGAAGAGGTAACATCGAAACTAAGTGGTTTTCAACCATGTCATACAAATGCAATTACAACAATGTTCTTTTCACTTATGCAATCAACGGATGCGAAATATCATCCGCTCCTTTTGGACAAGGAAAATAAGAGTTTTGTAACACGTTCAAAAACATGATCAGCTTGAGGAAATAGCCTGTGGGTTAATGAACCATAGACTACCCGTCAAAAAATCATCAAGGCTGGGGAAATATTTCTTATCGCACTGCACAGTGGATAGATAAGCACCACACAGACATTGAATATCTTGAGGTGCCAGTTATTACTAAGTCTGCCACACAAAGGAAAGTACATCTTGAAAGGTTATCACCAACGCAAGAGGCTGCACAGCATCATTTCCTTCGATATTACCATCAGGTGCAAGCTTGGCGGGGAAACAACATCCCTCCTGAAGAATGGGGGTGGTTCCGCAGGTCTGGCGTGTCTTTCAGCCAGTTGAAATGATCCAAAGCCCAGCACATGAATTGTTGCTGAATGTTGTTTCATGTAGCTGAAAAAAGGGGTGCAGTAAGGCATGCTCTTGTCTCTTGTTAAAAATTAGGACTGAAGTTCTCGGTAATTTGAAAAAACTGTAACGGAGTCAACTGCGAAAATGTGGATGACATTATTTACCCAGAAGAAGAGGATGATGAAGCTGAAGCCTGGTAAACAATCGACCAAACCAACAACTATGATGACTTTGACGACCAGGTTGATGATGTCGCAAGAAGCTCAAAAAAGAACAAAACTGTTGAAGAACAAGCAACCTGCTCGTCTGCGCCTCAAGCTGAGGTTGACGAACCAGACCCATCAACCCGCAACCGCTCCAGACGTTACTAAGTATAATAAAAATGTTACTATACGTATTTTTTACCTACTATTAATGTTCTCCACTTAAGTTCTAAATACGAAATATTTTACAATCGTGTCAGTTTTTTTACAATGTTACCTTTGCAATTAATCATTATAGATATCATGGAAATACACCTGTAATATAAACAAAAAGTTGAAAAAAAGTGTCATTTTCAAAAAGCCGGAGCGCGCATAGTAATGGGTTTAAAAAAGTTTTTATAATGCAATGTGTAGAGAATGTAATGTTCTTTTTTTTATTATTACGTTTGGTACACAAAAAGCCTATAATGTTTGAGTGATAAGCAAAAAACTGAAAAAAGTACAAATATTTCATGGCTTTTTGGCTCCACAAAGTTTAGCCTCGAGATATTTTGTTGGGAAACCATTAATTCCTGTTATTAGCATCCTCATAAACATTTTAAAAACATAAAATCTTCTATCAGATTTTTGGCATCTATTTCTGACTATTTGACTGGACTATTAGTGCATGTTGAATTATGCTCAAAAGATTCAGTTCAACATATCATGTTATTTTATGATTATTACGAAATCGCTACACTCTTTGGTCAATTATCATTTTGTATAGCGCACGCTTTTGACCCGACTTCTCACAAAGCACTCTTCCTACTTCTTTGAACATTTTCTTATTAATAAACTTCGAAAAATAAACTTCGATTATGTAACAACACCTGGAAAAAACATCATGTTTACTTAATACATGTGTACGTATTTATAGACATTAATCTACTTCGCCGATAGACTTCTACGTCGATTTAGTCATTCACATAACAGGCTCCAGTGTTTCAATTTGTGGTTTTTAAAAGTCTCTTGTTCTTAGCTTACTAGATTGTAGACTATTTTGATTACCAGCAGGGGTTTTTGGGACACCGGTTTTTTAGGCCACTGATTTTTGGGTCTTTTTTTCTGGAAAAGATACAATTTTTGTCATTCATTATCAGATTAATTTATAGCATAACATCATATATTTAAATCGTTCGCTTGATTTTTATCGCTTTTCTAAAACATTTTCTGTGGATGCCATCGATAAAAGGCTACAACTCATTATACCATTATACCTATCGGAGAGTAAAATTTCTTTTATGTTCAGCATTATTGGAATCTGTACAGTAATGACTACGATGGTCTGTTTAAAACATTGCCTTAAAGTTTTGTAATTATTTTAATGTGATTTTGGTTATAATATTCAAAGTAAAAGAATTATTTTCAGACCTAATAATTGCCAAAATTATGCTTGTTTTTTCTCCTTTTTTTAAAAGTATAATTTATATCTGGTCATTTCTTCGATAGTTGTATATTTATGTTTAACTTTCTCTTCTCTAAATTCGACATATTTTAAATATTCATGATTTAAGAACTCCGTATGAACAATATATAGTTTCAGAGTAATTTATCAAAAATAATTCAAATAAAAGGTCACACATGGATGGTACGGCATGTAAAAATGAACTGGTAAAGTTTTTAATTTGTATACGACCTTATAAGCAAAAAATGTGCCCACGTATTCTGAAATAAGATGATTTTTGAAATCTAATGACATTTTTATTGTGATTGATTTCAAAATGAATCTCAAATAATAACGGGTATTTTTATATTATTATACTTCCACTTGACAATTTTCATATGATATGTCAATTCCAATCTCTTATCTAATTCAGAGATAGCTATTTGTACTGATATTATTGATCACATAAATAGCTACCTGTTTTGTGAAACATACAGACAGATATCGCTGCGTGTAACACAAAATCACTTTTCTTTGACATTATATCTGTAGATATATTTAATTCCATATCAGACATTAATATCCGTAATAGCTTTATTTTCTGATAACGATTTAACTGTAACATACCGCCGGAGACAATCAATTACTTACAGTAGATGAGACGAGGAAATTTGACGGTTGATGAACGCGAAAAATCCATTAGATAGCAATTTCCATGAGATAATTTTAGAATACTAGTATCAAAATTTCTCCAAGAATATTAAATGCTCTATTATTACATTTCCAATACCTTCTAATGTATAGTTAAATTTTAGATTGTTTCAAATGTTATATAATTCTGAAACGAATCTTAATTTAAAATTGTTTTTCAGCTGTATTATGTGTTTAAGTAAATTTTGCAAAAAATCGTGACTAAGAATTTTGTGAGTAAAAAAATTACCAAATCATAAAAATACAGAACAGGTGTTATTCTGAAGAAGGATTTCTGTAAACAATTTGGCAAAAAAGAACAAACAGGATATGTTAATATTAAGTAAATATTTATTAAATGAAGTATTTACGATTTTATATTGAAGGAAATGAAATTACAGTACTTTTACTTACTTTTATCTTTATAAGAATACAGTATTGGATATGTGAAACATGTCGACATCCGATTTTTGACGGATTTATGAGGTTTAGAAAACGGTGAATACGATTTGACGGTTTTTTGTCTAAAAGTTTGAAGTTAAAAGTCTGTCTTTGTGTCTTTCAGTATGAGACACAAATTTTGTGGGCACTCTACCTCAAAAACTAATCCATGGAATTTATTCAAACTGCTGATTCAGTTAGAACTTGACATAAATTGGTTCTCACTAAATTTTCGTTAGAAGCCCCCAAATGGCATAACGCTGCTATGCTGATTTTTGCACAATTTCTGCAATAGCTATATCTCAAGAGGTAATGCACGGAATTTCACAAAATTTCATATTCTATTACACCCTTACATAAATAGATGCTAATTACGTTTTGGCGTAAATCACCCAACATGTGTCACTGCTATGCTACATTTTTAATGATTACCGTGATGTCGATGCTATGGTCTGTTTTCACGATTTCCGCGATGTCTTAGGAATGAATAGATTGTCACTTAATTTTAGTTGCAGACGATTAAAGACGAGTTGCAGAAGATTGATGTATATTGAAGAAGGTTTTGCGATGGCTACAGCATACTACTTTCGTGCATGCTTCGCTCTGTGTCAATTAAGTGTCAATTTATTTAACATTTTCATCCTGATTTTAAATACACAGTTTGAGGGAATATAATTCTCTGAAAAAATAGGAGAAAACGAATTCAAGAACAATTATTACATTAAAATATAACAGTTATGATTAAAATTGCACAGTATTCTTGATGTTTTAGTAAATATAAATACAAAAGTATGTTGAAATATTTTATTCAGTAATCAATGGTCAACTAAACAGAAGGCAGTTAAATCCAAAATACGCATGCATTGATTTCAAAGTAAATTTAAAGGTAAAATCCCGCGTAACTTACACGAAAAACGCGTAATATTTAGTACATACCTTCTGAATTTGCAAGATATACTACATAATATTTTAATTATATATATTTTTTCCATAACAGATTTCCCGCGTAACGCGTAAAATCCCGCGTAACTTACACGAAAAACGCGTAATATTTAGTACATACCTTCTGAATTTGCAAGATATACTACATAATATTTTAATTATATATATTTTTTCCATAACAGATTTCCCATTTGTCAGTAAGAAAAATTAAAATTTAACAACAGAAATTTTCACATTTAATTTAGATCCTAATAGGTAGGAAGTATTAAGGAAAAATATATTTATAGGCAGTTTATTAATTCATTGAAACTGAAACACAGTATAATTTTTTGTATAAATTTGTGTATAAATTTTGTGTAAATTTTTGTATGAAAATTGTACACATTTACAAGATATAGTTTTAACTATATAACTTTCTTAAAGTAATGTGCAATAGTGAATTTTCCCGAAATCTTGATCAAAGCATGAATTTTTGTCTATTTTCCAAATTTTCTTAAGAAACAAGCTGATAGTCAAATTGGAAAAATGCGTTATAAATTCCTGGAGTGTCTAAACATTAGCAGAAACGTTATGAGTTTACGGATACCATATAGTATAATTTTATAAGTATCAGTGCAAAATTCAAGGGATTTTATACAAATATTAAGCTTAAAAATGAACTAATAAAACAGAATTATTTTATTAAAATAGCAAAAGGTTACAATTAAAAATAATCATGGCGTAAAAATAAAAAAACTGTTTCACTGATTAATTAATTCAACTGAATTCGGTTAAATACAATTTATCTTAAAAAATTTATATATAAGGAAATATAAGATTGGTTATTGGTGATATTATATATATATTGTTATATTGGTGATTGTTCTCTTTCTAAAACTCTTTCTTCAAAACAATTTATCTTAAAAAATTTATATATAAGGAAATATGCGTTATATTGGGGAGTGGGGAGTTGTATGACCTCTGTCCACAACTATAATCGTAGAAAATCTCTATGTAAAACCGTACTAGAACTCTACTGGGTGTCTGATTGATCACTGCAACGCCAGCAAAATTTTATTTAAACACTCACTTCGATAGCAAAATCTCTCTCTCTCTGCCCCTGTCGGCTCATTTTAAGCGAGGAGCACGGAAGAATAATTTCATAAAACGTGACCTATTTTAACCAATGTATGTTTCGCCTCGCACCATGTTTTATCTATGAATTAATATTAAAGAAATGCTTTCGGCGGGATAAGAATTTTCTAGAGCATTGTAGAAATTAAAAAACGCAGGAAACTAATAGAATAATTTTTGTATTTTGCGTATTGAGAATATAAGTTTCTCGATAACAAAACAATTTAAAAGAATGATTTTTTAGACTATTAGGAAAGGGTCGAGGTGAATTTACACAGATTAAAATATATGAAACAGATTTAAATACGTGAATAAATATCAAATGTTTAAAGGGAAATAAAAAGTTAATTTACGTAGATTAGGATAAAAAAGTTTTAAATATGGACAGTAATGGAATATTTTTAAGAAAGGGACTATTTTAATAATCTAGAGTTGTAAATGGAATATTAATAAGAGGAATTGTTTATACAATAAATTTAACAGGGTATGGAATTTTAAATTTTGTAATATATATAAATATGTGTGTATGTGTGTGTGTATTATTTACATTTCAATAATCATTTTATATCAAAAAGGAGCTTCCGAAGGAGACTTTTTTGCAATATGTAATATGCAGTATGTCTAACGGTAACAATTGTTTTTATTAAATCAACTACAAATGGAATATAAATATAAAATTTGTCTTACAGCATTAGTAATTTTATATATATTTTTAAAAATAGATAATACTGCATTGCACAAAATAAAAAAATTAAATGTAATTTCCTTTATTCCTGAAAACCCCATTATCAAAAGTCACATGGCCCATTGGAGATTTTATTTTTGATTTATATTATACACATAATAAAATATATTAATGCTGGATTAATGAAGCGTAGCAGATGAATATGTATATTGGTTATAATCAGGGAAAAATCTCCTGAACAAAATATATTTATACGATACGCGAACATTTAAATGTGCAACTAATTTTTCGAAGTAATTTTCTTTTTTATAGAAGAAAAGTAAGTTTAAGTTTAAAAATTTGTTTTTCAATATTTTGTAGCAATTGTCTTTGCTCGAAAACACTACGAGATATTGAACGTTAAAGTGTATATTTAAATAATATTTTTTTTGTAGTAAGTATTTGACTAGTGAATATCTTGAGTGAAGTATTTATAAAACTTTAAATTTCAATGTGTAATAATTTAAAGTACATGTAACATAACATGACGAAAAATGAACGTAAAATATATAAACAAGGTATGCTGATTAAAAACAAACAAACAAAAAAAAAAAACAGAGCGAATTTAGAAAAATCTATACTACGAAGAAAAACGTACTTACTTTAGACATAAAAAAGCGAGATAAAAACTGAGTGCAGGCACTCAAGGAAAGTTGTGTTATTTTATTTCTCCTTCAATATACGTTTGGTTTCAAAGTAAATCACATTGAGTGGCTTTGCTCGTAAGTCTAGATGTCGTAGGCTGCAGATCGTCCTTGTCATGTTTTTACATTGGCTTTCAGAAGAATTGAAAGAATGAATGTTACAATTTTTTACTGGTATGGTAGGCATACCTCGAGTAATAAAACAGCAAAGTCACGCTTGAGTAAAAGATCTAAACGAAGAATTCTAATTTTTAGAAAACTACATTTTATATCTGTTTGGCGAATATACCCGAGAAGCTTGCATTATTTATTAACACAACGGAGGGTTGTTATATACTTCATCCGTTTTATTACATAACTCGTTGGTTTATTTTTCCTTATTTCATCGGTGGTTTCTTTTTATATCCTACCTCTAGATATAGGCTTGAAGTTTATACATCGAACGTGTAAACACATGCACTTTAAACATGCAAAAACACACGAAAAATGCAGACGCTTAAAAAATATATATATTTATGGGAAAGGTGTTTTTTGGATAGTTTAATAATTCTAAAACAATTAAAGCTTTACTATGTAAAATCTCTATAATAAAACTGTAAGTCATGTGACTCTCATCAACAGTTCCGGAATGCCCGCTTCACTTTTTCATATGCCAGGCGGCCATTTTTATTCAAAATTACTTTTTCGAATAAAACTTTATAAATGTTACATTTTTAGAAAGATCGTTCAAAATAAATTAATATTTGAGAGATGACTTACGTTCAATTATGTATATATTCTCCAATAACTTCAGTTGAAATTAGCTTCGCAGTTCCAATTCTCTATCCATGAAAGTAAACAAAAAAAAAAAAAGATTCATTCGTCGTGAAGGTTTAAAATATTAAACCATTAAACCATGGAGATAATCGTTCGTAAAGTAAGTTTTCCGTGAAAGATTTTTTTGGAGCGCTGCCTGGTGTCAAAAAAATAATTCGTACCAGTGACACAATCAAAGTTTACCATAATTATGTGCTATACAACTCAACTTCATTCTTTATCTTTTCTTGATGTAAACTGAATGTAAACAAATACAACTGATGTAATATTTAATGAATCAAATTTCGAAACAAATTGTCAGTTAATTTGGTATTTATGTATTATACGTGCAAGGAAGAGAGACCACTGAAAATGATTGTTAATCACCAATCATATTTACCATTATTAATGACCAATCGCTTTCAAAACAGTAATTTAATATACATTTACAAAATACATAACATCATTAAGTACTTTTGTGTTATTTGGGCGCAAATTTTGCCAATAGCATATTTAAAATCGCCGATACCAGCTTTTATTTTTCGCGTCTGCAAATTAGAAACGATACTTTGATTTTGAAATCAAATATTCTGATGGAACAGCTGTCGTAGACGCACCCGAGGCACTATATTAACTATAGAGTTGCAATATAGAGAGAAAAAAACGGGTTGCTGTAATTAGAATTATAGGCGGTAATGTTGGCGTGGCGTATTTACAAGTTACGGATCTTAATAGTCAGTAGACATTAAGTAGAAATGCCAAAGTAAGGGAATTATGTAGTTATGAAAACTCCTGAACTATATCAAAATAGGAGAGCAGAGAAAAACAGAGTCGAACAGAGATCGGCATCTAGAAGGAAGTTCGTGAATTTTAATCAGATTCTACGCCACGGGTCAAAAGTGCTGACAGCAAATCTATATATTTAAAACGCTAAGCGATTTCTTTCGACAATCCGTTAGAACAAACTACTGCATCAAATTACACCATTCTTTTTTTAAATGAAAGATATTAGGACACAGATTTGTTATCGTGCATTCGTTTGTTCGAAAATTTAATTAATTAGCTGTAATTTTCAATTAAACATTTACTTCTGCTTATGACGTCATAAAGTTGACAACTCCCACTTTTGAGGGCATAGAGTTTTTTCCCTGAACCCTGTGGTTCGCCAATCTTTTGACATTAACTAATATCAACTAGGTAATATTTTAACATTGTAGTATAAAATCTTTAAAAAAAACTTAATTAGCTAGAATATAATCATAATAAAATATCTAATCTAAACGTAAACATATCAATATGAATAACAAATCTCACGTAAAATGTTGCAATTTAAATGATTCCAATTGAAACAAGATTTGGAGAATTATCCTTGACGCCCAGCTAACATAAAAGTACCTATTTTATTTTATTTATTTACACACATATTCAAATTTATTATAAAACACCAGGTTTGCCATACAAAGCAAAAATCGTCATTTAGGTGCCAAAAAATAACCCAGCTGCGTCTGCGATATCTGTACTGATTTAATCAAAATTATTTTGGTTGCACCGCATATTGCAAAATTAATTAAATCCATGATTATTGTTTCTTTCTCAGATTAAAAATAAGAAAATTGGTACTTCTCTATTATCCCGTCGACCACTTTTCATAACAAAAAACTGTCGCCAAACTGTAACGCCAAATAAACGGGAGAACGTTGCCATTGGAATATCAAAATAAATAAATAAATAAAATACATGAATTTAAGGACACAATTGTTATTTTAATTAATGAAATAACTAATAAATCAGTAAAATATAATGAAAAATAGACGCAAATCTCGAATTAAAAACCATTTGATGGCGTAACAAACACGTATAATGCTTCTGACATCAAGTAAATCGGACTGTATTTTTGGCGTTTAATTTTACAGTTTGGCGATAATTTTTTGTTATGAAAAGTGGTCGACCGGATAATAGAAAAGTACCAGAAAATTTAATGTTTAACGAAATTCAATTATTTGACCGATCGCAAATTTTGGTTCTTTTCCGTTATACCGACACCACGCCATACATGTAAATATATGCTTGGCAACAATGGTGTCCGTATAATGAAAAAGTACTCAATTTTTTCTTAGTTCGGGCTATAACAAAAACAAACATTTTACAGATAACAAAAAAATCGCCGAAAATGGCTGCTTCGTCAGCTGTTATGACAGCAAAGTTGGATAAAATCAAATAACCTGAATTTTACAACGTTTATGCGAAACACCACAGAGAACACACGCTGTTTTCATATAAGTAGGGTATATTTAAACGAATAAGAGAACTAACAACCTTCAATAATATAATGCATCAAAAAGTAAACAACTAAGTGATTCAGCAAATCATAAAAATATGTATTACTTAATATAACTATAAAATACAGAAAAATATTCTGGTACCATAAAAAATATTCATTATCCCGTCGAAATTCCGTGCATTATCCCGTCGTCCGATTAAGAAAAAAAACTATATGCAAATTAGGTACTTTTCGGTTAGCCGGCGCCAATAAAGTATATATATATATCTATATAAATATATATATATATATATATATATATATATATAATAACAAACTCCAATGGAAAATTACTTGCAGAATCATTATCACAAAAGCCAACCAAAATCTATAAACCACATAAATTAAATACTAGAAAAACAAAACTATATACAATATATATATTTGTATCTATGTATGTATATACTATATACACACACACACACACACACACATATATATATACTTCATTGGCGCCCTGGTAACCGAAAAGTACCTCAAATAATTCGCCAAACTGTAGCGCCCAATAAACAAACGGAAGACTGTTGCCATTAAATCTCAAAATAATAATAATAATAATAATAATAATAATAATAATAATAATAATAATTAAGAAAAGCCCCATTTACTAAAGTATCATTTATCAGCAACTTTTAACAATAAAATTTACAATATATTAATGAAAACAGAATCAAAAATAATCTTGGATATTTATTTATTTACATTATTTCTCTTAATTATGGAAAAGGAATAATCATCCTGATTATGTAAAGGAATGAAGAAACGATACAAATAAATTACACTTGAAAACATTAAAAATCTTCTTTTTCTGTAGATTGATTTATTATTATAAAAAAATTCTTCATCTTTACATAAAAATTGATTAGCTTAAAACAATAGATGCGTTTCAGAAGATATGGATTTAAAACGAACGATGATTAAAGAAGACATTTTAAAATTTTTGATCAAAACATTTTAAAACTTTTTTTTAACGTCGAATTTCGACGGTGCATTTGGGGAGAAGCAATGCACATGCGCATAGGAGCTCATTCGGTTGCATTATCACAGGGGGGGATGTGTGCCTTATTTAATATGTTCTTTTATTGACTGAATATGAGATGAACGTAGGGATATGCTATTTGTATGATACTTCATAGGTTCAGGAAATTTTCTTTCTTGCCGTGGGGAATAGGGCGGTAATGTCAAACTGATTTCCATTTTGTTTACGGATTGTTTGTTTGGAGTTTGCATCGGAAATAATAACGTAATTCACTGGGGGAATTTTTTTTAAAATAAAATATTTGAAAGATTGTTTCATAAGCACCCCTACTTATGTAATAAAGAAGCTTATTTTACTAATATTGCTATTGTAATTTTTTCCGTCAAGTTTTGACGGGTACCATCTAGTATGGTTTAAAAGGAATGTGATTATCAAAACTGGCTTAAAAAAATTCAATGTTTCACCAAACCATACCCGAAAATTACGTGTTATAATATGCACCCCGATTATGTCACATTATTCAAGACGTTTTAAATGAGAATAATGATAGATTTTCTAAATCCCGTAATCAAGTCTACAGCCAAATTTAGCAAGAAACAAACAGACAAAAAAAATATTGGCAACAATATGGTTCAGTGTAAATGTGGATATTATTAAAGACTTTCACAAAATAGACTTCATTGCACCAAATCGTATTAACTAAAATACGCCTTTGGAAATGGATCCAATTACGGAAAACTACTTAATAGGTTTAAGAATAATTAATATGTTTAAGGGAGACCAAACTGGTCGCCAGTGGCGGCTAGTTGTAAATAATGTTTTTAATGAAAAATCGGACCTGAATTCACAGAATAATAAAACAACATTTAATTAATACAATAAGGTATTTTATTATTCGATTCTTTGATTTATTTTCTCTCATTTCGTAGTTGTTTTATTATTTAATGTCCTGCTTCAAGAGATAGGATTGAAGACGTGGAACTACATGGTACTTAAACATGCAAAACATAAGAAATATATGCACGTGATATTGGAGAGAAAAAATATTTTTGTGTGATTAAATACATCATCAATCAATGAAAATTCAATATATGATGTTGTAACAATAGTTTTTTCAGTACTCTAGTCTGGAGTAGCATCGTACACTTAAAATAAAATAAAAAAGTAACTTTTGACTAATCGTATGAGTCAAATGTACATGTACACTGACAACACTATTTTCACGATACTTAAAAACATTATTTGACTATCTTCCATTCAGTATGTCCTAGTACAATGCTGTGTAATAATTTCACAATAGTTATTGGCTAGTTATTGAATAATAATTTATTATACATCTTCTGAAAGTTTGTTGAATTCTGAAATACCTGAAGAAGAAAACCTCTAAATTCTAAAAAGCAAAGAGCAAAATTATTAAAATTCGTCAGGACAAAATGGTGGAGAACTTGGTCTAAAAAAATAATGAAAAACGGGTGTTGAATTTCATTTTGAAGTATCTTTTCAGCAGTTAGTTGCCTCACGTAATACTCTAATGCTAATCTGTCAATAACTGAGAATTCACTCTAGAATTCACTCAAACGATTTATCCGTGGAAGTATGGGTATCACAGAATATATTTGTCACTGAAAGGGGTATCATTATAACATTATCACTGAAAGGATTTCCTTAACTTAATTTGTAGGAATCATTTAATTTTTTAAAATTTTTAGTGATAATAGTGAATTGAAAAGTAATAAATTTAAATTAATAATATTTTATTGAGTTATCAGTGGAAATTATTATATCAATTTATTATATGAATTCACGAGTGTTATTGAAACATTTTCCGCTTTAAGAAATTAAAAAAACTTTTTTTTCAACATTTTTACATTTTCTTTATCCACATGCTTGACTTAAATATTCATGAATAGTTTTCCTATGACTGGATAGAATATGCTTTTAAAAGAACTGGATTTTAAAAGCAAATATGCTAACCACAGCAGTAACTTTTATGAAAGATTTTTGAATTTTCTAACCACTAAGAATATTTTTCCGGCTTCTTCTGACAAAACTTAAGATTTATTTTATTTTTTCTCCTTTCCAAGATCGATTTTTCTTCAAGACCTTTTTGAAAAATTGCTTCGTAAAATAAAGTCTTTTTTATAAAATATTTTTCAAAAAAGGATCATACGATGTTTCACGAAAATAATCAAAGGAGAAAAGAGTAATATCAGAATAAATTTCTATCTAAAATTTTGTTGAGTGCTGTAGTTATTCTCTAGCAACTTCCCTCTGGTGCATTTTGCCATACACAGTTCATAAGGTTTTTTAGAAGAAAACAGCAAAGCACACATATTGAGCCATCTTAAGCGACAAAGTAATTATTTATCGTAAAATTTTAATACTACAAGAGACGTTTTTGCAAGTCTTAGGACTGATGACCTTAATAATAGTTCTATATTTTTTTCTTAATAATAAACATATAAAATATACATTTAAAATTTTGGATTATATTTTGCTTACCAACAATGCAATGACACCATTTGCAAATAAATCTCAATTTCTCAAAAAATGTTATTTGTATATTTTCATGGGTAGAGCTTGATATGCAACTGTACAATGTACATGGGTGCTGCGCATACATTCTGCTGTTTCTAATTGTTCCTGTATGTTACATTAAAATCTTAATAGGTACGTAATAGGCTCTATGAATGTATATTGTTGTGATGCGTAATTTTAATTAATATTGTAAATGAACAAAAATAAATATGTAAGCTTAATTAAAATATAAGTAAATATAAGACATAGATCTACTTAGAAAAATCTAGGTTTACAAACATTTATTAGGCACGCTAAATATTAACAATGTTTCGATTTATAACTACGAATTACCTTTCTGAATATAATAAGCATAGAATTTTGTGAATTACAATACACAGTGAACTCATTATTTTTTAGAGAAAATGTAAGTATTAAACGCACATATGCAAACAAACCGATGTTTGCAATATATGTTACAAAATAAATATAATAATTCACAAAATTAAAGGTGGTAGTACACAACAAAAAAAAAATAACTTTTGTGTAAAAAAACCAGGGTCGTAATACATTTTTCACATACAAATACAGCGTGTCTTACGCCGATCAGTACGTAACTATTGTTCATAACATTAACTAAAATAAAGATATTTGAAAGATATTTGCAACAGTCTTACCTCGCTGTATGTGCAATGTAATGGTGGTATAAAATGTTGTTGAAATGTACAGAACTTTGGCAAGGCGTAGGGAATATCAATTACATTCGGAAATATAAATCGTCCAATTCAGCGCTATTTCCAAAAAGTACGATGTCTACTTGTAACAATTTCTCGTGATAACCTTAAAAAAACGAAAGGTTAGTTGATTTCAAATATATTTAAGATTTCTTCTTCATTATTGTTAAAGTTATGAACTTAAATTTGAATTTCGAATCGAGTGAGACTATTGCTGTAGTGTGCACTACTAACTTTTATAATTTAGCCAATCTTTTTTAATCACCCCTTATAATTGTGCATATTTTTTAAACGTTTTCATTAAAACATCTTCGTCTGTTAAAAATGCTTTTATATGTTCTATTATTCTTTTAAGATTTTTTTATAGACCACGGACCATGTAATTAAAAATCCTGAATAGCGAAAGCAGATAGGAGACAAAAGATTTTTACATATTTAATATCAAACATGGATAACTGCAGCAACTCACTTTTCTGACAATGTGTATAATTTTTAGTGATTGAAAATATATTTTGGCATCACGTACCCAAGACTAAACATTCTATTATCTTACTCTTTTTTCATGGTTTATTCGACTAATATCTACTTTCGAATTTCGTAGAATAATTATAATTTATTCAAGAAATGCTTGTGAGAATCAAAAGAAGATAATTACAAAACTAAAGATAATCTCATATAAATATTAAATCTATTTTTGCTGCAGATATTTATTTGTAATAGACAATTTTTATTTTTTAAATTGAAAACAAATTAATTGGACATACATCAAGTGTAATACGATATGCATATTATACTTGAAAGATTTATCGCTCATACAGCTAAGTGTTCCTAAATACACTGACGGAAAAAAAATCCCAACACCAAGAAAAAATTATTGTACTTCCTCCAATAAGCTCTGGCTTGACACCATTGGTGACGCAAACGACAATGACTTGGAGTCAGTGGAATGCACGCTACAGAACGCCTGGCTCGAGCTTCACTTGAAGTAACCGGTTTCTAACAGTTCGTTGTGTCACTGTAGTACCAACTGCAGCTCGAACTTCTTCCGCAGACGAAGTAAGATGCACCACAGCCGTACGCCGAATACGGCAGTCTTTCCTCTCAGTAATGCCACGTGGCCACCCGGAATCCGGTCTTCTTGAGCCTGTACCATCCCTTGGCCACTACTTCCAACAATCATGCGTAGTGGATACATTCCGGCCAAGTCTTTCTGAAATATACCGGAAAGAAAATCCAGCTTCTCGTAGCCATATTATACGACCTCGTTCAACTTCGATGAGTTGTTGATAATGGCTTCATCGTCATCTTAAAGGCATTTTTGGCTAACATCAACTCAATACGTCAAATTTCGAAGATAAATAACGCTCACGAACTTTACATCACGCATTTAAAGCAAACCTGATTTGGAAGTTCTGAGTGGCGCTACTGGCACCACACTTATACGCGAAGCGCGAAATTTGAATCGATGTCATCTTTCAGATGTATAAACACGCCTACCAAATTTCGTTTATCTAACACAAGTCTTTCTTGTTTTTTTTCCGCCAGTGTATTTTATAGCGAACACTCTATAGAAACCTTAAAAACATATATCAGATTCGGGGCAATTCAAACATGTTATTATGTTAGATGATATTAAGTTAGTTCATTCAAGCATATTAAGTTAGAAAACGGGCAGATAATGAGATAGAGTGACTGACGGATGGAAAGGGAGGCAGTTCCTTCCTCGATAGGTGACACGGGATGACATGGGAGAGACCCATTCTACATATTATTCTCCTTAGAAAAACTACTGAATTAAATAAGAGATGTCTGAATATGTATGTGTGACTTTTTATCTGTAGAAGGCTGTGTGCTGCCAAATAAACGAGTTTTTCCTTAGAAATTATTCTTTATATACCACTGCGTTGTATCACCATTTATTATATTTCTGCTTTTTTTAAACATTTACCAATAGTTTATATTACACGTCAAATAACATTAGTAATATAAAAAATTTGTAATATTAATAATGTTGGAATATACAAAAGATAAAATGTTAACATAAAAACGACGTTATAGAGTTTTGATCTAGGAGCCCCGTACAATCGAGAAAATAAAGGAATTAAAATACTTAGACCTACTAATTTACCAAGGCACATTTGAATGTACCATATCGGGAAGAATAACTGTTACGAATTTTGATAAAATTAACTTGAATGTAGTGTGCATTCTCTAGGATTTAGGATAATATTATAAAATTTAAAATTAACTGTTAAATCTGAGATAATAAATGAAAGTCTATAAATGTTGATAAGATAATTCAACTGCTTTTATTATTTAGCTAACTTAAGAACATTACTGACATAAAGAAACATTTTTGTATGAAAATACGGGTTTGACCTGTCTCTGAGAGCAAGGGTAGACTTATGAAAAGCATAAACAAGAATAAGGGTAAAATACATGTTGGTAAACGACGTTATATATCGTTTTAACTGTACGTTTTAATGCAAAATATTTTTATCTAATATAAAGTAGGGAAAATGCGACACACGTTTTTCTGACTCTATAAAATAAAATTTTATGTCCGCACATAAAAATAATAGAATACGAGATTTGAAAACACCTACATTTGGAACAATCGAAAAACGTATTTAAATATATTTTTAAAAAATCACATTTATACTGCAACCTGTCATGACTATTCTCTTTTAATACTATTTCATTTTATCGATTTTCCGTATATGAAATATCGTAGAGTGAAATAAATTTCCTTTCATACAAAATGTTAAAACAGGATAAAAAAAGAAAGAAAGAAAGAATACTTAGAAGATCTGATTAGAAGAAGATGTGAAAAAGGTCATTAGAATAAAAATGACGATTCGACTGTTTTTGCAAAAGAAGTACTTTTATTTCTTTTCTTTTTCCGATTTCTTTCTCTTTCAATACGCTTATAATACTTTTAAAGTAGTTTCAATATCTCTGATTATAGTTTCTACTTATGCTTAAAATATATCAATAAGACAGGATAATTTTTTTTTGTCTCTTTGTAAAATTAATTATTGGAAAAGAAGTATAGCTTGTTAAAAAGTGTCAGAAAAAGTATTTGAGTTACTGTGAAAGATTTGTAAGTTTCTTCATTATATTTAAAATTTACATCTTGGATCTTCCTACTTATATTCAAGAATATTTTTTTAAAGTGTGTTTAAAAAAATACTGCAAAATGTTTTATGCTCTATAGAAAATTTTGAAAAGAATAAAAAAACAATGTATTTTTTTACTACTTTTTTGTATGAAGAATTAAAGCACATCTTTCTAGTAAACTGAAAAAAAAGAAGTGACAAAATCTGAGAAAGTTAATCTTTTTTTTTAATATCGTATTTCGTCTTCAAATTAGTAATACCAGTATAATTAATATGTTTCTTAATTATGCTTACATTGTTCAATGATTATTTAATGTTTTTGTCATATTGTGCTATATTGTGCTATATTTAAGTTTTCTGTCGTGTTATACTGTGTGTTCTTCAGTATTTGATCGTGCGATCTACGAAACTTAAAGTCAGTGTATTGCATGCTTTAAAAATAAATGAAATATAAAATGTAGTTCCTACAGAAGGTTGAATATACAATATTGGATATTTTTTTCCAGTGCTTAATTTTGTAAAATCAGTAATACATTTTAAAAGTACTATTTACTTATGATATGAATATAGATAGTTGAAAATTAAAATGTTTATATCTGCGAAAATATCATAGTTTGCTATTAAACATTAAATTAAATGAAAGAGGATAAATTAACACAATGTTCTTTTACTTTATGTCATCATTCACTTTCATTTATACTGAACCATGTGAACAAAAACAATTTTCCCTTCAATTGTGGCGTTAAGAAATGAAGTATACGAAGTCTATTTTTGGACTTATGGCACACGTGCCATATTATTTACGCGGAATGTTTTCGTAACGACATTGATTGAAATTCTAAAACAAAATAGAATGAAATAAAATAAAATACACGAATTTAAATAAACTGATTTTTTTAATTTTTTTTAACTTTGGAATTAAAGAAATTGAAATCATTAAATTCCAATTTATTTGAATATGAGCTCAATAATTTATCATATTCGTGCCTGCCAGACTTCCATTTAAGGTAAATGAAATAAAACCATACGTTATATTTAATAAAAGCAATTATTAAATAAACATACAGAAACACAAAGAAAAATCATTAATGATTTTTTCCTGTTCAAATAATATTTTTGTGACTTGAAAAAGCCGGAAGATTTCCGGGTATAGAAATTAAGAGAAAATGTGAAGATTATCGAAAAGAAGGATGTTCTGGCAATATAAAGAAAAATTATAGAAATTTGGTATAAAATGTGCAATTTTTTCAATTTTCCCTTTTACCCATGCCTGCAATAACAAATTTACGGCTTAGTTCTATTAGCTACCTCTTCATCTATAATACAGGACAAGTAATACGTTAATATCATACTCATGTTTTTTTTTTCTTTCTTGTCAATCAAAGAGACGTTTGAAAAAGCGCCGAAAAGTTCCAATCATAATAATAAAGTTTCCTCTATATGGAGGATTTCAATTTTAGTGTGATGACGTATGAATTATTGCTCAATAACAAGGATTATTCATTGGTGAAAAGACACGATTATATATGTTTAATATTAAAAAAAACAAATACTACAAAATTTGGTCTTACCCTCCCGGCTACGTGGTTTAGGCCTAGGAATATGCATGCACAATTGCTGTCCTCTCAAGTCAGTGAATCTACTGCATGACAGTTTGCAGAACTTCCATATAGTCTGTGAATCAACTGTCAGCCGCATTTGTCTTTTAATTAAGGTACGCAACCGTTCGACGTCTTAAACTTGCGCTTATTTCTGTTTTCACAGTGAAAGGGAAAAAAAAACCTGGTTTTGTCATAATACTTTTAGCCCCATATCCTGTAAAAAATTACTTATAAATACTTATAACGTTACCGTATTTCACGCTTCCTTTAATATCGCCATAACTAAAGTACGTATTATCAAAATATGAAGGCATCAGCACCCAATTGTAACTTCTATCTTCGTCATTACCTTCACGTGACTGGGAAGGTTATTCGTAAAAACGTCACTATGAAGTAATGAAGGTTTTGTAAGAAGTTGGAAATATCTCAGAAATATCCGTCATTGTGACTTCAGTTTGTAGTGATCACGAGACTGTGACCTGAGAGCCGTAGCGTAACGTTAAATAAACTATCTGTGTTATAGGTACATATCACTTGAGAGTAATAATAAGCTGAATGAAAAATATCACATTTTCGTTTTACCAAAGTGACTGTGACAGTTGTGATGATTTTGGACGTGAAGGAGACATCACAATGATTGGCTTTTCTGTAAAGATGGAACCTATTTGCGACACATGATGTTTATATATATTTTTTAGTACTCAAGTTTTCGAAAAGTACCTCTTTCTGTTTGTTGCTTAACTTTTGTACACTAACGTTCTTTAAAAGCGTAAATTTAAATTTTGCAATTCATAAATAAAGATATCAAATTTTATAATTGGTTCTTAAAATTTTGCATTTAATTTTAATGTTCTTTTGTATTTTATTACTCATGTGTAACACTTTTTCATCTATATACTATGATAATAATAATATTTTTAGATAAATATCCTTATAGTATGTAAGGATATATTTTAAAGCATTATAATGTATTTTCAATTCACCTAGAAATATTGTATATAATCGAAATAAATATTTTTATATGAAGATTTCTGAAATTTCTGGAAAGTAAAAGAAATAGTATATGTAACCTTTCAAAATATATCAATAGAAGCATTATAAACGTATTAAAAAAAATATGAGACAAAAATATAAAATTTAAGAAATGATCTTGAGAACTATATCTTCAATAAAATTGAATAAATTTAACAATTGTGCTCCAATTTATTTTTCGGTGAACATGGGAAAAAATTATACATACTTTGGTGGCTTTATTGCTCATCTAAAGCCAGGATAATTAGTATGAAGCATGTTAAAGCAATTATAGAACAATTTTGGTCTGTACATTAATGATTAAAATGTACTTATTTTCAGCGTTTTCAAACAATTACATTTCTTAAGCAAATAAATGAGTAGAATGCTAAAATACATCTTAAAAACTGCGAAATACAAATTACACATAATGTGTTTTAGCTAGATTTCGTAAGAAATACCACCCATTACATATACTAAGTTGGAATTTCTGAAAAATTTTTGCAGATCTACTCCGATCATGACTCCCAGAACCCCAAATCACCCCCCAGTTCAAAGCTATATATATATATATATATATCACTTTTTATGCACAAGATAACTTCAATAATTCTGCACAAATCTCATCCAAACTGATACATAAAATCACGGAGCATAAAATCTCGGTCAAGTTCGTTAATGGGCAAAATCGAACCAAGGAGAGGGGGGAAATAGGGTGGGGGGGTTGTGAAAACACAAAAAAAAAACCCTCACAACGTCTTAATTATGATGCGTATCGAATCCGCTTAAAGTTATTATTAATCTAAGAAAAGGGTCGAAATTTTTTGTATGACAGATTTTTGATTTCATTAAAAACGCCTCCAAGAGGAGGCAAAAAAATCATAACTTCGTCAATTCACAAGATATCAAATCCGCTTAACTTTATTATAAATATGACTTAATATTATCTAAAGCTTTTATTTTGACAAGTTTTTTATAGAACCAACCATTAGCAAAAATAAAATAAAATAAAAACAAAAAAATCCTAACGGCTCCGCCTACACACACAGGTAGACTTCGAAGTGGACGGTCCCAAAGGTAATTTCTTCTGCAATTCCCAATAAACAGGCACCCCACGGTCTGCGTCTTCGAAATCTACCTGTGTCTGTATGCCGAGCCGTCAGGAATTTTTTTTTACTTAAAATATGATAAAATTGTAAAAAATATGATAATTATACATCAATATGAATCATTCAATTACTTCAAACACTTTCAACTATACAAATAGGCATCATCAGGAATAAAATACAATCTTTGTACAAAGTTTATGACACTTATGAAAATTAATGATATATATTTTTTATTATCGTAAATGTCGCTTAATTTACCCCTAAATATTTAAATACATCGTAGTAGAAAAGAACTATGAAATAAAAATATTTGTCTAAAATTCTTTTTAAACACTTTTTTGATGAAAACTTAAAAATAAAAACACCTTAAAAACTCTTTTTTGATGCAATTCTTGTTTACAATCGAAGAAAAAATTTAAAGGAAGCAGACGGTATTTCTCATATATGTTGTTGCCAAACAATTTGTTTATTCTATACCATTTAAATTTTTTCGAATACTTTATAGAAATCGCATTACAACTGTATAATACATTCTATGCATCACTTTAAATGAAGTTTATATAGGACGCGTAGAAATTATTCTTTTTTCAAAAATCTATATATATGTACTTTGAAATACTTCAAATAACTTTTCTATGAATAAGTAAGTAACTCAATATATAAATATTAGCTCTTAGTACAGGAAAATATTGTTTGAAAGTTCTATTTTTCTCAGGATCTTAAGTATTTTGTTAATAATAAAGGATAAACGTGTTTTCTGTATTCAATATATAATTCTCCTTCACATTTATATTTCACAAATTCACCTCCTGAATAAACGTAGCAAGGATATTACCAACATAACAAAATTTTTAGGTAAACAATTGAATTACATTTTTCATTTATTATGTAGGAAGTTACCGCGATGGAACAATGAAAAATATTCTTATTCAGTATGGATACTATAATAAATAGCAAAATGCATTTTTTTCTTTATCGCCCATATAAAAAACATTTTTAAAAATAACGTTAGCTAGTCGGATGTGTCAATACCAAAACATTCTTCTATCTCACACAGGTTTTGCATGCACTAAAAATGATCAGCACCAATTTATATCAAGATCTAACTGAATCTAAAGTTTTATTAAATTCCGTGCATTAGTTCTGGAGATATGACTATTGCTAAAATCGTGTAAATCCTGCAAAATGCAGAATAGCAGCGTCACCTGTTGGGAGATTTAGACAAAAACCTAATCAACAAGGACTTATGTCAACGTCTAACTGAATATGAAGTTTGATGAAAATATGTGCATTAGTTCTTGAGGTATAGCTATCGTGATAATAATGCAAAAAGTAGCATAGTAACGCCATCTGTTGGTACATTTACACCAAAACGTAATCAACATCTATTTATGTCAAGGTCTAACAGAATTTGAAGTTTGATGAAATTCCGTGCATTAGTTCTTGAGATATAGCTATCGTTAAAGTCATGAAAAAAGTACTTTAACAGCGCCACCTGTTGAGATATCTACACCAAAGCGCAATCAGCGTCTATTTATGTCAAGATCTAACTGAATCTGAAGTTTGATGAAAATAAGTGCATTAGTTCTTGAAGGCTATTGCGGAAATCGCGAAAAATGCAGCATAGCAGCACCACCTGTTGGACGATTTTCATCAAAAAATAATCAGCACCAACTTATATTAGGGACTAACTGAATACAAAGTTTCTTAAATTTCGTGCATTAGTTCTTGAGATAGAATGACCACAAAATTTTTGTCACATACAGTCAGAGTCACAGACTCACAGACAGACATTTTCTAAAAGCAGTCAAATCGTGTTCAGGACCTCCTAAAACATATAAATCCGTCGACCACTTGAAGTCAAAAATTTTCATGAATTCAATACTTTCTTCTTGTAAAGATAGAAGAAAGTAAAAATACTACTCAATATGAGGTCATTAAATTACTCGTTTTATAGACAATTGTATCATAAGAAACTGCATGATATTTACTATAAATATAATTAAATAAATGTACTTCAAAATGGTATTCCGGATAGGTGTAATTTTTTATTACTACATTTTACATAATATAAATTTCAAGAGAAAGTGTATTAATGTGCAACTATAGTTGGAGAAAAATTTCTCTGAAAAGCTTGAAGACAAAAATTAAACACTTGAAGCTTTATGAACTATATTAACATATGGATATTATATCGAATCCCTTGATAATAATAAGTATCTTGTTTTATTTACATATCTGGAGGCAAAGCGATTTATCATTATGATTATAATTTTTAAGACAGGGAACCAAGATTCATCTATGGATGCCTGGTGTTTTCTAGTCTCGAAAATCCAGGTATATCGAATGCTAATTCTCTGGTTTCTAAAAAGAGTTATTTTCCGCAGATAATTTCGAAACAATGTTTATAAAAATGTGAAATTAAAAGTTCTGAAACTTTCAAGCAGTATTTCGTCGGGCTTCTATTTAAACGTTAATGTTCAGAAACAACATTTTACCATTTTTCTAATAAAAATCAAACATCTTCATATATTTGGATGTCAATATACCTTAATAAGGGACAGATTTGGAAATAATTGTACGTATGAACATTCTGTACTAAAAATAATTATTTATAAAAGCACACATAATTGATTTCTAATAATTTTTTTTAATTCACACAGTATTCAGTATTCAAACGTAGATGTCCCATATTGCTGATCAATATATCGGTCTGTATTTAATATAACACTAGCTGGTTTCACCAATTTGCGGTTCCTGTGTACATCGGAGCATGGAATGAAACAAACATCGAAATTAACAATTCTCGTACAAATGAACCCATGACAAGGGTCCCCGCGGCCTAAGGCGGGCTACACCGGGCGTGCTCTACATGTTCCGGTTTCGTAGCTCCTGTCGAACCTATTTCCGAATGCATCGCCGACTCGGGTCGCCGCTCTAAACATTCAAAATTGTTCTTATTCTTTATCTGTAATAAATTTTTAATTTCCTAATATTAAGAAAAATTATCGTTAGATTTTTACAAAATTTTATAAATCCTATGCAAAATATTTCTCTATTTCTGCTCTAAAATTTTCAAATTCATATATTAATCAGTTATTTCGCTAATTAATAAAAAAATCAAAATTTATTTTATTTCATTTCGGAAAGGGAGTTGGGAGGCCGGCTGATCTTCGAAAATAATTCATTTTTAGTTCAGTTTTTAATCAATGTCCAATTTTGTTCTCGATTTTTGTCAAAAAATATCAGTTTAATTAGTATTTCGATAATAATCAGGAAAATTACCGTCCGCTTTTCTTTCAAAAAAAATAACCACTGATCTAAAATATTTTTCTACTTATGCTCTCAAATTTTGAAATCGACATCTTAATTACACTTCTTAATTTTCGCTGTTTAATTTTCCCTGAATTTCGCTTAATTTTCGCTAAATTATTAATTTCTTTCATTTCTGATGTGAAATTAGGTCTAGATGTGCGCTTTTGCCATTTTGTGAAACAAAATCGCTGAATAGTTTATATTAATATATCAGCCAATTATTAAAAATCAAATAAATATAAGGTGGGTGAACCAAAGGTGGCCAGTGTTCGTAAGGTAGCCCACCCCCAAAAGTAAAATTATTTCTTTTTTTAATCATAAGATGGCTCTACTAGATTGTCAATCATGTATCTGCAGTGCATGTGGCTAAAATTAAGAGATCACCTTGATCATCCACCCCTGTATGCAGTGATTTCACTTTTGAGGAGTAGTTGTTCTAATTTCCATGTAAGAAGATAATTTATTTTACGCGTGTTTAAATTCTTAGAACTTTGAGTTATGATATGTTTTCTGAAAGCGTATTTCTTCCTTTTTAACGTCATTTACTTCAATTCTAAGAAACATATGAAACTAATGCGTTTACGTCGTACAAATGACGACCATACGCATGTTCTCAAGGTGGCCACCTTAGAAAACAAATGTATAAATCAGTTTAGTAAGGGTGATTTTCAAAATTTCTACATAAATATCTGAAAAAAAATTACCAATTATTGTTAACACCAGACGTCACTCAAAAGAAGTCAGTACCTCCCAGAAGAAAATCCCTGAACTACCGTGCGCCAAAAGCACATCAAGGTAGTTTGTGCCATAAGATAAGAAGATTAAGAAGACAAATTTGTAGATATCAAAAGAAGAAAGGATCATCAGAGTATAATAGTAAGCAAAATAGTTTGAAGAGAATTTTTTCACATTTTAAAAGTGATTTCAATAAATGGACCGCCTTTAGAATACTATGCGAAAAAGGTGGTCCACAAGCTAAATTTGGAAATTGTGTTATAAAAGTAATTAAGTTTTAGTTTATAAAGTAAAGTATACTTGATATATGTTAGAGATAAGTGTCAAATATTACAAACAAAAATTCAGTCACACACACCCAACGAGAAAATTATAAAAAATCCTCAAAGCCTACGGCCATCTTTGGGTCGCCTACGTTATGAGACGCGAGTGCATCAGAAGCGACCTTGGACCTATCCTCAGCCAATTTTTAGACATCTAGGTGCGATAGATTTCGTTGACCTTTTGCCAAAAAACAAACAGAAAGACACTCACGCAGAGCGAAACCTTTTTTTTATTAATATAGGGAAGAAAGACTTGATGTCCCTCTAGACTGGACTGGACTTAAAGACTGGTTGTCCTTCCCAGCCCCCACTGGTACGCGGCAAAGAGCCGGGGTCTTCGTTCGCTATCAACTGTGACAGAGTCTCTCGAACGGCGATTTCAAGATTGGCAAGTGGACACACAAAAAGTCTCTCGTTCTTTGAGGGCAGAAAGATCTTCAAAATCTGCACTAAATGTAAAGCTGAACAGGCCTCTGCTGAACACATCCTGGACTGCTTAGGTTTTTCCAGAGAAGACTTATATGCTTCCCCCCTTCAGGTTCTGGACTTTCTTAGGATTAACGGAATATTGGATCTTGTCTGACTTCGTCAGACAGTTGGAGGATAACCCACAACAACAACAACAAGACTTGTTAAACTATAAAAAACATTACACATAATGTAATCAGCAATCTCTGTAGATTCTGTCACCTTATTCGTCATAACTATACAGTATATATATAGCATATAAATGTATGGTGATTCAAATTAAAGTACACATTTCTGAGAGCGATAATGGAAAAACTATTCATCAGAAAGCCATGACATTTGGGGTGTATGCTAACGAGATGATCCAGATTTTCCACAGCAAGAAAAGTAGTTCCAAATACCACCAACAAAGGGCGTGTAAAATGTTAGTAAACAATATGTAAATTATACACAACTACAAGAACTCGATTTTTTATCTATTTCATGGGAAAAAACATTTTCAGTTTGATGGTCAGCATTAACTTTCATCGATGGAATGATAACTTAACTCGTTTAATGGTTGGTTTCTGTGCTTACATCGAAATGTTGCGGACATGCTATGTTGTCTATAAGATAGAACAGAGATCTTATAAAGTCTTTAAAACGTTCCCACAGTCAAACGTTGCATGGATTGAAATCTCTGAATCCTTCAATCCCAGCCTCATAGCAGTTCATGATCCTGAAATCAGAAAAGTTGCATATAAGATAATAAAAAATTTAAATGCAATGTTACGACTCCAAAATGGTGGCCATCATATTGAAAAAGTTTCGTCCTCATTAGACGGATAAATAGTGCGTTCATGTTACATATTGTGTACAAAAATATTATACGCCCTCTGTTGGTAATGTTTAGAATTATTTTTTTGCTCTGTAAAATATCTTCGTCGTTACCTTACGATGCTTCCTTAATGTTATTATTTTCTAATGAATAGTTTTATGAACACCCCATCTAACCATTTTCGGTCTTGATGTCGCCTACATGCACTGCACACCTCTGTTCTTTTCTTTATAAAAACTAAAAGGTTTGGACTCATTGTTAATTTATTTCACTTCTACATACCTGAATGTTTTATAATTAATTATGCCTCATTTAGTGAGATCATAACAAAATTGTAAAACATACGATACAAAAGAACAGAGAAGTATAGATGGCGTTAATATTTGAGGATTTTAATAATATACCACACACGAAGTTATATTAAAAATATTTTCATTGAAATGTTCCAATAAAAAATTTATGTTTAAAATTTTAACATTTTCCCAAATGGAAAATACTCACTTAAAATATACTCACTTCTCATTGCAATCGGAAGATTAGTATAAAAGAATTCATCAAATAAACAACCAAACATATGAACCTGTCATTATTTAATTTAAATTAAATGGTACATATTTACTTAACCAACGACCATTTATGGTAAACAAAATATATCGTCAAACAATGTGATTTAACGCCATCGTGTGACGCCACGTTCAATAATGTCAATTACAGAACTGCACGTGACATGCAGTGTAGATATTCCATTTTTAATTATTTTGAGGGTAAGACATTATAGTTTTTATAACAAAGGACAAAAGCGCATGTGTATTTCTCAGTTTCTTTTTTTACATTTGGAAAATATATATATATAAAAATTCGGATTTTTCATCTAGGGAACTTAATTTACCGGCTACCATTTTCTACGGAACATAATACGGGAATGTATTTTCAAGATTACGGGATTTTTCCATCTAAAAGGGCGAGTACTAATGAGCACGATATGAGACATTCTCTACAGCCTGAAAAATAACAGCAATGCAATGAAAACTATAATAAGCTAAAATATATTTAAAAAGTAAAGTGTTTTAACGACTCATTACTTTCCGCAGAGCACTAACTTTTATTTACAGCTGCTAAAAATAAATAACATCCATTAAATGTCGTAAAAGTACAATTGTACATGGGCCACATGATAGCGATCGCATAAAACAGACATCTGTAAGAAACCTTTAAAAATTGTTTTTTTCAAAACTGATAACGGTTATAAGAAAATAATTAAATATGTTATGAGTAGGTTCTTACGTTATGCTTATCCATTATTTGCGTTAAATAACAATGGTTGACAACATGTACATTAGCGCTTGGAAGAGGTTGACGGGAAAGTAAATGAATATTAAACCCCTTCACTCCCAGGCATAATTTCGCTGGTGAAGGGTATATACCAGGCTGTGCGGTGCAAAATGTTTGTGTCATAAATCATTTAATGACTTCCGTGATTTAATAGTAATGAATGTAAGGTCGTTAAATGATTTACAACGTTATCATAATACGTATAACATGGTTCGTACGGATCAGGGAATTTTCCAGGAGTTTCACCAGTATTTTCTTTATAGAGAAAGAAATCTACGTTAAACTGACTAAACTTCGCCTTTTTATAAGTCGAGATTTTTTGTAAGAAAATACTGGTACCGTAGAATTTCCAGGTCGCAAAATTCCAGGAGCCGTACGAACCCAGTATAAAATAATATGTAAAACTTGCACATTATATACATACATACAGTATATCAGGGTGGCTAGTGGTCAGGGAAAAATACAGTCAAAAAAAGTGATAAACACCAGTATATTCTTATAGAAAAATTCATGTTTATTATTTGATAGAATAATCAACATGAATTTTTCTATAAGAATATATTGGTGTTTGTCACTTTTTTTGACTGTATTTTTCCCTGACCACTAGCCCCTGTATATACATAAAACTTTGGAATTTATTTTCTTTCTATTTACTTTCTTTTAGTCTTTCTTATAATGACGTAAGATGTATAGTGAACGTATTGGTGTACGTAATGTTCACTGATTACTGAAATGATAAGACGTACGCTGCGCACGTCCTGGTCGCTGATTTCTGAAATGAGAGGACGTACGCAGCGTACGTCCTGGTCGCTGATTGCTGAAATGAGAGGACGTACGCAGCGTACGTCCTGGGAGTGAAGGGGTTAATAAAATTTTGCGGTACCGATCGAAATAAAATCTATTGGCACATCCAGGGCTTATGTAACATCTGAATTTTGGGTAAGTGCTTGTTATATTTTTGCCCCCTTTCATTCGAGAATTGTTTTCCAAATTCTTACATAACTAGAAGCTTATCAATTCTACAAATAATATCCCATGGAGTCCCTGGAATCCTCCCCTAGTAACTTTTAATGTTACATTACATTAACATTTTTTGTTTTTCTCGCTCACTGCATGTATACTATAGAGTATATTTATTATCTATGTCATTCGGGTAATTTAAGTTAAGCGTCTCGTTTCTATAATCATCTTATCAGGAACAATATGCCATTTGGTTGGTTAACAGCCTATTAATGACATTCAGATTTCCCGGTTGGATAAATCTCCGGAAATTGTTTGCTTTATTTCTTGAGGTTAATTTAACTGGGTAAACATTCCTCTCCAAAAATTAAATAATAAATAATTCAATAATCCAATGTAAAAAAAAAAAATCTGGAATACAACCACTGAACTTTTCCAATATGGGAGTACAAGCCCAGATTTTTTTGTAAAAGGAGTTAAAATAAACTTTTTGACAATAGAATCGAAATATTGGTTCGAACATTGGGCCTACCGTTGTGAAGATATATTACGAATATTTTCTTGGTGCATTGTCCTATAGAATAGGTACTAAAATTGTTTGAAAATGATTAAAAATTGATCACATATCTAATCCATGGGCAGATTTTTACGAAAAAATATACAGTCATTGCGACAGTCGTCTATAACATATTCGGCAAATTGGAGCCATTCCATGCACTCATTCACACACTCTCACACACATACAAATCATGATTAAAATAATTTACTTACTGTATGTGTTCAGAAAGTAAAAATGCAAAATGGGAATTAGAGACTTCATTTTACATTCGTTATCTGGTACATCATAAATTTTATAGGGAAAGCTCCTGCTTGATGTGCCCTTCTGGTAATCAGACCCTGTATGGATCTAATAATATATTTATAGATTTTATTTATGCGCCAAATAACCAAGTTTAATACATTATTTTCGAGTTCTATTTTATATAATTTATCCTATTATTACTGAAGTATAACAGAAAGATATTTGGAAAGTTAAATTTTGCAATAACAATATATGAATATATCTAAAACATCAGCATAGATGATTGTTTGTTAGCTTTAAACTCTCAAATATGAGTATTTTAGAAGTCAAATACTGTTTCGTTTCATTTAACATTTCAAATCATTCAAAAATGTATTTATTTTCATTCAAAAATTTAAAGTTATTTCTATGATCTTCGACTTATCATTTCGATATTATGTAATTTTTATATTCATGAATGTCTGTAATGTTATTAGAAAATTGCTTTTCGGATGAATCCATATTCGAATCATTCTATGTGCTACCGAAATTCCGGGGATAGAAATTTGTATCGCGATTGTAGTTCATATTTATCAAAGAAGCAAGATCCCACTCGGTCCGTTTACTAAACAACAATCTTTAAAAAAAAAAAAATGTTTCTTTTAGTATCTTTTCCCTGGCAAATATTGTATTAATCTACCCCGAAATTTATTTCTGTTGAAAATTATGTGAAAATATAACATAAAAATTTTTTGTTCAGAAATACTGCTAATTAAAAAAAGAACGAGTTGATGTATTCGTAAAAACGAAGCTATATAGTAGAGATATTATATAAAAGCGAAGATATATAGTAGCAAAGTTATATAAAAGAGAATCTATATAGTAACAAAGTTATATAAAAGCGAAGCTATATAGTAGTGGACTTATATAAAAGGAAAGTCTATAGTAAAACAAAATTCGTACATAGATTTTAAAAGTTGGTACTTGAATATTCATATATAATAAAAGTCAAAATTTAAACAAACATGAGTATATTTTACAATTCTTCAGTATCTTAATCTAAATGGATGGGATTAATATCGATTTATTTTAATTTATCAGTGAGGCTACGTAATGCTTATTAGAAACAACACATTAGTTATAAATGCTAAAAACAAATTACAGAAACGGCTATTTTACTGTTTCCTGTAAAAGTAATATTTCTAAGAATTGTAACCAATATTAAGTGATACAGATTTGCTTAATTTTTAATAAAGTTTTCGTAAATATATTGCCAAATGAGGACTGTTTAATGTATAAATATTAAAACGTGACATAGAAATTTCTGAACTCATTTACTGCAACAAAAATTGAGTATTTAAAAATCCGTATTCTATACTAATTCTTAAAAAACATGCAGTAGATTTTATTTTTATGTTAAAATCCATAAAAAATGTGTAATTTGAAATAAAATAGGCAAAAGATATTTAAGCACACAAAATACTTTACTCTTAAAATAACTGGATGTGAAAACAAATAATTGGAAACCCGTCATGCAAAAAATTAGTTCAGCCACAAAGCTCTATTTCCCCCCATCGACAAGAGAAGTTTTTTTTTTTTTTAATGGAACCTCGAGCGCTTTTCAACCTTTAAAAAACTGAAAAAAGAAAGTTTTACAATTTTGTAAAACCCGAAGTAAACATATTATATAACAACACCGCGGTGAAGCTTTTTGTGATGTATTTTACTATCTATTTCCTGTTTGTTGAAATAGCCCGCGGATATTAAAAATGTGTAAATGAACTTTTAACTGTATTTTGGTTTATTGTAAGAGAAAAAATGGGGAAAGAGAATGAATATTTTCATTTAAAATATATTTCAGAGAGAGCAAGTTTTGTATCTTCTAGCAAACTATTTAACTTTTAGCAAAATTCTTTTGAATATAGGAAATAAAATTTAGAAAAATGCAAATATTTGGCATGTAATTTTTTTTTTTACGGACTAGACGGAATTCAGTTGTGTTATTATGCATGTTTTGTTTCTGGATATAGCATTTAATATTATACGAACTCAAAACTAATACATATAAAAATACCTGTAAGTCGCATAGTAGGTATTAAATCTTTTGTAATAATGCATTTTTACAAAAAAGTATAAGGCATAAAAAATATATATGTAACTGAAATATATATTTATAAAATTTTTGTTGAAATTATTTTCTTTTTTAATACAAGCTAATTCACTGGCAATATAATAAAACCTACATATAATCTTGAACATATAACAAATATTTCTTTTTTAATTCTGTACTTTTTTAAACGTATACTTTGCATCATAATTCATAAGACGATAACGAAAACACTATATCAGAAAAGATACAAAAACTTTGTATACGAAAAAATACGAAGAGATTATCAATATTAAATATTAATATTGATCATATATTGAATTTCATTTCAAAATTTTAGCCTGTCGTGTAAATTAATTTTGAAACAAAAGCAGCATACTTTTGTATGTAAAAAATACTACATGCAAGAAAAAGTGATTCTAAAAACATTTCTAAAGACATATTTTGGATATGACTAATGAGGTGTCTATGCAAACTAACCTCTTAATGATAGATTTGTATTATTAAAAGTGACGATAAATTGAAATACATCATGTGATATAAAAACATAAAATGTATATTCAATAATTATAATCATTTTAGTGCGTAATCAAACATTGTCTAATTGTTCTCCTAGTAATTGCACGGATAAATACGTACTAATACAGAAATCAGGTAGGTTATAACATATTCGGATTTCGTCCGGTTTTTACATTTGCAACCACCATTTTACGATAAGCAATATTCGACTTATTTTATGGAATAATTTGTAACACCTGTCTGTGATTAATAAGGTGGCGATAATTATTTAGAAGTATCGTGGAGAAAATAATCGTGTGTTCGCCCTCTGAGTCTGTCATAAACTGCTCGTGCTCTCCCAGGTTAAAACAATTACAATGATTCCATAAAAACATTTTAAAGACATACTTACGAAATCACTGGTGAAATCTAAACTATGGTAGATACGGTGTGTTATATTTATAACTTAGGTGAAAAAGTTACTTAGTAGATCCAAATATATATTCAAACATGAAAATAAAAAGTAATTTTTTTATCATATCCGCTCTATAACGAAGATGTAATTTGTCAAAGAAGTTGTTTTTATGTGTATTAAAAATATAATCAAACAACTATAGTGCTACTTACAATTCTAATTATATATAATCGAAATAGCTCAAATTGGCAATCCAAAAAAACAGACAGATTATGTGAATGTTATATTTCTAACGTTTTAAAACAGTAACTTAAAATTTTAAATAACTGAGAAAATCGGATCACACATACTTTGAGTAATATTTTACGCATATGTGAAGTAAGAGATAAAGTAAAGTATTTTTGGAAAAATAGGGAAAAAAAAAATTGCTCCTGCATTTGACAATCCTGGTAGATGGCCATTAAATATTAACTTTGTGAGAGTTCAAAGACATGTGCCACAGACTTACAACGTTAAGACATAGAAATTCAACTATTAACACATTTTGTTTTCAATGCTTATTTTTTCTACAATGATAAAGTGGATTTGATGTATCCTTGAAAAGGCTGTATGTAACTTATTAATATCGTAGTTGATTTTTTTTTTCTTTTAGCGTTGTAAGTATGTGGCTCAAACCTACATGTTGTTTATTTTATAAAATAGTACTTACTAAAATCTTAAAATATTTAACGCAAAAATATAAACGCAAATTGAACATAAACGTTAAATTATCTTTTTTAGCATTCCATATCTTCTTACATTTATTTTGTTTGTATTTTATATTTAATACAAGGTGGTCAAGTTCAAGTTATCTAACATTTATTTAAGAAAAGAACATTCAAAATGTAAACTTTACGTACTTATTTTTAATATTAATTGAATATATGGTATTTTTCATGAATTATGAAAAATTGTTTGAGGCAAATGTCGGCCTCTGGACATTCAGCAGCAGTTGATTCGTTCGAGGTAATTTTCGAGGAATTTTTCTTAAGTTTTGGGGGCTATGCCTGCTATATCTTGTCGCAACATAGTAAAATATTTTGAAGAAACTTTAAGCATTGAAGACAGGGTAAGCCGTGTGCATCATCTTGGTATATGTTCAGCCGAGAATATTGTTGCTGTGACTGGTAGTGAGGCCGAAGACCCGGAATTATTGATTCGCAGCCGTTCGCAAAGTTTGGGTGTTTCTTATGGCTCCTTCTGGCGTTTTGGGTACGAAATGGAAGATATTGATGTGTAAGACATATGGTGTCAGCTTGACGGCGCAACGTGCCATACATTGAGTGCAACATTAGATAATTCGCATGAAAAATTCATAGGTCACATTATTTCACGTTAAGTTGACGTCAACTGGCCACCAAAAGCTTTCCATTTAACACCGTTGGATTTTATTTTTATTGGGCTTTCTTAAGAGTCGCGTCTACGCCAACAAACCTGCAACTTTGGAGAAATTAAAACTAAAATCCGCTAAATTATAGCAGAGGTAACCCCTATACTTATAGGAAAAGTCATTGAAAATTAGCTCGAACGAATCAATAGCTGCAAAATGTCCAGAGGCGGCCATTTGCCTAACATCATTTTTCATATTTTATGATAAATACCTAATATTGGATTAAAAAATAAATACTGTTATATTGTTACATGCAAAAAGCAAATGTGTGAAAATTCCGTCATATTTAAAACGATTTATTTAAAACGTCATAATTGAAATAATTTTCTTATAGCGGCTAAAAAGAAATCTTTGTTTTTCAAAGTTATTATAAAAGTCCGAGATGCAGCGGCATATTTAATTTAGCAATTTTATACGAATTCATTTTCAAATGTGTGATAGAACTGACTTAATCAATCATGAAATAAGGCGTCAGCTGAAACGACAGTGGTGGATGCAATGTTGGTAATCGAACCCCCGCCCAGTCAAAGGGAAATGGATGGCAACCCAATTACAAAAGACCAACACTGATCGTGATAACCTTTAATCTTCCGTAATCGGGTAATATTTTTATAACATATCAAATTAGCATGTTTTTAGAGCCTACGACGTCTACCGGGCTACGATGGACTTGGAGAGCGTAGATCGTAAAGAGCGGAACCCCTAGTGACGTAAATAGATAATCTGGATTTGAGATGCTTTACAGATAACAATGCTAAATGTCTACACCTTATTATCATTATCGTTACAAAAACAAATTCCGTAAAAATAGTAAAACTTTACTTCTAATAAAATACAATTTCAATATATTTATAGAAATATTTTACGCGATAACTATAACAAATAAAATTTTGAAAGCATAAAGCATGAACTACCAAAGCATTTACACAAAAATAGCATATGTTTTATAAATAATCTACTTTGGAAAAATTACGTTTTGAGGTACTAACACACGTACATATTTAATTGGCAAAATGAATGCATTAATAAAAGAATAAAGACTTGAAGAAAATTAAAACTAAAATTGTAAGAAACTATTTCGACATTTTGCACTGAGAAAGATCCATTTGCAAATTCTATTGAGTTGCATGAACAAAAAAATAGAATGAAAAATTAAAAAGATATATACTTGGGTGAGTGAAAAAGGGATAACATTCCACCTGATTGTAAATATTGAGAAAGCACAGAAAACTACTAATGTAAAAAAACTATCAATTTTATAGAAATGCCCACTATTACTGGAATGTAGAACTGGCCGATGAGGGTTCATCCTATAAATTTCAACGATAAATAGTAATTGATTTATTAGTTATTATTAATTAAACTATTTGAGTTTAATTTCCTTGTTTTTGGAATGTGACCCTTCATCACGCACCCGTACATATACTTTTAACATTAACTTAAGCATGATTTTTGTGTACATTTTGTCTTGAATTTAATGTATATTGATTTCTGTATTGTTACGAAACAAGTCTTACTAAACATTTCTTTTTTTTGTTTGTTTGTTTTTAGGTAGGAAGTTTTTTATTGAGAATCTGTTTTTGAGAATTTTATTATGGTATGTATTAAAATTTAAGATGTATGTTTAAAAATCATTTTATATTTATATTTTTTCTTTACGCTTTATTTCCAGCGCCTGGAAAATTCAATTTTTTTTAGTCATTATTATGACTGAAATCATTTAGTCATCTGTTGATTATAAAAATAAATCCTAAAAGGAATAAGCAAGTTATAAAATTTTTTATGTTCAAATGTTCAAAAAAAAAAAAAAAAAGAGATAAATTTTTAATTTTTGCGCCACAATTTAACTTTTATGATTATTCTCGTGCTTTGAATAATGTACATTTATCTATTCCAAACAAGCAAAGTTGTTTGTAAAGATAGAACATTATGCAATTGTTGAAATATAACAAACACCTTCAAAACATTTATTTACCAATTAATGCAATATGACAGCATCTTCAATATCCTTCATTATGTCGAATTTTTTGAAAAATGTTCGACGAATCTTAGGAGTGAGGAAGCAATTGTAAGATGTAATATTTCAAAAAACGTACTCTAAAAAAATAAGAAGAAAATTAATAGTTGTTAATAAATTACCTCTATCCCACTGATAATCCCTTCCAAGTTATCCGTGATTCCGAAATGGAATGTATTTAGAAGCCTCCAGCAAGCAATATATTTCCAAGATTTAACCCTTTCAAGGACGGCGCTACGTTTATAAAACTACTTAATTTTTAATAAAATTTTCCGTGTATTATGTATGTGAAATATAGTTTTTTCTTATGAACAAATAAATTTGTTCATAAACAACCGGCATCATTCATTCATTTCAACATTTTACCTATGAAAGGGCTTGGCCCTCTAAAAGGGTTAAACAAGCATTTATAAAAAGAAGTTTCGTTTGACTTTTGACATCCCAGATTTTTGGAAACTTGTCTGGGTATTTTTTATGGTCTATTAATCACTTTTCGCGAACCAAAATGTCGGTTTTTAGGATGATATCAATTTATGAGAGAACTTTTTCACGTTTAACAAATATGTTTTACGGACAAACTTGGTTAACTATCAGCATTAACGGTAACATTAAAATCAATATATATATATATATGTCGTGATTTAGATTCTCAAGTTTGATCGATGAGTTGCAGTCCAAAAAGCAGTTAATAAACATTCACAATACTGAGCAAGGTTTCCTATTTTAAATCACACTAGGTTGTCGTCTGGTAGTCGTTCACAGTCATTCACAGTTCAAGCACCATTTAGTTGAATGTAAAAAACTTTATTGACATTTTTGAAGAGTCAATTCAGTAGGAATGCTCGATATGATGAAACTACATCTAAGCACCAATACATTCCATTGCGACAGTCAGCACTTTCCACAAATCTCCTCCCTGAGATTCAAGATGTTTATCCAGATGAGTTGGATGTATCATTTGGGCACTAAACACCCCTAAAAATGTAGTAGAATTCTACCTTTAGCTACCGCCAAATGTCAAATTTTCTATTGGAATCAGAGCGTGCATCTCCTTTCAACTGAGCTTGCGTAAGCTTACAAAACACGTCACGTGATCTTTTTGTTCCAATCATAATTGTTTTAAAGGGATTTTGTTAATATTTCCGGTGTATTAATTTTGAAGAAAAAATATTTCCTGGCACCAAAAATGTTCTAGATGCTTCTAAAGTCTCGCTACCAGATGCATGAAGTAACAAAACAAAATTTCCGTTTTGAGATTTTTATTTCTCTGGCATGTATCACAATATTTAACAAATTGTGTAATATCTATTGTCATGTTGGGCCAATAATAGTTTGAAGGTATTAAGTTAAGCATTTTTTGAATTTCTAAGTGTCCAAAATTATCATGAGCAATATGTAATAATTTTTTCTAAGTCACACACACACACACACACATATATATATATATATATATATCACTCTTGCACGTATAAATTCAGTTACGCAGCTTAAAATGTTTAATTGAGAATTTACAGGTTTCTAAAACATGATATTCTGGTTTCAGAAAATCTATGAATACACTATAAAACTACTCAGAATCGTTTCCGAAAATCCGTGGCAGTACCAATAAACTGTGTTTTAATAAATGCTTCGTTAAATCTCTAAAATACATTGTTTTTGAGGTTTATAAGGATAAAGAACGCTTTTAGGAATCGCAGATATCTCGGAAGTGATTATTATATATTTTTGTTTGTGATTATATTACATATGCTCGTTGTTGGCCTTTTTTAACAGTTTGCATAGACGTGTTCAGGTGGGCCATATTTAATCGTTCCTGATTTTCATTCTACTATTTTTATTAAAATTACTATTTTCATTTTTAATTATAATAATAGATGATAATAGTATAGTCATCCCATGATTTATTCTCATGATCTCATAAATTATTACATAAATTTACACATGTCAGAATCGGGGATAGAGGTTATTGAATATTTACATTCTTGATTATATAATATTTTCGTAGATTAATATACACCTTTTTTCATAGTGTATAAATATACGTTTATCTCTCTCTCTCTCTCTCTCTCTCTCTCTCTCTCTCTCTCTATATATATATATATATATATATATATATATATATATATATAAGAAAAATATTGAAAATTACTGATGGTAAAGAGCATGCTCAGTTTGAATAGGAAGCTTTCATTGTGATTTAAATATAATAAAAATGAAATCATACACACAAAAACAAATGGTGAAAAAAGGAAAAAATTAAACACTGAAGAGTTAAAATTCAAAAATAAATGCATGTTAGAATTCTATAGCGATAGACAGGAAAAACAAATAAAAGAAAAGTCATGTGACAACCACTTATTTCTCTTGTAAAAATCTAAAATAATCGTTACAATCCCATTTAGAACTGATGATCCGGTTAAATGAAGCAGACAAAATTCTTGATCCATAATAAAAATTAATATACTCTCGAAAACACATATCACCAAATGTGTAATCCTATTTAATGCTTGTTCTACTTCCATTTATTTAAATGTCTTTTTCTGTGTTTTTTTTTAATCATCACTTCTAAAATTTCCTTTAGAAATAAAGATAATTATTCTTTTCATAAATTATGATAGATTTTTCATGTTGCGTTTCAATTTAACATCACCATTCATCACGAAATCTGTCCATTTTGAGAAATTTTCACGATAATTATCTCGCATTGTTCGACTTCATAGGAAGTTAATGAGAACTCGTTACGAAACTTTATGAAATATTCAGAATTGTTACCTAATCTCTTTTGTCTCTTCAAGACACAACTTTGAAATCTATTTCTCCACTGTTTGGTAATTATCTTCTTTGCCTTTTATTTTACTGGCACACCCAATAATCTCAAGTTAAATATTGAGTGTGAAAAATCAATAACTGTGTGAAAGGATTTTGCATAAGTTGGAATGGCTGAAAATAATGAAACCTTTAAAAAAAAATTAGACGAACGGAGATTACGTAATGAATAGCTGGCCAAATTAAAAGTAAAATTAATTTGAATGAAGAATGAAAAATAATTTTACAGTAATTTCAGTTATAATGAATTATTTGTGCGTGAAATGAGATATGACACATTTTATGAAAACGTTTTGGAATATGAACTTGAATACAAAAACACGCTATTAACAGACCGATATTTTTGAATATAAAATAATTGCAAACGCAAAATATGTAGAAGTAATTTGTTTGTTTTCCCAAATGACGAGTAGATTAAAGTTATATGAAAGTTTCGAGAACCATATAATTAGCTGCTCTCTTCGTCAGCTGTTTAGTAGAAGATGAAGCAGACAAAATAAATCTCAATAGAGCAATCTACATTTTGTTTCAGAAAGTGCTTTACTTTCTCGTATTTACTGCTGTTTGCTACTGAACATCAGGTGAAAAGATAAGTTAATTAACAGACGTCGAAAATAAAGTTGTTATTTCTTACTCACCACCTGGAGGAACAATGTTTACATCTATATCATCTAATATTTATTCCATATATACATCTATTATATCCATAATCTTTTGCTTTTTTATAATCTATAATGTGTATATTGGTTAAATTGTAGCAAGATATATCATCTTTTATCAAAAATAACTTCAATGCAATTCTAATTTTGGTTGATTTCTAGAATTTTATTTGTAATTAAATATTCCTATTACATGTCTATTAGCTTTATATCTAGAATGCTTGCAATAAATTATCCGATAATAAAATCCAATTACGTCTCGACAATAATATTGCAATATTAGGAAAATATTAACATCTCAAGACTCATATTTTATAGGAGTATTTTATTCAGTTTTGCTTATATGGACCTGTATATTAGGGTGGAACGAAAATAATGGTTAATTATTTTTTTTTCAGTTAGAAATTTGCTATAGTCGGCAAAAGTTGCCTTTTGGTATTAGAATGAAAAATATAAAATTTTGTTGCTGTACTAAAATATTTTCAGGTGCCGCAAAGAGCTTCAAAAATGACTTTTCTATGAAAAATCGATAAAAATTGCCTATTTTAAAAAAAGTTATTTTCTTGATTATTAACATAATATACATATATTTTGTAAACAGAATATTCAAAATATGATACTTTTGCAGAAAACTTGCACATTCTACACTGTAAAAAATATTTGGAACGTTTAGTATTCTAACAGGAATGTTTCTGATACCATCGGATATCTGAGAGCTATTTTCACTTTCTGAAACCATCAGAAACCTTTCCGAATTTTTAGGTTTAGGTGATTGAAACCGACCCTCTTCTATAGCAAACCAGTTTGTCCGCATTTCAAGTATTTCTCTTCTCAACTATTTCAAACAGTGTACGTTGTTGGATGTGGAATATAATGTTAGTTATTCGAACGGTCCAAAAAGAGAATTTAAAAAAAGGAATATTTGAAAAGGTAAGAATTTCTGCTGTTTTTACTCTAATAATATTTTTTATAATGATTCTGTTTTATATTCATTATTATCTCATACATGGCGTGATATTTTTCAGTTTATATCAATATTTTTAACAAATGTCTTAACCCTAACTTTTAGGACTATTTACATGAGCATTTAGATACTTTGAGTTGGAAGGATAATTATTAAAATATACTCTAAAATATAAAAATACAATTCCTTTGTCTCTCATTTTAAGTTTTTTTAATGTTGCTTCAATAAATATGATTTATAAATAGCATTTAGTAGCAATTTTATCTCTTAAAGAATAATATTGGCCGGCGGTATTGTGTGTTTGTTTATATATATTTTTTAACGATGTTTCAGAACTCTAACTTTTATAATACTATATATTGAAAATTGACTTGTCTGACTTTAAAAATATCGTTTTAAAATAAACAAACTATATTTATTTATTTTATTCTAATTCTGAAAAAAAAATTCCTAGGTGTTTTTATTAATCTCAGGGTTATGTCCAGATTTTTCTCACAGGGTCCTGTTATTGTGAAATTGTGCAGTTTTTTTAATATTTTTAAAAATTCCTGTCGTAATTTTCGGAATTTGAAATTATCGTTATATCAGGTTCCTTTGTATCTATCCTTTACACATAAAAAAGCTATGCACTTTGATAAGTTCAATTGTTTTGTGATAGGTCAGATTTTATTTTTAAATCATTAAATTTGTGAAAAGTTCAGTTTTTGAAGTGGTAAAGTCCTGTTTTTAAGACAAAGAATTTTGTGACGGAAACTGTTTTGGAACGAAAAATTTTGTAAAGGGTCCAGTTTTAAGATGAGAATTTTTGTGAAATTGTCTTGTTTTAATATGAAAAATTACCTTTTAAGGACCGAAAAAATTAACAGATAAACAGATCTCTGAAGCTGCATTGCTTTTGGAAAGCCCATACATAAGTTTTAATCATTTTATGTTGCTGGGAGTTAGATTATTTGAAATGTATCTCAAATATATTAGTATAGCTTTAGTTTGTCTATTTCATGTTAATGAAAAGTTTTGAAAGTTTTCTTTCTAAGTATATATGCTATTTTTTTTTTAAATAAATACTTGATTTGTGAAGCTGTATGAATCCCATATTTTTTTCATGATATGTTGTTAAAAAACAAGGTAAATATCTCAATTCCCCAATATTCACTTCGTGAATATTCTTAAATATTAGGGTTAAAACACATTTGATAAAATTTTGATATAAACTGAAAAATATCACGCAATATACCGAATAATTTCGCCTAGAAAAAAGAATCATTATAAAAAATAAGTTTGATTAGAATATTTAAAAGAACAGAAATTCTTATCTTTTCAAGTATTCTTTTAAAATTCAGATAATATATAATAAAAAAAGATAAAAATGTATTCAGAAACACTTCAGATATATTCAGAAAGGTTTTAGATACATTCAGAAAACTTTCTGATATATTATGAAAGATTTGCGATATATTCAGAAACTTTTTCGATCCGTAATGAAAGATTTCCGATATATTCAGAAAGGTTTCAGATATGTTCAGGAAGGTTTCAGATATACTCAGGAAAGTTTCATTACGAATCGGAAAGGTTCCGTGTTTTAGCCGAAACATTTTTCTGATCGAATCAGAAACCTTTCTGTTAGTATCGTGCAGCACAGGTCTCCGTTACCTTCAGAAACGTTTCTGAAAATTTTTTACAGTGTATGTATTACGAATTTTTAGATGCCATTACAGAAAAAATTATTTTGTAGAATTTAGCGATTTTCACCATATTAATTTTTATTAATTTTACAGTAACATATTCTTATAGTACTACATTGAAATGAAAGAAATGCAATCTTTAATTATCATATCTTAGTAAAACAAATCACACTTATTTAGAAAAACTTTAAAAGAGTGAAACCTCTGATTAACGAACACTCATGTGACCAAAAAAATGGTCTGAAAAAATGAGGTACTGCAGGAGATTGGTTTTCAGTTATAACGAGATGTTAACGTTCGCTGAGAAATTTTAATTTGGCCGTAATAGAGGGATGACAGTATATAAGGGTGTCCGTTAAAAGAGGTTTGACTTTATACTGTTTCTAAGTCAAAACATTATTTTTAAGAAACATTAATTTTTCTCTAATGTCCATAGTAATCACATATGGTCCATAATAATCACACTGACACATTGGATTTTTTTTTTGGTTGTTTTTTGTTTCGAATTTTGGCATGATCTTTTGAAAATTTATTTTGGTTTTTATCAATGCATCTCTTGCAGAAGGGCTGGAAACTGACAAGGATGACTCGGTAACTAATTTAGAAATCCTTTTAATTGCTTGTGTGTGACATACGGAAAAATTGAAGTTGCCTCTCATGATCAGGTTCTTCTGCTTGCTTAATTTACTGCTTTAGTTTGTCGTCAGCAATATACATTGTCATAGGAGGTTATGTTACTTTAACATCATGCCATTGAATCATATCAATATAATCCGTGACATCAAAGTTTATGCATACAGGAATTAAAAAATTTCTGATGCCAACTTCATTTCCAGTCCCTGCTTTTATAATTCGGCGTAATGCAAACTCCTTAATGACTTCTATCACCTGATAGCATACAATGGAGTACATTTTCATGTGCAGAAAAGTATGCATTACTTTGGATGATTGGATCAATTACATTTTTAAGAGTGTAATTGAGGAATAGATGACAGGTTTTCACAAGTGCTTCGTCCATAGATAGATGGTTTCAATTTTATGTTAAACCACACAGTTGCATACACTTTCAAAATGTACTCAGACCGTATTTGGATATTTTGTGATGGATATTCTGTTCCCACGTACAAGCGAATTATTTTGTTTGCTAAGATAAATCATGGTGAAAGACACTTTTTTTCTGGTTTCTTCATAGACAAATCAGAAGAGCAACTTCTAACGGAGATTGTGTTACACATTTCTAAGAAATATATTTGGTTCATACTTAAATTATCCTTAAATTTTAGCAAATGGAATGTTATTTTCAATAGGTGAAAACTCAGTCACTGGAAGTTCATAACACTTTTCCAGTTGTTTCCTTATTTTCACTCCAAATTCATTTGGATTTTTAGTTTTTCCATCTAGGAAAGAAAATATATGACGAACGGCAAGTTCATTTGCTTTAAACAGACAAATCTAGCACTGCAGTGGCTTTCATAATTCTTTTTCCAACAAAGCAATCGCACCATTATTCAATCCAGTGTTCGAGGAAGTTCCATCATATCCAATTTCAGTAATGTTTAAGCATTGGTTGTTGCCATTTAAAAATGTCATTATATTGTCTTTTATACCTTTTCCAGTGTCAGAAATCGGTTTTACGTGTCTTGAAATTTTTTATCCAAGTTCTGGAACAAGTGATATATGTTGTTCGATAACAGTTATTTTGTAATACTTAGTTCCTTTCTTCTCTTGCACAATAGTATCGTCTTTTCTTACATAAAAAAAGCAATTACTTTCTGTAACTAGTTTTACAGTTTCTTCTACATATCTTTTTCGGTTCTTTATTTGTTCTCATCTAATTTTCATTCTGTCAATACATTTCTGTCGCACTTCTTTCTTCATCACTAATCAGACCAATATCCTGCAGAGCGGAGCTTGGAATTGTTGCAGCAATTTTGTCTGATACTCAAGTTCGATCGCAAGTAGAAGCCACAAATCGCAGTTTCATGCGCATTTGACTATGGTTTTGATTACTTACTATTCTCTTCTGAACTTTGTTCTGTTTCTACTTCATTGTATACTATTTATGTTTCATTATTTTTGTAATTAAAATGTATTACGCAGTAAGTTTACAATGTTTTCTGATTAAAAAGATTTAAAACTGATTTAAAAGTTAACTTATGAAAACTATAGACTATTGAAAAGAAATTAAACATAATTGCGAAATTTGTCAAAAATTTAATAAAAACCTAAAGTTTGCCCTTCTTGCGGCACCTCTAAACGTTATCCAATTACGCTGATATTTAATGTCCGTCTTTATTTTGATCAAAAGCAACTTTTGAAAACTATAGCATATTGAAATTATTATTATTATTTGTTTTTACATAACTGCGAAAATTGTCAAAATTTTAATAAAAACATAAAGTTCACCCTTCTTGCGGCACCTGAAAACATAATCCAACTACGCTAATTAATTTCCGTCTTTATTTTGATCAAAGGCAACTTTTGAAAACTATAGCATTTTGAAATTAAAAAAAAAGTTTTTTCGTTCCACCCTACTGTATATGGCCAATCCAAACAGTATTGGTCCAATCACGTTTTCCATTTAGGCACATTTCATTATTAAAATAAAATAACTTTATTTAATTGATAACATTAAATAAACGGTTAAATAATTTTTCTCAAAAATATAATTTTATGCTTTTTTATCTGAAAGTTTGAATTAAGTAGAGGATGTAATAAGTTTATTTAAGTATACAGATATCATTAAAGTTTGGCACTTTTACATCTGAAGAATGATTCAATGTTGCATAATATGTTTCCATTCCCATTTATTTCGTGCTCTGACAAATTCACCAGCTTATTATGTCATATCATTCTAAATCCTTCAATTATAGCGACATATGTCGGAGTATTATTTCTTATCTATATGACAAAATATCGTAGAAACATGTATTTTAAAATCATTTGCCATTTTGTTTTAAATTAATGTTTAGAATTATATATATATATATATATATATATATATATATTCCTTTAGTTCAGTTGCAGTTTTTATGTATTTATTTATTACTAAGTATTTTCATTAAATATTTAATCAACGGCACAAAAATAATAAATGACATTTTAAACATTTTAAAAGCAATGCTGTACACTTTTGCACCAGCTTGGTGTAATTTTTATGTATAAAATAGCCATGGTATACGAAATTCTTTATATGTTTATATATGCTAAAATAATATGCAACGAATGCATAATTTTTAATAGAGAATAGTCTAATAGTAAAATGTTAACTTAGTATAAGAACTATCAGTTGAAACATCTATCAAACACAAACAATACCCGCTACATAGAATGCATGCTCCGTAACTGCGATTTACGCTTCCACTAACAATATCGCTCACTTTGTGCCAGCCATTTTCATTCTTGGTGTAACGCATGACGGGACACTTGCGACGAAACTAGAGGTATATTGCTATCCTCCTAATAGTAGTGAATTACTAAGCTGACTAGTACTGGTAATCATTCTTTTAGGAGCATGCTTTTAGTAGCCTCACTTCTGTAATATAAAATAGTCTGGAAATATAAAATATGATCTTCTTCGGAAGTAGTACTATGACATTGATTTCAAACCTTTTACAGACATTTGGATAACTGTTTAATAGTCGTAAGCGTAAAACATTTTTTTTTTATTTACTGTTATTAAAAATTAATTTTTATATATAATAAAAAGACGTAGCAACGTTTCAAACACTGATTGGATATAACACATTTCGCAAATTCATGAAAAATACATCATTTAAATTCTCACATATTTCTTAAACTTAATATTGAAAAAAAAAAAAAACACTTCTACAGTTGTATTTAGATCAGGGATGAGATTTCTCTGACTTTTGAAATACCAGTATAATGTTAGAGAAAAAGTTTTTTTTTTTTTTATTTATTTAATCGGAACATTCTGTGATTTAACAGAAAATTATTTTCTCTAAACTTATACTGGTATGCAAAGAGTCGGAGAAATCTCATCCCTGTTTAATACAAAAAATTGGCAGCATGTTTTTTTTTTGTTTTTCTACTGAGCCCCGGTAAATCTATGAAAATGTTATTTCATTTGTAGATATTACAAAATATATTTCCCCCCTATTTTTATAAATATAAAATACATCTTAAATACAAATATCTATTTGGGTATGTTACTTAAAATTGAATAGCGTAGATTCGGAATATATTTTTCTGTGTTATCTAGTTAATCTAGAATATAATCAATTATTTTTTTAATCCTTTTTAATATAAAATTCTTCGTTATTACATGCGTAAGATATTTGTTAATTTAAAATATAACATAAGCTATATTAACAGCGATTATGCTTCCTAACAATCTGTTTCAGATTTGGATGTTTTCTACCTCTTGAATATACAAGTATGTAACTGATTAAGTAAATATTAAACACTGTCATTAGACACCATACTGGCACATTTCAGTTAATATTTTATTTTATAATTAAATTTAATTTTCTATGTATTTTTTTCTTAAATATAAAACTAACTGCATTTTGAAAACGCTGTCAATGAGGATTATAAAAAAATAGTTAAATAATAGAAATTTTAATTCATATCTCTATAGCACTCTATTTCTTAAATTGTAAACACTGTGGTCTTAATTATAATGCAGATAGATCCATTCTTAAAAATAAAACATTATTGTTTACATAAAAATCCTAAGTGACTACTTTCTGAAATTCCTGCTTCAGTATTGCATAACAACTCTAACTAAAACATGACCATAATTATGTTACGTCGTATCTAATTATCACTGTATTACAGAAAAGCTGTCAATGTAACACTGCCTTTCTATTTTAAAGGAGAGATAAATGGTAATTTGTCCAAGCATGTGTACGGAGAAAAAATCGGTCTTTTTTTTTTTTTTTTTACAGCATCTTTTGGATATATATATATTTTTTATGTATTACAATAAATTAATGGAAATTACGTAAAATCTCAACCTGATTAGATTGTTACAATTAGTTCCGTGGTAACTTTGTAATTGATGGTTTTAAATGAAGTTAAATTAATAATTGGTTAAATTAATAATTGGTTTTAAATGAATGATAAATTTATAAAATTATTGGACGTTATTCCCCAAATGTTTTCCTAAATTAAAAACATTTTCCATAAGTACAGATTCCAAAATACGTATTCAGATATTTGGCAATTAAATTAACTGAAAGTACGTAATATTTTGCCCTTTTATATAGAAAAACTTTTATAAACGGAATCGCAAGTAAAAATTCTATAGCCAAGTTTTTGTTTTAACAGGTATATAAAAAAATGACCAATGTTCATTATTTTATGAAAATATGCTATAACCACGAACGAAGATATAATATAATTTTCTCGGTTATCCGAAATTTCAATTAGCATGTTACATTGTCTTTTGAATCCCCAGAAACGAATACATTTTCAAAATTTAAAGAATAATTTATAAAAACAAATTATTTTTAGCTGCCCGAATTTTTCAGAAATGTTTCCGAAGGGTTTTTATAAAGTATTAATTAGTGTCTTCAGGCTGGAATACCTGTTTTTTGAATGTTATCCACTCTCAAGTACACGTTTTCAGCCGCATAAGTTAATTTATACATGAAAGAGTAAAGAAATAATCTTAATTTTAATGTTATTGTTAACGCTATTGTTAACGTTATTGTTAATGTTATTGTTAATTTTGCATGTTTGTCTGTTAAACATTTTTTTTAGCATGAAAATGTTTACTTCAGAATTGGTAGCATTCGAAAAACAGGTATTCCAGGCTCAGGACACTAATTAATACACTATAAAATCCCTTCGGAAACGTTTCTGAAAAATTCGGGCAGCTAAAAATAATTTGTTTTTTTAAATTATTCTTTAAATTTTGAAAATGTATTCGTTTCTAGGGATTAAAAAGACAATGTAACATGCTATTTGAACTTTCGGATAACTCAGAAGATTATATTATATTTTCGTTCGTGGCTATATCATATTTTCATAAAATAAGAAACATTGGTCATTTTTTACAGTGATGGTATTGATTCTACCGACAAGAAGAAATTTTTCCGCTTTAGGCAGGAATCTGTTATACAAAGGTTGTGTTTTTATATTTTTTTTTATCTCAACTTGGTTTTTGTATGTAAAGATCGAATTTTATAATCGATTTTTAAATCAATTCCTGATACGCCAGAATTATAATAAGTATGTACAAAGGTGTGTTTCCAATGACAGTACAACATTTTATTAATTGTAGAACATAGTTATAAATCAATAATTTAACTGTAAGGCATTTTCCGTTAGCCTTCTTAAAGTATTAAATCGTCAAATATATTTTCTGCTTATAATTGTATACGAGTTACAACAACGATGGTTTTAATTTTACGCCAAACCACGCTCATCAAGAATGACAAACTGGCTGTGAAGATGCAACAACAATATAATATATAAAAAATAATAAATAAAAAAATTGAAATATAAATAAAATAGAAAAAAGGAGTAAAATATATATTTTAAAAACATGTGTTAGGCATTTAATAGCTTTGCAATAATTAAATTATGCATTAAGAAATCAATTTAGACACCCTAAAAATATAGTTTAAATGTATAAGAATCTATTTGAATAATGATTTTTCCACTTTACTATTGCTATATCATAAAAAAAAGTATAGTAAAAATTAAATATTTTTTAAATAAATTGCCTAGCTCGTGCTTTTTACCAAAAGTAAATAAAAAAAGCGTGAGTTGTCCATTAATGTCTTTCAACGCTTTTTTTTGGAAATATCATGAATTGCAGACATGAAATTAGGCGTGATTTTCAAGATAAACATTGAATGCTTATAAAAGTGTATATTTTAAAAATTACATTTTTTAAAAACTTTTATACATATTTTGTGTTTAATTTTAGCAGTTGTTTGTTGTGGAATATTACAGAAATAACTCTCTCGTGGAGATCCAGCCGTTAAGCATAGAAATTTTTCTTCACGAGGGAAAATGCTTATTGAAAATTCATATTTTAGAATACAGATGTTGAATATTGCATTAGAGATTAAAGTAAAATTAGTACAAAGTTAGTTTTTACTATACTGGTTCAGATCGCAACATTTCTGAACATAAAAAAAAAAGATGATATAAGAAGAAGTATAAAAGAAAATAATTAGAAAATTTATGAAAAGTATACTTAATCATAACACAACTAGTAATTTTGCATGATTCAAATTGTAACCTGAAATATCAGTATGTGAACTATAATATACAAATTACAAAAACAAAATATATTCTATTAAAAAGAGTACTGTATAAATGTATGATAAAGGTTCATAGTTCCTTTTTAATAAAGGAGAAATGTTTATTCAGAATATTGTAATTTTTTTTAAGTTTATCATAGTTTAAAGGCCATCAAACAGAGTTACATTCAGATTTTGTCTCCCTGTGACATTTTTATTTGAAATTGAAAGTATGTCTCATTAGAGGGCAATTACCATATATGTAAAGTAGAGCCGTTTCTGAGCTTTTTTGTATGTATACATGTTGGGGAGTAGCGTTTTCCTTTTTTATTTTAAAATGATGGGAAGCTACAGTGTCCACTAATGTATTAAGCTATGACTGTTTTTTTTTTTTTTTGTTTTTTTTTGTAAATAAAGTTCCGATCCACTTTTCGTAAAATTTCATAAGTATGGCCTTTTAAAAAATGAACTACAGAGTGTAAAAGCTTCAAATTTTGTGTAAGACTATCCAAGACATGGGAAAATAGATTAAGCACAAAAAAATTAGTTTCAGAAATCGCCGACAGATAGCGCTGTTCAACTGGACATAAGTTGCAAAAACAAAAAAAAATGTAAACACTTTTTATTTGAACTTACCAAAAAATCATGTGACAAGGAGCTTATCAACGCAAAACTCAATATGCCTCAATATGGTTGCTTTCTTGAAGATGCAAAATCTACTGTCAGCTTTTTCATTTGCAGATCGTAATTGATTGACTGAGAGGCTTATCACATAAAGAGTGATACCTTCTTTGAAATCTGCAAAGGTTACCAGATATCCTTGATAAACAAGACTTTTTAAATGCCCTTACAACCATACATCACACGAATTAAGATCCTCAGAACGAGATGGTCAGGTTGCCGAAAATGTACGGTGGGTTATTTTGTCGTCATTTAAACGTTACCAAAGAAACTCCTCTACACAGACTACAATGTGTTGAGGCGCTCCATCTTGCTATAAAGGTGATTGAGTCATTCCCGCCGTTGCAAATAGGGTACAACAAAAGTTTCGACCATCCTTTTGTACCTATTGGCCGCCATGGTGCATGTCACAGGGCCATTACGAGTATCCTCTTTGAAAAAAGGGAGGTCCAAGAATGAATGTGGTTGTGAATCTACACATTCTCTTTTTTTTGTCATTATTTTTATCTTGATTTCGATTTGCTGTTGTGCGGCGCCATCTATCGGTATTTCTGGAAAAAAAATCGAATAATCTTTTTCCTGTCATGAATAGTATATGCAAAATATTTGAAGCATATACACAATATATAGAGAGGTCAGAGTAGGTGGGTTTAAATTCTGATAACCCTGTATATTGAATATTCATTGAAAGAAAAAAAATGATTAAACCGATCAGTTTAAGACATTTTCAGCGTAGTAGAATTTTTTTTACTGCTTTAGATGTTTACACTGTATGACTTTTCAACTATATGTGAGTGTATTTGCCTGTTTATTCTCTACCTGCCTTACATAACATGCAAACATTGAAAATTATATATTATTAAACTACTGAATAAACTATCTCGGTAGCGCATCTAATTTTCAGTACAACAGTTTCGCCCGTGTTTATAATTCTTTGTTTTTCAGTTTATATATATATATATATATATATATATATATATATATATATATATAAACATACCTATATATATATATTGCCATTTTCATATATAATACTTATTGGAAATATCAGCAGGCCGATAAAGCAAACGTATATAAATAAACTTATAACAATAATTGTTTTCGAAGTATGTATATACTATTTAATTCATTCAATTAGTATGAAAAATACCTTAATTACTCACAGTTAAAAAGCAGAAAGTTAGATCTAGTACAGTTTTCCAATCTCAAAATTTAATTTAAAAAAAATGAATACTACTTTTGCATTTCTGCCAATAAAATGCTATTAAGTAGTAGAAACATTTTTCTTTGTAAATATTTTCATAACAGATATTAAATTTTAAAATAAAAAAAAGTAATTTTAAAGTGAAAACTAACGATGTAATTTATTTCACCGAGGCGAAAAATTGCAAATAAATAAAATTACTAAAATACCATCAGCTTGAAATACTTGTAGAAACTACTAGATTTTTACCGTGTTTAAAAGATAAAAAACAAAAATTAAACTTTGATTACTGATGTACACATGCATTTTTTAACATTTATTTTAATTATTTTGATCATCGTGACTATTAAAACTTAAAAATAATTGTTAATTTAAAAAAGGGAAATAAAAAACTTACTATGTTTAAATAATTCCAGAAATTTCATAATTTTCATATATTTTTTCAATCATAAAAGTTTATTAAGAATTATTTAGATACTTTTAAAAATAAAATAAGATAAAGTTTTAATTAACTGCAAAAACATCCTATTATTATATATATATATATATATATTTCTTTCGAAAAACAGAGTTTTTAAATAAATATATATTGCTTTTAATCTATCCTTTTTTGCGTTTTATATACATTTTAAACGTTTCTAAAAATATTTTTTAAGAATCATAATAAATTATAAATTTTGAAGAGTATTTTGTTCGCGTTAAATCTTAAAGTATTTTTTCTCTTTTTTGTCAAAATGCATTTTATTAAATATTTACATAAAATATGTACATAATTATAATTTGTATCATTAAACAGAATAACATGGTTTATGACGTGGTATACATTGTTTACTAAATAACCTATTTAAAAATGCATTTACAAATTTTTGAATAATTTATTTACAATAAAATAACCTCGGTTGGCTGTATATGTGCAAACATAAATATTTTCAGCGCAGCATTTTTATATATTTGTTATTACTTTTATTATCAATATTAATATTTCTGAATTTAAGTGTGAATTTCGCTTTCTGAAATTATGTACCGCTAACTTTACAAAAATATAATATAAAGAACATGAAACGTCTCATCTCTATCTCACACACATGCAAAAAAAAAATAAAAAAAAATAAAAAAACGGAAAAAAGGGAAAGAAAAAATATCTATGATGGATAATTTAGATGAGCTCAAATATTTCTGAGTAATTGTATATGTATTGCATTAATAACACGAGCAAAAACCATGCGTCAAGCATACATTATGTAACACTTTCCAACATTCAGAATGATGTAACAAAACTTTACCGATTAATAATGTGAAATCTGATATCCAAGTAAACAATTTTTAAAACGCATAGCACATTTTAAAACCCAATTTAAACAATTACCATTCATGGTCTGAAATGTATTCGAATTCTTTTGTGAAACCCTGTATATGATATACATATTTGTATATATATTACGGAACAAACCGAAGTCATAAAAAAATGTAACTATGTTCGGAAAGTGTTAAAAAACGAATGCACAGATCCGAATGCAATAAATATTTTTAACAGACCAGAATATTTCACTATTAACCGAGCATTCCATTTTGCAAGGCATACGAATAAGCTTTTTTTTTTTTTATGTTTTTTGAAGAAGGGAATAAAAAAACGAAACCTAATTATTTCCCCGAAAAAAAGTATATTTTTGTCTAAATAGGTTCATGACCAACAAAAAATTATTACCTCTGAAAACCGACTATTAAAAGAAAAAAAAAACAGTTTAAACACTGAGTCTGGAAAATCATAGTTTTAGGAAAAAAACTATCTTTAAATTTTAGTTTATGAAAATCAAGCTTACGCAATGTTTTGTTGCAAGATGTCGTAACTTCGTAAATAATTTAAATAATCCAAAATCGTTTCAGGTACATATTCTATCTATTTCAGGGATGTAAAAAAAGAAAAACCGATTTTTTTGGACCCATACGAATTGGAATATGCCAGTAAAATTTAATGAGTTTAAGGAAAAAAAATGTGTTTTAAAGACTTCAATGAAGATTTGTTTTTTAATCGTCAGTATAATCGTTTCTAATTTCATTTATTGTCTGGAAAATAGACAACAGCTTCTATAACAAATAAATATTTTCTAAATTATGTACAAATGATTTTGGTGCATTATTATTTTCGTGTTGTTAATTGTTTATTTGTTGTATTTGCATATATGGCAACCTGTTTTATTATGCTTTCCAACATAGTTTAAAAGGGAATTTTTGAATTTAGTTTGTCTGTCCGTCTGTCTGTATGTCCGTCTATCTCTCCGTTCTCTAACTGGCGTAAATATACTCGAATTTACATGCAACTGATACATGTTATTGAGGTTTACGCTGGCATGTTTGGAATTATAAATTAAGTATGTAGCATTTATAGTTCGTTTACAGGGATACTGTAAAAACATTCCTTTACGCTACGGTGCAAGAGAAAATAGTTTACGGTGTGTATTTCAAACATATTGAAATTAATATGTATCACTGCGGTGTACTACAAAATGCTAACTATAGAATGCGGTGGGCATAGCAATCATCGTTCATTTACAGCAGGGGTTCCCAACCTTTTTTTAGCCGCGCCCCACCAAAACATCTCTAAAATGATGATTCCCCCCTCCCCCTATAACATATAATTCTCATAAAATTTTAAAAGAATTTACTCCTGACAGAGTAAAAAGCATTTAACATTGATCCTGAAACGTGCCGAAGGTAATGGAAGAATCAAATATTTTTTATAATCATCTGATACTCCTCGTAGTTTACTGGCATACGGTCGCCACGTATGCGTGATGTATAGAGTGCTCAGAATCCTTGATTAGAAAAATCAATAATTTTGAATAAAACATTTTTGTCTTATTTAATCACAGAATTTCTGCAATTAAATTACTAATCAATTTCTAATCAGAATGAAACGTGATAAAAGATTCGGTAAAGGAAGGTCGTCAAGTAATTGTTAAATATACACTTAAATAGTTTCATGTGTAAAATTGATTTTCATGTGACATATTGCAGTGCGACTCATTCAATAAATAATCGAAAAAGTTGTTTGAAATTCTAAAATACTTCTAAATCAGAAAAATTATAAAGAATTTTTAAATATATAAAAGTATCTAAATATGTTAAAATGTTTTTTCCTATAATTATTCTGGTAGGATTGTATTTAAAACTTTTGAATGGATACTTTTTAAAAATTGAATAAAAAACTATTTTTTTAAATTTTGTTTTTGAAATATAATGTGTAACTTTTATTTTCAGTCTACAACATTACTATTAGAATAACAATTCAGAAGGTATGGGTTCACAGAAATTCTGAATTGTCCCCTTGAAAAGTTAAATTGCCCCCCTGAAAAGTCAAATTGCCTCCCTGTGGGGCGTACGCCCCCCGTTGGGAACCACTGATTTACAGGCACAAAAAAGTGCTATAAATAATGATTGCTGTAAAAACATTTTCAGATGTGGGACGCCTTTTTAAATTTAACTAATTTTTTGCATATTACTTGGTGTGTATAAATTCTATAAATCATATACAAGGCTGCACAAAGTTCTCGAGTACATTTCGTTGTGTGACGGAAGAGGAACTTTCAAATGTGCTGTGCATTTCGTAACTAAACTAAGTTTCAGCATACAATGGAGTATATATACAAATCTATAGATCATATACAGGACTACACAAAAGAATTAAAATGTTTTCCCGACTAAAGATGGTAATTGCTGAAATTGGGTTATTGAATGCATAATGTTTTTTTTAATTGTTCACTTAGACCTTTTTCAACTTTTTAAAATGTGAAGTTATATTACAGTATTCTGAATGCATTGAAAAGTGTTCCATAATATATGCTTACCGCATGAGTTTTCGTTCTTCTTTTAAAAACCATTTATTTAACGTGTATTAAAACGGCAAGTTGGTAGTTATGCAATGAATATCTTTGATTTTTCGTCATATTTTGTAACTGTTTTGTAACATAGTATATATATTTTTTTATTAAAAATTAGACAAACTAGTTTTAGCACTGCAATTTATAATTGCATACTCTGCATACATTTTACAAGACTGCTGTAATAATGCATGATAGAATGATATATACAGGGCGTCTCAAAACGTTTCCAACGCGTTCTAATTTACTACCGGTTGGATATAAGTAGACAATGCAAATTATAAAAATGTGAAAAATAAGCTAGGAAATAATATTGTTGTGACTAAATAGTCCTCACATTAATTTTCCATAAGTAACACATTTAAATTTTTATACGACCCTCTTAGATAAAAAATGTATATATATATATATTTTTTTTTTCGTTTGCTTCAACTATCTCATTGCAAAAAACTGGATATCTGTAACCTTTAAATTATCTTCATTATGATAAAGGGGGAAAAAGCTGTCTTATATCATATTCTCATATAACTTAAAGGCCATTTCGTCTGTGGAAATAGCAACTACTCACAAAATAATGTTGATATATATTAGTTTAAAATTATGTTAACAAGCGTAAAAACAAAGCATCACAAATACATCTAAATAAAACACTTCACAGTCAGATAGGATGTTTAGAGACAAACTTAATTTTAATTTCTACAAACATAAAAAAAAGAAGTTCATAAAGCATTGGTAAAGTGTTTTAACACCTCTAAGCATTTTCTTTAAACTATTTCACATATATAAATTTATTTTTTATGACTCAATTAAAAACAAAATTATCTCAAAGTGTCCAATTCTCCTTATTTTTACATTAATAAATTTATTTACTTTCAGTTTTAGTTATAGTACTCCTTATATATGTCAGAAGTTTACTAAATTTGTTTACAATTCGAGAAAAAATATTTTGAAAATGATCTGCATAAGTAGATAATTGTAAGTCTAATAACAGACAAAGAAACACACAAAAACATAAAACTAGAAACATGTTAACTACTACTGGATTAAGGATTATTATTATTTTTTAGTTTCAAATTTATTTCTGATAATGCAAGTGCAATAAATGAGTGACCAAAAAGCGATAGAAGATAAATGTCTGATTAAGTGTTCCATAAATTACGTTGAATGCGATATAACATCATAAAAATGGTCATTTAGAGGATTCTTAGGAGTTCAAAATGAATTATTTGGCACATTAATTTCACATATTTTTCTTGATAAACAGCTCTTCTCTACCAATTCATTACGGTTTTGATTTAACATCTCCAGAGGAAAATATAATAGTGCAAGAGCCATAAAAAATTTATCCTATGGAATAGAATACGCGGCGAATTTAATAACGGCAAACATAATTCTGGAATTTTCTATTCCACATTTATTACGTACAGCTTTAGACTATTCATTTTTTTTAAATTATGGAATAACTGAAGTGGCTTGAATTTTAATAATGGGATTTTGAAAAGTGTTGGCATATTTCCTTAAATTAAAAAAAATAATAAATATTTTTGAGCGATATTGAAATTTATTTTTAAGTTTTTTAGAATCTTGCTTCAAAGGCATTTCCGATTAAGTTCGTCGGATTAAATTGCATACGTCATTTTATGTGTGACTCAAATTATCATCCAATTAGACTTGGGAATAGTGCCTTAGGTAAAACATTTTTGTTTATTATGTAATATCTACTTCAGATTATTAATTTGTTTAGCAGAGTTCTGTGTAAAAATGACCAAATCATTACATATTTATTTCGGGAATTTTTTTAGTACCTTCTTGTATTATATTTATCATTTTATTGATTACAGGCGTACCCCTACCTAAAGAAAAAATATTTATTTTATATACGATATCATTTTTGCATTTATAAACCTTGCAATTATTAATATTTAAATATGATATTCTGAAATGATATAAGACATTTAGGGAAATTATAGGAGGGAATGGGAACTTCGATTTAAATGTTTTCATTTATTTATTTATTCATTTATTTATTTAATCATTTTGCTATTTTCATATAAAAATATTTATTGTAAGATATAGCTTAAAATTATTTAAACATAAAAATAAAATTTTTATTAAACGCGAGATCATTTTAAACTTAATAATAGCTTGATGTCTATGATTGAGTAAATATAAAGATAGTATGGAATTTTAGGTTTGTTTTAGCTATGTAAATTATAACTGAATAATTCTAAACACTTACAATATTTCATTTAAAGAAATCATTAATATCTAAAACTTTTAGTTACTTAAAAGACACCAATATTTGAAAAACATATCTGTCTTTTAATTTAAAACTAATAATGTTCAGAGATAAGAAAAACAACATCTTGATCAATTCATAATATTTCTGAAAAAAACAGATTAAATAACCAACAATTGCACTAGGATTTTCTCACATAATTTACCAAAGTTCAAAAAGCATTCCTTTTTTAGATGCTTTAAAATAAAATTAAAATAATTTATATGAAAATATCACGACTTTATCGAATCGGTACGAATTTTTGTATAAATTCATTATGAATAATTTCATAACCTTATTTTCTTAATTTATTGCTTATAATTCTCGAAAACCATCCCTAAATTTTGGACGGAAGCCAAATTTTCCGATTAAGTATGAGTAGTCTATGATTTGAAATATCACTATACATGAAACAAATTCTCGAAACTATGTTTGAAATGAAAGTGTCAATTTTTGACTTCCGTTATGTTAAAGGTCGAACAAGATAAAGTAACTAATCTATTAAAAATAGTTTGAGTTTTGCATGATTTTCTATGCATATAGGTATGGTCGTAGTATATTTATAGAAGCATCATATTTATATTAAAGATTAAAAATGAAAATATGGATGAGTTATTTCCATTAAAAATATTTGTAAATTTGGAAAAAAAAAACGTTTCTTTGAAAGAAATTACAACATAGAAAAGAAAGCACAAAAAATATCATATATTTATATTTCTTTAATATATCTTTTATATTATATGGAGCATCTCCAAGTACGCTTTTTTTACCATTTCTTAAAATTTTGATAATAATACTAATTAAGTAAAAATAAAGACTAATATAAGGGACAGATACTAGGACAGATATAAGGGACAGTTTTTTCCAACTGAAGCAAAAAACGACCATGCCGAGAGCTAGTAACCCAGAAACGCTGGCTTAAACTGATAATGTTCAACCAATTGAGCTACCTGGACGATATCTAAGGTGTCAAAATCCACTCGGATATCGTTGTGGGATAACATCTTGTCTGCCATTTATGAGTTAAAGAAGGAGTTAAAAAAATTCCAATGAACAATGAATAAGTAATTACAATTTAGTACTTTTACACAATCGTACTGATCGGCAAAGAAGTCATAGGTGCTGACTGTCTAAAGAAGACTGCTCAGGCGAGGAAACCAAGTCGGTAGAGCATTAAATTATCCGAGTTATATTTTTTTCAATTGAGAGAAAACTGTCCAAGCCAAAAGTCGAGACTAGTGTTATTATCCAGGATTGTGTCGGCTTAGGTGTCGTCTAGGTAAAGTGATTTATAGATCATTGGTAATTTGAGCCAGATAGTGTAGGTTTGATACCTGTACTGGACACTATTTCTCCCACATGGCAAATTGATTTTTTTTACCAGTCAGTATGATGGTTTTAAACATGATACGGAATACATACAGGTATAATATTAAACGACAGATACGTAATATGTGCAACTTTAGTTATCAACATTCCAAAACTGTAATTACATTTTGTGTCAAAACTTGATCCTTTTGAGGTTTTATATACAGTCACGTGCAACATGCAAATTACACATAATAAATAATATCTGATTATCATTCAAACCATATTCCAATTTGAGAGATATATTTGTAACGTTAGATAAATATAAATATTTTACTGTGATTAATTTTGGGTTGTAAATAATTATCTTAGACATTAGACAAAGACGAGAGCATATTTTTAAAATCATAAGAAATAAACATTAAACATATCACGTGAATATAAACTTCCTTTTGGAAACGAATATGAAAATGCACCAAATAATATGACAAGTCATAAAAATAATTCACATTGTATAATACTTTAAACTTTAGAAAAAAATATATATATGCAATAATCTCTTTGTAAAGACGTTTTCTCTAGTAAAAGGATTTTTGTTTTCAGATTGTATTAAGATTTCAAATGTAAAACATACGTTTAAATAATACGTAAATACGTAATAATTCTTAAGAAAATCAATGGCTGATTGCTAAGATCATGTGCACCACATTTAAAAAATTGTTTTGCAGTGCAAAACTTGCTTAATCATGAGAATATGATAAAAAAATATCTGGTTTTCATTTATGCTTGGTTTAAGAGCATTAGAACGTGGCGCAAATTTTTTCCGATTTATTAAGATATGGCATTTACTTATTCTATCAATAAATTTCATGTGTGAGTGGGAATTCCATAAATATTTAAAAATAAATAAAATGATATCAATTTAATTTTACAATATATATATATGCAAGGAGAAAAAAAATCATTACAAATGACAAATATTCCTTACAAAATCTCCGGCTTTTATACAATTACTCTACATTTTTTTTTTTCATTTTTATGTAACAAAAAAAAAAAAAAAAAAAAAAAAAAAAAAAAAAAAAAAACTGCTTTCCTCAATTTTGTTCTCACGCAATCTTAAATAGAATGTACCTATCTACGACAAAGTTACAATGAATAAAAAAAAGACTGTTATTCACTTTTATCGTTTAATGTAACAAAAAAAGATGAATATCTGAATTCAGTCCTTCAGGTAAAGAATAAGAATGCTCAAATCAAGACAAATATGCTCGCAATATGCATGATTTAAGGAACGTTTTGTATGTGATTCACGGTTGAAATACTTCCTTTATGTATAAAAAACTATTTAAGACACCATAGAAGCAACAATTTATACTTCAATATAAAATATACTGCATAATATGGCATTTAGTATTCTATCAATAAATTTCATGTGTGACTGGGAACCTCATAAATATTTAAAAATAAATAAAATGATATCAATTAAATTTTACAATATATATATATATATATATATATATATATATATATATATATATATATATATATATATATATATATATGTATATATATATATGCAAAGAGAGAAAAATTCATCAAAAACGACAAATATTCCTAACAAAATTCTCCGTGTTTTATACATTTACTCTAAAAAAATCATTTCATTTTTATAGGGGGAAAAACTGCTTTCCTCAATTTCGTCATCACGCAATCTTAAACAGTATGTACCTATCTACGACAAAGTTAATGAATAAAAAAAAAAACGACTGTTATTCACTTTTATCGTTTAGTGTAACAAAAAAGATGAATATCTGAATTCAGTCCTTCAGGTAAAGAATAAGAATGCTCAAATCTTGAATAATGTGCACGCAATATGCATGACTTAAGGAACATCTTGTATGTGATTTACGGTGGAAATACTTCATTTTTATATATAAAAAAAACTACTTAAGATGCCACCCAAGCAAAATTTTATACTTCAATATAAAATATAGTGCAGAATATCACGGCAGAATATTATTATGAGATATTTCGGTATTGCTGTTTAATTTTACTCCATAAAAGTGGTTAATTGAAAAAGGCCTGAAAAGTAACTCTAATCCTTGTGTTTGAAAGATTTGTATTCATGTGTTTTAAAATCACTATTTATGTCTACTTTTCTGAAATTTATTTATTTATTTATTTATTTTGGGGAACACTTGGTTTTTTACGTCCATGCAGGGTGTCTATGAAATATGTTGTCAAACATGCAGTATTATATGTAAAATAGCGTGTGTGTAAAAAAAGTCACATGAAGAGGCTGCAGGAGGCTATATCATGGAGGTTAGAGAACTTTGGTTGTCTGTAGTTCTTTTTTTTCCTTTACATTCGCATCCTCTTGTATGAAATTAAGAACTGTTTTATTATAATTCCTTTCAAATATGTAATTGACTTCGGCTCTTTAAGGAATCTTAGTATTTTCAAAGCAACAATATATGGTGTCAGAAAGCTTGTTTAGTATCTACTCCTCTGTGAAAAGTACCCCGTAAGAAATGATAAAAGTTTTTCAAGTGAGTTATTTCAAGCGGTACGAAAGAACTAGTGGAATCCTTTAGGAATCCCTTGTTGTTTTCGTGCAATTAATTATTCTATAGACCGTTTTGCAGCAAACATAATTAGGCCATAGTTCACTTTTAACTACGTAACAGATCATTCTTCAATAATATGCGAAATTTTCAGGAGATTCTTCCCAATATGTGGTTACGAATTTGTGGAGTGTTTACAGGTTATCAATTTCATTTCTTGGATAAATCTTTGGTGTTTTTTAACCCTTTTTATCCTGACGGTACTTATAAGTACCACTTTAAGCCCTTCACGACGGGCGTCTTTTACAGAATTTTTAATCTGTTACCACCGGTTTTTCAAATGAGAAATTTTCAGGTAATTGAATCGCAAAAATGCTATGATTAGAGAAGGAAAACTTTACAAAAAAAAAATAACTGGTGGGAATAATCGAGGATTCTGAGCATCTAAAAAGTAGCTGGAAAATTAATTCAGGATATAAATGGTTAAAAATAAACTAATATTTAATTGCTTGGGATATACTTGTCTTAGGACATTTTTTATTTTAAGTGGTATCCTCTCGTTTCTATCGAGCTTTGTATGTTATATAATTGTAGATCTCTTATTTTCTCTTATCATCTATACGTCTGCATGTGTGACAACAAATGTTATATCATGCCATTGATTAAATAAATTGAAAAAATAATTTAAATAATTGTATAATTTGCGATATAGATTTCTTATTTGAAATATTTAGCAGAAAAAAATTCCCTTGTTTAAAAATTATTTTTTAAACAAATTTTAAAATATATCTCTGAAAATTTATTTTTATCAAAAGATCTCTGATAGTCAGGCCGTAGAAACACAAGAACAATATTTAGTTAATCAAGTTATATTACCCTCCAACTGATGTAAAAATATACTTTATGCTAATTTAAATATCTACCTCTAATGTTTGTGGTTTTTACGTTTTGATTTCATCAAAAATATTAATGCAGAACCTCGAATTTTTTAAAATATGTCACATTGTACATATAGAAACTGATTTGTTGAAAGTCACAAAACATAAGATTATACTCCAATTTATGAGAGTATTTCAAATTTAAACTCATTAGAGCAATGTAGCAGAAGAGCAAATGAAAAAAAAATACATAAAACAGAGCGATTGCATTATATTTCTAAGTCCTAGGAAAATATATTTAGGAATAGATCAGATAAGATAAAAACTGAAACGATAAATTATGAGTGTAAAAATACCTATGCTTTTGATCCAAAATAAGACATTAATAACAAAACAAATAACATTAAAACAATCTGAAATAAAAACCAGTCATAAAATATTTCCAAAAGTGGGATAAATGTTGCTAATAATAAACTGAGATAAAAAATATGAGTGTAAAAACATTTATAATTTTGATCCAAAATGATCTAAAATATTAAACACCATGTAAAATAATCTTGGCAAAACACACACGTCATATATCTAACAATAAAACTTACAGTTTCAACAAACAAATAACTGTAAAATGAAACAATTCGGCTTCCAAATTTTGAAATTTCTCAAATCATGGACATAGTGCTTTCAATTCTCTTCTTTTAATTTTTTTTCTTCCAAACATGCATAGACCCTTTCTTCATGAAACGGTGAATAAATATAAAAATTTGAAACCGTCTTAAAATGAAAAATATCGAAATACGGATTTAGTTAAATTCAACATTCCTCGATTCAATTGAATAAGCTATAAAATAGTAAAAATGTGGAGCACAGAGGAATATCTATAGTCTCCTCTGTGACGTAGAGCATATAATGTTACAGACACCTTTACATGAAGCATGGACAGTAAACAGCTGTTTCTTTCCCTTATATTGTATTGAGGCAGAATGTCAAATTGAGGACTTAAAGCAAGTAAAGTAAAGTTCATGCGAGCATCATTTAATGCTACTTAATGCAGTTGAAAAACTTTTTTATATAATGCCTAAACTTTGTGCATTGATAATGAAAACTAAAAGAATTCCTATTATTTACAAGTTGTTTAAAAATGAAGTAATACAATTTGTTTAAAATTGACTAACGCAAAATATTTGATACAGTGTAATTTTTAATTTTTGTCACCTTTTGAATTTACAATTTAACTGCAGTTACGCAGAATGGCGAAAAATAAATCAACATTCTTGTTTATTTCCATTTTTAATAAACATAATACAGTGTTTCTAAATGAATATCGGGGTTTTAACGCTTTGTAGTACCTGTTATGTAGAACTTAAAATTATACTTAATACATAAAATGAAAGAGCAACTCAAACAGTTTGTTGGTATCTGCGTACGCGCATGCGCGCACAATGTTTCTTCCGTCATCTGTTAGAAAGCGCTAGTTGCAAAAATGGCGACAAGTGAGCAGAAAGCATTTTGTGTTCTGCAGTTTGCAAAGACCGAATCTGTAGTTACTGTGAAACCTGCAGTTTGCAAATACCGAATCTGTAGTTACTGTGCAACGTGCATTCTGGATAAAGTTCAGATGTGATCCCCCAAATTGAGGCAGCTGTTGCAACAATTACCCAACACTAATTAACGGCTGGGAAGAACTGAATTATCAACTTGATGTGTGCCGTGTGACGAAAGGTGTTCACCTTGAACACTTGTAAGCTTGTAGGTAAAACTGTTTGAGTTGCTCTTTCCTTTTATGTATTAATTATAATTTTAAGTTTGATGTAATAAATACTACCAAGCGTTAAAACCCCGATTTTCATTTAGAAACACCCTGTACTTTCAAAGATATCGTTATTTTGATTATTTTTAAAAAAAGTACTCTATAACGGTATCCTCATACTGCTATACTATTTATTAACAATATCATAACTATCAAGTTTTAAAAGCAGCAAGACGCTTAAAATGCCCATTTATATGAAAGAGTGCATTTTTAACAGCAAAATGAAAGAAAATAATAATTTTTATTCGTTCTGGCTACATTTTCACACTATACACGTTTTCACATTTAGAAAATGTTTGCAGTTAGAATACGAAATACCGAAAAATAACCTGAAAGTAAATTTATCCCAGAGCATAGAGAAAAGGCATTAAATGGAAATTTTGTATCATTGAACTCTGTATATTATTATTATTATTAAATACTTCTACATAGTATTGCAACAATTTTGGATCTAAGCTGCATAAACAAAAAAATAATTCCGAAATATAATAAGAATTGCTTCGCATTCCACGCATTTCGGCGACGAGTGTACTCCTCTTTTCGTAGCTGCCAATTTTTATGCTTTTTTTTCTTTTTACTACCAGAAATTTCGAAAAATAATCTTAATCGAAAAAATCTGCGCTTAAACAAGGCGAAGATTATTTTTTAAATATAATGTTAACGAAGAAGAAATATAAAAATGTAATTCCATAGTAAATTAACGGTCAACAAAGCACTATATATTTATACTAATTCATATTTTCATCTTCCGTATTGTTAACTGGGGAATTCAAAAATATTCTCTCCCTTAACAAAAGTTATTTTGAATAAAAAGATAACCATCCCCCTCTTTTATCGTTTAATATCACAAAAAGAAGTCTATCCAAATTGAACTCTTTACGTAAACAACAACAACGCTAAAATCGAAAAATAATATGAATAATATGCATGCAATATATATGATTTAAGATACCTCTCTTCTGTGATTTAGTATGTAAGTAGTTCATCTATAAAAAAAACGTTAGGAAGCAAGAGCATTTAAGAGCCGCCAACAAAGCAACATTTTATTCGTGGATATAAAACATGAGAAAGAGAGTGCGTAGAAGTTCATGTGAAATATTTAATATTATTACAGATTTTTGCTGTTCTCATTCTTATACAAAAGTCGAGTCATAAATTAAAAGAAAAAGGACTGTTAAAAGTTGTTTTATACGATTTTCTTATAATTTTTTGGTATTTGTGTAGGAATGATACTTATAAGGCAATGTTCTGAAATTCGTTTTTTTTTTCAGTTTTCGCAAATGGCTAGAATTTGTACACGCAATGCTTCCTCGTGAGAGCTTACATTTTATAGATTTTTGGCGATAAAATTTCTCTAAATACACAATGTATGAAAATAGTAATTCTAGATGAATTTTGTAATTGAAAAGAAAACTAATATTTCTTAGTAATTAGCGGAGTAAAGAAAATATTGTATGACCAAAAAATGTTCTATAATTGGCTAGAATACAATAAACTATAAATAAAGAGGATTTGACATATACTCAAAATGGTGAAACTTCAAATTTAATCCGCAGAAGCTGATTGCCGCCGGAGTATTTTTAATTTAAATAGTATTTTTTACCTTATTTAAAGGCCGTATTCATGTATTATTTCTGTCTCAGTTAAGGCAAAAATATCTATTCAATTTTACTGGTAAAGGTTGATCCGGCGGCAGTCGGGCCCTACGGTTCCGATAAATTATGATAACATTAACGATGTTCCTGTAAATATCATTTAAATAGAATGAAATACCGCCGTGCAAACCTGTATTAGATAAACGAATACAAATTTATACTTTACTAGGGGTTCCGCCCCTTCGAGCTACACTCGCCAATCCGCCGCGCCGTTCAGACACCGGAACCTCTAAAGCCATGCTAATGTGCCTTGTTTTAAAAAAATATTACACTTTTAGATCTAAAATTTATCTATTAAATATAATTCTCCTAATTTCTTCAGTTACAGAAATCGGATAGTTACAGAATTAAACAATTAATCTAAAAAATATTAATATTTTCTTGTTATATGACTTTTATGGAATACATATAGCATAGTGTCTAGCTACTGCCTTATGAAGATACGCTACGGCGTCCCTGGTTCGAAAATTTTGTTAAAGATCTCGGACAAACAAAAAAAATCTCCAACACGAAACCCGACCTTAAACTCAACCCAAATACGAAAATTTCAAACCCGATCTCTACCCGAACCTGAAGTGAGGCAAATTTAATCCATATTATAATACAATTACGGAAATATATAAAATGAACCCACGCGCTTATTCGAATATATAGTTGTTTTCATTAAAAAATCTTTTATTAAAAGATTTTCATTTGAAATGTCGGGTCAACCCCAAGACGAACCGGAAGAATTAAAACTTAATCCGAAAGTGACCCGAACCCAACCCGCACCAAAAAAGTTAGCGTTAACCGGACCCGACTGGAACTGCCAATTCATATAAACTCTGGTAACCCGCATCCATGCAGGTCTCTACTATGTGATCGATTGTGGTGTCGTGAAGTCTAACGTTTGTGCATGAATGAACTCTTTATTCTATTATTTCGTTAAGTTTCACAAAGTATGATGAACCGCTGTTAATCTGATTTTCACGGTTATTTTGTGTAATGATATGATAATTAAATATCTGTGATTGTCCAGCTGCTACATATACTGCTGTAGCAGTTAGATTCAAGGGATATAGACTCATCTCACCCATAATTGTTAATTAGTCTAGATTTTCACTGTATCCTGCATTTTACCGTAGAAATTTTCGACGTGCTGCGTACCAAGCAAAATATCCATTTAGCTGAATTTAAAACCAGAATCTCCGCTTATGAGTTCGCCAGCGTGGTAAGGAGTTAAGATTCAATCATTTGAATAAAAGACTATTGGAATCCATGGGGATAGTGATATTGCCGTGTTTAGAGTGACATTTTTAATGATATTTATAGTGTTTCTAGTGTCATTGTACAGTGAGCTGAAATCAGTTTTGCTTAGGGTACTATAAGTTACCAGTGAGGCCATTTTGACTAAGTCTAAGCGTCTAAATTAGTGAGTATTTTGGGAAAGTAGTCCACCTCTCATTGTTTAGTATTTTGTGCTTATTGTTTGATCATCTATAATTAAGTCAGCCGCTGCTTTGTCAATCACCCTTATTATTGCTTTTACATAAACTGCTGCGTTTGTTAATTTTGTGTCAAGACTGCATTTCAAGTGCACTGCCCGGAAGTGTACGTCACATACACAATGAATTGTTCCATGTAAAATACATAAAATATTAGTATGCTAGTTTAGTGTCCTGAATTACATATATATATATATGAAACAAATTAAAAAATTTTCGCCGTTGGCTTCATTAAAACTATAATTCTGTGCAAATCCCATTATTCTAATTTATTTTCTCGTTCCAGTATTTTGATTGTCAAAATTCCACCGTGCTAAAATACTTTATTCTAAATTCATTCTCTTAAAAAATGGCTCTCATCGCGATGTTCTATTAAAATTACGCACTTTTGTTTCGTTAAATAAATTCATCCTAGAATTTAAATCTTTTAAAAAACACCAATCTCCCAGCTAAAAATATTTTAACTCTCTTGGAATAATAACTTATTTCTTTTACTTATTTTTATTTCCCTATGTTTTCCGACAAAATACTTCTGACGAAATTCTTTCTCAAAATTATGAAAGTTACTTCAGTCTCAATGTAAAATATCTTGGCATCTTGCCCAGGCTCGATAAAACCTACGTATTTTTTTCTTTCTTCTCTTCTTATTTATTCGAAGGAATTAGATTTTGCGGGAATGTTCTGGAATTATTGTAATCACGCGTTTTTTTTAGATTACGTTCATCTAGCTTCGAAATCAGAGCGCTGAAAAAATTGGTCCTATAGCGCTGATTGGTCGAAAGACTTTTTAATGAAAATATATTCTGGGGCGTTTAGGAATAGATATACGGCGAGTTTTCCGCGTAAGCGTGAGATTGCTGCTTGATCCGGTTGTACATGTAACTCCCGCGCGTACTTCACGATCATGGAACACTCTCCTTGGCTGCCGATAGAAAAAACAACTGCCTTTTAAGAGCAAAAATGTCTTCTTAGTATTTTAATTAAGTCACCAAGTTTTCTTCACGGTATTAAATCGTCATGAATGGATTTAGCTTCGGAATGAGTAAAGCATTGCCATTTTTTGTTACTTCGAATAGAAGTGAACTGGAACGAAATGTCTCTTGTTTGAGTTCTGTACGCACACTATGAAGTGAATTCTCGACGCCCGACTGCAAAATTGCTCGGAGGAAGCCCTTGCCTGGATTATGATTCTACAAAAATTATGGTGATACAAATCAAATCATGATATATATATATATATATATATATATATATATATATTATTTTGAGAAAACAAAATAAACACTGTTCATAAGAAATTCATTAAACTATTTGTTTCTGCGAAGAAATAACTGGATTAAGGAAAGCCATTCGATGCTTCCTAATATTCATTTTTACATGTGCGTGACATACTCCTACATTTAAAAAAATCCGTCTGCAAAAATAAACGATTATTCAAACAGAATTCACAAGTTTTATTTTTCTTACTAATATCGTTTCATGCACAATATGGTAACAAACAAAAAAAACCCAAATAAACAAAAAAGAAAAATAATAATTAATACAAAGTTTTGATATTACATTGCTTCTGTAGTAGTTGCAATATTCAGCACGAATACTTAATATTCATTTATTTTGTAAGTACCGAAATTAATTCTACAACGTTTGTTCATAAATAAAAGATATTTGTAGTAAAAGGAAAATGGGGAAATAATGTTATTATAATTCCATCAACAAATTCTAAGCAAAGATATTAAATGTGACTCTGTATTTGAAAATCCAACAGCATTAATGTAGTAATGCTTTACATAATGGATGAAGGTACGAAATAATGAATAGGTTTATTATGTTCATATTGCATAATGTAACATATGATGTATAATATATATGTTATAATAATGCATGTATAATATAACATATATTGTCTAATATATGATATAATATTGCATAATATAAAGCTCTTTTGAGACAGTTCGAAAATATGAAAAAATAGTTTTACTAGATAATGCACGTAATAGAATTTGACATATTTTATCATTTTCAGGAGTTCCATCTTTTCGTTGGGATTTCTAGAAAATATCTGTCTCTGACAACCAACACGGGCGAACGCAAATAAAAACTGTAAAAAGAATAAATGCTTCCACACAGGTTACTAAAAACAAATAAATTTATCCAGATTAAAAAAGTATTAACTGTTTACATTAACAGACGATGGCACATGCTGGAGAATATGGGCAACAATAAATCATGACATTAAGACTATGTAGAATCTCACATTTGGTGGCTTTTGTGCCAGGCATGCTTAGCGGATTTAACGTGTATACCTAGAATTTTAAATATCCCAAGAGACAAAACACTTTGAGGTGTTTTTGGGTGAACCTGCTGCTCACGGAAATGCGAAATAGAGTTGATGACAAAGTAACGAATTTGCTGTGGCAACACAAGTACGGATTGATTTACTTTGCGTTTATTTTATGTCAACCAAATCTGCAGCTGAACTTAGTTTTTAACGCTATATATGAATTCTCACTTTGAAGATCATTTTCCGAATTAAAAAAAATGGATGTTGCTCTTTTCAACTTTTGAAATTTTGTCACTGCAACTGTAACCATGAGCTCAAGTGTTGTTCTTTACTCCGTTCTCGAGCATCCCAAATGGCTTTCACTTTCTGTGGACGGTATAACCGCCAGGGACACATATACCGATAAAGTTTTTAAATAGTCACTTTGCATAAATAAATACTTTCAATAAAATATCAATATTTCCATACCCAAAAATGCTTCGTTAAATCTATCGAGAACTTTTAAATTACTTGAAATTTTTTCAGAAGCAATATTTTGCTTTAGCTTATAATTAAAAATTCATTTGCTGATTGGCATAAGACAAATTGTAAAAAAAAAAATAGTTTTCATGAATTAGCCGCAAAATGTTATTCCTCATGTTACAAAATCATATTAATTGCTTCATTAAATTGAAATAATTAGTACTTATTAAATTGAATTAATAGTTTTAGTAAATTGTATCGAACTGTAATCATTGAACGTTTTAAATGAGTTTTGAGTTTTTTCTTGCGATTGTGGTGTCCTGAAGTCTAACGTTTTTGCATGAATGAGCTCTCTATTCTGTCATTACTTTAAGATTCACAAAGTATGACGAATCTCTGGGAATCTGATTTTCACGGTTATTTTGTGTAATGATATAATAATTAGATATCTGTGATTGTCAATCTGCTACATATACTGCTGTAGCAGTTAGAACCAAGGGATATAGACGCATCTCACCCACAGTTGTTAATTAGTCTGGATTTTCACTGTATCATTTTACCGTAGAAGTTTTCGATGTGCCGTGTACCAAGCAAAATATCCATTTAACTGTTTTTAAACCAGAATATCCCGTTATGAGTTTGCCAGCGAGGTAAATAGTTAAGATCCAATACTTTGAATAAAATACTAGTGGAATCCACGGAGATAGTGATACTGCAGTGTTTAAAGTGACATTTTATAGTGATATTTATAGTGTTTCTAGTGACATTGCATGGTGAGCTGAAATGACTTCTTATTAGAGTCCTACAAATTACCAATGAGACCATTTTGATTCGGTCTAAGCGTCTAAATTTAGTGAGTATTTTGGGAAAGCATTCCACCTCTCATTGTTTAGTATTTTGAGCTTATTGTTTTATCACATATAATTCAATCTTCCGCTGCTTTTCCAATCGCCCTTATTATTGCGTTTACATAAACTGCTGCGATTGTTAACTTTGTGTCATGACTACATTTCAAGGGCACTGCCCGGAAGTGTACGTCACATACACAATAAATTGTTCCATTTAAAATACATAAAATATTAGTATGCTAGTTTAGTGTCCGTTAGAAAGAAATATATATATATATATATATATATATACATGTGCGTGACATACTCCTTCATAAAATCAGTCTGCAAAAATAAACGATTATTCAAACAGAATTCAGAAGTTTTATTTTTCTTACTAAAATCGTTTCATGCACAATATGGTAACAAAAAAAAACTACAGAAAAAAAAAAGAATTAATACAAAGTTTTGATATTACATCGCTTCTGTTTTAGTTGCTATATTCAGCACGAATACTTAATATCCATTTATTTTGCAAGTACCGAAATTAATTCTACAACGTTCGTTCACAAATAAAAATATTTGTAGTAAAAGGAAAATTGGGAAATAATGTTATTATAATTCCATCAACAAATTCGAAGCAAAGATATTAAATGTGACTCTGTATTTGAAAATCCACCAGCATTAGTGTAGTAATGCTTTACATAATGGATGAAGGTGCGAAATAAGGAATAGGTTTATTATGTTCATATTGCACAATATAACATATGATGTATAATATGTATGTTATAATAATGCATTTATAATGTAACATATATTGTCTAATATATGATATAATTTTGGATAATATAAAGCTCATATGAGATAGTTCGAAAATATGGAAAAACATAGTTTTACTAGATAATTCACGCAATAGAATTTGACATATTTTATCATTTTCAGGAGTTCCAGGTTTCGTTGGGATCTTTAGAAAATATCTGTCTCTGACAACCAACACGGGTGAACGCAAAGAAAAACCGTGAGAAGAACAAATGCTTCCACACAGGTCACTTAAAACAAATAATCTTACCCGGATTAAAAAAGTATTAACTGTGAACGTTAACAGATGATGGCACAGGCACATTCTGGAGAATATGGGCAACAATAAATCATGACATTATGACAATGTAGAATCTCGCATTTGGTGGCTTTTTTATGTCAGACATGCTTAGCGTATTTAACTTGTATACCTTGAATTTTAAATGCCCCAAGAGACAAAACACTTTGAGGTGTTTTCGGGTGAGCCTGCTGATCACGGACACACGAATGGCAGTAGATGACAAATTAACGAATCTGTTGTGGCAGCACAAGTATGGATTGATTTACTTTGCGTTTGTTTTATGTCGCCAAATCTGCAGCTAAAATTTAACGATATTTATGAATTTTCACCTTAAAGATCATTTTGTGACAAAAAAAAAAAAAAAAAAAAAAAAAAAAAAAAATGGAAGTTGTTTTTTTCAACTTTCGAAATTTTGTCACTGCAACCGTAAGTTTGAGATCTCGATTGTTGTTCTTTACTCCATTCTTGAGCATCCCAAGTGGCTTTCACTTTCCGTGAGCGGTATAACCGCCAGGGACACATATATCGATAAGTTTTTTTAAATACTTACTTTGGCAATATAAAATACTTATAATAAAATATCAATATTTCCATACCCAAAAATGTTTCGTTAAATCTGTCGGGAAATTTTAAATTACTTGATTTTTTTCAGAAGCTATATTTTATTTAATTTATAATTAAAAATTCCTTAACTGATTGGCATACGACAAATTGTAAGAAAAAATAGTTTTCATGAATTAAACGCAAAATGTTATTCCGCATGTTACAAAATCACATTAATTGATTCATTAAATTGAAATAATTAGTGTTTATTAAATTGAATTAATAGTTTTATTAAATTGTATCGAACTATAATCATTGAACATGATTATTCAACTGAAGTCCATAAAAGATGTAAAAATGCTAATCCATTTAAGAAACATTAGTTTGAAACATATGCTCTAAACTTAGTATTTGCAGATAATGTACATGGTGAAATAATACATTTTATTGAAACAAACTAAATGAATTTTGTTTTATATTTTATCTATCCAACAGCAGGAAATCAATGAAAATTATATTTCATTTATATCATATTATATGTATCATTTATTATATCATTATATATTTATATGTTCACCTAATTCTAAAAATGTATCATATATCTTAAATGAGAATTTTACTTTCAGTTCATAAGTTCATATAATTTGAAGCATAGATTCAAAATCTTTCTTTTTCTATCATTTTGACGTTTAGTAGTGCGTAATATAATCCCAATTCATATTCATTCCCAATTCGTATATATATATATATATATATATATATATATTACATAAAATTAGGGGGCTCTCTTCCTACACGCTACGCTCACGAGCCAGCTTTCAGACACCACAGGCTTTAAAAAACGCTAATTTGTTCTATTTTAAAAATTTTACGAAGATCGAATTATAATTAAAATACTGTATTGGGTTTCCACACATTACCCTTTTACTGGGGGACTTTAAGGTCGAATCAACTACAGAGGTGACAACTTACGACCTTTTCGTGATTGATTAAATAAGATCAAATAAGGATTTGAAAATCCTCTTTTATAAAATAGATAAGTAGACAATATTGTCGCCTCACGGAATTTTATAACTACAATATAAGAAAATTGTTTTAAATAAAACATTTTAAATGTACCGTTTTCAATATGACGTCATTTTCCCAAAACTATTCTACCTATTTTTAATATTAACGTAAAAATACAGTTTTAATTGAAAGGAAATATTATTTTCACTGTTTTAGATTTTGCAACAATAGTTTAAAAAAATCCAAATGAATAAATCTCTGGAGTAAATATATTTTAAAATTTACACTGTTTGGAAATATTATTTGAGCATTTTAAATATGGCGCAATTTTACCATTCAGTACGTTGAACGCGTAATAATGTAATTATTATTTTAAAGTTTTATTTCACTTTTTAATATTCTAGTATAAGTGTATTTTTTATTATGTAATTTTCCCATTTACTGCTTTTAACACGTGATCATTAAATATTATTTTAAAGTTTTATTTCTGTTTTTAATAGTCACGTTTAAATGAAAGGGTATAGTATTATTAACGCTATTTTACAAATTGGAAACAATATTAAAAAAAAATACCCGACTAGAAATATGAATTAAATCTTAATTAAAATGATGAAATTTTGAATAAAAAATTGTAAAATAAACTTAAAAAAATTAGTCAAATTTGAAAACTGATTGCACACCGCAAGCTTGTCAAGCATTTGCTTTTGAAATTTGGTTGATTTCCTATGCATAGTTTTTCTTCCTATAAAACTTTTTTAATGGAACTATTTTGACCGATTTCAACATTTAATAGCTCTTAAAATAATTCTTAGATATAAAAACTGTCTGTTTCAGCGTGTGTATCAAACATTTCTCTATAAAACTACCATTTTTTTTATATTTTTACATGCAACAGTTTTCTTAATATTAGCCTATAAATTCCTTAGATCTCAAATATATTCATTTACAACGGTGACAGTTTTGATTAATTTTGTTTACAATAGAGAGAAAATTCGGTTTTTCTACAAATATGCTATTTATTAGTTTAAAAATATTATAACGTATTTTTTCAGCTATGACCCTTTAAACAATGTGCTTCAGACTGTTGTTCAGATGTATTATAATTGTTGAATGATGAAATAATTGTCGAAATAATTATTAAATATACTCATATTTTAATGTATATAATGTTTTACAATTTGACTTAAAAACGTTTATTGCAAATTTCTATATCAATTAAAACAAACCGCATTTTTAGAAAAAAATCCATGAAAGAATAAGTACGTTAGTGCAAAGATAAGAAATTTTATTTATTATCCCCACAACACTAGCTTTCTTAACACAGAAAGTACGTCTCTAGCGCTAATTATGACGTAGGGAGAGCCATTCTCAAAAACGCAAGTCCATTGTTTACAAGAAACGCCTAAGTAATTACTTTCTGAAAAGCCTGCTTCTGTGTTTCAAAACCACCCTACTAAAACATGGTAGTGATTATGTTCCCCCGTATCTAATTATCATCGTATTAGAGAAAAGCTGTTAATGCAACACTGATTTTCTATTCTAAGTGGGGGAGGGGGGTAATTTGTCCATGTGTCTGTTGTGAAAAAAAAAAAAACTTTCCTAAATTATGGTTGTATGTTTTTACATGTGTTTTTTAGATATTTTTGCAATTAAATTAACCGAAAATACAGAAATTCCCATTTTTTGATTATATTTTCGCAATTGGTGCTCATGAAAAATTTAGACTTGACGATGTTAAATGTAGTCTTAATGGAAAATTTCCAATTATGACTATTCCATAAAAGTTATCTTAAGCAATTGTTTCATATGGAATATCTGGAAACAGTAGTTGTTTAATGTTATCTTTAAAACTCTTTCAATGTTTGGCAGAAATTTTCATATATGTTTAACTATTTATAAAATAATAGCGACGAAAAGCATTGGTATGGGGATTTTGTACTTGTTTACCTTACATATTTATTTATCTTATGCAGAGGAAAAAAATAACATTAATATAATTTTTTTTTTGTTAAATTACCCTTTGAATTCAAAATATATGCGACGTAAAAACGTTGAAAGGGTTAAATTTATTAGAGACTTTAATTTTAATATAATTTTTTAATTATTATCTTTAGAACACTTTTTTAAACAAACGATTTAATAAAAATCACTTTAATAACTGACTGCAAAAATACTAAAAGCTAAGTGATTTTTTTATGTGTACAATAATAAATTTTTATTTTTTGCAAAATAAAATAAAAACTACTTTTTGGCTTCTTTCACTAAAATCTTATTATAAAATTAAACTAATTTACATGTAAAAATAATTATGAGAAGAAAAAGTTATTTTAAAGCCAAAAATAACGACGTAATTTACTTCACAGAGGCAAAAAATTACAAACTTATAAAATGGCTAAAATCCCATAAGCTGGAAATGTTTGTACAAACACTTGATATTTTCTGTGTTTTAAAGATATACAAAAAAAAAGTAATATCTTTCATTATTGAGATACACATGCATTTTTTAAAATTTTAACCATGGATTTTACTAAAAATATTTTTATTTACAAGAAAAGAAGAGAAAAAGGTTATTATATTGACATAGTTGCAATGATATATATATTTTGAAAATATCCTCACAATCATAAAATGTTTGTGAAATTATTTTTCTGATACTTTTTTAAAATAAAATCACAAAATATTTTTAATTACCAGAAACTAAATCAGAAATACATAATTATGAATTTTCATTGGTATCATTATTTTTCTAAACAGAGAGTTTATATTAATACAAGTCTCTTCTTTTTGCGTTGTGCATGTATTTTGCTCGGAATAAATCATATACTTTGAAAACTATTTCGATGGTATTAATTTTAAATTATTTTTTTTGTTTTCTATCAATTTATTTAATTAAATATTTTAAATAATTAATACAATTTTTCATAGATATCTTAATTTTTTTATAAACTGGCTGTTTATATTAATGAAGGTTTATTTTATGTTTTGTAGGTGTATTTTGCTCACAATCAATCATAAAATTTAGAGATTTATTTGATTGCATAAATTCTCAAATTATTTTTTGTTTTTCTCTAGATAGTATATTATTAAATATTTAGATACAAATTAACTTATTTGAATGGGTAAAAGAATACGCTTTATGTATTTGCATACATTGTTTGTTAAGTAAATTAAATGATGCAGTTAAAAATTAAGTTCAATATCGTTGAAAATTTGTTTTAAAATTGTAGATTATATTCTATAGAAATAGACCGTTTAGTTAGGACTTTAAAGACTTTAAATAAGGCTAGTTTTCTAATCATCATTAATATCGCTGTTTTGAAAGTAATTTCGTATATTTAATGTCTTGAAAATGAACTTAATTTTTTTATAAGGCATAAATAATTTTTGAATTGAGTACAGAAAAAATTTGCATAAAAAACATTCCATTGTGTTATTATTGTGTTTTATTTCATTTACACAGCTGTAATCTTCCGTGTTTTTCTTTATTTAATGATATATTTAAAACCAGAAAATTATTTTTATAACATGTACTCTTTTTTAGCGTAGTTTTATTTCCTCTCATTCATTAAATAAAATGTCTGGTTCCATAACGTGAATTTTACTCTGTTTGACGGTTATGCAATTAATATATTATATGTCTTTACTAGATAATATTTAAGCGAGTTTTACGAACGTAGTGTATCATTAAAGTTGGAAAATGCAGAGCGAAATTTGGCAAACATATTTTAGCACTAATCTTCTGTTAAAGTATTTTCTTCATACATTTTATATAACTCCAGGATAATGGGAATAAAGTTATATACAGGCTGTTTCAAAGATTTTAAACGTGTTTTATTTTTTATTTGTTGGAGATAAATAGAAAATATAAACTTCGAAAGAGTTCAAAAACGGTAGGATGTATCAACGGGAAATGTTTGAACGTATGCGTAATGTAGGAAAGTTATTTGATAATTAAATAATCTTCATATTAATTTTCAATCAGTAATTTCTCTTTTTAATTTTTATACGAGCATCTTAGACAAAATAGATCAGTAAGAATATTTCCCATTTCCAGCAATTAGATAATTACAAAAACTGCATATTTCTAACATTAAAATTTATTGCATTATGTTAATAGATGAAAAGCTAGCTCATATTTCTTTTACCATTTAAAAGACTACTTAATTAGTAAAAATAAGGACCATTCACAAATTCGTAATTGCGTTTTTCAGTTTGAAAAATCGTAACAAGCGTAACAATATTGCATCACAAATACAATTAAATAAAACATAAAGTAAGGTTTATTCGATAATTTCGTTTAGTTATAAAGGTAGAGATCGTATAAAGAGACAAATGAATTTTTTTGTTTAACAAAATTAAATAAAAAAATACAGTTAATAAACCAATATCAATGTGTTTTTCCCAATTCCAATATACATAATTTGGCTCTTTATTCAAACAACCTCTCTTAAACAAATATAATCTTTATAACCCGTAAAACATATTAATTTCTACATTCTAAGTATTTTTAATAAGAAAAATATGTAATGCAAATAGAAGGAAATGGAGATAAAATGGGCATTGATAAATTATTTAATTAATGATCTTTGCTCAATTTTACAAATTGAATGGTGTGTATTTTTTAATCCTTTTGCACAGCAAAAAAGTTATTGAAATAGATCCAATACAAAAAAAAATATTTGCTTAAAATAAATGTACACCGCAAGCTGCCCTATTTAGTAGGCATATTGTGACACAGTATTGTACATGTTATTTACACTCATGAGACACTTTATTCAGTAAAGAAGGTTTTTAACTAGTCATAAATGGTAAAAACACGTACCAGTATCTAAAGTATAATTTATTGTAAGTTTTAAAGAAGTATTAATATTATGTATCAATATATGAATAAAGAAGAAAGTATTTTAATTAAATTATCACATTTAATCAGACATAAACATTACATAAATACACTAAAAACATTAAATTACTGCATGCAAATGTTTCGGGCTATAACTTAGTCCCTCCTCAGTGCAATTACATACGTTGATCGGAGAGTTTTCAAACATGTGTACAGTTACTAAAATAAACCAGTTAGAATTTAAAAATTTTTGAACAACTTCCATTAAAGCAAAATCGTGTATTCAGGTGGAACAGCACAAGATTCATTGATTGGCGAAGTCTGTTTACGAGTGAACCAACCCTCAAGAAATACTCTACTCTTAACATTATTGCAGCTGGATCTGATTACTGCGATATTTGCGAAATCTGAAATATGATCTGTATCCAAAGAATGCTGTAAAGGCTACCAGATTTATAGGCACGTTTATGTTCGACAAGACGAATGGCGCAAGTACGACCCGTTTCACCAATATAAACAGAGTCACAGACCCCACAAGGTATACTGTAGAATGCTCCGGTTTTAAGTAGGGGAGGGATTCTAGGTTTTAAATTACAAAGCAATTCTTTTAAATAAAGAAATTTTTTATTAAGAAATTATTTATTTAAATAATTTACAAAGCTTTTTGTAATTATAGTAGTGGGTAATTTTGAAATTTCAGTTAACCAGGTTTATTCTTTATACTAAAAAATATGATAAATCAACAGATTGTAGTTACTGTAATCTTATAAAAATGTGATAAGTAATTTACTGTTCATCGCAACAATTACATATTATACTAAGGAGTCGAATAATCTGTCCTGTATCACTATCTAAGAGCATGTCGAAATAGGGTCTCCAAGCCTTCATAGGGCTGTAACATAGGATGTCTCCAGGTTGGCCGTATTTGGATGTTACCCATTCTTCCTTTATTATTAATAATAAAATTACTTTCTTTCATTTTTAATTATTTTAAACGTAATTTATGAAATACATTTAACAAATGGGCATAAATTTTTTTTAAAAAATGCTCTTCATATGTAAGTACGTGTAAGTTCTTCTGCAGATAAGGTATACATAAAAACATAAATATACATACATATTAACTACTACTTGTAACATATCAACCACTGCTAAGCTTTTATAGTTTTGTACCATATTTCTATTAATGAAACCGAAAAAATGAATGATGAAAAACTTATAGAAGATAAATGTCTGGTTTATTGTTCCTTAAAGTACATTGCAAGCGATATGACATCAAAAAAAGGTCATTTACCAAATTCTTATGGGCTTTCAAATGAATTATCTGACACATTAATTTCACATATTTCTCCTAGTGAAATGCTCTTCATGGTCAATTCATTATGGTTTTGATTTAACGTCACTAGAGGGAAATATACTACAAAGAGCCATAAAAAAGATTGATACTGCGAAAGTGAGTACTCCGCAATCTTTATACGACAAAATATTTCTAGAATTTTTTAAACTCCTATTTAATGTTACACCTCTAAAAGATTAACATATTAAAGTTATAGAATAGCTGAAATAGCTTCAATTTCAGCAATGAGTTTATAAAAAGTAGTAATAAATGTAAATAGTAGTAATAGTAGTAAATAATAGTAATATATATATCTGGAAAATAAAAATAATCACCACCTTCTAAATCTGCACCAAATCAATTTATGAAAACGTTATTGGTAACAATCAATTAGTAATAACGTCTACTGTAACTAATATTTTTAGTTGGTCGTCCACGTATTGAAATTCTAACAAACTTTAAAATGCCCTAAGTTTGACATCATATTTAGTTTCTTAGGTAAATTGCACTTACGGATTCCAAACGGGAGGTCATTCAGACGAATAATTTAGGAATTATGAAGGTCTGAATTATGAGGCATCAAATGTTAAATTTATTTTTAATCACTGAAAAATTAACTGCAGTGTGGGTATCTTTTTAAACATATCTGAAAAACTGCTTGGTGGCATAAGTGTAATTTTGAATTCGCATACTTGAAGATTTTAGAAATCGATTTCTATTAAATAATTCATAGGAAACAAATCATGTTTATATTTAAAAGTAAAATATAATGTATATTTATATTTATATTGAAATCCATATGTGTTTTACTCTCTAATATTATATGTAATCCTGCTTTTTTAATTTGGAATTATTAAATTTTATGTTTTACTTACTAAATATAATGGCTTCCCCTTATTTTACATATTATTTATTTTTGTTACTCTAGTATGTCTAGAGCATTTAATCCCATTATTAACACATTTATTTACATTTTTGTAATTTTAATTACATAACAATCTTTCGTTGCATAATCATCTCTTATGCTATTTTATTTTATTACTTTTTGAATCTATATTATTATTTAATATTACGCTTTTTTAAATCTATATTATTATTTATTATTATTTTTTTTATCTATTCTATTTTTAGTAATTACCTACATTTTTCTTTGAGTATTATTTATTACTATCAGTTATTGTTTACTACATTATTATCCCCCTTTAATCTTATATCTTAAATAATAAGTTAATATTTCGTATATTGCTCCTCTCTGTGGGGACAGTTGGCAAAACTGCTATCTGTTCGGCAAATCTCTTTGGAAAGCGTGGGGGTAATGCATTTTGGATCTTTTTTAATCTGGTTGAATCATCCCTACACATTTTTTTTGCTGGTGAGCTGTGTGTACTATTTTTTGGTTTTTCAACTGTTTCTTATGGATAATTAATTACTTATTTTTCGGATTTTTTTTTGTTTAATATTTCTTAGGATTCCTTTTGATATGTTATAGGGCACCTCATTTTGTCATATTTAGGGTTTTCGCTGTCAATATTTTAGAAAATAACATATCTTTACTATGAATTATACTTATGATGCTTCTCTGATGAATACATACGTTATTCACAGTATTTCATATTTGATTTTCACCTTTTTGGGTTTAATTTTGTAGTATCATTTAATTTGAAGTTTATAATGTAGTTTATGATGTTTCTTAGTTTTTTCCCTCATGTGATTTCATTATATATATATATATATATATATTAAATACAACACTTTAATATATTCAGAATATTTAAAAAATGACAGATTTAATAAACAACGGATGTACAGCTGTACAGCTATTGATCACATTATAAGGCAAAGTTCAAAGAACATTTATTTTTTATATGTTAAAAAGAATGTTTGTTAAAAATAATAAAAAAGTATGTAAATAAATAAGCTATCACGACTCAATACAATTAGTAAGTAAGTGTTTTTTTTACATATTCTACATTTCATCATTTATTATTTAAATTTTATAACCACGTATTTATACCATATACATTTACTGCTTAAAATTCCATAAAACCTATCTCTAGTATTTGGATAGCAGCCAAATTCTCTGATAAAATATTCAATAATCCTGATAAAAAATTTCAATAATCCATGATTTAAAATATCTCCATGCTTGAAACAATTCCTCGAAACTATCATGAAATAAAAGTTTCAATTTTCGACTTCCGTTATACGAAAGGTCGAGCAAGATAAAGTAACTAATATATCAAAAATAGTTTGAGTTTTGCATGTTTTATTTAATGCATATAGATATGGTCGCAGTAATTGTTTAAAAGTATTATTTTCATACTAAATAATATAATTGAGTCTATTATTATTTCTATAAATGCATTAGCAAAATTGACATAAAAGATGGAAAGCAAATGTAATATTGGCGGAAAGTAAGAAAATGGAACAATTTTGATATATTTTTTGACTTATTATGATTTATATGTATATCGGATTAACGTTCATAAGGAATTTATAAATAGTTTGATTTATTTATTAATAGAAACACGAAGCATCGATATTAATATATATATATATATATATATATATATATATATATGTATCTATGTATGTATCTGTTTGTGTATGTGTAGTATGTGCGCAATATATATATTATATATATATATATATATAAATAAGGAATATATAGTACGTTGCTCATTATTTAACACTATAAAACTATGTATTTTTAGGAGATGAAAAAACTTTTTATGATGAATATGTGTAAAATTAAAGGATGCTACTTATTGATAAAGGAGAGGTGGATTATCTGAATCCTTGTCCTATTAAAAATATCTATATATATATTTGTCTTACGTGGCGCGGAAATAGGGCTGAATTTCTACCTTATCGTTGGCAACAATCGTAGTTTCCAGAGCTCAGACCAATGACCAAACAAGATTGTGTTAGTCCCGCCTCCAATATGGCGGAAAGTGTCAGAGCATTGAAACTGAAGCTAGCAATTATTAAAAATAAAATAATATGAACGTAATCCAAAGCGTCTGAGATGATTCCTCATTTTAATTATGAGAAATACTGTTAATTTCAAATAAATTCATTTTTTTTTTCAAATGAATTCATTTAGAATTTATTTACGAATTTCACTCACACAAAAAATCGGAGATAATAAAATATAAACTTTCTAGAATGTCCTGCTGCCATCTGTTGCCGTTTTATTGAAGTAAAAATAATTTCTTTTGCAGAAATCTATAATCAATTAGAATAATAAAATGTTGAACGAAATTTAAACAATCATTGATGATAAACTATCTTCCTACCACGTAGTTTTTTTTTTTTTAATGAATTTAAGCCGTGCTGATAGGTGCTAATTATGTTTCCAAGATCCTCTTTTCATAGTATTTAAATTATTTATATGTCCATTAGTAGCATCAACTACAGGGTGTCCCAAAAAGGAGTACCCATTTTTAAAAATGAATAAGAAGCAAACGAATAGAGTTATTAAAAGAATTCTTGCAAGAAACGGATATGTGAAGTCTGGAATTTTATTTAGAGTATTTTATTATGTTAGTTCAAATTCTTACCGACAGATGGCGCTGTGGCTACCGCATTCATCAGCAATAGTTGAAAATTAAATGACAATATTTTCAATATGTCCTCCATTCATCACAATAACATGTCGGAGTCTTAGAATGAAATTAGCACACACCTTCTGCAACGTCTGTACGGAAATGGCTGTACACTCTTGAGCGATTAATCGCTGGAGCTCAGCTAGCGAAGTGGAATTTTGACTACATCCTTCAGATGGCCCCAAAGAAAAAAATCACACGGATTTAAATCTGGTGAGTAAGGTGGCCAATTCATACCCTTGCCGGTTAATTTCGGGTAATTTTCGGTGCTGTAGCGCCATCTGTCGGTCAGATTTTGAACTATCATAATAAAGTGTTATAAACAAAATTCCAGACTTCACACATCCGTTTCCTGCAAGAATTTTTTAAATAACTCTATTCGTTTGTTTCTTATTCATTTTTAAAAATAGGTACTCCTTTTTGGGACACCCTGTAAATGCATTTTTAGTTGTGTTTTCAACGGAGTTTTCAATTACTTTTGTACATTAAAAAAATTGTCAATTTCATATGTTCAAATGATTTATTGTAGTACTTATTCCGGCTAGAATTACTAGAAAAATAAAATGAGGCGAGCGAGCAAAGCGAGCTGTGACCGCGTAGCGGTCTCAGTGTGAATTGCCTTGCAATTCACCGGGGGTTGGCGAGCGTTAGCGAGTAGGAGGCTGAGCCCCCTAGTATTTTTTTAATGGCACACGCTATACAGAATGTCCCATGAGTCCTTTCAAATTTCAAAAAGATGAATCAAAAGACAAATTGTTGTATGGGAATGCTGTTTGTACCACGTATCGGCGACAAAAGCACATTATTTTATTTGTTAATAAAATAAAATATGTATGTAAATATCAAGGCTCAATAGAATCAACATGAAAGCACTTTTTTAAAATATTTTATACGTTTTATGAATTATTATGAACAAATTGATAACCAAATCTTCTACATTTATTACCTGAAATTTTATGGACGGCAGCCAAATTGTTTGATAAAATATCAATAACCTATGATTTGAAATATCGCCATACATGAAATAAATTCTCGACATGATCTTGAAATAAAAGTTTCAATTTTCGACTCCCGTTATGTTAAAGGTCGAGCAAGATAAAGTAACTAATGTTTTAAAAATGATTTGAGCTTTTACTGATTTTCTATGCTTACAGAAATGGTATGAGCAATTTTAGTAAGGAATCGTCTTTATACTAAAGAATGTAAATAAAACTCTGGTCTATTTTCAAATTAGTATAAAATATTATTAAAAAAATATATTGGTATTTGAAATAAAAAAAAGTTTTCTTAAGAAAAGAAAACACAGTAAAGGGGAAAAGAATTAAAAGAAATAGTTTGAAACAAATATTTTACATTGTTTAGTAGAGTATTATTTTAAACACTTCAATATTTCTATTACTTACCCATCATACGTAGTATAGGGTAAGTCTTGTAATCGTTTTGAAAATCGAAAATTTTTTTTTGACGGATTTACACGTTTCAGACACTAGAGATTCCAAAAAACATATTTTTAGAAAAAAAAAATTGCCGTCCGTCTGTGTGTCTGTGTGTGTGTCTGTGTGTCTGTAAACGCTCTATCTCCCGAAAAAATTGAGATAGACACTTGCAATTTGGTATGTACTTAGTATGTAATAATGGGAAGAAGCCTATTTCATTTCAATAACCTCGATTAACCGGATCTATTTTTTTCGGACTCTCGAAATATTCGTTCTGATAAAAGGTATATAAAAATTGTTTATTTTAAGAAATGAATATAAAAGACAATAAAAAAACATAAATTTTGTATAAAGCATGAAGTCGATCGGATAATTAGTTGCTGAGATATTTGTAATCCTATTTTCCACACTCTTCGATTTTTCATGACCCTGTATTTCATCCGAATTTCGCTTCAAAGATATATTTTAATTGGAAATTTGACGCTTAATCAGATGCAATAAACCGCTAGTTAATAGAATTATTATTTTTGGAGTTATAAGGAAAAACCTCTTTCAAGCAATTCAGTAATCGAGCCTATCAAGCCAGGATTTTATTTGAATTGCTATGCATTTTATAAGTAGTTTACACATTTTTATTTTAATATTTTACATTATGCATATCCATGATGGGTAAGTATTACGGTGGCCCCCAACGACTAGTTTTGTTAATTAATAACAAAAAAATAAAAACACGAAGGAACTTGTGTTAATAAGTAAATATTAAATATATATTACTTTCTTTATAAACTCAGTAGCACCTACGGTTTAAACCGAAAAAAATATCCTGATTCTATTAAAAATGAATACTGAACCATTTAGAAGAAAATAACACACATAATAATATAGATGAAGATGATTCTACGTATCGTTTTATTTAGTGACTGCGCTCGTCTGACAGGAAGGGTCATATGAAAGGTCAGGTTAAAAACGATGATAATTACGTATAGTTAGAAGATAGATATTCATCGTTCTTACTTTTACAAGCGGCAACATGTATTCGATTCCACAGATCTACAACTGTATTTTTAATAGAATTTTCAATAATTCTTCCGTTTTATAAACTGTCAGCAAAACAAATGTTTATCAATCTACGAAAATATAATATAACTAGGAACGAAAATATTTAATTGGGTACTTCTCCATTATCCCGTCGACCACTTTTAATTAAAAAAAATATCGCCAAACAGTAACGCCAAATAAGCAAATGGAAGATTGTTGCCATTGGAATATTAAAATAAATAAATAAATAAAATAAAATAAAATAAATTCAGAAAAGACCTTCTCACCATAATGTCAACTATCAGTAAGTGTAAACACAAAAACGTTATAATATGTTCATGAAAATTGAAAGAAAAATCTTTGATATTTATTTATTTACATTATTTTTCTTAATTATCCTTTTCGACTGGTGAATAAATGTTTGTGACGTCAGTTGAAATTGAAATATTGCACTTAACTATGCAACGCTACATTTTTTCAATACCATGGCACAGCCTTAAGGACGCAATTGTTATTTTAATTACCGAAATACCTAATAAATTGGTAAAAATAACACAATTCTTGTGTTAATATTTTACTAATTATATAAAAAAAATAAGTAAATTATTAAACACAATTTCTCCTACGATATGAAAAGTTTTTAAACTTCTTATTTGCATGTTTTTTACAAGTGTATTCGATAACGCTTAGGATCAGATATCCAAAAAAGTTAAAGAAATAAATAAAATAACATGATAGACGAAATACACAGATGACAATATATATAAATAAATGAAAAAATATAAATTATGTCATAAAAAGATAAACAATACAGAAAAAATAACCATTTATTTTTTTTTAAAATAAACTATTTATATTACTAAATCCTCTATTAATAATTTTATGAAATTCATCTTAATAATTGTCCAAATAATAGTGAATTCATTGAAAACTATTTGTCGACGTTTTATCAGTTTGACCATACTGGTATATTGAGAAAAAACAAACTGAGAAAAAATGAATTTAAAGATTGAAAGTCTGATATATTTAAATGGAAATGGATGCCTTAAACAGCATTTTTCCCATATCTACAGTCATCGGATCTTTAAGTAACTTCAACAGATTACTGCTAATATCTAAATACATTTCAAATAAAAAATTGATATTTTCATCATTTTTGGCAAATTGAAGGGCAACGTGTGTCTCTAAAACAATGAACAAACTCAAAGTGTGAACGGAGAATGCATCAGCGATTACAAATGTGCTTGTCATTGGCTTCAAATGAACTGCCGGTTAAACGTTGTTCGTGTGACTAAGGGAAGTCACGTAGAATAGTCATATAGGTAATCTAACAAAACAATATATTTCCTTCTAAATTAAGCGAACGAAACAATCTATTTTCTTCGGTATTGTGTTCAATTATTTTCTGTTTATCGTTATTTTGTCTCATTGTTGTTTTCATTTGTATTGAGGACAATTGTTTTGAATCACCGGGTACTTTTTCAGACCTTATAGTTAAAAACAGAAATAAATAACTTGAAAATTTTAAAATAGTTGAAATAAACATGGATAAACTATGAAATAAACCTTTTAAAATATAGTGATACACAATGCCAAATGTTTCTTAAATACATTATATTTAACTGACATAGTTATATATAGACGGTGGTTATAATTAAAGTTCCACTTTGAAATGGTCATAAAAGGAAAATTACTGGAGCAAATGTTATCAAACTTGGTAATAGTTTAAAGGAGGTCATGGACATTTATTTCCCGCCAAAAAAAGAAGTTCAAATACCCACCACCAAATGGGGCAATTGCACTATTGTTACACGAAATAAGAGTCGGAATCTGAATTAACCATTTGTTACACGGGTTTAACATTTTTTGTACCCATAAGAAGAATTAGCCTAAACAAAATTACCATTTAAAGGAGTTAAAGGCGACAAAAGTCGAGTGCGCCATCCGTGTAATGAAATCCGTTCGAAAGATATTGCTTCTTCGCAAGAACTGTTTGTAATCCATTACCTTGTAATCTAAACTTTACACAAGACCTTTGTCCAAGAACCTTTTTCAAGTACTCCGAAACGTTTTATATGTATAGAACAGCGACATATACATTCATATAAAAATTTTAGGGTGTAAAAATTAAATACTATTCAGCCCAAATTCACAAGTTTTACTGTTTGTACTAGTATGCGCTGTGATAATATTTATTTAATGTATGCTGTAGACAATAAAATCTCCGATGTAAATTACATAAAATTATTACATTCTCGCGTAATTGGTTTCTAAGAAAAAAACACTCTTTATTTTTGTTTGTTTTCAGATACGGAATAAAATGCGGTTCTTGAAAAAAATATTTACATTTCTTTTTGCAAAAAATATCTCAATTATGGAAAACCAATGCAATATTTCTAATACTTCTAATATTCATTTTCGCGTAGGTAGTTGCTTCAAAATAAATCATAGATATACAACATAATAAAATTTTTCATGTTTAATATTCAGATTATAAAAATGAAAGTTATTATGTAAAATTTGTAAATAATATTGTCAAGGTTTTATTAATTTTAAAACATCTTTAAAAAAAGAAAAAAAACATGATTCTAAAGAATAATTCATGAAAAAAATAAAGATACTTTTATCATAAAAGCAAATGATTCTTAATTTTATATTCTTATATTTTTAACAATGTAATCACTATTCAAATTTATAATTTATCTATTAATTATTAGTTTTCTCTATCGTTCATTTAGTCGAAGTAAAAATATATAATAAAAGTAAAATTTATTTTTTTTCAAATAAATTTTAATGCTATAAACATTAAAATGCTCGAAGCAAAATACATTAAATACTTATATTATTGCTTATTCATTACCAGGAATGGAGAAATGTATTTCTATTTTGTGAAGAAACGAACAAAACACAATTTATAAAAAGTTCATTATATTTATTTTCGCGGAGAAATAACTTAATTAAGGCAAATCATTGAATGTTTAAATTAATTTTCACTTAGTAAGTTTCTTCGATTCGTATCATAAATAAAGTGTCGTGATATATTCCAGCCTGTCAGAAGATTCAGGATGTAAAAATAAAAGTTAATATTTTAAGATTTTAGAAATCACTTTATAAAATGATCTGTAAAAACTTTTGAAATCAAGGTAAACAATGTGTTTTTCGAGTATAATCCATAAAAATATCAATGTTACTTTTGTATAAAAGTAAAGACCTCTTAATAATTTTTAAACAAAGCATCCCTGTCGTCTAAAATTAATTGATTATGTAAAATTAATCTACTAGTTAGTATTTTCCGCATTTGTCCAGTTACATGGAAATATTATGGATAGCCATAATTACTGTCGCTTTCAACTTTACAACTTTATAAGCGTATTTATTTGGGGTTGCATGAACTAAACTGAGAAAATCTACATATACAGAAACCTACAATAACTCAGCTTATTTAATATTTCTTTAAAAACATACATTTCAAAAATATTGAACGACACTAATTATATGTAACCTAATAAAAAATAAACACTAACCTAAAAATAATCTCATTTTATGTCTTGCGTATTATATTATTTCATGTAAAATACATAAAATTCTTATATGGTAGCGTAATTAATGTCCACAAAAGGAATAATATATATATATATATATATATATATATATATATTCACTTCAGAAAACTAAATAAAATCCACTTCATAAAAATTGAATGATATTTCTTTATATAAAGAAAATATCTGAATTAAGGCAAGCCATTCAATGTATCTGATATTAATTTTCGCCTAAGATGTTATTTCGAAACATATCATAAGTATAGAAACGGAGCATATATTTCTTCATGTCAAAAAATTGAGGCTGCAAAAATAAAAGATTATTCAATTAGAATTGTTTATGCATTAGTATGCATTTCATGCACAATATGGTACGAAAAAACTGGATAACTAATAGAAAGTTTCGATATTACGTTGCTTCTGTAATTATAGCAACATTTTAGATTCAGCACGAATACTTATTATCCTTTTATTCTGCAAATACCTAAATTATTTCTATAGCGTTCGTTCATAAATAAAACATTTATATGATAATCATAAAAAAGGAAAGTAATATTAGAATTTTATCAACAATTATGTAGCATAGAAGAAAAATTTTGATTCTGTATGTCAAAATCGAATAGCATGAATACATGAATGCATTTCATTGCTATGAAAACATTAAATAAATAACAAATGTATTCTTTACAAATATTATAACAGCTTCTTTCAATTAGTTCGAAAATAACTTATCGAAATTTATATTCGCAATCTAGAGAATATAATATTTTTAAAAGCTTAAGAGATGAAATATTGTTTTATGCTATTTATGAAAGATTGCTCTTTTTGTGTCCATAAAATATTTTCTTCAATGTAATTTTGAACATTGGAAGTTTTTACATTCTTCATTCAAATTGTTCTAAATTGGACTGACTTTATTAAATTCAGTAACAAATAAATGGTGACAATGAGTGAACTAGAAGACGTGGTGGTCGTCCGCACTGTATTAAATGTCCCATCTCTACCGAACCCGTTCTAAACAGTGCTGAGCTGTTTTGGCACCTTTAAGGGGATATCCGAGCGGACATCACTGTGCACCCAATCTATAAGCAAGATTCTTGTCAGTTAGTGGAGCCATAAGTAAAAGAAGAGCTGTACTTAAAATAACTACTGTAGAATGTTTAAGTCTTAGAAAAGCAAGAATTTTCTGCAAAGTGCTGAACAGCGTTGGCAGCTTTCAGGGGCTTCCGAACTGTCATCAGCTGCACTTTTAAAAATTTCTGGTAAGATATCCTGTTCTCTCTATTTTAATTTTTTTTCTAGTTGTAAAATATATCGTGTATATAAAATACATATTTAAACTACTGTTCATAGGTTTACATAATTTGAAGCATACATTCCAAAAAATTCTTTATCTATTATATTAGGGTTACTGCATCAAGTTAATCTTTAAATTATATTTTTTACAATAAAGTAAAATGCTTTCAAACAATATCTTTTACCTATAAATATATTTCAATTTTTAAATTCAATGATTAAATACATGTTACTATAATTATTAAGTATATCCATAACTTTTGTGCAGATTTTTAAGCAACATAACTTAAAAACATTTATGGCAAATTTCTTATTAAATAAAACAAACTACGTTTTCCGAACACTCTCATTGAAGGCATAAGTAAATTACTGAGAGGTAATAAAAAATCATATTTATTATGTTCACAACATTTTTTTTCTCAACTTAGAAAGTGTGTCTCTAGCCTTAATTATGATACAGAGATAGTCATTCTCAAAAATGCAACATCATTGTTTATAAGAAACTCCTAAGTGATTACATTCTGAAAAGTCTGCTTCTGTGTTGCATAACCACCCCACTTAAAACATGGCCGTGATTATTTTCCGTCGTCTCTAATTATCATCTTACTACAGAAGAGCTGTTTAATGCAACACTGCCTTTCTATTCTAAAGGGTAGTTTAATGGTAATTTGTCCAAGTGCCACAAGCGAAAAAAACTCTAAATTCAGATTGCATGTTGTTGAATAATACGTTTTGTATTTTATTTATTTATTTTTTGTAACGAAATTAACAGAAATTACGTCAAAACCCTTCTATATTTTACTTTGTGCAGTTTTGATGCGTGTCAAAGTTAGCATTGGCGGTTTTAAAAAAAGAATTAGTGATATTTTTTTCAATTTCCTGTACTAAACAATTTTCTTTCCTATATATGTATATGATACGGTCAATATGATTAATCTGGTCATTATTAATAAAAACCTATTATTATTAATGACCGTGGTTATTATTAATAATAATTTGATACTATGTCCGGTTATTATTAATAATGATAGGATTAATCTTATTGACCGTAACATATATATAATGTAATCTGTATATTATACATTTTCAAGAATTTGGCACTTAAGTAGACAGATATTATGTAAAATCTTAATTTTTAATTTGTTTTAAAATTGAATGGATTTAGAATTTATATGAACTTTTTAATATTTTTCTATTTATTATTCTGTTTTTTCTAAAACGCATTTTAAGAATATTAGCCATGAAATTTATACAAATTTTAATATTTTACGTTTTTAAAACACTTTAACATAAAAGCTTAATTGAATTTCCTCGCATTAACCCTCTGAGCGTTTTGAAAATGGGTAAAATTGTAATGTTGTTTTTACTGCATTTTGTATTAAATGCTAAAAAAATATGATTCTTTCAGCATTATAAATAAAACTTAATTACAAATATGAATGTAACCCTTGATACTATTAATCATTCTTCAATGTTTTGAAAATTCATTAAATCTATAGAATTATATTATATTAAACATTGCATATACTGCAGTGAAACCTGGAGCTTAGTGAACGGAATATTACGTTCCACACGCTTAGAGGGTTAAATAAAAAAAAACTCATTTTTAAAACAAATTAAATGATGTGATTAAAAAAGAATGGGAAATCGAATTTATTATTGCCACAAAAGTTTCCTTCTTCGCAGAGAAATTGATATAATGAAAATCGCTTTTATATAAAATGCCTTAATATATTCACATGTTTTAAATTTTAAAGAAAACCTAATTTGTCACTGTTGAAATAATGAAAGATACATGAAATACATCTTTTTCCATTCGTAAAACTTTATTTTTTTCAAAAATTAAATAAATATTACTTTTGAGTTTTTTCCAATAAAATATTTTTTCGAAATTTATTTAAAAACGTTTTTTAGTGCAAAATGTCTTAATAGGAAATATTGTGAATTGACGAAAGAAAGAGTAATTTTAAAGTAAAAAATAATGGCGTATTTCACTTCACCGACAAAAATATTACAAATAATCAAAACTACTAAAATTTCATCAGTTAAGAATATTTGTAAAGACTGGATATTCCATCCGCCTCCCCTGTTTTAAAGAAAAAGAAAATATAGTCTCTTTCATTACTGGTGTAAACATACATTATTAAATCTTTATTCTAATTATTTGAATCACAATTTTTATTAAAACTCAAAAATAACTGTTTATAAAAATGGCGAATTAAAAAAAAATATTATATTGACATAATTATAGAGATTTATTTTTTTTTTCAAATACGATTCCAACTATAAACTGGTAATTGACAATTTCTCTAATACTTTTTAAAATAAAGTAATAAAAAATATTTAAGTTAGTAGAATAAATCCGTTTTAAGTAATTACATTTTTATATTATTCTTATTATTTTTAAACAGAGTATTTGTATAAATACAATTTGCTTTAATCGCTTTTGCGTTGTATATGTCGTAGGCTAATTGCGAAATCTGGCTCTTTGGCAAGGAGCTTAGGCTGTTTCCAAAGAATCGGAATAATTGGGGAATAATCTTCTTTTATCCAATCAGCGTGATGTATTTCAGGCTTATTGCAATGAGTCTAGAGAGTGTTAGTCTGATTGAAAAATGACCACTTGTTTCACAGTCAACCAGATTTTGACCAGCGGTTTGTCCAAATATCGTACTGTAGCCGACTAGATCCTGAAAATTCATTTTGAAACCAATCCGCAACCCGACCCGAACCGGACAAAAAAAATCCATTGAACCGTAACCCGATACGAACAGGACAAAATAATTTCCGTCGACATGCAACCCAATCCGAAGCTGAAATTTCTATTTGAAGTCAATCCGAAAGCAAAAAAAGTTCCATGGAACCGAAAACCAATACGAACAGAAAAAAATAATTTCCGTCGACACGCAACCCATTCCGAACCTGAAATTTCCATTTGAAGTCAACTCGAACCCAAAAAACGTTCCATCGAACCGCAAACTGGTGAGAAGAGGACAAAGTAATTTCCGTCGACAATGAAACGGATCCGAACCTGAAAAATCAATTGGAAGTAAACCCGAACCCAAAAAGGTTTCATCGAACCGAAAACCGATACGATCAAGACAAAATAATTTCCGTCGACACGCAACCCAACCCGAACTTGATATTTCCATTTGAAGTCATCCCGAACCTCAAAAAAGTTTCATCGAATAGATAACTGATCCGAACAGGATAAAATATTTTCCACCGACACGCAACCCAACCTGAACCTGAAAATTCAATTTGACGTCAACCCGAACCCAAAATATGTTCCATCAAACGTAAACCGATCCAAACAGAAAAAAAGCATTTCCGTCGACACGCAACCCAACCCTAACTGAAATTTCCATTTGATATCAACCCGAACCCCAAAAAACCGAAAACCGATCCAAACAGGACAAAATATTTTTTTTTTCGGGTTCTGATCCGGTTGCGTGTCTATGGAAATTGTTTTCACGTGTTCGGATCTGTTTTCAGTTCGATGTGTTGGGTTCGGGTACACTTCAAACGGAATTTTCAGCTTCAGTAACGATAGAGTTTATGTGTTCGATATTCCTGCAATGCTGGCAGAACCAAAAAAAAAGTTTAAAATTCTAATTCGTCGTGGTCATGAATTTCATATTATAAACATTAATAGATAGCTCTGTCATCTATCAATACCAATGAGTATTTTTGTTTATTTGCACGACAATGCCCGAAACATAGGATTTCATAAAATGCCGCATCTCCCCTATTATCCATTTCTAAAATAACTTTATTTGAACTATTATTGTAGCACTCCTAATATATGTCATACATTTATTAACATTTCTTTTTAATTTGAGAAACCAAAATTTTAAAAATGATCTTCGTAATTAAATACTTGTAAACTGTTCTCATTAAAAGTAGATAAACGCACAAAAGTAATATATATAGAGTATGCCCACTAAAGTCCCGTGCCGCCCTTTAACTTCAGAACGGCTGCTGCTATATTCCTAAAAGTGGTGTCTAGGTATAGTAAAGTAGCCGTATATAGTGGCGCCATAGGCGGTTTCATTGAGTAGCGCATGGCTACATTACTATACCTAGACACTACTTTTATGAATATAGCAGCAGCTGTTCTGAAGTTAAGGGGGTGGCAAGGGACTTTAGTGGGCATACTCTTTATAAATTGTCTATTACTCATTTAACGATTTTTAAGTTTCATACTTATTTGTGCTTATGTAAGCGCACAAATTAATCGGCTGAAAAGGCGTACGAGATAAATGTCTGGTTCCGTGTTTGATAAATTTCATTGGAAGAGATATAACATCATAAAAATACTGATTTACTGGATTCTCAAGAGTTCCAAATGAATTATTTCCCGCATTAATTTTGCATATTTTTCTTGTGGCAATTCATTATGATTTTAATCTAACGTCAAAAGACGAAAATGCAAATGAATGTGAAAGAGCCATTGAAAGTTTGGTCCTACGGAATTGGTGACACAGCAAACTTAAAAAGCGGCAAATAAATTCTGGAAATTTATATCCCACGTTTGATATCCACAATTTTTGCGATCAAATTATTTTTATTATGGAATAGCTGAAATGGCTAGAATTTTAATATGACTTTGAAAAATTATGGCATATCTATATTATAAACAAAAACATGTCAGTGAGTAAAACCGGCGTTATATCGACAGTTCCAATGATCTGGACGATCAGTTTCGTTTCGATTGCAAAATTATTAATTTATAAGTATCGCACAGTTTTAAATTTTACACCATTAAATAGAAAAACAAGAAAAATATCATTTATCAATCATAGATTATGAGACACATTCCAAGACCTTCAGAAAACTGTAACGGGAGTTCATTGTTTAGTAATGTAAAGTGTATCTAAATAAACTATCTAGAAAACGTATAGCATATTTGAAAGTAAAATTTCAACGACTGCATTATGTTATCGTAAAAGTATCCGATGCCTTTTGGGAATTCCTCTCAATGATCTATAATTTTGTATATGCCGAAGGCGAAATGAGAGATAATGATTCCGAAGCCACTGTGGTCGTCTGATGTATTAAAACCCCGTTCCACACGTACCAGTTGGTCGATGTCTTAAACTTATTGAATTTAGCTTTTAAATTTCTCCGGTGTCATTTTCCGGGATCGGGTCTACAACCATTCCGTTTAGTGTTAAAAGGAAAAGGCCCTCAATGGCCGCGCGCACCATCTGCTCCAAATTTGCGGCGGTCTTCTGATAGTTTTCAGGCTTTTCTATGCAGCTCTAGGCAAATTTAAAATGACCATTTGTTTCCCAATCAGACAGATTTTTTTCAGACTGGCTGAAATGAGCAAATGCAGTTTTATGCTTATTAGAGAATGACCACCTGTTTGTCAAAGCAGCCTTATTTTACCCAGGCTTATGGTAATAATACCTAAATAATGAATACCTGTACATATATAGAAAAATAGAAGCATGAGCTTAAAATGGATTTAAAAATGTATAAGAAAACTATACCTTAATGATAGATTAATGCGACTGAATATGTAACATCAGTAAATACTTCATTTTTATTTTAAAGGTATATTTTTCGCAAACGCCCCTTGTAAATGTATGAATAAAATCTGCAGATGAGGCAGATTTTTAAGGTTTCTCCAGCATTACGTAGAGAAGGGGATATAGTTAGAAAGGGTTATTACGTTGCTAAGTAAAAATAATTATATAAATTGTATAAGAAAATTTCAGCGTAAAAAAAAAAGAAAAAAAGAAAATCTGAAGTTGAGACTGAATTTTAACATGTTTTCTCAGCTTTACATAAAGAAGATTGGTTGCTAAGTAAAATTAATTATAAAAAATATATAAGAAAAGTTCAGTATTAATAAAATCTTCAAATAAGGTAGATTTTTAGTGTTTTCTCAGCATTACGTGGAGAAAAATGGTTGTTGTATGAAAAGAATTGTATAAAATGTATAAAAAAATTGCAGTTAAATAAAATCTTCAAGAAGAGATATAATTTCAGTGTTTTGACAGCATTCGTAGAGACGATGGATGGCTGTATGAAAATAGTGATCACAAATATAAAAGAAAACTGCCTATTGGCAGAGACGATAGATGCTCCCGAATACCTGAGATTAGTGATTACCGTAAAAAGTCTGTGAATCACTTTAAAAAAAAAGATCGTTGTGCACCGGTATATATTTGTTATATTAATTAACTGAACACTTACTCAAAATATTTCATTTAAAGAAATTATTAATATCTTGGCTTACAAGTTATTTAAAAGAGACCAAAATTTTAAAAAACATTTTTATCTATCATACGAACATTTAAATTATCTTTTAATCCATTATCTATCTTTAAAACATTTATTATCTATCGATTATCTATTTGTTTTAATGTTACAATATGTTTTATTGACAATAGAATAAGAGCATTATTCTCTTCAGAATCTTTCTCAAATAACAAGATTTAATAACTAACAAATATGCAACGATTATAAGTTTAATTATAACCCCTTTTTATATTTATACCCCTCCCCTCCTTTTTCCGTCAGATTAAAAATTATTTTGTGATTAAATAAAGCGAAAAATTCAATCTAATTTTTTTGGTATAACCGTACGTACTCTGGGTTATACATTTCTTTATTTATTATTAATACTTTAATAATAACCACATTCTGTATATATGTTTTTTTTAAATCCCCCAAACTATCTGTTGTTTTTGGATAGAAGCCAAATTTTCTAATAAAGTATCAATAATTTATGATTTAAAATATCAATGTACTTGAAACAATTTTTCGGAACGTTCTTAAAATAAAAGTTTCAATTTTTGACTTATGTTATGCTAAAGGTTAAGCAAGTGAAAATAACTAATGTTTTAAAAATGTTTTGTAATTTTGATAATTTTCTATGCATATATGGTATTAATAAATTTATTGAAGTATTATTTTCATACTCAAGAATGTTACAAAAATTAATTATTTAAAAAATATATTTTTTTAAAGTTTAGAGTATATTTCTTGAAGAGATAGTTTAATATTATTAAGGAAAGCATAAAAAGTGGAATCATTTTAATTTTTTTCCCTAAATATTCTATATTATATAGAACAACAAGGAATAAACATTTTTGTGTACTCATCAAAATTTTCATTTTTTTCATTAAATAAAAAAAAAAAAAGAAAGAAAAAGAAATTGGGGATATTTTTTATATAAGAAATATATAGTACTCTGTAAACTTATGCTGTTATATTGCAAACGCAACCTATTTTTATGGTATCAACCTATATCTGGTCCTAGTTAAGATTAATGCAAAGACATGTGATACGTGAAAGGATCATACATAATGATTCAGATTTGCAGCATACGATTTATCAAAGTGTAAGATATTCTGTAGCAAAAGGCAAAAAATGTATCAAAAATGTTTTGATAAGTTGCACTATTAAGGTTCACATTATAAAAAACATAAAAATAAATATTCGTATTATGCAACAGGCGCTCATTTTGCTTGAAAATATAGTATAAGCTAAAGTGCAATATCTTTAAATATAAAATTAACAAAAATTCTTCACATTTGTGTGTTGATTCGTTAATAATCTCAGATCACTATATCCTTGAATGCTCACTAACACAAACATATAAACTTACAAACAATCCTCACTACAGTTCGACCAATAGACCCCAGTAATTCTTAAAAATTCTCTCTCTATTTAAGGGAAATTATGCAATGTGTGGGCCTACTGGAGGTTAAACAACACATTTTTTTAAAACACTTCACCCTATTTCACGTCCCCGCACTCCTTACCTATTATAATTGATAATGATGCTCTTGCTGCCGACTTAAAACAAGGTCCCACATGTAGATTTTGGGTACATACTTTTATATAATGTTTTAGTTTGTATTAGTGTGTTCTTTATACATGCTCCTTGTATATTTTGCAATGTGTATTGTATAAATATTATGTAAACTGTATAGGTATGATGTGAACAGAATATAAATTTCAATATAGCATAGGATATTCATATGTTGAAACCCACGAGAAATATAGTTACCTCGAACGAATTGGTCTACACCGTCTCTTTGGGTGCATATATGCAGAAATGCTCAAGTTGAAAGAGATATACAATATTTGGTTTCTCTCCGTTCTACTCTAAACTAAAAAATCCAACATAACTAATCAACAGAAAGCTGTTATAATACATTGACGTATTCTATAAAGCTTATAATATTGTTTAGTTTGATTCGCAAATTCTTTATGTCATTTGATTTATATATTACTTAAAATTTTGTTTAACAACAACAATAAAAAAAAAAAACACTCTATTCACTAACAAAAATTTACTTCTTGCACACAAGCTTTATTGCACATCCAAAGTCTATGAGTTGCATAATAAAATGTATTTGATAAAAAACTTCCTCATATTGAATAATAAACTTACTGCAGGAAATATTTTATAAAAGTGAAGTTTTAAATGCTAAACATACTGAAAGACTAATTTTTAATATACAGGTTAACTCCAAATTGTTGCCCTTTACTCAAGGCTTTACTTTCTAAGTCTTTATAAATAAAATTTAATAAAAAATAACTTGAAATGGATAAAAATAGCAGACATAAAATGTTTCATTTGTGCAAAATGACTTTTTTCGTACCTAATGATATAAATTGCCTAATGTTTTTTAAAGTAATTATTTTTTACTTGAATATTTTTCTACATTTTTTATACATTTAAATTAAAATTTAGATAGTTATTTCAACATTTTTAACATCTATATATAATATTGAATGAACAATTTTAATGTTGTTTTATTTCTTGCATAACGGAAAATGATATACATTACATATAGCACCAACTTTTAATTTATATAGCTTAATTTTATATAATGCATTGAAATTTAAGAAATATGTCTACAGAAGCATTTGTACTCATGTGCGATTTTATTTGGGGCAGTTATAATACGTTATATGGAAAATTCGTGCTACAATTTCTCTCATTTTTGAAGAAAGGATAAACTTGCTCCAAAAACGTGCAGTAATAAAAAAGAGAATATATGTGTTAAATATAATATGTGATTTAGAAAAAATGTACCAACAAAAAGAAGCGCTTAAGCGAATGACAAAAAAGCTCCTAAGATTATTTGAAACACTTTTTAAAAAGTTCTATTTCAGTAAAAATATAATTTAGCTATGATAATAAAATAAATTTTATTGAGTTTTCATTAGTATTTTAAAGAAAACAAACTGGTGTTATTAAATTCATAAAGAAAATACACAACATTGCTTACTAAAACTGTTACACTGTTAAAACCACATACATTTCTAACTGAAATAAAACTTGATGCTGGTGAATATAGAGACACGTGCAAAATACATAAAAATACAATAAAAAGTATTTTATTATCATTATTAGCCATATTCAACTTTGAATAAATAATTTGACCTAAATATAAATATTTTACAATAATTAAATTCGCTTTATAAGCAATCGTTTCTCAAATTGCAACAGTAAGAAATATTTCTGTAACAATGAAAGAAATAAACATTAAGAATTTTATGTTATAATGAACATCTTTTTCCAACCATGCAATTTTGATAATGCAGCAAATATTTGACAAGCCTTCAAAATTCTCATTATGCGTTTTAAATTTTACAAGCAAATATATACGCAATTACTCAAATAGTCGGTTTGGAAAGATGTATATATTTTTTAAGAGAGAACTTGATTGGTTTCAGCTGATACTAAATTTCTAAACTTGTATAAGATAATTTTACATTTAATACATTTAATAAAAAAATAAATATGGCGACACAAATATTTGTAAAATTTTGCAGATTTCTTTTCGTAAGTTATATAGTGTATTATGTTAAAAGAATGCTATAAATTATGTATAGACGAACTTCTAATATTGTTTCAAAAACTTGCAGTAATAAATAATCTAGTGGATATACAAAATGTATAATATATATGTCAAACTAAATTTGTGGTTTCGCAAAATATATATTGTTCATATGAGCGAATAAAAATATGCGAATTTTATATACAGCACTTTGTTGTCAGTAGAGATGCAGTTTACCCATGAGAATATAAAATTATATTTGACTTCAATTTATAATTGGTTTATTACCATTCGGAACCGAAGCTTACGTGTAAAGAGTAATTGAATCAGCCATTCTAAAAAGGGCATTATTCCTAAATTGTCAAAAATTGTTTTATTGTTTGAATATGCTAATGTTTCTCATCTTCTATTACTTCTGAAAAGAAGAAAGTACTTGTCCGGGTTCTAGGTATTATTTTTCTATCTTTAAAGGAGGAGGAAAACGACTTTCAGTATCAAAAATGCAGTTGTCTATGGGCATCTCTTCATTCACAAATGACTCCTCAATCAGAAAAGATTTCTCCATTATAAAAAAGCGGTAAAAACGTTGGTCGAATGTCTGATGCAAAACAGTATTTTTCGTTAATATTAAATACACCCAAAAATTTAAAAAAAAATTACTATGATTCTTGTTCAGACGGATGACATATTAAATTTTGTTAATTGGTTTCCGTCCCTGTACAAAAGAGGAGGCAATTCAAAAGAATCAAGAACGATAAATATCTCAAAAAATACTAATACTAATATTGTACAATAATAATAATTAATAATAATAAGTAATAACAATAATAACAAGTAATTAACACAGTAATAATAACAAGTAATTAACAATAATAAGTAATAATAATATTGTACAAAAGAGGAGGCAATTCAAAAGAATCAAGAGCGATAAATATCTCAAAATATACTAAAGTGCGATTTCACCCAGCATCTTTTATGCACTTTGAATATGTATCTAACAGATTGGGAATTATCACTACAAGGGTATACATTGATGGGTTAAACAGACACTCTTTTCACTTAAGGTTAAAGAAAAAGTTGAATGGGCAACTGAAAAACACGTATGAAGAACCAGTCCCCATTAATGGCAAAAAGGTTGAGGACTTAAATCGCCTCAGAGCTTATAATCTTAACAAGTTTAACAGATTTTATGAAAACATTTCCTTATGGACAATCAATAAAGTTGAGCAACCTGTTGATAAATAAAAAAAGTAATTACAGTACAATTTTTCCATGTCTCACATCAATGTATCAATCAACGTTTAGTAATATTTGTTCAATGTATCTATTTTATAAGTTTTGTAATACACATTCTATCTATTTTAAGTCAACGTATCTTTTTTTATATGATCTATTTTCATTCCATTATAGAAAGGGCACTTTTCGCAAATGTCATTTTATTGTTGTTACATCATATATAGATCATGAAAAAATTTCAACAATGAGAAATAAAGTTAAATCATACTTATTGTAACTTAAGGTAAACAATAATTCAAAAAGTATTTTTATATTTTTCAGAAAACGTTTTTTTTTTTTTTTTTATGTCTCCTGAAAAGTTCAGTTTTAGAATAAGTGATTGATTGAATTATTACTTTTTATTTTAATATAATGACAAACTCCTGCTTATGCAATCAGAGAAAGCAAAAAAGAAATTTAATAAAATTTACTTGTGATTGAGATTACCATAAAAAGTATAAAAAATTTAGAAGCAATAAAAATATTTATGTACAACAGCACCTTATCCTAAGAAAATCGTCATATTTTATATTTTTACTTTCGAAATAAGTGTATACACCAATTTATACAAAACTGCTGTTTTCCACATGTTAAATCGTCACGCAACTTAAAAGTATCATGTACCTTAATTTGGACAAAGTTACAGTTAATGAAAGAATAATTCTTTCCTACTTTTATTGTCTAATATAACAGAAAAGAAGAATATCTAAATTCAGTTCTTCAGGTAAAGCAAAAGAATGCTAAAATTAAGAATAACGCAAAATTCATGATTTAAAGAATGAGTTGCATGTAATATTGGGTAAAAATACTTCATTAACGAAACAAAGTGCAAGAGACTACAGAAGCAACATTTTATTCATAATATAAAGAAAAAAGTAGAAGTACAACTTAGTACAAAGTTTCAAAGTAGGCACAATATTATTATTTTATATTCCTTTAATGTTATTGTTGTTTTCTGATAAAAGTCGAGTCATTGCTCTAATAAAAGCCGAGTCATTGAAAGAAACCCGAAGGAAAACTTTAAGCCATTGTTTTTTTTTTTTAATAATTTTATAAATGTGGTATACAAAAACTATTTTAAACGTCTATAAATAAAATAAAGAATATGGTATTTCACTAACTAAGGTCACTAATTAAATTTTAGATCTGCTAAAAATTTAATTAGATATATAAGTCTATGTTTGTAATATTTCCTATGATTGAAATAACTTAACTATTATGTACGTGAAGGCCGTTCCTGACAAATGTTAATTATCATATATTAATTATAAACAAGCTTATATACATATACAAGGTAGTGTACCATAGATATCATGTAACGTAGAAAAGAAGAGACATGCAATTCCCACAACTGTAACTTAATTATCTAGTTAATAATTATATAACGAATGAATAACAGAATAAATTTAGAACTTTCACAGTTCAATTTTATTTAGGCTTTCAAGATTTTTGGAATTTTCTTTAACACTCGCATTTTAGACAATTGATGTTTTTGTGTTTTTAACCATTTTTCTAAACTGCTCTTTGGTTTATAGTAAATTTTCAAAAACAGATCAAGATAAAATAATGCGTTGTATTTAAAACCATCTGGTTCAGATACCATTTGGAGGATGACATAAATTCAGAAAAAGATTCAGATAGAAATTCAGATTCTCGTTACGTGAATAGTCATATCTTATTTCAACTGTCGAATCTTGATAAAGTACCACAATAGTTGTTCAAAGAGTAGAGAAGTACAGTTATTATGGAGGCTACAGAACCTATTGCTTACAGTCTTCTGTATTTTTATTCACGTTCTCATGCATGAAAAGCCGAAGGTTTTTAAGATGGACAAACTATAATTGATTGCATGTGTAATAGCCGTACAACAAAATTACTTTTCTCACTGGGAATAATATCCGAAGACTTTGCTTGTTGAGAATACTTCAGTATAAAAAAACAAGGTTAAGAAAAAGGAATATTTATGAGTATTTCGATAGATTTGGAGAAACAGATTTCAACTTCCTATGCAATATAACAGTTTTAATTGCATCAGTTACATTGTCAATCTGTCAGAGCTATAAGATATAAGTAAATAATACCATGGCTGTGCCGGCCTTAGGATCGAAAGTCATTTTCCTCTATGACTGAGAAAATTCCAACAGAGGTTCTCCTCAGTATGAGATTATTGAGTCGTGGATTACGATTCGCGGACGCCGATAATAGGAACCTGTCGCGACAAGGCCGACTTCAGATGCGCGAAAGTTTGAATGATTCAGTAAATTAATGCAGACTGCACACTCAGTTTAACATTAAAAAAAGTAATTGCACAACTTTCGTGAGATATTTAAATTGCAACAAGAGGTTCAACTATTAATAATGTATATATTCACTTTTCTAAAGATTATAAACAGTATCTGGCCTCCTTTTTTAATCAGATATTCTGAATTCATATGATAAAGTCAAAAGGAAGAAATTTAGATTTATGTAATCACTAAATATCTGTAAATAAGTAAAGTAAAAGTAATATGAATTTCAAAATTATGAATGAAAAAGGTGGACTAACTGGCAACCCTGCTTATAAACATCTCATAAGATAAGAAAAGTTTTGATTTTCTATCAGAAGAAAAGTGTTTCTTTTATTCTGAAGTGCATTGATCTTGAAGAGATATTTTTAGTATCCTTTCCTGTTAAATCCTCAATATCGGTCCATGATCTTCTTAACGCCAATTATCAGTTAATGGTAACTAGTGACAGCTCATAAAAAGGATCATTATGAAAGGTTTGTTCCTATGAAATTGATTTCTCCTGTTTTCAATCCTTAGTATTAAAAAGTAGGAAGAAGCAGCATTTGTGTAGAATTCCTTCTGTTCACGGGTAATTCAGGAAAAAATCCAGTTTTATTGGATAAAGTTCATGCTGTTTTGAGAGATAAATTTCCGAGAGGATTAAGCCTTTTAAAGAATCTTTAGGAATTTCAACAGTTTACAGAATCGCATGTGCATTGAAAACCTGGATCTCTAATGTTTAATTTATTTTCTGTTGTGTTTTTATTTTTCAGAATTTTTATATTTTAATCACGATTTAGGGTACATTTAGTTTAATAACCTTGATTTTGCCATTAAAATAATATGTACTTTGGTTACATGTCTTAGTTTTATTAGCAAATGTATGTCTGTTTCCTAATATCACATTTCTACATGCGATTATTACCTTATTTAAGTCTGTGATTGAATTTCGGAAAACTCAGACCGTAACTTCTAATGAAGTTTTTTTATATATAAGGCATTATTTCATACTAAAACGAGGACACTTTACAACTTTGTTATTAACGTTCTACAAGTATCTCGTGCCGTATTCGATTTAGTAACGATGAATCTGCTAGGTGGCATTTTAGATGATCTCATCACGTAACGCATGACCACTTACCTGAACACCCCGTTTGTGAATAAAGCTGTTTCTGAAATTAGCGAGGGTGGCTAATTTCATGCATTTGGCCTTAATACTTGATAATACTTGATAAAAACTTTAAATACTTGAGAAACAGTTAAATAATATTTTTTTCACATTGCATAAAAACAGTTCTTTAATTAATACATTCTTATGAACTAATACTGCGAATCGCATTTCAAAAATAAAATATTTCGACAAAAATTTACAAATAATTCAGCTTTAAATACAATATTAACAAAACGAAATTGCGATATATTAAGGCAATTCCTTTACTTTTCATTCATTTACTTAAATATACTCTTTTTTATACAGAATTAATCTCACCTTTACTTTTGTCATCACGCAACATAAAACATTATGCTATTTTCACCTTGCAAAGATAGATTGGATGAAAAGTTAACTGTACCGCAATTTTTTCGTTTAATATAACAAAAAAATCTAAACTGAACTTCTTAAATAAAGAACAATAATGCAAAAATAATGCCCTCTCTTGTGTGATTAGAAAAGCTAAGACGGGGGGGGGGGGGTTGTTTATACACGTCTGGTTGTATAACCTAGAAATATGTAGTAGATTTCTAACCTACGCTATTTTACGGGTTTATGGGCAGCCTTCGGAACTTTAAGAAGTAATAATTTGTTTCGAGAATGTAAAACCTTGACGATTGTTACTATACACATATATAGGTTTAGATAACTACTTCTATGCAGCTAAAAAGCGAAATACTTGAGAAACAGTTAAATAATATTTTTTTCACATTGCATAAAGACAGTTCTTTAATTAATACATTCTTATGAACTAATACTGCGAATAACATTTCAAAAATAAAATATTTCGACAAAAATTTACAAATAATTCAGCTCTAAATACAATATTAACAAAACGAAATTGCAATATATTAAGGCAATTCCTTTACTTTTCATTCATTTACTTAATTAAATATACTCTTTTTTATACAGAATTAATCCCACCTTTACTTTTGTCATCACGCAACATAAAACATTATGCTATTTTCACCTTGCAAAGATAGACTGGATGAAAAGTTAACTGTACCACAATTTTTTCGTTTAATATAACAAAAAAATTTAAACTGAACTTCTTAAATAAAGAACAATAATGCAAAAATCAAAAAATAATATGCACGCAATATGCATGATTTAGGTACCCTCTCTTGTGTGATTAGAATGGAAACAGTTCATTTATAAGAAGAAAGAGGATTTAAGAACCGCCGTATTTTATGTATCGTTATAAAAAAAGTATAAAGGGGATTGCGTAAAAGTTCAAGGAAGATTTAATATCACTGCGTTTTGTTGGTGTTCTTGTTCTTCTATAAAAGCCAAATGATAAATTAACAGGAAAAACTGTAAAAATTTTGTGTTATCCCATTTGATTAGAATGATTAGTTACATATATAAAACTTCTATTTGTAAGTTTATGTTCTGCTTTGTTTTCTTGTAGGTGACATATTTACAATGTAGGTCTTCTGAGGACTTGTATTTTACATAAGTTTGCAATACAATTTGTTTGTACGACAAAAGATTTTTGAGGTTTATGTAAAACGATGTAAAAAAAGGTATGTCCAAATACACATGATGACGCACAAGTAGTTAGAGATAAATGTCACATTAAGTGAGGTGCTTTTATTTCGAATCTATTTATTTCCAGATTTTGCCAGAAAATGCTGAATGAGACAGCAAATGTCGGAGTTCAAATTTGTGTGTAGCTGTAAAGATGTGCTTTTAAAATCTCGTTAATGATATTTCTGGTGTACTGCGGTTCAATCGATTACACAATAGTGTTGATATGCTCCTGTAAATTCTAGTTCTCTCTGTGTGAATATCCAGAAATAGTAATGGTGCCTTATATAGAAACTGTTTATAATAAATGTTTAACTAAACGAAACCAATAAAATATGCTTTGTAAGTCGTTCTTAAACTCTTCTATATTTTTTATTTAACTTCGCGCCTGTTTTATAATACCACATTTCTACATTCGGTTATGTCCATCAATAAGCCTGTGATTAAATTTATAAAATCTTTCATTTAAACTTACATTACTTATAAAGTTTTTTTATATATCTAAATCAGTATTTTATGCTGAAACGAAAACGCTCTACAGCTTTGTAATTAATATTTTTCTTGTATCTCGAGTATTTTTAATTTAGTAACGCTAAATCTGCCAGGTGATACTTTAAGTGGTCTTCTATTCAGTTAAAAGGGAAATATTGGTGAACCAGAACAATAAAATGTTTTCTACATCGCATATATAAAGTCCTTTAAATGATAATTTCACATGAATTAAAACTTGCATTTCAAAAAAGAAAACATTTCGACAAAAATTTACAAAGATTTCTAATATAAATACAATATAAGCTCTAATACAATATAAGCAATGGGAAATGGTGCGATATCAAGGTAAATCATTTACATTTTATTCATTTGTTTAAATATATTTTTTTTTTTAGTTAAAATTATTATATTATTTTTCACTTGCAAAGTTAGACTTATTAAAAGGTATCTATATCCCAATTTTATCATTTAATATCCCAAAAACATAATATCGTACCTGAACTTCTTACATAAAAAAATAATGCTAAAATAAAAAAATATTAATATGCTTGCAATATGTATGATTTAAGAACCCTGTCGTACGTGATTTAAAGTGGAAGCTGTTCATTTACAAGAAGAACCTTTAAAAAGCACGAGCATATAAGAGGTGCTCCCAACGCCACATTTTATGCATGAGTATAAAATATATAAAGGGGATTGCGTAAATGTTCAAGGAAGATTTAATATTATTAGGATTTTTCGTTGTTCTTGTTCTTCTACAAAAGCCGAGTCATAAATTATCAGAAAAAGACTGTGAAAACTTTGTTTTATCCCATTTCGTTAGAATGTTTTGTTATATGGGTAAAAATGCTATTTATAACTTTATGTTGTAATTTATTTCCTTGTAAATGGTCAGAATTTGCATTCACAATGTGGGTCCTCGTGAGAACTTATATTTTACAGATTTTTGCAATAGCATTTCTCTTAATATACATTGTTTGAAAAAAAAAGTAATCGTAGGGTTGGGTTGATTATTGACGGCCAATTATCTACACTAGGGATATAGGTCCGGGGGGAGTGCCCTTCGTGGGGGTCTTTCTAAGGGAACCTAATCCGTATTTACGCATGGATAAATCCACGGCTCGAAGAAAACCACGAAAACTCCGAACGATTAGGCCGACGGGCGCGATTGGGATCGAACCCAGCAACTCCCATCTACCAGCTTCGAGAGCACAACCTCTCAGCCACTGGTGGGGCAAAAAAAGTAATCGTAGATAAAAATTAGTAAAACGTAATAATAGTATTTTATAACTGATCTGAAAGCTCATATATTTCACTAAGGACTTATTAAAGGATAAATTATATGACCGTTAAGTAGAACGATGGAAGAAAGGGCAAGTCGAAATATGCATGGTGACCCGAAAGTTACCAGAGATAAATGACGCTGTGCCCATCAAGTAAAATAAAGGTTCTTAACCCCTTGAAGGGCACCGGTATATTATATATACCACTTAATTTTAATCCCAAAATGCCACAATGACACCAGAATTTTATTATCAAATTTTGAATTTATAAGGTACATGAGGAAAAGCTTTTACTTATTTTAAAATAAAGTCGTTCGTGAATCCTGGTGTCAATCAATCATTTCAATATTATAGCTACAAGAGTACTTTGCCCCTGAAGGGGTTAAACTATGGAGGGCGTCTCTTTTGTAGTATTTATCTATATGCAGATTTTGTTATAAAATGCTGAATGAGACAACAAATGTCGGAGTTCAGATTTGTGTGTATCTTTAAAGATGTGCGTCACAGGAATATTTAATTTTTGCTTTTAAACTCTTTTTAATAAGGTTTCTCGTGTTTTGAGGTGTAATCGAGTTCCCTAAAGTGTTTATCTGCTCCTGTAAATGTCCAGTTCTCTCTGGAATACTCTCCAGAAATAATAATGTTATTGTATAGACTGTTTACGAGCAGGGAAGACCGAGCTATGTTCGGTCAAAATTAAATTTGAGTTCAAATATCATGACCGATGACCAAAATGACCCACTAATTGAATTTTCTCGAACATGTGACTTAGCCCAACAGTCTTCTCGTGCCGGAAAACCATAGGATGCAAAATTTAGTGTAAATTGAGCCGCTTTTTAGATATTGACCCACAATGACCCAGAAATGACCCACTAATCGAATTTCTCGAACATGTGACCTAGTCTAATGATTTTCGCATGCCCGAAACTCGTAAAATACAAATTTTAATAAAAATCGTTAGAGCCGTTTTTTAGATAAAATTAATTTGACCCGCTTTGACCCAAAAATGACCCCCTAATCGAAAGTTCTCGAACATGTGACCCAGCCCAATAGTCTTCTCGTGCCCGAAAATAGTCGGTTACAAAATTTCGTCAAAATCGTTTGGACCGTTTTTTAGACACAATTAGCTTGACCATGACCCAAAATGACCCAAAATGACCCACTAATTGAATTTTCTCGAACATGTGACCTAGCCCAACAGTCTTCTCGTGTCCGGAAACCATTGGATGCAAAATTTAGTGTAAATTGAGCCGCTTTTTAGATCTTGACCCACAATGACCCAGAAATGACCCACTAATCGAATTTTCTCGGACATGCGACCTAGCCCAATGCTTTTATCGTGCTCGAAACTCGTAGGACACAAAATTTAATCAAAATCGTTAGAGCCGTTCTTTAGATAAAATTAATTTGACCCGCGTTGACCCAAAAATGACCCACTAATCGAAAGTTCTCGAACATGTGACCCAGCCCAATTGACTTCTCATGCCCGAAAATGGTCGGATACAAAATTTCGTCAAAATCGTTTGAACCGTTTTTTAGATACAATTAGCTTGACCATGACCCAAAATCACCCACTAATTGAATTTTCTCGAACATGTGACCTAGCCCGACAGTCTTCTCGTGCCCGAAAACCATTGGATGCAAAATTTAGTGTAAATTGAGCCGCTTTTTAGATCTTGACCCACAATGACCCAGAAATGACCCACTAATCGAATTTTCACGGACATGCGACCTAGCCCAATGCTTTTATCGTGCTCGAAACTCGTAGGACACAAAATTTAATCAAAATCGTTAGAGCCGTTTTTTAGATAAAATTAATTTGACCCGCGTTGACCCAAAAATGACCCACTAATCGAAAGTTCTCGAACATGTGACCCAGCCTAATTGACTTCTCCTGCCCGAAAATAGTCGGTTACAAAATTTCGTCAAAATCGTTTGGACCGTTTTTTAGACACAATTAGCTTGACCATGACCCAAAATGACCCAAAATGACCCACTAATTGAATTTTCTCGAACATGTGACCTAGCCCAACAGTCTTCTCGTGTCCGGAAACCATTGGATGCAAAATTTAGTGTAAATTGAGCCGCTTTTTAGATCTTGACCCACAATGACCCAGAAATGACCCACTAATCGAATTTTCTCGGACATGCGACCTAGCCCAATGCTTTTATCGTGCTCGAAACTCGTAGGACACAAAATTTAATCAAAATCGTTAGAGCCGTTCTTTAGATAAAATTAATTTGACCCGCGTTGACCCAAAAATGACCCACTAATCGAAAGTTCTCGAACATGTGACCCAGCCCAATTGACTTCTCATGCCCGAAAATGGTCGGATACAAAATTTCGTCAAAATCGTTTGAACCGTTTTTTAGATACAATTAGCTTGACCATGACCCAAAATCACCCACTAATTGAATTTTCTCGAACATGTGACCTAGCCCGACAGTCTTCTCGTGCCCGAAAACCATTGGATGCAAAATTTAGTGTAAATTGAGCCGCTTTTTAGATCTTGACCCACAATGACCCAGAAATGACCCACTAATCGAATTTTCACGGACATGCGACCTAGCCCAATGCTTTTATCGTGCTCGAAACTCGTAGGACACAAAATTTAATCAAAATCGTTAGAGCCGTTTTTTAGATAAAATTAATTTGACCCGCGTTGACCCAAAAATGACCCACTAATCGAAAGTTCTCGAACATGTGACCCAGCCTAATTGACTTCTCGTGCCCGAAAATGGTCGGATAGAAAATTTCGTCAAAATCGTTTGAACCGTTTTTTAGATACAATTAGCTAGACCATGACCCAAAATGACCCACTAATCGAATTTTCTCGAGCATGTGACCTAGCCCAATGGTTTTCTGGTGCCCCAAAACGGTAGAATACGAAATTTCGTCAAAATCGTTAGACCCGTTTTTAAGATAAAATTTGCATATATATATAATATATATATATGCAAATTTTATCTTAAAAACGGGTCTAACGATTTTGACGAAATTTCGTCAAATTTTTCCAAGAAATCCAATGGTTTTCGGGCACGAGAAGACTGTTGGGCTAGGTCACATGTTCGAGAAAATTCCATTAGTGGGTCATTTTGGGTCATTTTGGGTCATGGTCAAGCTAATTTTATCTAAAAAACGGTTCAAACGATTTTGACGAAATTTTGTATCCGACTATTTTCGGGCACGAGAAGACTATTGGGCTTGGTTACATGTTCGAGAAAATTCGATTAGTGGGTCATTCCTGGGCCTTTGTGAGTCAAGATCTAAAAAGCGGCTCAATTTACACTAAATTTTGCATCCTATGGTTTTCGGGCACGAGAAGACTGTTGGCTAAGTCACATGTTCGAGAAAATTCAATTAGTGGGTCATTTCGGTCATGGGTCATGATATTTGAACTCAAATTTAATTTTGACCGAGCATAGCTCGGTCTTCCCTGCTCGTATATATATATATAATCACCCACAAGATTTGCTCGTATTAGAATATATGATATAATGAATTTTAACCCTCTGACTGTCCAGCAAAAGGGCTAAATTGTAATGTTGTTCTGTCTGTATTATATTTTAAATGCTAAAAAATGTGATTATTCCAAAGTTATATAAAAAAAACTTAATTATATATATGAATGCAAACCTTGAGGTTATTAATTATTAGTCAATGTATCAAAACTGCATAATATTTGTAGAATTATATTAATCTAAAAATCGCTTGTTTTGCAGTGAAACCTGGAGCTTAGTGAACGTATAAACACCAGCTTGTCAGTGAGAAGTTCAATTTAAACTACATCAATAAAATATGGTTTTAGCTATCATTTTTTAAAAATGAAGAAAAATCCAAAATTAAATCGTTCGTAAATTTTTATTTAACTTCGCTTATGTTATGTATGTCTTTATGTGTAAGTTTGTTATGAAATTTAAATGATTTTTATTTTGCTTTCAAACTGTATATGTATTCATTGTTTATCGTTATATGATTAACTGCGAAATACTAGTTAGAACTCTAACTAGGCTTCTGTTGTGACAGTTTTGTTATTCCTTTGTTATATGTCAAATGTCTAAACGCTGTAATAAACATAATTTTTTTTAGGCCATAACAATTTCTATCTCACCAACCACATACTATTTGTATATCCCCAACTAAATATCAAAATCGGAATAGGTTATTTCATATATACCGAATTATACCTAATTTTAAAATATAAGGATTAAATCTTATTTTGAAATGTTCTATTGCCTGGGATAAAATTAAGGATTTTTTCTTCAACAAAATCGGGATGAGGAAACCATTAAATTTTTCTGTTAAAGGTAATTGTTAAGTAAATTAAATTAGAAGCAACGTTAATTTTATAAAATTTAAAAAGTTAAGGCCGTTTTTCTAGTAACTAACTATGAAACATGATTGCAACATATTAACCTTATGGTACTTATTCTGATGTGCAATCTTACTAGATATTTTAAGTGCCCTTTTATATTTTATCCTCAATATCGAACCATAATCTCCTTAAATATAATTGTCAGTTAACGAATGACAGTTTATAAAGAGAATCCTTTTTAATGGTTTCTTCCTGTGAAACTGACTTCTTCTGTTTTCTATTTATTACATTAAGAAATAGGAAGGTTTATTATTTGTGTAGCATTTCACCTGTTTAAGGTAATTGAGATATTTTTTTTTTTTTTTTTGGCTGATAAATTTTATGTTGTTTTCAGAAGTGAGACTGCGGGGAGGTTTAAGCCTTTTTTATACCATCATTGGGAATTTGCAATGTTCCAGCCACAGATATTTTAGAGAATTTACTTTGGATAGTATAAAACATCAATTGTGCCGTGAAATCATGCATCTCTAATTTTTAATATGTTTGCCGTTGTGTTTTTATTTTGTAGACATTTTTCGTTTATGGACATGATTTAAGATGCATTAAATTAATAAAATTGATTTTATTTTTAGCACTTTCCAACCTAGTTGAAAAGTGCTTATGACTTCTGTTTGTCTGGCCGTATGGCCGTCTGCCGTCTGCCGTCTGGCCGTCTGCCGTCTGGCCGTGCTCTAACTCCCGTAAATATGCTCGGATTGCTCTGCAATTTTTATATGTTACTGTCGTTATCTATAGCATGTTCCCTATTTCAAAGGAAGTGTGTAGCACTTATAGTTTTATTACAGAGACACTCAAAAGAATTCCGTTACATTGCGGTCTATGGGGAAAAATCATTTGCGGTTTATTTAAATAATGTTTCACTATTTTAAACGCATTGAAATTTATATATATATCACGAAAGTGCATTAGAAGAAGCTTAATATGGAATAGGGTGTGCATAGCACTTATAGTTACTTTACAGGGACAGTCAAAAGAATTCCGTTACATTACGTCTATGGAGAAAAATCGTCTGCGGTTTATTTAAATAATGTTTCACTATTTTAAACGCATTGAAATTTATATATATATATCTAAGGTGCATTACAAGAGGCTTACTACAGAATAGTGTGTGTATAGCAGTCATCGTTCATTTACAGGGACACACAAAAGAATTCTCTACTGTCTGTTAACACTAATTCCTGGAAGTGCGTTTTAAGTTACTGAACGCGATTTTAATTTTAACTCGCTTTTTGTCTATTATGTGGTGTGTATAAATTCTGTAGATCCTATACAGGGCAGCACAAAAGTTCGCGAACACATTTCCGTTTATTGACAGAAACTCCAGAAGGATAATTTTAAACTGTGCTACGCGTTTCCTAACTAAGCTAAAATTTAGCATCCTAGCATATACAAATCTATAGATCATATACAGGGCTGAATAAAAGTATCAGGATATTTTTCCGAATATTGTATCTGTTGGAAATTCCTGAAATTATGTTTTTAAATATGTTATGCGTTTTCCAAATTGTTTACTTAGATGTTATCTTTTAGCTTATTAAACGGTATGTTTTGTAAAATTATTTTGGAAGCGTTGGAAAGTGCTACATAATCTATGCTTGACGCATGATTTTTCGTTCTTGTTATTTTTAAATTAAACTGTTCCTTGCTTACATGTGCTAGTCTTTTTAGTAAAGGAGCATCTGTTTTGTAATACGACATTTCTACATGCGGTTATTACCGTATTTAAGACTGTGATAAAATTTCTGAAAACTTACATTTCAGGGCTTTTTAAAAAGTCTTTTTTTCATTTAAAGTGCTAATTTACACTGGGAAAAGGACGCTCTACAACTTTGTATTTACCATGTTTCCTGCATCTCGTTCCATTTTCGATTTAGTAATGCTAAATCTGCTAGGTGACACTTCAAGCGGTCTCATTACGTAGTGCTCAGCCACTTACGTAGACACCCTTTTCAGACTTTACCTGTCTCTGAATTTAGTGTGGTGGACAAGACTTTAGTGGGAACCCTGTATATACACGTCTGGTCTGGTGTTATAACCTAAAAATGTGTAGAGTTTTTAACCTACGTTATCTTACTGGTTTATGGGTAATCGGCGAAACTTTAAGAAGTAATTAATGTGGTTTTGGAACGTGAAACGTTGTCGTTTTCTACTATATACATTTAAGGAATAAGAAAATACTTCTATTCAGCTAAAAAGCGAAATAATAGAGAACCAGAACAATAATATTATTTTTTACATTGCATGTAGACTACAAATCACCTTTAAAAAAAAAAAGAAAACATTTCAAACAAATTTACAAAGATTTCAGCTCCAAAAGAAATATAAGCAATTGGAAATGGCGAGATATCAAGGCCATTAATTACTTTACATTTAATTCATTTACTTAACCCTTTGAAGGGCGCCGGTATATTATATATACCACTTAATTTTAATCCTGAAATGCCACATTGACTCTAGAATTTTATAATTAAATTTGCATTTATAATAGCCATGAAGAAAAAAAAAATTAATTATTTTCAAATAAATCTATTCTTAAATCCTGGTGCCAAACAATTATTTCAATATTTTAGCAACAGAAGTACTTTGCCCCTGAAAGATTTAAATATACTATTTTTTAGGTAAAATTATTCTCGTCTTTAATTTTGTCATCACGCAATATAAAGTATTATATTCTTTTCCACTTGAAAAGTTAGACTGAATGAAAAGTTAACTGTACTCTGATTTTATCGTTTAATATCACAAAAAAGAGAATATCTTAACTGAACTTCTTAGATAAATAATAATAATGGTAAAATGAAAAAAAAAATATTATGCACGCAACATGTATGATTTAGGAACCCTGTCTTATGTGCTTTAGAATGGAAGCAGTTCATTTACAAGAAGAACACCGTTAAAATATAGGAGCATTTAAGAGGTTCTCGCAACCCCACATTTTATGCATGGATATAAAAAGTGTAAAGGGGATTGCGTAAAGGTTCAAGGAAGATTTAATATTATTACGATTTTTCGTTGTTCTTCTTCTTCTATAAAAGCCGAGTCATAAATTAACAGAAAAAGACCGTGAAAAGTTTGTTTTATCCCATTTCGTTAGAATATTTTGTTACATGGGTAAAAATGCTATTTACAAATCTATGTTGTTATTTGTTTTCTTGTAGATGGTCAGAATTCGCACTCACAATGTGAGTTCTCGTGAGAATAAATATTTTATTGATTTTTGCAATAACATTTCTCTTAATCTACATTGTTTGAAAAGAAGTAATAGTAGATTAAAAGTAGTAAAATGTAATAATATTATTTTGTAACTGATATGAAATCTCATATATCTCAGCAAGGACTTAGTAAAAAAAATATTGTGTGGACAAAAATGCATGAGCGTTAAGTAGAACGATGGAGGAAAAGTTAACGCGCACGCATGCATGGTGACGCGCATCAAACTAGAGATAAATATCGTAATGCCCATTAATTAAAATAAAGGTATTTAAACTATGAGGGTGTCTCTTTTGTCGTATTTATTTACATGCAGATTTTGTTATAAAATGCTGAATAGAGACAGAGCACATGGCGGAGCTCAGTTTTGCGTGTAGCTGCAAAGATGTGCCTCTCAGAATTAATTGTTGTTATTAAATTCTGGTTAATGATGTTTCTGGTTTATTACGGTGCAATTGATTACTTAATAGTCTTTATCTCCTCCTGTAATTTAAAGTACTCGCTTGAAGATTCTCGAGAAATAACTATGTTACCTTATAGACGGTTAATAATTGACTTTCAACTACGCGATAAATTAAAGGTATGTTCTGTAAATGTCAATTTTCAGAACACAGAAAATTCAAAATTAAATTCTTCTTAAGCTCTTTTATTTAACTTTTCTTATTGTATCTTACATAATTCATTGTCTATTGTTATATAGTTCAAGAGGAAATCCCCGTTAGAAAACTTGTGGCTTCTGTTGTGACAGTTTAATATGTCTTTATTATATTTCAAATGGCTGAACGCAGTAACAATCTTATTATTATTATTTTTTTTAAATAGCAATTTTTTTCTTCCCAAACTCATAACAATTTATGTATTCCCAACTAAATTAAAAATGCATAAATGTTTTTTTTTCCTAAATATCGATCTATATAATTTTTTAAAGGATTAAATCTTATTTTGAAAAATTCTATTGCCTGAGAGGATTTTTTCTTCAATAAAAATCAAGATGAAGAAGCCATTTAAATTTGCTGTCAAAGATAATTCCTGAGTAAATTAAATTACAAGCAACGTTAATTTTATCAATTTTGAAAAGTGAGGACCCATTTTTCTAGTAAATTACTATCAAACATCATTGCAACATATTAGTATTATGGTCTTAATATTATTTTCTGGTGTCTTAAATCTTAATTATCTTGTTAATAATACATAACTATTAGAAAATGTAGTTCACGAGAAATATCGACACGTATATAAATTAAAAGAACAAGCTCGAACAGAAGATTGATATTCAAAAAATTCATTTTGTATATTTCTTCAATGCTTAAAAAAAATTAGTCTTTAAAAATATTTAGGTAATTAATCAATACTGTTAGATATGAAATGTTCATAAATTTGATGCAGAAAATACTATTAAAAACTGTGTATTACAAGTTTTCAATCTATCGAACTTAAAGCACACCATTAGCTGTATCATAAACAAATGATTTACATTTTTTTTTTACTCAAACCATAATTGCCGATAATTTTTAAATGTCCAAAAGACAATGTAAAACTTCACAAAACAAAACAAAACACAAAAAAACAGCGTGATTATAAAGAATATACCAACAAAATATGAACCTATTCCTTGATTTTAAGATTTTACTTAATTTTACTGGAAAACACGAAGCTAAAGGCCGTGGAACTGGATTAGAGAAGATTCATTCCCAGCTCTCGTCAATATTGAATTTGAATGAGAATTTCTCCAAATTGGTCAGCTATAGCCAAGTTAGCATTATTTATATCAACCTAATTTTGTCGCCAAATTTGACGATATTTCACCAAGTGTCGCCAAGCTTAGTGAGAATTTGACGCTGGTGGATATGTGAGCAGCATATAAGAAATGGAACAATGGTGGCAAAAATGAAAGTAAATTTGCCAGAAACAACATTCATTAAAACTCATGAACAATTGCTTTAGCGAATATTGTTTTGGAACGGATTAAGTTCTTTAACCGATCTCCCACTGTATATATATATATATATATATATATATATATATATATATAGTATATATATATATATATATATATAGTATATATATATATATATTAGGGCGTATCGAAAAAATCCAAATTTCTTAGATCTTTTTGCGGTAGTGCGGAAAAGTTGTGAGCTCCTTTATTAAAAAACGTGCGAAATCTTAAAACTGTGAGTTGATATCTTCTGTCTCCTCAGTGGGCCTAAAGTTATAAAAAATGGACTAAAAATGATTAAAAATCAAAAATTAATAAATAATCACAGATTTCGCTCATCGGTTTGAGGTAGTGGTTACAAGTTACTATTTTGTAACTACAACAACCATAGAACATTGTAGAATTATAGATTAATATCTTCTGTCGCCTCATCGGCATCGAATTTTGGAAATTTTGACGCATTTTGGTAGTTTTCTGCATAACTGTTTACTGCTTGCACAATACACAATCGAGACAGACTGGGTTTGGCGGTCTGCCAAAATAGTGAAGGCAATGTGGGAACTCACAAGGAGTGTTCAAATGCGTTTAAAACTGGACAACACAGTTCTTGTCAGTAAAAGGTATGGTGTCTCCAACAGAGCCACGTCTGCTATTGCATTGCGTGTTACGCAACACTTGGGTTTAATATCGGAATCAGATGGCCTCGTCACGGCCAAAAATAAAATATGGAGGGAAAAATTGAGAATTTACATAAAATTGGTCTCAAAATCAAATGAAAATCGTTCCACTCTATCTGGCTTTTATTTTGATGGACGACATGACAAAACCTTAACATCAGAAACACTCGAGGACAAGCAGTTCTAAAGTACAATTGTAGAAGCGCATTGCTGTATTGTATCGGAGCCTGGTTCTACGTATATGGGACATGTTACACTTGAAAGCGGATCTAGTCTTGATATATCTAATAGCATTTACGAATACCTAACAAGTGTTTTATTGGATGATTTTAGCAACCTTATTGTTCTCGGGTGTGACGGCACTGTAGTGAACACAGGAATGTCTAATGGCGTAATTCGCAGGCTTGAATTGAAACTTCAGAGACTAGTACAATGGACTATCTGCTTACTTTATTTCAATGAGTTGCCATTACAAAACCTGTTTGAGTCCATAGACGGCAAGTTATCTGGCTCCACATACTACACCGGAGGCATTGGACGAAACCTTACAGGATACGAAAAGCTTTCAATTGTTGCTTTTAATAGCATTGAATGCAAGTTGCCAGACATTGATCCTACCATCCTCAGTTCAGATCAGAAATACTTATTAGACATTTGTACCACCATTAGTTCTGGCGTTTGTTGTTCAGATCTACATTTCCGGGCCGGGAACGTTGAATTTGTCCCGCTGGCTAACAACTTCCAATCGAATACTGAGGTTATATATATCAACATCAGACCCATCAAATGAGTTGCTAACATTTTGTTGTATTCATTCTAAGATTCTACGCACTCTCATGATTCCGAATTAAGATTCGTCATTCCATAAAGGATGGTGCTAGACACCTGTGGTATTTGATCAGCTCATCACGGTAATTGCCAAAAAAGTATTGTGACATAATCGAACCAGTTATTTTTCGCAACGCTTACTTTGCGGCTCAAGTAAACATGCTTTTGGCCATATTATCTGATGATAGGTGCCGTATTAGGACCCTTGCAGATCGGTGGATTATCAAGGCAAGATAAATTAGCCCAGACGGAAATTGTGTTCGCAAATTTGTTATTCCTGCTGTTAACTTTGGAGCTACAGACTGTGTAGATCTCATTGACTGGCGAGCTTGTTATGTGATATCGCCTCCTGTTCTCACCGAGATCTGTTCTCAAGAATTTCTGAAGATGATACAGGGCAGTATGCCAATGTATTGCTGGGACTTTATTAAATTTGCTTCACACACACGAGCGGTAGAGCGGATTGTGAAACTAGTCACTGCAGCCTCCGGAAAAACAGTTGGGAGGCAGAACAGGGATAGATTTATTAGAGCGACACTAGAATCCAGAAAACACATGTCAAAATTTGTAACCAAAAATGATTACAAGCCAGTAATGATTTTGTCATTTGTATGTTCGAAAGGTAAAATAAATTTTGTGTTTGCATTAAAATGAGGTAAGTGTGACGTGTATTTATTTAAAATTTTGCCTTCATTTTCCCAAATTTGGTGTCGATGAAACAGCAGAAGATATTAACATATTAAAATTATTATATTATTTTAATTGATTAAAAATTAGCTGATTGATGTAATTATTTTATATGATATTAACCTAAATTGTTTTATGGCTGTTGTTGTTTCTCGGCGTGAAAATAAGGGTGTTCCACTATTTTGGCAGATCGACAAACCCAGTCTGTCTCGATTGTGCAAGCAGTAAACGGTAATGCAGAAAACTACCAAACTGCATCAAAATTTAAAAAATTCGATGCCGATGAGGCGACAGAAGATATCAACCTATAATTCTACAATTTTCTATGGTTGTTGTTGTTACAAAAGAGTAACTTGTAACCACTACCTCAAACCGATGAGCAAAATCTGTGATTATTTATTAATTTTTGATTTTTAATCATTTTTAGTCCCTTTTTTATAACTTTAGGCCCACTGAGGCGACAGAAGATATCAACCCACAGTTTTAAGATTCCGCACACTTTTTAATAAAGGGAGTTCACAACTTTTCCGCACTACCGCTAAAAGATCTAAAAAAATTGGATTTTTTCGATACGCCCTAATATATATACATATATATATATATATATATATATATATATATATTTGACATATATATTAAAATATTCGGCGTAAAATGCGTAAACTGTTTATATGCTATCGTAATTAATGCCCAGGAAATGAGTAGTAATTTTTAATTTCAGAATTCACACGGTTCATAAGAAATTCAATATGTTTGTTTCTACAGAAATACTTCAATGAAGACAAGCTATTTTTATATTTTTAATATTCATTTTCTCTTAGTCAGTTGCTTCAAAAAGTCTCATAAGTACAGAAACTTACATTTCGTCATGTAAAAAAAAAAAAAAAAAAAAAAAAAAAAATCAGGCTTCAAAAATAAATTTAAAAAATATTGCAAATAATTTTGGCAAAATTAAAAGCATGATAAAAAAAATAAATAACATGCTTCTAAAGTTCAACCGATGAAAAAAGACTAATGATACTTATAATATAAAAGTAAATGAGGCTTTTTTTAATGGATGCATATTTTTAATTTAAAATTTATCTATTACTTATTATTTTCCTCATATTTCAACTTAGGAAAATTAAAAGAACAACTAAAATAATAAAAAGAAAAAAATAGAAACTGCTTTCATTTCATAAACATCTTACTTATAATAAAATCCGAAGGCAAGAAATTGTCTGTAACCATTCCAGGCAGGACCACTGTGATCTGCGAATCGACCGTAGTTAAACGCCATGTTAGGCTTAATGAAAAACATATGCTAACATATGAAGCTAAATGATAATTTATTCTACTTAAAATCATGTCTGTTCAGCATATTTCCGTATAAAACATGTATATTATATTCGGTTATAATGTTTTCAGTTTTAAATTAAAAATAACAGATTAAACATCGGATTACCTGATGTAAACAAACAAACACTGTTGCCATTCAGAATCATAAATCCCATATCTTGAAAGAAATGAATGACTCTTTGAACGTTTCATTAAAATATCCAATTAGGCTCTTAAAATATTTGTAATAGCATATTATAGTCTTTAAATATTTAAAGGATTTTTTTAAAATTTATTTCTGTAAGCATTTTATTCCTGGAAGCGCTTTTTCAGAAATAGCGATGATACCTTTCGAGGCTTTGCGATGATCTACCAGCATTTTAGATTTCGTTCCTAAATATTCGCGCCATCTATTGACGATAAATACAAATTATACCTTTCTGTTGGAAAAAAATTAATTAATAATACAACTTTATTATAATTTACATAATAATAAAGTTGTAAAATAATATAAAATGTACATAAGCATATTTTTAGAATAAGAAAATTCAGGATGTATTGATTTATTACAAGATCATCTTTTTTCAATGATTTAAATAATTTTTATTATTAATTTTGAAAGGGAAATATTTGACTTTGTGTAAAAATTAATACATTCTTTTAGATTATGAATAAACTAAAATATCATTTTCGTATTATTGAGAGAGAAAATTAATACCTATAATTTACTTACCATAATTAATTATTGAGACCTTAATTAATTATTGCGATCGTTATTAGGATTAAGCTTTTATTTATTCAGAAAAATATTTGGAAATTTTGAGTTGAAAAACAATAATAAAGAAAAAGATTACGTTTCGTAAAATTTACCATTAACATAAGGTTCATAAGGTATGTACATTCAGGATGTATTGAATTATTACAAGATCAACTTTTTTTAATGGTTTAAATAATTTTTATTATTAATTTTGAAAGGGAAATATTTGACTTTGTGTAAAAATTAATGCATTCTTTTAGATTATGAATAAACTAAAATATCATTTTCGTATTATTGAGAGAGAAAATTAATACCTATAATTTACTTACCATAATTAATTATTGAGACCTTAATTAATTATTGCGATCGTTATTAGGATTAAGCTTGTATTTATTCAGAAAAATATTTGGAAATTTTGAGTTTAAAAACAAAAATAAAGGAAAAGATTACGTTTCGTAAAATTTACCATTAACCTAAAGTATGTACATTCAGGATGTATTGAATTATTACAAGATCAACTTTTTTTAATGATTTAAACTATTTTTATTATTAATTTTGAAAGGGAAATATTTGACTTTGTGTAAAAATTAATGCATTCTTTTAGATCATGAAGAAACTAAAAGATCGTTTTCGTATTATTGAGAGCGAAAATTAATACCTATAATTTACTTACCATAATTAATTATTGAGACCTTAATTAATTATTGAGATCGTTATTAGGATTAAGATTTTAATGATTCAGAAAAATATTTGAAAAACAAAGTTATAGTTGAAAAACAAAGATAAAGAAAAAGATTACGTTTCGTAAAATTTACCATTAATATAACTATCATTAACAGTAAAATTTACCATTAACCCTCTATATTACCTAATATTACCTTAACGGTTCAGGTCAGTTTTCCTTATTGTCGATAAACATTATATGAATATTTTTATCAATTATTTAAAACTTTTACTGAAAACCCAATTTTTACCCACCGTCCTAGGACGGGCATTTACACTAGTTAAAATATAAGATTTAAAATATCTTAAATACTTGCATTCTATTGTAATTAGTGTCTTGCAAATAGCGAATAATTTTCTATAAAAAGCGAAAAAAAATGAATGAAACACGGTTTATCAGAATTTCATTAAATTTGTTTCTATAAAGAAATAACTCAATTAAAGCAAATCATTCAATGTTTCTGAACTTCTTTTCGCCTAGCCGGTTGCTTCGAAATGTATCATAGATATAGAAACGGGACATATTCATTCATGTAAAAAAAAAAATCTTGCTGCATAAATTAAAGGTTATTCAAGCAGAATTGACAAGTTTTGTTGTTGTATAAAATTTACCTTTTAGTTATTATTTTCCTCATCTGTCCACTTACTGGATATTAAATTAACAATTATAACAATAATAAAATAGTTTTCTTTCTAAGCACTTTTACTGTCATAAACATTAAAATATAAGATGTATAATATATAAAATATTTGCATACTATTGTAATTAATGTCTTGTGAATGGAATAATAATTAATCTAAAAAAACGAAAAAAAGAAACGACAGAACACAGTTCATAAGAATTTCATTTAGATTTGGTTCTATAAAGAAACAAATGAATTTAGGCGAATCATTCAATGTTTCTGATATTCATTTTCTCCAAGTCAGTTGCTTCGAAATAAATCTTAAATACAGAAACGTGACATATTCATTTATGTAAAAAAATTAAGCCTGCATAAATAAAAGATAATTCAAGCAGAATTTGCAAGTTTTCTTTTTGTTTAAATTTTACCTTTTAATTATTATTTTACTGATCTGGGATATTAAAACAAAAATAAAAAAATAATTTTCTTTCGAAACAATTTTAATGTCATAAACATTAAAATATAAGTCGTAAGATATATAAAATACTTGCACACTATTATAATTAGTGTATTGTGAATGGAATAATAATTATTCTGTAAGAAACGAAAAATGAACGAATGGAACACGATTCATAAGAATTTCATTAGATTTGCTTCTATAAAGAAATAACTCAATTAAGGTAAACCATTCACTGTTTCTGATATTCATTTTCACCTAGTCAGTTGCTTCGAAATACATCATAGATACAGAAACGTGACATATTCATTCATGTAAAAAAATTCTGCTGCATAAATAAAAGATTATTCAAGCAGAATTCTCAAGTTTTGTTGTTTGTTTTAGTATGCATTTCATGCACAATACGGTAAGAAAAAATAGAATAATTAATACAAAGTCTTTATATTGCCTTGCGTTTCTATTAAGAAGAACGTTTCAGATTCAGCACGAATACTTAATACCCATTTATTCTGCAAATGCCTAAATTATTTCTATAGAGTTTGTTCATAAATAAAAGATTTTTACGTAATCGACAAAATTGGGAAATGAAAAAAGTAATAATATGAAAACGCATTAAGCAAAAAAAAAAAAAAAAAAAAAAAAAAAAAGGAAAAAAAGAAAGAAAAAGTAAAAGTAAAAGAAAAGAAAAAGAGACTAATATAACAAATATGACTCTGTATTTAAAATTAAATTGCATTTATATGTCAAAGCATAACATATGGAGGCAATTGTGAAATAAATTAACAGTTTATTATTTTCAAATTATTGCAAAAAATCAACATGGTGTATTAAATGCGTTCCTAATTCCAAGAGGAATCTCATTTCAAGCAAATGCAAACAACAATGTTCCTACTATAAAATATGGTTTTATTTAGAAAGTAATAATTATATATGTTTAATGATGGGTATTATTTGACATGCAAATAATAAATTACTATTTTAAGAAATCTCTATTCATAAGTACAGTTTATTAATGTAAAATTAGAAGCCACAATTTTCACTTAAAATTATTTCCAGTTAATTTTCCGTATTTTTTTCTGCACTGAAATATTTTCGCATATGTATCAGAAAATAGCTAATATGGATTTAAGAATATCCTTGACAGTTAATAATGCTAAAAGTCTAATTAAGTTTTTTTTTCGCTATGGCTTTAAGATTTCTTATATTTTTACACTCTAAAAAGAATATTCGTATTTTGTCAGCAAAATTTCTGTATTTTTACGGAATATCTTTTCGCAGCGTAATAATAAAAATAAATCCCACAGCTTTAGCGAAAATGCAAATTTAGCATTATATGTCCAAGATATTCGCAAATACATTATTTTTGACACATTCAGAATATCACATTCAGTGTGGGAAAAAAATCTAGAAAAAATGCGAAAATTGTACTGGCAACGAACAGAATTTTTTTTTCAGTGTATCTGGAAGATACGTAATAAATATGAACTTTCTGGTAATGTATCCTATTATCTCATAATCGTTTCTCAGCCATCTCTCATAATCGTTTCTAAGCCATCTCACATAAGCATTTTTAAATTATTCTCTCATATTTCATCGGTTTGTTTATATGTTATTTTTTTTTCGTAAAATGCAATTTAATTTCATTACAAACATGCAATTATTTCTTTATTTTACATTCTTCTTTATTTGGATGTGAAATATCTTAATAATGAAAATTTATGAAATTCATTCTGCATATCGCACTGAGAAAACAGTAATAAAATTATATGTATAAATTTTTTGTCCTTTCGAAGTAAATGTTTCTACGTAAATACCTGTCGGTAGAAGTCAAAGTTCTTTGCTTGCGTTTTATGTTAAAAAGAAGCAATTCTGATAAACTGAGAAAATAAGTGAAAATGAACACAAAACAGACTAGAAAACCAAACCAAATAAATTTTATGTATCAGATGTTACGCATGAAAATTAAAGTTTATTTCAAACATGTCAGAAACCTTAGTAATTTCAATGTTATAGCTAATTTTCCACGTGTATCAATCAAGTTAAAATTAGTATACATTAAAATTACTTCATATTATTTTAAGGTTTCCGAATAAACTTGATTATCGCTTAAAAACATTTATATCAAACCATCGTTTTAAATATAACACCAATTTAATAAAATCATTTAAAATATAAAATAACGTATTGTTTTAATTTATTTCATATTTTCGCTAAAAAACTGCGTTTGCATAAACCGAAAAATTATTAGAAAACAAAATTACAACTATTTTATTAGGAATAAATCGATACAATTCGGTCTTCAACATCTCATTTTCTAACATAAATAAAGTATTTTTTCTTCTTTTACTTAATATTTTCCACTAAAAACTGCATTTACATAAACCAAGAAATCCATTGGAAAACAATATGGCAATTGTTTTGTTATGCATAAAGTCGACACAATTGCGTACTCAGTATTTCTTACTAATATTGCTTTATATACACTGGCATCCAAAAAAATAAGGTACAACCAGTTTTTTGACGCTCACTATAAAACAAGAACGAAAAATCATGCGTCAAGCATAGATTATGTAACACTTTCCAAAGCTTCCAAAATAATTTTACAAATCATACCGTTTAATAAGCTAAAAGATAACATCTAAGTGAACAATTTGGAAAACGCATAACATATTTAAAAACATAATTTCAGGAATTTCCAACTTATACAATATTCAGAGAAACATCCGAATACTTTTATTTAGCCCTGTATAGGATCTATAGATTTGTATATATGCTACATAGGATGCTAAATTTTAGTTCAGTTAAGAAACGCGTAGCACAGTTTAAAATTCTCCGTCTGTAGTTTCTGTCAAAAAACGGAAATGTGTCCGCGAACTTTTGTACTTCCCTGTATAGGATCTACAGAATTTATACACACCACGTAATAGACAAAAAGCGAGTTAATATTAAAATCGCGTTCAGTAACTTAAAACGCACTTCCAGGAATTATTGTTAACAGACAGTAGAAAATTATTTTGTGTGTCCCTGTAAATGAACGATGACTGCTATACACACACTATTCTGTAGTAAGCCTCTTGTAATGCACCTTAGTGATATATATAAATTTCAATGCGTTTAAAATAGTGAAACATTATTTAAATAAACCGCAGACGATTTTTCTCCATAGACGTAATGTAGCGGAATTCATTTGACTGTCCCTGTAAAGTAACTATAAGTGCTATGCACACCCTATTCCATATTAAGCTTCTTCTAATGCACCTTAGTGACATATATAAATTTCAATGCGTTTAAAATAGTGAAACATTATTTAAATAAACCGCGAATGATTTTTCCCCATAGACCGCAATGTAACGGGATTCTTTTGAGTGTCCCTGTAAAAAAGCAATAAGTGCTACACACTTCCGTTGAAATAGGGAACATGCTATAGATAACGACAATAACATATAAAAATTGCAGAGCAATCGAGCATATTTACGGGAGTTAGAGCACGGACAGACGGACAGACGGACAGACGGACAGACAAACCGAAGTCATAAACACTTTTCAACTAGGTTGGAAAGTGTTAAAAAATGAAAATAAAGATAAAAAATTTGGTTTATATGAATGATCATAAGTAACTTCAATAAAATCTCATGAAAAACAAATATACCCATCTAAATTATTTTAGTCTATCGGAAACATATATGTTTTTCAGGAGGAACTGCGAATATCCCACTTTAGAAATTTCTGTGATTGTTTTTTTTTTTTTTTTTTTTTTTTTTTTTTTTACGGTTGATGATTTTGAATTGTTGGTATTAAAATAGTGCTGTCCACGTCTAGGAGATGTCTCAATGCAAGACGACCCGTTGTGTGTGGTCCTCTTGATTGACGACACAGAAGTGCCCGTTTATGTTGACCAAGAGAACACGTTACCTGGAACCCACAACAATAGGATTTTGTACTGTACACATATAAGTACCGGTTTGCTTTGGAGAGTGATTCAGTTCGTGTGCTGATCTGGAGAGAACAAGGCAACAAATTTTACCTATGTAACATTGATGAAAGAGGCAGTTATACAGGAAGTGGAATCATGGTTTGGGCTGGAATCTCTCTTTTGGTCACAGTAACTTCCATGGAAGAATGCCATGGAAGAATTCTGACTGCTGTGAAATATCGGGACGAGATCCTTGTTCCGTTTGTCACACTGTATGGTGGTGCTATTGGTGATGAAGTAACATGAATGGTTGATAATGCCCGATCGAATTGAGCTAGAGTCGTTGATGAATATCTACAAGATCAAGGTTTGGAGCGAATAGAATGACCAGTACAATCTTTGGACCTTGATCCTATAGAGCATCTTTTGGACTATCTCGGCAGACAGGTGGCTGCCTTAAGTCCTCATCCAAAGTTGTTAAATGAGCTGGAACAAACGTTGCTCCATGTATGGGAATTTTTTCAATTTCTAGTGTCCGACAACTTAATTGACTGTTTGGAAAGTCGATGCCACAACGGCATTACAAGTAGGACCGGCCACATGCCTTATTAAAATTAATTAATTATTTCTTTTTCAGAAAGAACTGCTATTTATTTTTTTTATCAAACAGTGGACTTTTGCAAAAAAAAAAAAAAAAAAAAAAAAAAATACCAATTTTTTATTTGTAAGTCATGCTTGATGTTAAAATTAAGTAAAATTCGATAAATAAATGCACAATTCCTTAATTTCATGTTTTTATCTTCCTTTGTTTTCAAATTAGACACAAAAGAGTGGTTGTACTTTATTTTTTAGAGGCCAGTGTATGTTAAACAAAAATATGAATGTTTTGAGCATAGAGAATATATTATGGATACATCACAAAAAGTACCGCTTAAAATTTTAACATTCGAGGTGAAAAGAGTGACATAAGTTTTTTCTTAGTATTTTAATAACTGATTTATTTAATATTTAAGTTTATTTAAATGAATAATGCCTGTTACTATTTCCCCAAAAACGTTTACGAGTACACGTTTCTATTAACATGCGCAAACAAATAACCGATAATTTTCTTCGTTCTTAAACAATTTAACATAATAAACTGTAAGAAATACTAGATAAAAGAAAATACAGAATATGCTAAACATGTTCTTCATTATGGTCTTATGTTGTTTCTTTTAAAAATTGCAAACTGTATGTATGTTTTATTATTATTATTATTTATGTTATGTACTGTGTATTTTCAAGCTTTAACAACACTGTTAAAAATTTGCAGCAAACTGTCCAGTCATTTGACCGTTTTTATAGAACACGGTTACATAACCATTATTTAACTCTATTCTGACCATATTATTGCCCATATTATGGTCAGAAAAGAGTTAAATTACGGTTATGTAACCATTTTCTATAAAAACGGTCAAATGACTGGACAGTTTGCTGCAAATTTTTAACAGTGAACTTGTAATAAGAAACTATATTTAAGTTCAGCTTACAAATTTCTTTACGAATAAACCGGAAATGAATGATACGAGTCTTGTAAAAAATGTGGAGAAAGGTGGTAATAAATTACATTTCTCATATATTTTTATATGAATTAAAATATTTTATATTCAATGGTTGGAGTATAATAGTATTGGATATAATTTACCTAGTTGAATATAGTTTCCTCTGTTCATTATGATAAAATATTTTAGTTTTGAAATTAATCGAAGTCAATTATTTAGAAACAATCAATCATTTTGTAATTTATCAGTCCAGTCAAAAATTATAAGGTGAATCCCTTTTTTAATGATAATCACAAGAATTCCGGATAAAAGTTAAGTTAATGATATATATATACTTATATAAATAAATTTTCACTGATATACAAAAAAAAATGATGAGAGAAGATTCTATACAGAATTAAAAAAGAGCGTAATTTTAATAAGGGCGTGATTTCATGTTCAGCAAATAAAATAGCATTTAAAAAAATGAAAGTTTTTATTTAAAACGTGAGACTGAATCATTTTCAAATATAAATTAAAGTATTGTCTTAATAACTTAATATTTTACGCTAAAAATCTGCGTTTACATAAAGAAAAAAATTCATTACAAAACAAAATAGCAATTGTTTTATTATGAATAAAATCGGCACAATTTGGTCTTTAGCATACATTTGCCTAATGCACCATGCTATATCTGAAAAGCTACATAAAAGTAGCTAAATTATAAGATTATATGATTGGTCATCTTGATTCCACATTATGAACATTATAAAAAAAAAATGAATGGAGTGTAAAGGTGACCTTTGTTTTTGTTTTGAGAAGTAATATTCATACATTACAGGTCTTAAGAAGGTAGAAAGCAGCTATAACTACATCATAAATATCAAACCTTGTTCAAGGCATATCGCCATAGTATAGCTTATTGTCGTCAAAATAAGGATGGTTACATTCCTTAGTAAAATTTCATGCATTCGAACTTATAAGCATTGTCCATTAAATTATAACCATTAAAAAATTGTAATATTTGAACTTATTTCATATTTTAATAACAAATGATTAAAAAGAAAAATGAGAAAACTTGGATTATAAATACATTTTATGTAATGATTATTGATTCTTAAAAATGTATAAAATTTATGATTTAATGTCCTTATAATTTGGGAAAGAGGCGTACTGCAGTTAAAGAAAAATTGATTTAGTATCATGCAATTTAAACGATATTAATTATTTCGTGTCGATTTAACACTGTAACCTTTCATACTGATACTTTTTGCAAATAAAACAATTTTTTTAGAAAACTGTAACAAACATTAATCCATGGAAAAAGTGCTACATTTTTTAAAAATTCTACTTTTTAAAAAACATATATATCAGCGCAATAAAGAAATGTATTTGTGGAAAAAAATAAACTATAAAAATACAGCTAATTATAATATCAATGAAAAAATATTAAAATTCAATATTTCCCAAGGAAAAGGTACATCAATATATCATCCTCTTTTACATAGTAGTTCGCAACTGTTGTGCCTTCCTTAAATGACAAAAGTTAATTCTATAATCTTGGCTTCACCAATATTTATATAAAATGAAATTTGCAGTCTAAAAGTCAGTGTTAAATTCCCAGATAAAGAAATGCAAATGAAATAGAAAGAACTCCAAGAGGAAATTCTAAACTTAAACACTTTCGAATTGCACTCGATATTAAAATTATTAATGTTTTTTAAAGAATAACAGTAAAAAGCGCTTTTGCCACACATTCCAAACACTGCGTTTAAATATACAAAAATGATTGAGTTAAACATGAATTCTTTATTCATAGTTAACATGTTTCATTCACAAATTGTTAATTAAGAAAAGGAATTTATTAATTTTACAATAGAGAAAATGTGAGTAATTAGTAAGAAAAAACGACGGTTGATGTTTTATCAACATATTACAAATTTTGTTTCGTTATTAGTTTAATTTTTGGCGGCTAAGGATAGAAGCACATTTTAAGTCTCCTGATAAATTAGTAAGGAAATAAAGGTTTAAAAAAATTATTATTTACAATCCTTAATCAATCCTGTCTACAGATAAAACAATATTTAAAGATTGAATGAAGTTTTTCAAAAACACAATTCTTCAAATTTGTGTTTTCTTCCAATTACAGAAAAAAAAGAAAAAAAATCCTAGTATTATTTCTGTTAAGGAATTTGAATATTAAGAATAATGCAATTTTTTAATCGTGATTATTTATCATATTATTGAACAAATTACATAAATACTTTGTTTATTATTAAACCATATTTTTGTTTATAACCAAAAGAAAATTTAAACGAAAAAATTAATGTGCTATGAAATGTTACCAAAAGTAATTAAATTTTACTTATCAATCCTACATTAATATTGCAAATTTTATTTAGAAAGCAACACAAAATGTGTTTAAAAATGAACTCATAAAAAATGTATTTATTTTGTTTTTCAATAATATGATAGACAGTAATAATCACCATATTTATTCTTTTCTAATATCCAAATTCTACAACAGAAACATAAGCTGTTTTTTTCTTTTGAATTGGCAGAAAACACATAGCTATAAATTCCTGTAAATGTATTTTTCAAGCATCCAATTTCCGTATGTCACAGTGAACTGTAAATTATTCCATTAAATATAAACAACTAAAATAGAATAGAAACACAAAAGAAAAATATGGAAGTTTCCTGTCAACTTCCTGGCATAGTCATTTCTTACACGAAAAATGGAGAATTTTCCGACTACATTCGAGATTACATGTTCCAAAAATAGAATCAAATAAATAAAGCGGCTGCGAGTTAAATCTTTTTTCTCCTTTTTGAAAACTTATTTAATCTGGATAATAGGTTGGGAGGAATTCCTGAAAAAAAAAGTTAATGTAAATAATTTCTGAATAAAATGAAAAAAAAAAGTAGGACAATGCTAGTGAAAATAACTTTACTGTAGGAACTCTGGAGTTTTGCTGGATGTCAGCATTTTTATGCATGTATACACGTACAAAGATAGCAAATATTATTTTGATTTACCTTTAGATGCATTTTTAGAATGATAAGCTGTTCTTTTTTTGTTAAAGAAATATATATCTTTCAGAACACTGTACATTCTTACACGTGACTGCAATACGTTATGAATATTTAATAATGCAAGGAAAATTCTAAATTTGAGCGCGTCTCTATATAGCTAGGAATTTCATTTTTTTTGTAAATTATGTTTTATTATTAAGATAAAAATTAATACAAAATGTAATATAAAATTAAGTAGACTAATAATTAAAACTTAAATTTACAGTATAAATCTTTTATAATGTGTTTGATAAAATTTACTTTTTTTATATAATTTTTATTACTTCGTATTTTTTAAAATAAAAATAATAAACATTTACTAGTAAAAACAAATATACTTGATAACAATTAATTAGTCAATTCATAATATTATTTTTGATTTAAAATGTTTTAATATTAAAAAAATAAAAATGTAATTAAATTCATAACATTATTTTTGGTTTAAAATGAATTAATATTAATAAATAAAGATTCAATTCAATTCGTGACATTATTGGTTCTTTCTCCCATGATATACAGGGTGTCCACGTATTACCTGACCGACTTTTATTTTCGCAACCGTTGGTCCTAGATGCATACTTCCAATTACAAAAAAGGTTTAAATAAAATAAAGAATTATTTTTAAAGCGATTTGGGTCATAAAAAACATTTATTAAAAAATTACAAAAGTTAAATTTTTATACGGTTCCTCGGTTCTATAAGTGATATTTAGTAAAAATTTACTGTGGCACTAACAAGTAAGACAAAAAAGTCCCATTCATCTAACATTAAAATTGGCCGAGTTATGAAACTTTGAAATGCATGACTTATACCACTTTTTTGCATCTCAAAACAGCTTATTTCGGCCATGCTTTCAGGGGTCGTATATAAAGTACTTAAACTTATTTCAAGGTATCTGCGCTTTGAAAGAAATCGTACAACTATTACGATTGAGTTAACTTTTATTAATTAAGTTTCAGATTAGTTAAAATAATTGTATTTTAACATATGTTTTATTTTGTAAGGATTTGAGGCTAGGATTTCTTTTAACAAAAATTATGTTATTTTCATAAGGTTTTATTTAACTTGCAACGATCGTCTTTCCAGTTTAAAATTTGTACTTGAACTTAAACTCACTTTCAAAAGTCCGATCGAAGTTAAATTTTACATACTGACTTAAATCCGATGACAATGTAACATTATTATAATTTTCGACGCTTACCATCTTATACATACTTATATTAGAGTAATTTTTTTTATTAGAGCAAAATAAATCGGATAGATTACCGTCAACAAGCTTAAGAAAGAGTTTTAGATTAGATAACTTAAACCTGCGGTGGTTGTGTTTTTTAACTTTTATAATTATGATTTATGTATTTTTTAACGCTGAATAAAATAATTACCTTCTCTTTTAACCAACATGCCAGGATTTTTCGCAAATCGTAAATTTCAAGGTTAAAAAATAGCGAAAAAGCTGATACTATAAAATAGATGAAAGACTTTTTTATTAAGTTTAATTTTATTTAATTCATTTTTTTTTCAATTTTTTGGCTTTACTATGTTTCTTACAGCTAAACAGCTCAGGGGTCCGATGAGGTTGAGAGGATAGAGGGGATCAATTTTAACTTTGAGATTTTTAACTATGAAATTTGCGATTTGAGAAAAATCATGACGTGGTGGTTTAAAGTGAAGGTCATTTTCAGATTCAGCGCTAAAAAATACATAATAATCAATTTTCAAAAGATAAAAAACATGTCACAACCCAAATTTTGAAAGACAGTGTAATCTAACAGCATTTTAAAATCTGTATAATTTTGTAAAGAAATGAGGCTGTTGTTTTTCATCCTTTTATTTATCAAAAATTCTGTTATTTTTATCCTTTTATATGTTCAGTACAAATTGTATATTTTGCATTAATATGTCAGAATGTTCCTAGATTTCACATGTATATTAGATTGCAATGTTAATTTTGCTCTCAACTATTTTTTTATATATCTGACGATCATTTATATCTCTACTACATTTGTGAATGATCCCTATTTCGCAGTAAAAAATATACTCCAACTTTAAACAGCTATTACTCGGACAGTTTTAATGTTAGATGAATGGAACTTTTTTTGTCTTACTTGTTAGTGTCACTGTACATTTTTACTAAATATCACATATAGAACCGGGGGACCGTATCAAAATTTATATTTCGTAATTTTTTAATAAATACTTTTCTTGACCCAAATCGCTTTAAAAATAATTATTTACCTTATTTAAACCATTTTTGTAATTGGAAGTATGCATCTAGGACCAACGGTTGCGAAAATAAAGGTCAGTCAGGTTATATGTGGACACCCTGTATAAACAACACTGCGCTGTCTATATTTTACCCATATTGGTGCATTGCTACGAAAAACTATTTCGCAATTTCATTGTCACTTGTTTAAAGGCAAAGCCAAAAATTCTCCAAAATAGGTTTTTTATTGGAAGAATTCCCAGTGTAAAGCAATATTAATATGAATAATAAATTAGAAGGAATACTGAAAATGTTAATTGTAATTTAAAATGTAGCACCACTTTAATATGCAAATAGTTTTACTATAGAAACACTGTAGGTTTGCTATATGTCAGCATTATTATGTATGTATAACGTACAAAGAAAGCGAACATAATTTTGATTTCCAGTTGAATGAAATTTTAGAATGAAACTATGTTCTTTTTTGTTCTGGAAATGTATCTTTTAGACCACAATCCATTCTTACAAGTGACTGCAATATTTTTCCATTATTTAATAATACAAGCAATTTTATAAATTTGTATATATTTTTGTATGTCTCCAATTCCATTTTTATAAAATTGGAATTTACTTTTTATCAGATTTTTTAATAAGGTAAAAGTTTATGTTATGTTAATTGTAAATTATTGCAGTTGTTATGGATATTGCAATTTAATAATTACTATTGTTCTGTGAGCAGAGTAATTTTTCATTATCTATTTTTGCATGAATTATAGATTATTTTTTCATAAATCTGTAAAATATAGCTAACATTTGCAAAATTGATTTAATAAATTTTAACTGTGTAATGAAATACACTAATTAATTTATTATTTTCACTATGTATTTATTACTTTTAGTACTGAACATGTAAAATATTTAAACAAAAAATGATAGATTTTTGCAATATTTTCAAGATATCATAATATTTTACTGATTTTTTATAGGTGGTAAATTATTCCCTTATTCGGAACGTAAATTTTCTTTTCGTGAAAGGCATATTTTAAATTTAGGCTTGGCATTATTTTAATTATTATTCATTAGAAAAATATTTATAAAAAATTTTCATAGTTACAATTTCAATACTGAACAATATGTATTTGTTAATTGTTTTGCCATTTATCATTTACATTTTTATCATATTTGGATATAATTTAGATACTAAGCTTCGAGTGGTCATTTTACGCTACTGAACTTTTAACGAAACATTTACCATTGAAAGATATATGCTGAAAAAAAATCAAATGTTTAAGATGGAGTTTCATCATATTTTATAATCTCATTTGGATTTTTTCTGAAATTTTGGTGCCAGAAGAGTATTGAACACTGATATATATAGAAAAAATGAAAATTATTCCCAAGGTCTTTGTAAAGTTTAAACATTATATTGTAATTTTTCTAGAATATAGCTTTAGAAGAAATTTTAAAAACATTAAAAACATTACAAATACTGTAACAACCCAACAAAATACTGCAATAACCCAGGTAACTACTGTAACAACCCAACAAAATAATTGTTGTTGGAAAAAGAAATATAATAACTGTTTAGATAAAAGAGAACAATATATTTTAATCTATTATATAAAACGACAGACATTAATAACTAAAAAAGGAAACTATTGAAAGATATATGCTGAAAAAAAAATCAAATGTTTAAGATGAAGCTTCATCATATTTTATAATCTGATTGGAATTTTTTTTTTACATTTTGGTGCCATAAGTGTATTATGAACACTGAGATATATAGAAAAATGAAAATTATTCCCAAGGTCTTTATAAAGTTTAAATATTATAATGTAATTTTTCTAGAATATAGCTTTAGAAGAAATTTTAAAAACATGAAAAACATTACAAATAATAAACAAAACATTAGTTTGGAAAACACAAAAGTGAATGTCAAAATAAAGTATACAGAAAGAACAGTAGAAATGTTGTTAAATTAGTAAAATAACTGCCATGTATAAAGTTATTATTAATAATAACTATCATATTACTATACTATTTTAAACGCTAGCCTTCAACCTCAGATATCATTCAAATTCTCAGATCAAATTAACCATTTAAGATATTAAAATGCAAAGCGATTTTTTTTTTAAAGAACGCTTCTATTGGTTTCAAATTAGCCTTTGACGTCGTATGCTGACGTAGGTTCTTAATGATAGTAACATTGCGTGTTTTAATAAAATGCACTAAAATAGTAATTGTGATATCCTCTGGTTTATGCTTCAACGAGAAGAGTTTAATAAAAATTAAAAAAATTGTTTAGGCCCATAAACATTATTTGATGCAGACGATTTACCGTTTCATTTAAATTACGCATAGCTTGCAATTTAAATATAAATTGATTCATTTAAGAATAAAGGCAAAACATAAAATTTCAAATACATCGTTTGGAAAAATCTAATAAGATTTTATGGATGCTAATAGTTCAAATAGGGTTTTATAAATATTTAAATTTGAAATGAATACGCCAGTAATCAGATATTTTTGCTGACTAAGATGTAATTTATAATTTTAATGAATTATTTTTAAAAGAACACAAAGAATTACTAAGTTTAAATGCTGATGATAATATATGTTTAAAAATAACTTAACATTTTTCTAAACAAAATACAGTTTAAAATCTCCTTTTTTTGTCAGATAGGTTGTCTGATAGGTGAACCATGTAGAGATAGGTGCATCTGTCTAGTTGATATTATTTTACATATTTGTACAGTTTACATATTACTGATTGTACGTTATTTTCTGACTTAACTATTACTTAACCTTTTTTCTTTAACAATTTATTCGGCTTTCCAAAACAGTCAATAAAATAATCATAATAAAATGAAAAATATTGTTTAAAAAGTATTTTAGTTCGTTTAGCTTTGTGGATATAATATGTATATATTTTTAATTTCTCGCAACAAATGTGGGACAATTCTAGTCAAATAATTTTAATGAAAAGTATTCGCTACACAGTTTTGTTCGATGTCAGCATATTCATCCGATTATATGTATATATATATATATATATATATATATATATATATATATATATATATATATATATATATATATATGTATGTATATATATATATTGATTTACATTTAAATGATTTTTTGCAGTAAACTGTCTTTTTTTATGTTTTAAGAGAAATGAATTTCTTAAAGCACAATCTACTTTTCCACGGAACCGTGATACGAGTTATAGATTTAATAATTAAATTATATATTAAAATTTGAGTGCAATTCTGTATTATTTTTACAAAATTAGAATTCACCTTTTGTAAAAAAATTTCTTTAGGAACTGAAGTAAAACATTTTTTAGGTTAATTTCAAATTACACCACTAGTTAATACAGATGTAGAGTTTTTTTTTTTTTTTTTTTTTTTTTTTTTATAGTATAATAATTCATATGATCATGTGATTAATTTTTTATGATCATATGATTAATTTTTATCGCGTATTATTCTTTAAATATCGATACTTTTAAATTTTGAAAATATCTGACGTTTTCCAAAATTTATGAAATAGATATTTACAAATTTTAATTAATTGGAGAAAACTTTACTCTTTTAAATTTCGTATTAGCTTATATCAGCGAAAAATTATGAACGCTTGATTTAGACACTTTGTACGAACTTGTAGAATTTTTAAAGAAAAAAAATTAAATGACAGCGTTTCATCTCGTTATAATATTTTACAAAAATTTTATTGGTGGCTATTTCGTTATCTAATTCGTCTATAAGACATTATATGAATCATGCTGATTTTTTTGTTATATTTTTGTTGTTCTGTTCATTTTATAAGGAACACACTGAAAATCATGTACAATAATGGCGCCCGGTGCATGTAAAATCTGTCGTGGGAGCAAAGTCCTCTAAGTTATCTGTGAAATATACCTCTGGAGGTGTCTAGTCAGGTGAATGTCTCGTCACCTGATCAAGGTTGTAAATTACGAGACCAACTTGCATAGCGATGGCATGACGTATTGGTGTGATGCCAAGCCCATGTCCATACAAAAAGAATCACATCAATTAGCCGCAAAACAAAAATAGGAACAAAACAAAGACTTCCGCAAAGCCTTCCTGCCAGCAATGGCCAGACGCCAAACGGCATCTTTTCAGTGGCGCTACGCGCCCCGGTTGCAGGCACTAAACCCGTTCAAGCTAAGGAAACCTGGCAGGTAGGGACCTGGCCACCGGTCTCAAAAAAGAAAAAGAACACACAGAAACGGAGAACTTCAGTTTCTAACCAAAACTGTAGTAGATCCAATCATTGAATTTGCTACAGGAAATATTTAAAAACTAAATTTAATAAAAGGAATGTTAATAGTTCGCGGAACAAGTCTCGCGCTATCTTCCTCCATCTTCGAAACACACTGATAGGAACAATAGCGGGCACAAAAACGGAAGATCCCTACCGGAAAAATTTATAAACTAAATTCAATACGTTTATGCCGATTCGCATGATATTTCATCATCATTTATTGTTAAACTTCTATTTCATTATTATATTTTTAAATATTTTTATGTAATTTTTAAATTCTCACGGCTCCCTATTTGCCTCGCCAGTCGATTACCTTGGTACGCAACTAGGTATTCCTTCCTGCTAACTACATTGCTCCATTGTTATTTCATCTAGCGTTTGATACAGATATATGACAATAATTAAAATATTTTAAATGTGTTATTTAATTTGCATTCAGGCTTAGCAAAAACAGTAATTTCTGAAAAAAAAAGCGTGAAATTAAGCGTGGAAAAAATGTAACGAGGTTTTCTATTAGACACAGATAATCCAACTACTGACATTTAAGACATTTAGAACGAAACTGGGTCAAGTCAAATTTTTCTTCATTCTCCCCAGATTGAGTGTTCTAGAGTCAATTATTTAGTTGTTGTCGTAACAACCAATGTCTATGTTGTTAATGTGAACAATAAATGACACTAGTCTCTTTTGAATTATATGCACGACAGACTATGCACGACAGACTATGCACGCTTCAAACGAGGGTCCTTTACAAAATTTTTAATATTTTGTGACCGGATTTTGAAAACAGAAATTTTTGCCTAAATTAGTTATAGAAATGTTTTCATTAAATAAAACAAACTTTTCAATTAAAAATTCTGGTAGGAGTAATCATAATCAAGTAGTCTGAGCTTTTTTATACATACATTTTATTCGACGCGAAGTGGTCACGTTACCTCAAAAATATCTCTATATAATATATCTTCCACTTGATCCACTTTGATTCTGAACGTACCATTTAACGTATGTAGTTAATATTGATTGTTTTACTCAATTTTAAGAAATTTCTGATTGTAATAGCCTGTGGGTAATAATACAAGTAGAAGTGTTAAAGACAATTGTTTTCAAAATTTTCAATGGTTTTACATTTTGGCTGGCAGCCAGTTTTCAAAATTCATTAGAAATTTGCATACCTTGCTATTAAAATATAAATTGGTTTATTTGGGAATGCAGGTAAAATAAGAAAAGTCAAATATCTCGTTTGCAAAAATCAAACAATATTTTATGAATGCTATTAGCGCAAAATGTGTTTTGTAAATATTGAATTTAAAACGAAATTTCACTCAAGTAATTGAATATTTTTGCAAAATAAGTTAAATTTTCACATTATTGAATCCATTTTTAAAGAACTAACAAAATGATGATTTTAAATGCTGAAAAGACAGAATTTACATTATTAGTTTAAGTATAAGTGAAAATATATTCAAAACAGAAACACTCGAAGAAGATTTTAAATATCATAGAGAAAACAAAATTTGAAAATATAATATAAACCTTGGGATTTGAGGTATTGTTTATATGTTTTACTTATTTATTTATTTTTGAATAACTGTACTCGAGTTGCAATCTTTTTTCCTAACTAAAAGCATTTATTCGACTTTGCAGAATAGTAAATTAAGAAATATTTTGTAATTAAAAATATTGTCTTAAACAACCTTCTGATCCAAGTTAGATTTCACAATTTAGTTTTAATAAAATTTTAATAGACAGAGTTGGCACAGTTTTGCAATCAGCAAATAAAGAAATGTATATTTCCATTCAGAAATTAGAATAATTTTTAATGTAAAATTAATGATTATGCTATTCTATTTAGTGTCATTCATTATAAATAAATATTTCTCAATGAGGAATTTTTTCCTTCAGTTATTAAAACAACGAAAAAAAAGGGTATTGCAGAGCAGTAGAACCACGATTATCCGTAATTTGAATAAACCGAAAGTAGGCTTAACCGTATGACCTTATACCCCGAATTTAATTTGTCAAATATATCAAATTACTATTTAAAATCATTTTATTTTAAAATTACCATTAAACAAACGGGAATGTTTTTTAGACACATTACATTGTATATATAAATATGACATTATGCGTATAGTAATAAAATAAATGAAATATTGAAAACATTTGCAAAAAAGAAATACTTGAAGCTAAACATTGAATTTTCTTTCTTTTCACAATATGCACTTGTGATCAACATAACATCCCTTGAAAAGCGCTTTGTTTAGTCATCTTCTGTACAATATACTATCAGAAATAGTATCATCACCTTTTTGTTCAATGTATTGCATCTAGTTTTTATTATTATTATTTATTATATTTATTTATTTTTGAAAGTTTACTGTGAGTAACGATTTTTCTACTTCTTTAGAATTGTTTTCAACTGCAGATATTCTTCCTTATTTAATGTTTGAACTATTTCTTCATTTGTAAAACACTTCTGCTGATTGAAACACAAATAAATGACGCCTGCATTCAGTATTTAAAGATATACAATTACTCAGGAATCGGCCGGAGTGGCTCAGTGGTTAGAGCAACAGCCCGGAACGCTGTGGACCCATGTTCGATTCCTGGTCTGGCTAATTTTTCACTGCATGTTGGATTATTGTATTTAATGTATGTTTGTCTGTATAATAATTGTGTATATTCAACTGCTGCTGATTTTTCGGTTCGTGTCAATCTTTAATGTAGACGTCAAATATGTTTACAGGTAGCCTCACAAACATGACCAAAAATTCTTCGGTATCGATATATTCATTGTCATCTAAAATTCTCGCATTTGAAGAGTCGGCATTTTTTCAAAAAAAACTACTTACTCCACATCAAGCTACAATATACTCTAAGATCTACATACAGTCCCGCCACTACAACTTGGCCAACGTGTAAAGCAAATTTAGATGCATATTTTCGTTATATAAAGTTACAATCACTGCTATAAACTAGCAGAATATAGTTTGAAATTAAATAATGCATTTTCTACAATGTTTGTTTAAGTTAAAAAACTACCTTCTTGCCACGTTGCGAACTATTTCAAGATCACATGTATAAGAATGCAGTGTTTTCTTCTAAAATTCCACCCGCACAGAAGCTGCCGGTAGCCAACTTTCTTCATATCTACAAACTTTAATCGGTGATTAAGCTAATAAACATAATTCGGTAGTTCAATTATAAATTTTAAAAACTGATTTCTTTAATGACCTTTAATGTTCTCGGTAACTCCTTGATTCCTTTGTTAAAATTTAACATTCAGAGTTACTTTCGGAGCCATGAAAACTTCTTTATACCGTTAATATGTATCCAACTTCATCCATATTCATTTTGGTATACTGGTGCATTATGCAAGATTAAAATAATGGTGTTTTGTACAAGATAATTTCCCTTTCACAGAACTTCAGTTCTAGAAGAAACTTTTTATAAGCTAGTTTATCTGTTTTCTAAACAATTTTACGAATTCCTGTTTCTTCGTTCCCGCACTTAGCTCAGGACTGAGTTTCTACTGTGTATGCTTACATTGAAAATAACATTTACTCTGTAACATATTTGCTGATTTTCTTGGTGTTTATTAAAAGTGACATGGATAAAGCACTTATGTCTATAAAACTATACAAACCGTAACAGTTTCTCTCGAAATAAGACGAGGTAAAATTATTTGTCCATCAATGATATAGTGGTACCCCGAAAGATAATTTGCTGAGCCTATTGCAAAATGCTGCTCTAGAAATATAAATTTCACAGATATTCAAAGAGTATACTCTTATTTCACTATTGAGTTTCTTAAAAAGCAATAGAGAATATAAAAAAAGCAGTTTTAGTGCCAGTAATTTATAAAATGTATCAAACAATTTATATTTTTTAATTAAAAAAACAAAAAAAAATATGTATATAATTATGATCACGTACACACTTATCCATTTTAAGATATTATAATGAAAATATTATATAAAATATGGGATAAATAGAAATTTCGTGTACACAATCTTAAAGAGGAGAAGGCCTATGGAAAAGGTCCGATATTGATGTCTATTTTTATCTGGAACAGCTCAAACGACTATTATATATTGTTTTATTATTATTATTATTATATATATATATATATGTATCGTTTTGTGTTTGATAGAAATTAATTCATTTTTAATTACGTTAATTAAAACAACTAATGCATTTTGTATTTCTATTTCTTAACGAACGATTATTGTTAGCAAGATCCTAAAATATAAAACAAAATGTTGCAATCGCTTGAATAGTTTCCAAGGAGAAAGTACTTCAATATCAAGTGTTTTGCATTGGATTTCAGAAGTGCTGTTGCCTCTCAATAGAAAATTTGCTCATTAAGAATCAGTTTTTGATTTTTGATTTTTTTTTCTGAATATTCATATGCGTTATATATATTTTTTTTTTTTTTTTTTTTTTTTTTTTTTTATAATCAGTTGGTAAACATTATATGGAAACATCATTGATCCTGAAAAGTTACAATGTTATAAGTCACGTCCATAATTTTATATTAGATTTCTTTGCTTACTTTTAACTTTCCAGAAGGAAATAAATTCCCATACAAAATAATGAATATTTTTTTATAGTCCTACAAACTATGATATTTTATAATATTTTCATAAATAGTATATGATAATAAAGAAATTGCATGAAAAAAAAATTGTAGAATGAAATGACAGTTTTCGTCTATTTTAAAATTGATCATTTGTTTTAAAATAATTGTAAAAATGAAATACTCTATTAATACTCATTTGCATAATATTTTTTTTTCATACACTTGCATGAATTTTTTGCATGTCATCTGTTATTAAATTTATGAAAAAAGGGATTAGTTAGTACTTGAAATTGGGTAGAAATGGGTTTGGTGGAAATTGGTAGTTGCTTTGTCATTTGACAGTTTACACCACTGATAATTACTTTGTGCTATATTCTTGGGACATTCAATGCTTTTGTAAAGTAAGATCTAATAATTTCCTACAAATAGAAGAAAATTAGATAAAATTTCACTCCGTATGTTATTATTATTGCTGCTGTTGTTGTTGTTGTTATTACTGAATTGTAAACAAATTCTAATATATGGTCAAACTGTTTTAAATTTGATCGGACATCGATAAGATTAGAACGAATTCTCAATTAACCAGAAGTTATCTTTAAAAAGATTCTTTCTAGAAATATGTTCGTCTCTGAATCTGTTTATAGAGATTTATTAAAGACCTTTTTTATGTTTTTAATTTTTTTTCATAGTAGAAAATACTTTTTTTAGTTGAGAATGACAACCACAACTGACACTGAAAAGGAAATCATATTTGGTGTTAAGCTTAGTTAAAATATGATATAGTGTTGTTTTAATAAGACGTTATCAACTAGAGTAGCGGTTCTGAAACTGTAAATAATGGATAGAAATGGATATAAAACAAATATCTGTTCAAATATATTATTAATTTGGATAGAAAACAAATATTTGTTCAAATATATTACTAATTTGCATATGAATTATTGCCATAATATATAATTTAAATATATTTTTTTTACTTATCTGGAACCCGAGAAAAGTTTCGCTAGTAAAATGAAAGAAAAATTATAGAATACTATTGAAATATCAGTATTATTAGTTTGTACAGTAAAACCCGTAAAAACAGAATAGTTAGATATTTGAAAAAAAAAATCCGTTTTTGACAAGTTTTCGCGTTACCCTTTATAATTTTATGTATTCCATTGTTCAGATCACGCATTATTTTAGTTATAGACAGATTCCGTTTTCGCAGGTTTTATTATATAGCTTTATTTGTCTATATGTCATGTACATTAAGTAATTTCAATCTGAAATTTATGGGTAGGCCGAGAAAATATGAAAAGGTGTGGGTCATTCTCAAAAAAAGTTAAAATTCAGAAATTGATTGTCGTGAATTTTTTTTTTACTTCATATATATATTTTTAATTACCTACAATAGTATCTCGTGTAATGAAAACTGAATGTTCTTTTCACTTTTATTTTTATTTATAGAAAAATAGTCAATTCTTGTTAAACTCAAAAGCAAAATGCACAATATGTTAACACTTCATTATATTTCTTGACTTCAAAATTATTTTTTATTCTTCAAATGTATTATATATTTGTTTAAAGTGGTAACAAATATTATAGAAAACAAATATTTGTTCAAATATATTACTAATTTGGATAGAAAACAAATATTTGTTCAAATATATTACTAATTTGGATAGAAAACAAATATCTGTTTAAATATATTATTAATTTGGATAGAAAACAAATATTTGTTCAAATATATTACTAATTTGCATATGAATTATTGCCATAATATTTAATTCACGTATTTGAAATCTTTTAGAAATCTAAACTAATAAAAGAAAGTTTCGCTCTGTGTGTCTGTGTGTGTGTCTGTTGGCGATGGCTAGGAAAATCTGGCCCACCTAGAAAGCTGGAAATTTAGATTTAGGTAGTCCAAACCCTCTCCTGTTGCACCATTACTTCAGAATTTTAATATTTTAATTACTTTCTGAAATATTAATTAAAATGCACAAAGAACTCTCATTAAAAATACGCTTTTATTCTCTTGGGTTGGTTGGTTCACTGGTTGGTTGCATCGATTCTTCACAGAAGTAATTAAATAAACCAGAGTAGCGATGCATAAATAAGGATTTCTAACTAAATTGTGTCAACATGGATTGAAGTTATCACCGTAGAGGAGCCATGCGAATGTCACGCCACCTGTACATGACAAATTACACATACATCCCACTGATTGAAATATTTTGCAGGTATATTTTTCTTCATGACAATTAGTCGGGTTTAAGTTTTTTTTTTACATGACATTTATTATTATGATGGAGATTGTTAATACAGAAAACTTTATTTAATAGATTCTTTTTTATATTTGTGGGAATTAAGAGGGACAAGGGTCTAATTACATTTAAGCTTCAAGGTGTGTTTCTAGAAAGCAGTTACCAGAATTTCCGAATAGTAGTGTAAAAGTAGTAAGCCAATTTTTAAATTAAGTTCCTAGCTTAACCAAATGAATCAATCATTAAAGATGTATTGTGATCCTCCTAATTAGTTATTTGCTGAAGGCCACTTGAACAACCCCCCCCTCCCCCCACATCCCTCCCGGACCGTCCTTCAAGGTTTTTTCTCTAACTCTGCTCCGTTTCCATATCTCAGCAACTATCTTTCCGATTTCAACGCAAGTGATTTCAAACATTATAATTAATTTGATAGTCACCCTTTATAACATTAAACTAAATTTATGAGTAGCGGTTACCACTATTTACGAATAACAGTTTAAGCCAAATTTGTAATTAAATTCAAAGTTTAAGGAAACGAACGAATTTTGAATGATGCATAGTGGTCCTCCTAATTAATTATTTGCTGAAGGGCACTTGAACACCCCCCCCCCCACCACCACCCCTCCCGGCCCGTCCTTCGAGGTTTTTTCTCTAACTCTGCTCCGTTTCTATATCTCAGCAACTATCTTTCCGATTTCAACACAAGTGATTCCGAACATTATAATTAACTTAATTGTCACTCTTTATAAGATTAAACTAAAATTATGAGTAGCGGATACCACTATTTACGAATAATACTTTAAGCTAAATTTGCAATTAATTTCAAAGCTTAAGCAAACGAACGATTTTTGAAAGATGCATAGTGGTCCTCCTAATTAGTCATTTGCTGAAGGACACTTGAACAACCCCTCCCCCCGGCACTCCTTTCAAGTTTTTTTTTTCTCTAACTATGCTCCGTTTTCATATCTCAGCAACTATCTTTCCGATTTCAACACAAGTGATTCCAAACATTATAATTAACTTAAATGTCACTCTTTATAACATTAAACTAAATTTATGAGTAGCGGTTACCACTATTTCCGAATGATTGGGTAAGCCAAATTTGTAATTAAGTTCCTAGCTTATGCAAACGAACGAATTTAGAAAGATGCATAGTGCTCCTCTTAATTAGTCATTTGCTGAAGGGTACTTGAACAACCCTCCTCCCCCGGCCCCTCATTCAAGGTTTTTCTCTAGCTATGCCCCGTTTCTATATATCAGCAACTATCTTTCCGATTTCAACGCAAGTGATTCCAAACATTATATTTAACTTAATAGTCACCCTTTATAACATTAAATTAAATTTATGAGTAGCGGTTACCACTATTTACAAATAAGAGTTTAAGCCAACTTTGTAATTAAATCCCTAGCTCAACAAAACGAACGAATATTTATGCATGCATAGTGGGCCTCCTAATTAGTCATTTTCTGAAGGACACTCGAACATCTCCTCCCTTCGGCACCTCACTCAAGGTTATTTTCTCTAACTGTGCCTTATTGCAATAACTGGGCTAATAATGTTCCAATCTTCTCGAAACCAGCTCAATTTTGTAGTGCGCCTACTATACAGTTACGTAGGCAGCGGGGTCCTGTCTCAGAAGTTCGTTCGGAAAGAGGTTTGTTTAGAACAGAATACTCCCCTGGCGGTGGTAGGGGGGAAATAAAAGATTTTCTAGAGCGTACGAGCATGCCTGGTATACGGTTCCGAAGCCATCGTAGACTGTGGCCAGAGTTCCGTTTTTTAGGAGATTTAAGTTTATTACAAGGGCTCGGGCAACGCCGGGCGGGTCGGCTAGTATGCCATAATGTAATTGGAAATAGCATATGAGTTGTGATTTAATAGAAAAACTACTCTAGTAACAGAGTGAACATGTAACAGAGTGGACAAATACAAGATTTTCATTCTTTAAAAAATATTCAAGACATTATTTAGGCTTAAGGATCCTAGTATTTTTACATACATACATAAGCTTACTATTAATAATATTTACCAACAAAAATATACTTACCTAATTTTTTGTAACAAAAATCTGTAAAAAAATATTCCCCCACTTTATGAATGGAAATTCGATGTCTACTAAATGTTCATATACGTACACAGTCTTGAAAAATATTCTGTCATCTACTGTGTAATAGGATCATTAGAAAATCCTGGTAACAAATTATACTTAGGAAAACGTGAATTCGTTGGTGACATTTTATTTCAAGCTATATTACATTTTTATAATTAAAATGTTTTCTCAGTGTATATTTTAATTGACAGATAAAGTATCGAATTTTGAAATGATGTATAATTTAAATATATTTCCATTCTGTATCTTGCATTTGCAAGTCTGTCTGTTGAAGTTTCTCATTGGGGGCAGTATTTTTTTTTTTCAAAATTTGAATAAGAGCATTTCCTACTATTATGTAGCTAGTGTTTCAGTAATGTATGAAACACAAAAATTTCTCAATATTAACACTCAAATTAAAATACATGCAAAACGTTAATACTATTACACAGATTTAATGTATAAATTCCATGCATAATACAGATTTTCATTTTATTAATATCTCTTTGAAACATTTTAAACAAATCAATAATATTAGAAATATTTTACATTAAATTTTAAACGCATTACTGTTAAGTACTAATTACGTTAAGCTTGAATTAATTATTACAAGTATGGACTCTATATCAATTCATCTCTAGTGTCCAATGAACCTAACTAAATTGAAATGCTTATCATTAAATCTAATTTAACATGTTTTCTCATTAAAGATATATTTAAATATGCAGTATACCATATAAGCATTTCTGTTTGGAAAATTATTGTCTTTTATAATCGTGTTATCATTTTAGCTTATGAATTCATAAACGTTATCCTAACTGTTATATTATGCTTATGCTTATGCAGGGTGTCCCAAAAGACCCTGCCGCATTTTAAAATTTAATAAAAGATCAAGCAATTGGCGTACGAGAGTGCGGTTTGGATGAAAATGTTTCTTATGATTGAAAATTTTGTTTAAGTAAATAAAAACAAATTAGTTCTAAAAATTTATCATAGATGGCGCTGATTCTGGAACGTTATCGAATAGGTAGAATGCCATTATACATAACAATGGCGAAAAACGCATAATGTCTATGCAGAGTTTTTGACCAAACTACAGCAACCGACATTCCAGAACTTAACAATACTCAATCGCCTAAGTTCGATTAGACGAGTGAGGAAGGATATTGTATTGATAGATGAGTATTGTTAACTTCTTGAATGTGGGTTGCTATAGTTTAGACAAAAACTACATTCGCCATTGTTATGTATAAAGGCCTTATACCTATTCGATAACTTTCCAGAAGTACATTTTCATCCAAACCGCACTCTCGTACGCCAATTTCTTGACCTTATATTGATTTTTAAAATGTGCCAAGGACTTTTGGGTCATCCTGTATAACTGACCTTTTCATACCACTAAAATATCTATGTACGTAACATGTTTATTTTATCTGTATAGCTTGAAACATTTTTTTTGGTTTTATGAGAGAGCAGAAAATGATTCATAATATATATTGTAGAATGCACAAATCTTGTATCAAATCTCCATACAATATTTCAGTACGAAAAATAAGTTAATTTATTATGCAATAAAACTTAAGCATAATATTAAGGAAAATTATTAAGGAAAATATAAATTAAAAAAATCCTAACAGACTCTAAAATGATATTTCTAACACGTGACACTGCAGTAAACAGGACACGTGCTGACCAACTACAGAACAACGTATCTGAAAAAAATTACCAATACGGAAAATTTCACAACGTACAAATCAAATTGTCAAAACGTTTTAAAGTCATGTCATCTGTAACAAATGAAACAAAAAATGTTAGTTGAATTGTTTTGAGTGAAATAACAAATAAAAACAAGTGGGTAAGTGTGATCGAAGATCGCTCAAAGGGTTTCGTTTAATATTCCTTTCAAAACAATTTATCCTTTCTTTAATAAATTCAAATAAATATCATTTAGCAACAACAACAAAAAAAAGTCATGTTTTTTAAAAAGTAAAAATTTACCGGTCTTTTTTTTTCGTTTTTTCGAATATCTAAACCAGCCGGATAGCGGGACAAGCCCGCTATTATATTCTGTCATACTAATATCCGTCATACGGACTAAATGCAATATTTAAAAAAATAATTTCAAGATTAAACAAATTGTATACATTCAAAATGTTAAAATAGGCGAATATTTCCATAATCTGATTTTTATCGCGATTCCATATGTTTCTCAAACTCATATATTTACTATTCTCTATTATTTATATTGATACTCGCTTTGTATTATTCTCAAACATTTGAAAAATGGGCTTTATTGGCGTGACGTCATAAACCACCATCATGTGACATCCCTGCTGTGTTTATATTTGTTTGTCTATGTATAGCATCATACATTCAATTGGGAATTCCGATGGTAAAATACCACCAACATCACGCGTTAGTGGTATTTTACAATCTCGAACCCAGATTCCCAGTAAAGCCCATTAGTTAAACTTCCCATATGACGTCAGATTTTCTTTTTAATTCTGTAATGACGTGATATTAATTTGCTTTGTCCACTTACACATACTCATACTCTTTGTATTATTGAGAAATCTTAGACATTTTCCGTTTTATTACGACTATGACGTCAATCAATTTTATTTCATATTAAATTTTTTTTTCAATTGGTGAAACTTTTTATTTCATTTTTCACGTCGAAATCGTCTGATAGAAAAATAATTATTGTAGAAAGATTTTCATCGTTGATTTTTAATTTTTGGCATCGACTATAATGAAAAATGTTTAAATTTAATAGGAAAATGCTGTTAGAATTTTCGTTTTTTATCTCTATTTATTAAAATAATACGAATTTTTCAAGTTTTAATATTTTCAGTTTTTTACAGCTGATATTCTGATTTATACACAAAGTTTCAACTCTGTAAGTTACATAGTTTTCGAGAATGGCTCTGTGACAGACAGACAACGGAGCGGGAGCAATAGGGTTTCGTCAGATGAACGAGACCCTAAAAAAGATTAACTTAAAATGTAACCCTTAGATACGATGAAAAACAGCCTGGAATATTTATTTTTTTTACTTATCTGAAAACATCTCGAAATGTAAAGCTACAGTTAAGTTTCTTCTTAAGTATAAAGAGTGAAGTTTCAGATCTCGGAAAAAGTACACAACAATACAGACATCTTTGAAGTACAAAATGATGAAAAATAACATAATATTTTGCTTGAAAACGTAGTAATCATGTTTGTGTACTATTTTGTTGTAAGACAGTGAAAGGTGAAAATATGGGCTAACATATCAGCATGATTTAATGATTCTACCTCTTATTTTCAAAGTGCTGTTTTTTATCTGTTGCAGAAAATATTAAAAATACAGGAAACATTATGATAATAAATTTAATTAAACAATACATAAAAATATCCGAGACTAGATGTGTTTCAAAATATCATTCTCACAAAATATAAATTTAAGAAAAATTTTATTAAGTGTCTGCTGTTTAACATTGAAAATAATAAGAACTACGATATAAATAGACATTATAATAATGTGAGATTGTATGTATCTATTTTTTACTTATCTCTTTCTACATATTGCAGAAATAATACATATAAAAGCTGCTTACTGTATTTTGTTAGATATAAATGTTTTACAAAATGCTATATGACACAATAGCATGTAAATAAACATTTACATAACAACAAAATAAAACTTATATTTTAGGGTATATAGTGTCTCTTTATAATACGGAGAAAATAAATCACCAAGCTCTAATGTAAAATTATATTTATCTTTGAAGGGAACTGTTTATTTGTAACTAAAAAATAAAATAGTCTATTATTTTAATTTACGAGACACACACACAATATATATATATATATATATATATATATATATATATATATATATATATATATATATATATATATACAGGTTGTCCACGTATAACCTGACCGACCTTTATTTTCGCAACCGTTGGTCCTAGATGCATACTTACAATTACAAAAATGGTTTAAATAAGGTAAAGAATTACTTTCAAAGTGATTTGGGTCAAGAAAAACAGTTATTAAAAAATTACGAAATTAAAATTTTTATACGGTCCCCCGGTCCTATAGTGATATTTAGTAAAAATTTAATGTGACACTAACAATTAAGACAAAAAAAGTCCCATTCATCTAACATTAAAATTGACCGAGCTATGAAACTTTGAAATGCATGACTTATACCACTTTTTTGCATCTCAAAACACCTTATTTTGGCCATGCTTTCAGGGGTCGTATATAAAGTACTTAAACTTATTTCAAGGTATCTGCGCTTTGAAAAAAATCGTACAACTATTACGATTGACTTAAATTTTATTAGTTAAGTTTCAGATTAGTTAAAATAATTGTGTTTTATCATATGTTTTATTTTGAAAGGATTTGAGGCTATGATTTCTTTTAACAACAATTATGTTATTTTCATAAGGTTTTATTTAACTTGCAACGATCGTCTTTCCAGTTTAAAATTTGTACTCGATCTTTAACTCACTTTAAAATATCCGATCGAAGTTAAATTTTACATACTGACTTAAATCCGATTCTTTCAAATATCCGATCGAAGTTAAATTTTACATACTGACTTAAATCCGATGACAATGTAATATTATTATAATTTTTGACGCTGACCATCTTATACATACTTATATTAGAGGGTAACACAAAGGAAATCGGATAGATTACCGTCAACAAGTTTCAGAAAGAATTTTAGATTAGATAATATAAACCTGCTATGGTTGTGTTTTTTAACCTTTATAATTACGCTTTATGTATTTGTTAACGCTGAATAAAAAATTTACCTTCACTTTTAACCATCATGTCAGGATTTTTCGCAAATCGTAAATTTCAAGGTTAAAAAATAGCAAAAAATCTGATACTATAAAATAGATGTAAGACTTTTTTATTCAGTTTAATTTTATTTAATTCAATAATTTATTCACATTCTTGGCTTATACTGGATTTCTTATAGCTAAACAGCTCAGGGACTGATGAGGTTAGGAGGGGAGGGTGATCGATTTTAACTTTGAGCTTTATAACTTTGAAATTTGCGATTTACGAAAATTCCTGACGTGATGGTTAAAAATGAAGGTCATTTTCGAATTCAGCGCTAAAAAATACATAAGAATCCATTTTCAAAAGTTAATAAACGTGGCACAACCCAAAATTTGAAAGACAGTGTAATCTAGCATTTTAAAATCTGTATCATTTTGTAAAGAATTGTCTGTCGTTTTTCATCCTTTTATTTAACAAAAATTCTGTTATTTTTATTCTTTTATATGTTCAGTACAAATTGTATATTTTGCATTAATATGTCAGAATGATTATAGATTTCACATTTATATTAGATTGCAATGTTAATTTTGCTCTCAATTATTTTTTTGATATATCTGGCGGTTATTTATATTTCTACTACATTTGTGAATGACCCCTATTTCGCAGCAAAAAATATACTCCAACTTTAAACAGCTATTACTCGGTCAATTTTAATGTTAGATGAATCAGACTTTTTTTGTCTTACTTGTTAGTGTCACAGTAAAGTTTTACTAAATATCACTAATAGGACCGGGGTGGACCGTATACAAATTTAAATTTCGTATTTTTTTAATAACTGTTTTTCTTCACCCAAATCGCTTTGAAAGTAATTCTTTACCTTATTTAAATCATTTTTGTAATTGGAAGTATGCATCTAGGACAAACGGTTGCGAAAATGAAGGTCGTTCAGGTTATACGTGTACACCCTGTATATATATTAATTTGGAAAATAATATTCCAAATAAACAACAAAATAACAAAAGTGTTTAAAAGAAAGCCCTTATATTTCATTTTCTAAGAAAAACAAGAAAATCTTTATTGTAGTTTTACTTATCCGTAAAGAAAATAAGTTCGTATAGCAAACATAGAAACGGGAAAAGAAAAAGTTCCATCACAAAATATTCGAAAGTAGGGATTGCCAATGTAACACCTTCCATTGATCAAGTAGTTGGTAGTTTTCTTTTTGCGTTTCTTTCAATGCCAATATTAAAGATTGGCCTCTCGATCAACCAATCTTGATTTCATTCAAGGGAGAAAAATGTAAGGCAAAGAAACAGAAAGAGTTTTTGTGTTTTCTTTGTTTGTATTCATTTTTTTTTTATTTCGTGTAAGATATAAACGAATTTCTGTGCTGCGGAAGAGTATTTAGAAAGGAGTCATAAGAACTTTATATAGATTGCCTCGAGTAAAGTTTACTTTTAAAACTGCGTCGTCTGCATTATTGATTTTTTTGCAAACATACACGCGGAAATGTACATGTACAAATACACATGTTTTTCACGGTTTTGGAGACAAAACAAAGCCTAGCCCTTAAAGCAAAGGTAAAAATCTGTAAATTATTTAAAATACTGTTTTAAAAAGTTAGTTATAATACCAGAAATAAACTCATAACGATAATTTGCGCAAAACTGATAATACAATATTATCTCTTCAATATTTCAATAATTTTTAAGCTTGCATTTTTTTCATTGTTAACTAAAATTTAAGAAAAACTTCCCTTTTCTTTTAATATTTAGTATTACACTTGAAAACATTTATCAGCATATTTTATAGAATAAATTTAGATCGAAAATAGACACATGGAGTGCAGATTTAGATCATTCTGTTAAGTATGGTATTTATGTGTGTATAATGCGCATTCTGTTTTTTTTTTAAGAAAAAAAATGGGAAATGTACTTTGAATGCTATTTGGTGGCATATTAATTCAATATTAGATAATTGCGCATATTTAAGTTAAAATATATGTAGAATGTCTCACCCATAAAATATATATATATATAACTGTTCCTACTATATATGATTACAATATATTCACTCAAGTATGTTATACTTTAGTGTTAAAATATAAACAAAAGAGAGATTAACTGTACTTTTATTTCCCTTTAAACGTAACGCATTAAAATTGTAGTAATAATAATATTCATGCATTGTTGCGACTGTTTCAGTGCTAGCCTAGTAATGTTGAATTTTAAATTTCTATTTGGGGATTTTGTTTTTTTTTATTTTACATTAATTGCCATGTATTTGCTCTTAATATATCAAACACATACGTAAAAGGGCTGTTACGAGGATCAAATATGATGGAGACTTTTTTAATATCAACATAATTTTCTTTATCCTTGCTGACAAGGAAATTATGATAAGTCGTTTATAGGCTAAAATTTTATTTTGTATCGCTTTAGTTTCCATGCATTCATTTATTTATTCACTAGCATTATGAATAAACGAATAAATAAGAAAACTTTTAACAAATGAAAATGTCACACCTGTTGAAATTTAATAAATTTTGAATGTTTAATTCTAAAATGACACCCTATTAAAATCTAAATTATGTAAATAACACAAGTTATTAAAACAAGGTCATAGAGATGGTAAAACAAAATAATCCTGTATGGAATACCCCGCGAAATGTGAAACTGCTCATTGAAAAAAAAAAAACTGACACTCTTCTCACTAAAAGTTTCTTTAATTTACGGCGTGTTTACTTTAATTTTTGTCACGAACGACGTTACATATTACAGTTTAGTAATGTTGCATTATGAAACAGTTAAAGTTGCTCACTGGTTTTTAAAATGTTCCATTTCGATCCCAATGTTCATCTACTTTCAGAACAATGGAATACTTCTAAAACGAAAAATTCCACAGCAAATCATTCAATCAGCTTCCTTATGGTCTAAATCTATCATCTTCTGACTAAAATTAAATTTAACTCCCTTAAAGAAACGTTAGAAGGAGTAATAGTTTCATAAGATAAATAAGTCAAGGATATTTTGTGCAGTATGATTCATACACGTTTTAATTATTGTTATTATACAAAAATAAAACCTGTCAATATGTTCAAGGAATTATTTAAATGTTAAAACAAGCTATCTAGAAAATTAAATTGGTAAAATATTGGTAAATAATATTTTACAAATAATATATTAAAGAAGTTTCCTTCATATTTGATCGTCATTCGCATTTCGCTTATTTTACAAACAACGTACACTGTTAAAAAAATAAATCCGTCAATTCACGGCAAAACTACTGGCAGCAAAGTTCCCTCCGTTAGTACATTTTCCGTTTTGAAAGATAAAAGAAGTATATTTTTTTATTATTATTAATTTTTTTTTCATTTTTTATTTTTTATTTATTTATTTATTTATTTATTTTTTGTAAATAAACTCGGTTTTAAAAAATGTCATCTCTATTTGTGCTGCCATCTATTGATTATTACGGGAGTATTTAATTTAATTTAATATTTGATATAATGGAAGAACATTTTCTGCCAGACCTGAGTATCCAACTGGGGACGTTAGCGGCTTGAGCTGAGTGCTTTACCGCAAGACCAGCGAGTCCTTGCTAGAGTGAGAGTAGGAAATGATTATACGGGATGTCTTCAAATCGCAGCTTGGGACTTAAAAAATTTGGGGTTTAGAAAACTGGTAATTTTGAAGCTAATTGCGGGGATATTTCGTAATGAGATGATGGTTGAAAACTATAGTATTAATAGAGGATAAAAACATGAATTATATATATTCTTAATTTGATTGTTAGATGTAAAATATAAATATTATATTTTGAATTAAATTCGATAATTTTTTTTTGCTTTTTTGCGAAAATCGATTTTTAGTCAACTATTATGTATTTTTTAAATGTGTTCGTTTAGAATATATTTTCAGTGTGAGTGTTTTTTATAACTTTAAAAGATAAATTGCGAATAATTTTAAAGGAATGAGTTTAATTCGAAAGCATTACTTTTGTTTGTTGCTTTTTTAAATAGAATCGATTTTTTTTGCACTTAACTTAGCTGTTATATATATATATATATATATATATTTGTTTAGAATATATTTTAAGTGCGAATACTTTTTTAAAACTTTAAAAAATGAATTGCAAATAATATTAAAATAATAGAAAAATTTAATTTTTGCTTTTTTAAATTCGAAAGCACTATTTTCTTGTTGTTGTTTTAAATAAACTTGAAATTTTAATTTATTGAATTTTTAGTTTTTCTGTGCAGCAACATGTCAGTTTTTGAAACGTTGAAAATAAACATGCAGCAAATAACGGAATATCTCCGTTGGCTGTTTTTTTCTCCGTCCGTTCCGTTGTTTTCAGGAAAAATGAGGAAATTTTCTGCAGATATACGGGATAGATTCCATTTTTCTAACAAAACGGAAACTTTCTGATCAAAATTCACGGAAGACAACCTGTCAATAAACGAAATTTTTTAACAGTGTATGCATTTTTACAATTTATTGCGAAATCTTCACTCTGTATGCAGCGACATTGTAAATTCGTGTCTGGTTTCTCATATCTGTTGAAAATATTTCGTGTATTTTGCTCACACTGACTTTAAAACCCAAAACTAGAAAAGTGCGCAAAACATACGCATAAATACGATATTTGAAAATTTTCTCAAACTTATTCAGTTAGGAATGAATCACAATATTAATAAAAAAAATTAATTTTTTTCTAATGAATATTTTCAGTCAAAATCATTTCAAAACATTCAATAGCAAAAATAACTGCTTATTAATATGCATTGTAAATTAAAATGAATCCTGACAAAAGAGTCAATTATAATATATGTTCTAGGAGAATAAAAGGGTTGTCAATGTTAATGTAATATGATTGTTCGGTATTATATTTCAGCATATATGTTTTTCTATTGCTGGAGTTTATACATTTTTATTATATGCATAATAAATTGCAGTAAATATGAATAATTTTTATTTTGCTTATGATAAAAACGAAAAATCTGTAAAACATGATAAACGAAAATATGTTTCTAAAATCTGTTATTATCATATTTTTAATCTGTTATTTTTATTATATTATTTTAAGCAATTATTTTTATGAACGTTATGAAAAAAATATCTACTTCTTATTTTATTGCTACTTCGTACTTAGAACAATTACTTCTTATTTTCTCAGAAACGAAAAATTAAAATGTAGAGCCTATAAAAAGTTACATTGTTATTACATGAATTAGGAAAAAATAGGTATACAAGAGTTTTTTTTTATAGGTATAATTATATTGTATCATGAGCACTTGTGATATTTATGTATATGGATAATAAATATTTTTGATAAATAATATATATTCTTCCTTTCGTTCATTACAAAATTCTTGTTTAATTAAGAAAGCCATTCTTATTGCTTCATAATTACCTTATATTTCTATAAACACAATCTACGTTTAGAGAATACATTTATTTTTTTAACGAACTGTGTGATGTCCTTTTAAAATTGGACATTTCAGCAATATATTTTTTTTAATACTGACATACAAAACTTATGATATTAGTTTACGTTAAAACACCTTAAATATCTTAAAAGAAAAAGCGAGAAATTACATACTTTATAATTGGTTTTTTTTCTTTACAAAATAATCTTACGAATATTACTCATTGCTTCAAGTTTTATTTTAATAATACATGAATGGTCCATTAACCAAAACTGTATACATTAAGTAGAAAGAAATAACTATTGATTATAATAGTTATAAGAAAACAAAAAAATGAATAAAAATAATATTAGAATACATATCATTATTTTGTAGAAATGTTATTTTTACATTTGAGGAACTGCGTAATTATCTTCACATTTACATTAACAGCTTTTTTCTAATTAGTCGCCATAAGAAACAAAGCAGAATCTGGTAGCAATCTAAAAAAATATATTTGTACAATTGTAATTTTAATAACACACCAATGGACATTAACTGCAACTGTATGTAATCAGTAGATAGAAATAATTGTCCAATATAATAGCTATAAGAAAAAAAAATAAATGAAGATGATGTTATAATGGTGACCATCAGATTTGAAGAAATGTTTAACTTGGAAAATACTTTAATACAAAATATAGTAACAATCTACACTACATTTGTACATATGTAGGACAATATAATTAACTTCACATTTACACTGACAACTTTTTTCTAATTAACCGCCATAAGAAACAATGCAGAATCTGGTTAGCAACAGTCAAGCAGTAATATCATTGTGATTATCATTATTATTATTTTATCTTTCGAAAAAAAACTTGACAGTTTCTTTTTAATTGTGCATATTACTTTACAGCGAAACACATTCTTTCATCTCTTTAAATATATATGTGGGGAAAATTAATGGAGTAGGAGGCTCATTTTTATTGGCATAATCTTTATTGTTCAAATGAAAATCAAGAGCGGAGTAATTGTAATGGCTTCTGGCAGATACTAAATTCAGAAGCCTAAAGACATATTTTCAGCGGTTTATATCCTATTGCAAAATGGCAATTAGCCAATTTGGTTCTTCACCAGAAGATTTTCCAATTTGTAACCCTTCGTTTATTTTGTCCTAATGTTGTTTATAAAAATATAAAAAAGCAAACAAAACTATGTGGTGAAATCAAAGAATTATTGTTAAAGAAATTATTAGAACTTATCATATAAAAATTCACAAATTAGAAACACCACACAACACGGTATCTAATGATTTATTTATGATATATTCGATTTTCTTCAAAATTTAAAACAAAAATTAAAGTTTTAATTAACTGGAAAAATTTTAGATTTAAAATTTCAGTGTTCATCTTTAAAAAAATCCACAATAATGCATCAGAAATGTATAGAACATAAAATAATATATATATATATATATATATATACCCTTAATATTTAAATATGTTACGCTACTTTCACAAAAAAATAAAATTAATAAGATAAAAAATAATAAAAAATAAAGAAAAGAATAAAGATTTAAAAAAAAAAATCAATTAGAAACCGAGAATAAATTTTATGTTGTTTTAATTTTGTTTTTATTATTTCTAAAAGTTCATAAATTTGAACAATTGCTCCATGCTATTCTATTAATGATCCATTTTTATCACATAAAACTTTTTATGTTAAATATATACAGGGGGATCATAAACCTGCGTCCATTTTGCGCCAACCCCTGGACTTATCTCTCTCGCATACATACACAGTCTCACTCTATCTCTATATTCATCTCCATCTCTATCTCTCTATATCTATCTCATCTATATCTCTATCTCTCTCATCTCTATCTTTCTATATCTATCTCATGTCTATATCTCTAGCTCTCCAGCTCTGATATCGCTATCGCTACCTCTTTATCTCACTATATCTATCTTTCTATCTCTTTATCTCCGTATTTCCATCTCCATCTTTCAATGTTTCTATTTCTATCTCTGTATATATCTGTGTATCTGTGTCTTTATCTCTTCTATGTCTCTAAAACTGCAAATTTTATAAATTCCTTCCATATATTCAATTCATATATTCATTTTATATATTTGAATTTATACAATAGTCGTTTCATAAAATCTTTAGATAAATTCGTTTCATAAAATCATTTCATTAGCATTTTACATTTTATAGAGTAGATTCTACGAACATTTTAGAGAATATCTTAAGTTTACAAAAAATTTAAACTAAAACCTAAAATCACCTTTTCTTTTGGAACCGTAAATTATCTATGAATAAATATTGAATTAAATATTGAAATATGTTAATTTTTTTTTATTATGTATCAATGTAAATATAAATAAACAATATCCTTACTTATGTCTACTGGAGTGTGCTTCTGCTTCGAATACAAAATTATAGAGAAAAAATTTGCTCTCTTCAATATCTTGAGAATATTTTTATTTGGTCACTGGGATAATAAAATTTTGTTGTTTATGAACGTTCTGGTTGGCAATGAAAGATTATGATAAGACATGAAGGAAATAAATTCTCTGCAGACTTGTAAGCAGATGTATCACAATTGAGCATATATTTTAAACAAAATAGCCATAATTTATATGTAAGAAATACCACTACCAGTGTATTAGGAATAGCACTATTAAGAATTAAATACTTACTACATTTTCTATAATATTATCTTATTTTACAACGTTGCTATATTCATGAAATTGTATATATATATATATATATATGTGTGTGTATATATATATATATTAGAAACTTAACTACAATGTATATAATCAACATGTAACTTTTTAAAATAGGAAGAGCATTATTACTAAAAAAATATTTACTACATTTTCCAAGACTCTACATTTTCTGTAATATTACCTTATTTTATAACGTTGCTATATTCATTGAATTATATATATATATATATATATTATTTATATCCTTTAAAAACTTAGCTACAATGTATATAATCAACATGTCATTTTTACCATTTTAAAAATTAAAAGGCACATGAATGATTATGGCACCTAATCTATCATATAAAACTATTTAAAAGTTTCTGGAATACATCAGTCAACTAAAAAAGTTCGTTGGCACTGTATGAAGAAAACTTCCGCTCTAACCTTCCCTAAAACATGAACCACCTTAACTACATCCTGCAATTGTAGAAGGCCATTCAAGTACGTGTTCTGACTTATTCAATAGCTGTTGTGTAAAACGTGGATATCAAGAAAAATAGTCGGTACTCTCTTTTTTCTGAAAAGAGCACGCAAGATATTCTTGAAAATATGCTATTATTTCACTATATGTTTTGTTTTTTTAGCAGACTTTTGAATAAAAGATGAAGCGTTATGTATAAAATATTTAATAAATATTATGAGGGTGTATAATGAAGTGATATGTATTCAAAGTATTGTTTTTCGTTTAGTTAAAAAAAAAAAATCTATTTCTTTAATTGTGTTTAAATTTGATTATCTAAAAAAAGCATTTCAATAACATCTATAACATCATAATCTATAAATGATCTCTCATAACGAACACGTTTTTATCCCAGACTTGTAAGGCATATACTGGGTAAACAAAAAGTTCGTTAAAACTTTAAAAATTCATAAAAAAAGGAAGAAATTATGATAAAGAAGTGTGGTTTGCAAGAAAGGGATCACAAGGTAGTCGTTTTTATTTAGCAGCAAAAAAAAGTTAAAAACGTCACCTGTAGATGGCGCTAACATTCGAGAGATTCAAGAGAATTATTCAAATTAATCCTGCAATAAAATACCGGGATACACGAGGATTTCTCATTCGTTTTCAGAATGTTATCATTACCCGATCGAGTGTTGTTGGTGAAGTTGTTCTATTTGAACGGAGAGTCAGTAACTGTTGCGTTGCGAAAGTTTCGCACGGCTAAAGGCCTGAAGACGAAGAATGTGGTCTGGAGGTCATGTTGAACAATTGTTATTGCAATAATAAATGGGAGCGTACTGTTGTCCTGTTTATTGTGTTTCGGGACGTCAGCTCCCTCTACCAATGACATTTTTAACTAAACATTTTTTTGCTGCTAAAAAAAATCCGACGACCTTGTGAGCCCTTTTTTGTAAACCACGCTTCTTTATGATAATTTCTTCCTTTCTTATGAATTTTTAAATTATTAACGAACATTTGGTTCACCCGGTAAATGATGAAAAATACACTTATTACGGCATAATTTTTAAGCCTATTTTAAACTTCTTATATAAATTCTGTGTTTACCAGCCTGTCTCAGAACTATTCTATATTACATATGCAGATAAAACTATAAATGAGAAGAATATATTCAAAAAAGTGTTGTTTTTTATCTCTATTTTTACATTTTAAAAAGAAATGTACTTCGTAATAAATATTAGAATAGAAAAATGTCGGTTATCAAAAGATTAAATTTTATAAAGATAAACAATAGAATCAAAGTTTCATGAAAATCATTAATAACATACTATACAATATAAGAAAAATATTACTAAAATGTTACAAACTTGTAAAGGAATAGAAAATGTTACTTGTAATAAGAAATTGTTTGATAGAGTAAAATTTATAAAAAAAATTTTCTTTTAAATATGTTTCATTACTATTATGTGTTAAGATTCTCAGCTTCTTCTCTTTTAATTAACATTAAAAGACTCAATAAATTAATATTTTGAAAACTGCGTACATGAATAATTTATCAACAGTTGGTGTTACAAATTTGTATTAGCATTTTCGAAAAGGGATTGCTAACTTGTTTGGCATTTGTTTCTAAAATACATATAGATTTACAGTGTCCATTGAAATAAACAATGTGCTTAATTTAATGGATTTATTTCAAACGTGAAGAGATTAAGAAAACGGGTAAACTATTATTATAACTTATTTCAAAAAAGCAATTTATATTTTCTCAAACATGTATATATGTATACACCGGGTGGTTCTAATATAAGTATCTCTATTTGGAGCTGTCTATAGCCTGAAGGAATAACCGGAATGAAACCAAAATCGGTACACTCACTACTCGAGAAGAAGGAAAAAGATTGGAATAATAATAAAAAAATAATCGCAATAATCGCCGACAGATGGCGCTTTTGAATGGGAAATGTATTGTGTAATATTGTGTACCGTTGAGGAGTCGGAAGCCCGCAATGACTTTACCGCATATCACAACAAGGGCGAAACATCCCTCCTGATGCATTACATTCCGAAGTTGAGCACGTCATGCACCACCTGGATTGTGTCCTTCAGCACAATGGCCATGTGGATCCTTAACATAAATGGCACCACCATGCGAATGCGTAACCACATTCACTGTGACATTTTTCAATAAAATAGGTGTGCCATCCGGTTTGACGGCTTAATTCTTTGTTCTTTTATTACACGTTGCATTTAAAATTCAGTAGCGCCATCTGTTGGTGATTATTGTAATTATTTTTTATTGTTCCATTCTTTTTCCCCCTTCTCTAATAGAAAGTGTAGCGATTTTGGTTGCATTCGGGTTATTCCTTCGAGCTACAGACAGTTCCAAATAGAGATACTTATATTATAACTACTCTGTATTTTAATTATATTCATCTCCATTCGACAAGTTAAATGTTATTTTTAAAAAATATGCCTTGAATTAAAAAAATATAAAATAAATATATTCTTTCAGTAGAGAAATGTTACGGAACGATGTGTAATTCATTTTAAACTTGCATTTTGCCCATTTGTATGCATTTCATTTAATTATATATTAGTAGAAGAAAATCTATAAAATATTTCCTATAAATAAACATATTTTACGACAAAGTAAAAAAAGTAAATATATTATAATTATTTATCTGTACGAAATATAATAGCTGCATGTATTACTGACCAGTCGCAGAAAAAAGTTACGCTATTTTTATTTTATTAAAAAACTAGTAGGCTTCGTCCGCTTAGCTGATCTGTTTCGCTAAAATAAACCTTGCGTGAACAAAAAAATTTCAGTGAATTTGATCTTGTGTTTAAATGTAATGTGGACTTTTACCTGGATTGTCTTTCCACATTGCTGAAAACGATATTAACGCCATTGTGCTATTATATTTTTGAATGTATCAGACAAAATTAGGGCTTTTAAATACCCTTTTAGTTGATCACTTACAGTTGGTAAAGTATGATATGCAATATACTAACAAGGAGAGTGCCAAGCTTGGTAATCACAGATTGTGATTATTTTCATATATGTTGTAGGATAGAAACCCCTTAATCTCAGGTTCAATGGATTTTATACAACGCTCCTTAGTTCTCGAGAAATGGGGGGTCTAATATTATAATAAAACTTAAATACTTACTTTGTAACGAAGCAACTGCGTTCGTCGTAGCTCAGTTGGCATGGCCTCTGCTCGTTGTTCCGAGGACCCGGGTTCGATGCCGGAACGCGCTAAGTTTTTTTTTCATTTTTTAATAAATATACTTGTAATTATAATTTAATAATCTCAATAAAAAATTTTTAACATAATTAAATTTTAATCAAGCATTTTTGATTTTTTTAAAAATCACTTTTAAAATGTATTCCATATATGCTTTATCAAAGCAACGATATTGAACAATTATGTCAATTCGTGATTGTAAAGAAACATCATTTATAAAGTCAATGCGAGGATAATACCACTCTGTTTTTAAAGTATGAAGCATAATTATATTAAAATTTAACATAAGAAATAAATTACAACATATTTATGTTTTATTTTATTGTAACTAGAGGGCGCCACGACATACTTTGGTTATTTCTTTTATTTTTTAGTTTGGTGCAGTTAAGTGGTTTTTGTTTTCAATCTTTATCGCACAAGTGCGTATCACTCTATAACAGCTTATAATCGTATAAAAATGGAAGAAGCAAGCCGTAGTTCACAAGAAATGCAATCTGAAGTGTTGGGATTCGATGAAAATCAGAAAAGCGATGTTACAAATGCGTTGAAATACTGTAAAATTTTATTGCAAAACAATGGATTTTTAACAAATAATCCAGCTTCTGAAATATCTCCGTTTTCTATTGCGATGGGAGAAGAATTCTATAATTCGATATTAAATATGTTGATTTTGTAACGATTTTTGAATTTTTACTAGTCAATAATAGATCCAAGTTTTTTAAAGCTTTTTAAATGATGAGAAATGTTTAATAATGGTTTAAAAATCAAAAATGCTAAATTAAAATTTTATTATGTGAACAAAATTTTTTATTGAGATTATTAAATTACAATTACAAGTATATTTATAAAACAAAATGAGAAAAACAAACTTAGCTTGTTCAGGCATCGAACCCGGGATCCTCGAAACAACGAGGAGACGCTTTGCCAACTGAGCTACCACCAACGCAGTTACTTCGTTACAAAGTAAGTATTTAAGTTGTGTTTTAATATTAGACCCCCTATTTCTCGAGAACTAAGGAGCGTTGTATAAAATCCATTGAACCCGAGACTAAGGGGCTTCTACCCTACAACGTATATCAAAATAATCAAAATCTGTGATTACCAAGCTTGGCACTCTCCTTGTAAGATCATTCCTGAAAAAAATTACATAACTAACAATGCAAGTCTCATGAAAAGTCACCCAGTATTTTTTTAAAAGGGCTAATCTTTCATAATCGAGTTCCATTGATTATAGAACTTTTCTCCACAATTACTAAGCAACTTAGAATGACATGTTATATGCTAAAACCTTTTCTGAAAAGTATCTAATTAATTGTATAAGTCCCATTAAAGTCCATTCCGAAAAACTGAAGTTACAGGCAGCCAGAACGAAATTCCCATTTTCATTTTATATGTATAATAGATGTGATAGAACATAATGCATCAGTTAATTTAAATCATACACTATGATGATTGATATTTTAAACGTTTATCGAATATAAAGACAGTGAAGTGCATCTATTTTATTTAATTTGCAAATATCAAAATTATATTTTTTCCATGAATATCTGTCTTAGAATCTATTTAAATATTTCTGTTAATAATAATAATAATAAACAGAAAATATAAGCAATTTTTTGAACATGTAAGATAAATTTAATAAATATATACATTTTAAACTTTTTTCTGTGTTTTTATCATATATCAAACATTCAGATGGCTGCATTTCAAAAGAATTAAACGGAAATTCTAAAGTTTATTTTTCAAAACCAATTTTGATAATATTTTTTTACAACATGCCTTATAAAATTATCTTGTTCTTTGAAAGTTTATGTGAAAATAAAATCATTTCAATATTAATGCGTGATGAACGAGACGAATTTGAGATAGCATAAATTATTTTGTTTAATACACCTGTCATGCAACCAACATCCTTCCAACCCTTTTTTAAAAAAAGTAAAGATAAGTGTAGAGAAGACAGAAGGAATGGTGTTTTTTTTTCGGAATAGTAGTATGTGGGAATGCATCCGAGTATATTTTGGTTGTTTTAAGAAGTAATGTGGTTTTGTGGAATTTTTATGAATATACATGAAATGTACATAGTGTAAATATTATTGTAAATACCAGCTCTCATATTTAATAAACTGTGTATTTAAATTTTAAAAAGAATCGGTGCGTCATTCGGCTGTCGTGATATTACAATACCTTTAATTATATGACTTGCATCTCTTTTATCACCCAGTTTATGCTGCTAAATTACTAAAGGATATCTCTGTTTTCGCAATAATATTCTCATATAATATTTAAACTCTTATTAACATTTCTAATTATGCATTAAGCATTTCAAAGACAAAAAAAGAAGATTCTTTATGGAAAACAGCTTCAACGTCATTAAAATACGTAATTTTCTGAATTCTAGATAATCGAATGGAATCTGATCATAGCATATAAAGCTATTAGACTTGTTAAAGTTTGCATAAAAATTTTGATAAATGTCTCAATATCATGATAGGTATAAAAGAATATATCTGCAAGTAATCACTCAACTAGAAAATAATGCATAAAAAAAAACAAATGGTAAATTTCGTTTGGTGTGCCTCAAAGGGTAATTTGTCGAATTTGAAAACGATTCCGTACAACTGAAGATGGGCGTAGAAGCTCATGTAAATGTGGACGACTTTATCAACACGACCCCAAGATTTTTATGCGTCCTTAGCAGGACGAAATAGAACAGGAAATGCCACATATACAAATGGGGTGTTTTCCGGACTATAACATGAAACATTACAACACAAATTGTACAAAAAGGTATTTCTGGAAATGTTTGTATGCATATAAACATTTCCCCTAAAACCGTAAAATATTGTGAAACGATGAAAACTGAAAGGTTCAGCATATCCAAGCATAGGATGGCGTCATAGCAATTCACAGGCGAGTCTAAATTCTATTTCGAACCATATAATATTAGTATTTTAATATGTATTGAATAAGTCATGCTAAATTATCCCAATTTTGTGCAAGGAAAGTAAAAAAATCGAGATGATTGACTGAACATGAATATGCTCGTGAGTGTTAAGAGCCTACATCAGTCATGCGAAAAAACGCTCAAGCTAATGTTAAGTCTATGGGAAGGTTCTAGCGCGATTTCTCGCTCGTAAATTAATATATTTTAAATTATTTTTTTTTTTGGATAGGATAGCTGAGGTCGATCTCCAACGTTGCTAGTTTTTACTTTTTTGATTTTGGTTCCAATTATTTTAAATAAGGGTACTTTCACTTTTAGAACAGTTTCCAACCGGTTCCAAAATTGAAAATGCCCGTTTATAAAAAAAAACTCAACAAAAATCGAAAAGGTAAAAACTAACAACGTTGGAGATTAACCTCATCTATCTTATGCAAAAGAAGCTTTTAAGAATATTAAAATGCGAGCGAGAAAACGTGCTAGAACCTTCCCATAGGCTTAACATAGCTTGAGCGTTTCTTTCCGTGACTAGTGTAGGCTCTTAATACTGCATGCATGGGGCGCTCTAAGGTGACGTCACTTGTTCTCCAGTATCGCTGAGGTCATACGGACACGTGACAACAATCTGACCATTAATTTCGTTGCTACTGCAATTTTTTTTTAACTTCTAAACATCGCACATTTTCAATTCTTGCAATTTTTTTGAAAACTGCATCTGAAATTATTGATTTGTTATGATTAAAAAACAAATCAAGCATGAATATTTTTAGTCTATGCGAAAAAAATTTACGGATAATTAAAACGTTTGCACTTAAATAATGTTAATAACTCATCATTTTCTGTTTAATATTCTATTACTAAGTTTGCAAAATAAAATTAAAATTTCATAAATAAATAAATAAATAAATTAAACACGAATTTAACGGATATGTAATCTAACTGCGAAATTAAACGCTGAGATAATTTGAATAACATAGTTGCTATAAATAGTGACATGTTTCGCGATTGACTGCTGGCATGCGGATAATACGAAAATACTAAAATGACTTCATAGTGCAGTTGGTTTGTAATCTAAAAAAATATACTAAATGTCAAAAAATCTAATAAATTTTTCATTTAAAAACGATTTTTAATCTGTATGAAACAAAATTACGGATGATTAAAACGTTTGCACTGAAATAATGTTAATAACTCATCATTTTCTTTGTTTCTGTTTAATATTCTATTACTAAGTTTGCAAACGAAATTAAAGTTTCATAAATAAATAAATAAAACACTAATTTAACGGATATGTAATCTAACTGCGATATTAAACACTGAAATAATTTGAATAACAATGTCGCTATAAATAGTGAAATGTTTCGCAATTGACCGCTGGCATATGGATAATACGAAAATACTAAAATGACTTCTTAGTGTAGTTGGTTTGTAATCTAAGAAAATATACTCAATGTTAAAAAAATCTAATGAAGTTTTCATTTAAAAACGATTTTCATCGACGTTTTGCCGTGTGTATTACCTAGTTTCCTTAAAAAATGCAGTTATCCTTTATTTGGTTTGTGCAGTATATTATAAAAAAGTAAGGAATAATTACATTCATATTAGGAATTATTTTTTCTTTTACAGATACTTTTATAACGATTTTTCTTACATAAAATAGTTCTTGTATTAATATAAAGCAATTAAAATACTTCTATAATTTTACTGGAATATGTTTATAAATAATTAAAAAAATATATTTAAAGGTTTTTTTAGTCCATACTACAAAGATTTAAATTTCTGTAAATGTTTCTAACTCAAAACCTATCTCTGCATAACTTAAATGAAAGCCACTTTTTACATTTTTTACGATAAATCAAAAAAGATATTTCTTTTGTTTTCATATCTGAGCGTTAGACTGTGTATCTAAATTATAGATAGATCCAATTCATAAAAAGAAACGTATAGTCGAAAGGTTTATATTTCATAATATGTAGGAAAAGGTTCTATTTTTTTGTAACAAAGAGTTTTGGAGTTTTTTCATCTATAGAGAGAAACGAATATTTTCAAATAAAATGGATGATGTACTTGAAAACTATTCAGTATAAAATATAATATTCCAGTTTATTTAAATATTTCATTAATTATGTGCAACAATTTCAAAATTAAATCAAACGATATATTGTTAATACGACAAAAGACACTGTACATACTATAATAATGTATGAAGTGTACCTGAATGCAACTCTTTTAGGAAAGATGAATTTTATTACTTCAGTTAAAATTGCGTTGAAATATGATTATATTTTCAAAATCATTTCATGCGTTTTAAATTATAAATGTAAAGTAAATATTAAAAGCAATTTGAAGAATTTTAATTTTACATCGTATTTCATAAAATTACAAAATAAACACTGTAACTGGCAAATATACAAAAATAAAATGGTGAGATGATAAAAAATGCATACATATGTTGTTTGTATTTTTCGTGATATATAAATGTATAAAATATATTTCTATAAATGTATTTGTATTTTCGTGATATACATATGCTATCGTATAGTTTTGCATATGGCGAGATTCATCATACTAATACCAGTTTAAACTTAAATGTATGGAAATGCTTCACTTAGAATCGCTTAGCTTTTGAAAATCTAATTTTTACTTATAGAAAACTGTGTAAAAGTGGAAATTAAAATGGAAATGAAAATATTGTTAAAAAAAGTAAACACATCCTTTGTCTAAAAAAGTAATGGTATATTTTTATAAAATTGATTGTATAACATATGCGGCGTTGGGAACAAGCGTGGACTTGGGACATGTGGGAACAAGCGTGTGATAACAAAGTTTGAAGTGTCACATCATTGTATTTCATGGCATCCATTGACTGCATAATGAATTTTATTAATGTGGAATGTATTCAAGTGATAGAGCCAGTTTAAAAGATGGTCCAATGTAACTTTGATATCAAGTTGCCAGTGCTAGAGTGAATCAAGTGCTGTATTCTGTATTCAAATGCTGTAGTGATGGGACAGTGAATCAAATCCACTGTCGCCCCACCAACTTAATCACCATATGCTTGATGATGAAGCTTGGTCTTCTCTGGTACTGGAAGAAGTAGCATAAAAGAGTTTTACAAAAATTATTCAAATTTTGGAAAGCTTTTTCCTCAAAATCACAGCAGTTGAGGTTGGTCTACTATGGTTCTCAACGCTTCCTATGTTAAATTATAAAAAGTAACCATAATTAAATATAAATATATATATATAAATCAGCTACAAATTATACATTACATACAGAACATATAATGTTTAGGAACTTTATATCATATTATATATATGAATATACATTTATATAAGGTAAAGCCAGGAGAGATGGCGCGGTCGGAGAGATACCGCACTTCGATGTTTGGGAGAAATTATATTTTATTTTTCTGATTCTTTAATCATTAGGTTGAAATATTCACTCATAATACAATAATATTTGTTCAGAAAAACCTTACAACAATGTCATTTAGGTGTAATTATTATTGTTAACAATTTAATTGCAGTTATTATTAGTAACAATCTCTCCTACCCATGCACGCAATCACACCAACCCTGTAAGGACAGATTGCGCAAAATAACTTTCTTGGTTTTATTAAAACTGTTCTATTAAATTACAATTATAAAATTATTTTTCTAAAAGTATGTTTTTAATAAAACAAAACAATTTATTTTTACGCTTTTATGGCTAAAAGATTTTTTTTCTTATACAGCGAAAACCATACATTCTATCAAGTGGAACATTTCTTTGATTTACAAGATTAAGAAAAAATTATATCGAAAAGAAAACACATCATATATGTCAAAATTTTAAAAATTCACGCAATGCATCTGAGAATACTTATAAAAATAAAATATTGTTTAAGATACAATTCACAAAAAACATGAACGTAATACAATAGTTTTTTTAATTAAAATTTGAACAAGATATTTTAAAATACACACTTCCTCTGTAAAACATCTCAGGTTTAAAAACTCATAAATTCATCATAATTAAAAATTACTATAAATTGATAATTTCATTATAATTTCCGATAAAATATTACATTAGTACAAATACAAAAGCATGTTTGATAATAATTAAACCTTCCTCGAGTGAATTTCTTCTTTATTACAAGTCTCAAATTCTCAGCTTAATAAAATAAATCAATATGCAGATAGCAGTACAAATTTAAAACAAATTAATGACTTCATAATTAGCTTCAGATGAAGCATTATAAATTATCTTCGTGTTGTAATTAAATCAAGTTTTAGAAAGTAATTTGTAACGTTGTAACAAATAACACACACACATATATATATAAATTATTTGAATAAAAATGACTGAATAATTATGAAAATAATTTTAATTAAATTGTTAACTTTTTTATGAACTTCGAATTTTTCCTATAATTTAGTCAAAATTACCGTTTTCTAATTACAAATTCCCAAATTGATATTTTCTTCGAAAATAATCATAGTAAAATATAAATAAATTTTTAGCTTAATAACTTGATTTCAGATTTGAAACATTATTAGTAAAATAAATACACTGATTTAAAGAATTTATAAAGACATATAAATAATATAAAATTAATGTTTTTAATTGATGTTTGTCTTTTTTAATGAGCGACAAAATTGGGAAGGTAGTCAAATAAAGTTCATGTTTAGAAATTTTACATTGATATTATAAGTAATTTTAAAACTGCATAGTTTCTAATTTTTTATAGTATTACATCACACTTTTTCTTGGAGCTGTTTTTCTTTTTTCATACAAAGACAGGCAACATACGTATTTTTATGCAAGAAATTTATACGAAACTACAAGTAAAAGTTGTAATAAAAAATTATCTACTGGTGCGTCACTAAGTAAGAAAAAAAATAATTTTAATTTACAATTGAACTTACAATTGGTGTAATTCAATTTCAGTTACACCACTTTTACTTATATGTATTGTCAGTTCTTTATTGAAAGAGTGAACACATGTTTGATCTTAAATTAAATAAAATATTATTTCGAAAGGCAAGTAATTGTGGCATTCGGGTTTAATTATTTTCTGTCTAATTGTAATAATTATTTTGTATAATTACTTTCATACTCAGAAATTAACATTAAATGCAAACATTATCAACTATTTCATGATACTATTATGTTAGATTTAAATGATGATTCAAAATCCTTATTATGTTTAGAAATGCATAACAATTCCTAGAAGGATAAAGTAAAATTAATCCGAACAATTAGCAATGATATTTAAGGCGTAAAATTGTATTCAGTGATAATTTAAGTGTATAATTATTTTGATGATTATGACTATAAATTTTATTGCGATTCTAAATGTGGCTTCCAAAATTAACTTCTTTTCTTATTTAACGCATTTAAATAATTAGTTATGTATGGAAAAAACACCTGCGTCTATTGTGAGAGGCATAAATGTACAAATTTTACATATTTTTGAAAAAAAAACAGTGAATATGCTATTTTTTCGTATATTTTTCGCAGATAATTTTTAGATAGAAAACAAAATGTGTTACAAATATATATTTCATTTAAATTTTTGTGTTTATTACATTTCTCCAGTTTTTTTATTTTAAAATTAAAAGGTTTCTTGTGACTGCATTGTTTTTATCCGACTTTCCCCTATACAAACACGGCCCCACCAGTGGCTGAGAGGTTGTGCTCTCGAAGCTGGTAGACGGGAGGTGCTGGGTTCGATCCCAATCGCGCCCGTCGGCCTAATCGTTCGGAGTTTTCGTGGTTTTCTTCGAGCCGTGGATTTCTCCTTGCGTAAATACGGATTAGGTTCCCTTAGAAAGACCCCCACAAAGGGCACTCCCCCCGGGCCTATATCCCTAGTGTAGATAATTGGCCGTCAATAATCAACCCAACCCAACCCTATACAAACACAGATATGCTAAGCAATATGTAACAGGATCTTTATGCCATGACATTTAACTACTAAAAATTCAATTTTTGAAATCCCTAAACTATTTCACTTAACTAATGTCTCTCAAACCTATATTTTTAAATCACAATACTTAAACATGGATATTTAGAACTTACATAGCGGATAATGTCCTGAAAATGAATTTTAATAAAAATAGTGTGTAATTACTGATTCCCTTATTTAAGTGTAATACATTTATAGGATTAACTACTATAATATGTGCCCTATTATGTGCTCAACAACATAGCAATAATAATTGCCGTATAAGCTATTTAAAAGTTAAGGAATGCTAAACATATTTAAAATTGAAAAAAATGAGAAATACTCAAAATAGATTTTAATTAAACTCAGTTTCTAGCTAGTCATTAAATATTAAAGAAATCATAACCATGTATAAACACAATTCTACATGAATTACTTTACACGATTTACTTTGTTTACAATTATTTTCGAAACAGTTATTACCAAAATATTATATCAATCTCTTCATTTTGTATTTAACTTATGTGTTTTTACATAATCCTTTTCATTTAAGAATTTTTATTTTTTATTAGAGCTGTCGTTTATTTGTATCAAATAGGGATTATTTTGCATTCTAGGCATCGCAATTAAAAACAGGATTCATTTAATTACACAATTTATTTTATTTATTTTTTACATAAGTAAGTTTTTTTATATACTATCAAATTTTAAATAATATTGAGAATGTAATATATAAAAGTATTTGTTTTCAATTACCAAATTATTCTATAGAGATTTTTCATTGGTTTTTGCAAGTTTCTTCAACCTCAATCTTAATGACATTTTAATAATTCAAAGTACAGTTCTTTTTTTAATTTCGAAACAGTTACTACAAAATGTAATACTTTTTATTTGTAATGTTTTTAATTTATAATTAAAAGTTGTCTGACATTTAGCTGCATGGAATAAACATTACTCTACTACAAATTAAAAATCTCCGTGGAATCCTGACTTTTTAAGCCTATAATTTATTTCTATCATTAAAATTAATGAGTAAAATGAAATAATACTGGCACTATAAACTAGAATAAGTAATCTCCAATTTGTTTCCCTCTTTGATAAATGAACTAAAAAAAATATTATTTTGTATTGGAACATATTCAAATGATCAGAAATATATTTTATTTATTACGTAAAATACTGTAATCAATAAACGATAAACGCTTACAATACTATAAAAAAAAACTATTAAACTATTGGCGATAATAATATACATCTATACATATATATGCCAACTTACTGATATTTTAATGAAAACCAATTCATAAAAAACAAAAGTTTTGGACAAGGAAATATATTTTAACGTTTATTTTTTCAGTAGCATGAGTATTTATAGATTTTCAGTTATGATGTTGAACCTTTAATGTCTTGGCTTCACTCCAGAATTGAAAAGTTATGTTATAATATTTTGTATCGAATATTCATAAACATTATTTCCCTCGAATAAACATAGTAATTTATTTCGATGCAAATACTTTTTTTGAGCATTTTCAATTTCTATTGTACTACAATTTTAGATAGCATATGTGCATTAAAATTGTGATTTAGTTCATGCGAATGAAATAAAAAAATATTTTTATAGTTATGAAAAAGATTGTATATTGCTATTTTTAACCATAAAACATATGTGATATGCCATTTAAATACATATAAATGAAAATTTAATTTTTGTATGTATATATATTTTTTAATGATATAGCTATATATTTTTTTGAAAGAAATAGCTTTCCAGATAAAGAAAATAACAGTTTTTGTAACATAAAACGTTTAAATATAATATATCTGAAACATTTCTAGATACAAACTTACTTCTTTTTAATGATTATACGTAAAAAAATATTTTTGCTTAGATATGATGTACCTGTATGTACTTATACAGACTCTATAGCTTTTTTTATTTACTGTAAGGATAAACAAAGCATTCTGTTTCGCTTTCTCCCTACGCAAAATAACTTTCCGAAAAGGAAAATATTGACTTTCAGTGTGATGGTAAATGTATGAAAAAAGGGTTCTTTTTACTCGCAAAGAAAAGGACTAGATTGAGGCCTTTGATTTTTTAGGGGTATTTTATTTATTTATTCTAACAATGACTTAGGAAATTTTCTTGCTTTTTATCTCAGGCTACAATTAAAATAATTATACATTTTTTTTCAGAAAGAAAAAGATACAGATGTTTCTTAATCTATCTTAAAATATAATATAACCAAGAATAAAAATATATAATAAACTGTTCCGAGTCATTAACAATTCTGGAAGGCGTTCTTTATCTTTAGAAAACTCAGAAACCAATATAATTTTGAAATTTAAAGAAGCATTTGGAAAAACAAAGTTTATTTTCTGCCACTTCTTTTCGGAAACTTGTCCGAGTTGTTTTCGTAGTGTATTAATTAGTTTTCTCAAACCGGAATACAGGGTTTCCGGATGCTATTAATTCTCACGTAATCATTTTTTATATACAACAAACATGTTTTATTGACAAACGTGAAAAATTAACAATAAAATCAATATTATTTTGTTACTCTTGCATGTATAAATTGAATTGCGCAGCTGAAATTGTTACAGGATATTATACTCTATGTTACTGATTGACAAAACTTATTTATACACTGTTAAAAATTTGCAGCAAACTGTGCAGTCATTTGACCGTTTTTGTAGAAAACGGTTACATAACCGTAATTTAACTTTGTTCTGACCATAAAAGGAGCAATAATACGGTCAGAATATAGTTAATTTGTGTTTATGTAACCGTTTTCTACAAAAACGGTCAAATGACTGGACAGTTTGCTGCAAATTTTTAACAGTGTACTCTATAAAGACTGCTCGGAAACGCTTCCGAAAATTAGTGGTATTAAAAAAAAAAACTTCGTTTTTGTAAATGTTTCTTTAAATCGCGTAAATATATTGGTTTCTGCGGTTTCTTGAGATAAGAAACACTTTTCGTAGTCGTGGATTACTCGAAAGACTTTATTGTATATTTTCGTTTGTGGTTATACTATATTTTGCGTGATTAAGAATTATTTGTTTTCTTTATAGTGTCGTGTATTATAAACGTGTGCATAACAATATGAAATTTACCTATAAAAGACGTCTTGTCGATAAATATAATATCGTTTTCCATTTCACCATTTTCCATGTTATAGCTTTCAAGAGAAATTGTTCAAATAAAGTGCATGCAGAATTCAACATTTTGTGTAAATACTTATGAAAAATGAAAGTTGTTCATTGTAAATTTAACAAACTACATCTTCAGGAGATTATATCGAATACATATGTGACCATATGTGTTTCATTTTCCTTACATATATTTTGATATAGTGATTTATCATGGACGAATTCGTGAAACTGGAGATGAATTTTAAAGATATTCTCTTGAAATTAAATGCACTGTAAAAAAAAACCACTGTAGATTTAACAGCAGAATGTGCTGGCAATTCAGACACCAGCAGTTTGTGCTGTTCATTTTACGAAACTGCTGTTATTTTTCAGCAGCACATTGTGTTGTTAATTTGACAGTAGTTTGTGTTGTTAATTTTACGCAACTGCTGTTATTTCAACAGCACATTGCGTGGTTAAATTTACAGTAGTTTGTATAGTTAAGTTTACGCAACTGCTGTTATTTCTGCAACGCTGTTATATGGAAAATAGGCTTACGGTATCCAATCTACTAAATCTATAATTTGCGCTTTCCTAGTTGAAGGCCAGAAAAAATAAAACATGTTATTAAAAGAAGAGAACAAACGTTTCAAGTACATACATTTTACGTGTTTTTTAAAGTTTTACTTACTTTGCTAAAGACAGAAACATAATTAGTTGCGCCGCTTATCGCTTCAAACAAGCCACAGAGTTCAGAGGTAGAAACAAGCGGGAAGAAATGATGGCTATGCACGTTACAGTTGACTTCTTTTCTGCTAACCAAAGAAAGCTACAGTACATTCAACTGCAATCGAATGTGAGTGCGAAATGAACAGCAGTTTGTGATGTAGAAATGTCTTTTTTTTACAGTGTGCGTGCTTTTTCTTTCAAAATTAAAATTAATTCCTCTAGTATATAGTCGAAAATAAATACATATTTGATACTTTTAAGTACCGATTGTTAATGGTGCGAGAAAGCCACAAATATTTTTCCCTAAAATGCTATCAAGTTCAATAATGTATTCAATATTTGCAAGAATTAAATGCCTCGTGTACACAACTGATACAATCTTTTTCTGTTTTCTTAAACCAGAAAACGTTTAACGTATATGTCTTAAATACATAAACTGTTCAATAAAAGTATGAAATTTTAAATTTTGAATTGAAGAACTGTGCATTAAAATATGCAACTTTCTCTATGCAAAATTCACAGTTTTAAACAGACTCAACTTCACACTCAAATTCACAGTTTTAAACTCAAGAATTTACACATCTATGACATTTTCTTGGAAAAAAGGTTAAAGAATTGTTGCAGTGATTTTTACTCAAAATTATCTATTACGGTTTCATAATATGGAAAACCTACTTACTTGAATTCATATAAATCAATTTCTCATACAAAACATTATTAAATTTCAGTAACAGCACCAGATACAATTAAATTTTACGTAGAGATTTGATAACTATTTTAAGTCTAGTATTCCATTTTACAACATTATTCAATGAAGATTTAAGCAAATAAAAGCGTCATTCAATGAAACAGGAAATATAACGAATTCAGTTCTCTCTTCTAAAGTCTCCCACTCCTATTATTGGAAAAGATGGCAATCTTCATATTGTGAGGAGTAAATCAATAAAGTAAAAATAGCATGTATTCCCTTAAATGTGAGAACTGTTACTAGTCCCGCGCTAGCAGCTACAAAAAAGGAGCTGCTTCAATCAACTGAAATATCAGCTGACTCAATATTTTACAGACACTTTTTTAAGATTTCTTTGACAGCTTCTCATTCTTGAACAGGAGAGATGAACAATGTAAACAAAATAATATTATATTTTAAAAGAAAAATAAGGTTCTATTCACTTAAAATATAACTTAAGAAGTATTTTGAACTACAAAAAGAAGTACTTAAAGGAAATATATATATATATACAGAATCGTTACAGTTTTAATATCTTTTATTTTAAAGTTGCTTTTTGAAATGTAAAAGTGTAAATGTTTTGTCAATATAATTTATTCTTCATTTCGTATTAGTTTTATTAAATTAAATAACGTGTTTCTGATATTTATAGTCGTGATATTACATTTATAAAAAATGTAATAAACATAATTTTTCTATGTACCAAAAACATAGTCTAAAACAGGTGTTATCTCATATCAACAACCAACAAAATTTGTATTTAAACTTGCTTGGACTTTCATGTTCATACTTAGTTTAAAAATTTCTTTCTTGCAAACTTCAGTTCGTTTTCGAAAATCTTATCAATTTATGCTTTAAAATTTTAATAAAACTCGTGCATGCGTTAATGAACAAAAAACCTTATATTTTATTATTATGTTCACACTAAAATTTGTCTTTTGTTTAAATACTCGAAAAATTCCCTTTTATGCATGTATCCAAATCTAAAACGTAAGTGCCAAGGAGTAGGGATGGCGAATACCACTATTCCGATAAAAAAAAAGTTTGCTGCTGGATAGAACCTATAATATAGGTACATCCTGCATATTGCATATTTCATGCAAATGATATCCGTTCCCACGAGCACCTCTTAGCATAAGGGGTGGCCTTGTTTATGCAAGTAAACAAGCAATAAACCCCAGACAGGTGACAGGCTTGACGTTACAGCAATTGTGTAGATGAAAAACAATTCGTGACGGGCAATTTACAAGATTCATAAAATCGTAAGAGAAACATGTGACCGTTGATTCCCGGAACCTAAGAGGGGGACAATTACGAATGATACTTTGAAGGGGTGGAGTATAGCGAGCTCTAATCACAAACGTTCCAGAAATCTGATTTACGTAACGACCAATACAGATACTCCAAAAAGGCGTGGAAGTGAACCACAAGGAGCATCATTGGACCCAGCATGACAAAGAAAGGAGGAGGCAATTGTATCCCTCTGGTGAAAAGAAATCTCAAAACTAAAAAAAATTCTTGAAATTAAGAAAGATTTCTAACTAAAATTTGAAAGAAGAAACATCTTCTTTTTTTTTGTAATGTTGATGATGCAACTCTCTACATAAGTTAACTTTTTGCCATCGATCCAGAATATAAATAGCCAAAATTGATAATTAATTTAGTTTTAAGTTATTTTGAATATGGGTGATGTGTCTTAGAAAAGTGCCCTAGACTCAAGGATACTCCTGTAATGTGCTATCTGCAGATAACCTACAGATGCTGTGCTCTGAAAACAGATATACGTATTTCATTTTTCACCCAAGTACAATTAAACTCTTTTGATATTAAATGTTTAAAGTAGAAGATATAAACATTTCTCTTACAATCCCGGGATCAGGGACACTTATGATTTTAAATTTAATTATAAAGTTATTAGATTCCAAAGTTATCAAATGTGGTATAAAAAAATGTTATCTTAAATGAGTAATGCTGAATGTACCACACTTACTTTTAACTACTTAAATAATGACTTACTAAAACAAGGCAATAAATTGCATTATACATATTGCATTTTGAACATACAATTCATATTTATTTTTCAATTATCTTACTCTATGTCTTTTGTAAATAAAATCTCTTTATTTTAATCTTAATTTAATCTCTTTATTTATTATTATTTACTGTGTGATGTTTATTTAGATTACTATATGTTTATTTAAAATTACTACTACAAGCAGAAATTTACAGCGGTCTTGATGGTCAACCATAAGGATGAGATATGCTTCAAAACCACACAACGCTGTACAACTTTTTAATTTTAATATAAAAAAATATATCCCAGGTTGTACGATCACTCATACTATCAAATTGCCGCTAGTATAATTGGTGTGTTTCTGTCTGGAGGAGGGAATAATTATAAGGTTCCAGTAACGTCCTATAAATTTTATAAATTCAATTTTAAATTTCTCCAACATGTATAAACCCCATTTATCGCTGGTGCAGATTTGCTACTGCTGTGCAACTCATAAACAGTCGTTTTTAAAATCCATTATCCTGAGGCTTATACTAAAAGTTCAGGAAGATTTTTATGTTATATTCCATTTTCCCACTTTTAAGGTAAACCACTAAAAAACTCATGTATGCCAAAATTAATAGATTTTAAAGTGCTATTAAATTAATTTAATATTAATTATCAAAATTTTAATGAAACTCGTGCATTCGTTAGTGAACAAAAAACCTTACATTTTATTATTATGTTCACAATAAAAATGTCTTTTGATTAAATACTCGACATTATTCATTTCATGTATGTATCCACATCTAAAACATAAGTGCCAAGGATGTACGGATAGCAAATACCACTATTTCGGATTACAACTGTTTGCCTTATTTAATTGCAGAATTCTGTGATTAATAAATAGCTACTTGTAAATGCTACTGGAGTGCTACTCGTAAGTAGTTGTTTTCAGAATTCGTTATCCTTGAGGCTTATACTAAAAGCTCAGGAAGATTTTTATGTTATATTAAATTTTCCCATTCTTAAGATAAACCACTAAAAAACTCATGTATGCCAAAATTAATAAATTTTAAAGTGCTGTTAATTTAATTTAATATTAATTATCAAAATTTTAATGGAACTCGTGTATGCGTTAATGAGCAAAAAACATTACATTTTATTATTTTGTCCACAATAAAAAATGTCTTTTGATAAAATACTCGACATTTTTCATTTCACGTATGTATCCACATCTAAAACATAAGTGTCAAGGAATACGGATAGCGAATACCACTATTTACGATTAAAAATGTTTGCCTTATTTAATCGCAGAATTCTGTGATTAATAAATTGCTACTTGTAATTGCTACTGGAGTGCTACTCGTAATTAGTTGTTTTCGAAATCCGTTATCTTTGAGGCTTGAACTAAAAGTTCAGGAAGATTTTTATGTTATTTTCAATTTTCCCACTTTTAAGATAAAGCACTAAACAACTCCCGTTTGCCAAAATTGATAGATTTTAAAGTGCTATCGATTTAATTTAATATTAATTATTAGAATTTTAATGAAACTCGTACATGCGTTAATGAACAAAAAACATTATATTTTATTACTATGCTCACAAAAAAAAATATATATATATATATATATCTTTTGATTAAATACTCGACATATTCCATTTCATGTATGTATCCACAACTAAAACATAAGTGCCAAGGAGTACGGATAGCGATTCTGAGATGAATAAATTGCTACTTGTAATTGCTACTGGAGTACTACTCGTAAGTAGTCGTTTTTGAAATCTGTTATCCTTGAGGCTTATACTAAAAGTTCAGGAAGATTTTTATGTTATATTCAATTTTCTCACTTTTAAGATAAACCGCTAAAAAACTCCTGTATGCCAAAATTGATAGATTTTAAAGTGCTATTAATATAATTTAAAATTAATTATCAGAATTTTAATGAAACTCGTACATGCGTTAATCAACAAAAAAATTACGTTTTATTATTATGTTCACAATAAAAAATGTCTTTTGATTAAATACTCGAAAAATTTCATTTTATGTATGCATCCGAATCTAAAACATAAGTGCCAAGAAGTACGGATAGCGAATACCACTGTTTCCGATTAAAAATGTTTGCCTTATTTAATCGCAGAATTCTGTGATTAATAAACTGCTATTTGTAATTGCTACTGCAGTGTAACTCGTAAATAGTCGTTTTCAAAATTCGTTATCCTTGAGGCTTATACTAAACGTTCAGGAAGTGTTTTATGTTTTAAAATAAATTTTCCCACTTTCAAGATAAACCACTAAAAAACTCCTGTATGCCAAAATTAATAGATTTTAATGTGCTGTGCCAAATTCCTCCCTCCCCCTTTTTTGTTAGTTTTAACAATTAGCTGTAAAAAAATCATAGCTAATAGATAATAGATTTATATTGCTTCAAGATTAAATGTATTCTTCTCTTAAGCTTTAATTACATTTTCCGGTATATACAAATTTATAATTAAAGAATTTCAGCCACTAATTATTTTCAATTAAATTAGATGTGCGGCAACACCTCTAACATGCTTAACTTGCCGTTAGTTGTTTAAATAGCGTAATCGTGTTTTCTATGGCGACATTTTCCACCGTATTAAGCAGAGTTTTAATTGAAATGCCTTTATCGTGTATTTGACGGAAATTAAAAAAAAAAAAAATCCTGGGAATATAATTTGATAGATTTTGAAAAATCCGCAAGAAGATAAATTATAATTTACAAAAACTCTGAAGTGCTACGTGATTCGAGATTCTCATCAGAAAGAAATCATATATATTTTTTAAATTATCTAAATAACATATTTTCTCTTAATATTTGAAAAACCATTTTGAAGACTAATAAATAGTAATAATTAACGTAGATTTATATGTATTATATAAATCTACGACAAATACAATGTCATAAAAGAGGCTAAATTACAAAATTAACAATTTAGTATATGGCATATAAAAAAGAGTTAAAATATTGTAAATGAGATACGTTAAAAAAATTAACATTTATATAATATTTTGCCTGTTTATTTGTTAATGTAACTAATAGTTACTATTCATTATATTCGATGATTTGTGATTTTGACTTCCTACACATAAATAAAAAATTCGCAGTGGGAAAACTATTTTGTTTTTAGTAGAAGTCGTTTAAGAAAAATAAAGTGCTAAATATCCACAATATATTTTGAAATGTTTAAAAATATAAATTTATAAATTAAAAAAACAGAGAGATTATTTTGGTGAATTACATAGTGTATTTTTTACTCATTATGTATATCTAAAGAACTCTTTAACAGAAAATGTCAGGGTATACCATCTTCATTATAGCTAAAGAAAAATTTGTGGCTTTTAAAATCATTTTTCCCTGTAACAAGTCACTTTCTGTTATCGTTTTCCATCCTAAAATAGAAAGAAACATATTGCTTCTTTTATTGAAATAAAGTCTATAGTTCGACGTATATACAGATACATATATATTATTTTCCCATTACAGATGGAAGCATGTTCGATTTCCCCTCTCATATTATCATGTTTAGCTTCCTGTGATTACATGGAGGGAAACTATATATTTGTGATTCGTTCATCTTATTTTTGAGTCATCTGTTATATTTGTAAATAGTTTTTGACAAAGATTGCATTTTTGCAAATTATGGAACAGAAAATGTCAGGGTATGCCATCTTCATTATAGCTAAAGAAAAATTTGTGGCTTTTAAAATCATTTTTCCCTGTAACAAGTCACTTTCTGTTATCGTTTTCCATCCTAAAATAGAAAAAAACATATTGCCTCTTTTATTGAAATAAAATCTATAGTTCGACGTATATACAGATACATATATATTATTTTCCCATTACAGATGGAAGCATGTTCGATTTCCCCTCTCATATTATCATGTTTAGCTGCCTGTGATTACATGGAGGGAAACTATATATTTCTGATTCGTTCATCTTATTTTTGAGTCATCTGTTATATTTGTAAATAGTTTTTGACAAAGATTGCATTTTTGCAAATTATGCCTATATCGTTGAGATTCTGTGAGGATGCTACTTCAATACAATATTTTTATTCTGTTATTTATATTAATTTTCTTGTTTTTCTTCGATTTTTTCTGGCTATTTTTCAAGTAGGTATGTTTTTATTAACACACACACACACACACACACACACACACACACACACACACACACACACACATATATATATATTATAAATACTGTATGTTTTAAGAATAACATTTAATATTTTGCTCGATAATATTTACCTTTTCTTTCACAGTTATTCTTTCAATTAAGTTTGTTGAACTTCCAGTGAAAATGACATAATTCTCAATGAGTACATTTTTTTTTATCAGAGAAAATAATGAAGAGGTGAAAACTGTGTCTGTTAAGACTACAGTAGACATTAAATAACAAATCGCTAGTTTTTAATAGATCAATTTGAAAAGGCAGACTTGTAAAATGCAATCTCACATAGATATATTGAAAATTTGGTGTTAAAATTATAAGTTTTTAAATTATGTAATTACTAGGGGGCTCAGCCCCTTACTCGCTAACGCTCGCAAACCCCCCGTTAATTGCAAAGCAATTCACATTGAGACCGCCACACGGTCCCAGGTCGCTTCGCTCGCTCGCCCCTTTTTATTTTTCTAGTAATTCTAGCCGTAATAAGTACTACAATAAATCATTTAAACATATGAAATTGACAATTTTTAATGTAAAAAAGTAATTGAAAACTCCGTTGAAAACACAACTAAAAATGCATTTAGTTGATGCTACTAATGGGCATATAAATCATTTAAATACTATGAAAAAAGGATCTTGGAAACATAATTAGTTTAAAACTTATTGCACCTATAATATTGTACAGCACGGCTGAAATTCATTTAAAAAACACTATGTGGTAGGAAGATAGTTTATCATCAATGATTGTTTAAATTTCATTTGACATTTTAGTATTCTAATTGATTATAGATTTCTGCAAAATAAATTATTTTTACTTCAATAAAACAGCAACAGATGGCAGCAGGGGCATTCTAGAAAGTTTATATTTTATTATCTCCGATTTTTTTGTGTGAGTGAAATTCGTAAATAAATTCTAAATAAGAGTTGAGAATTCATTTGAAATTAACAATATTACTCATAAATAAAATAAGGAATCATCTCAGACGCTTTGGATTACGTTCATATTATTTTGTTTTTAATAATTGCTAGCTTGAGTTTCATTGCTCTGACAATGGCCGCCATATTAGAGGCGGAGCTAACACATTCTTGTCTGTTCATTGGTCTGAGCTCTGAAAACTACGGTTGTTGCCAACGATAAGTTTGAAATTCAGCCCTATTTCGGCGCCACGTAAGACAAATATATATATAGATTAATTTTTTAAAGCAACAAAAAATAGTCATATTTTAAAACGTCCCATGCGTATATCTTTTGCATAGAATATGACAATATTTATTTACAAGATATTTTTTATATATTAGAAAGGAAGTTGGCATGAATTGAGTGCATGAGCAGTAAAATATATTTCCATAATTATGCTTTCTTTTTTCTAAGTAGCTAAGAAGTAGTTTTTTTTTTCATATGTCCAGATATTTCAACACTGAAATTCCTCTGAAACACAATTTTCTATGATAACATTTATTTATTATTATACAGAGAATATACAGTATAAATTTTAAAATAACCTGATAATTAGGAATGTGCATGGATTGTTTCAAATGTTAGAAATGTGCAAAAATTTCAATTTTGAGAAAACAGCAATTTAAGTTTTAAAAAAATTGCATAAATATATAAAGTTTTTAGAAATATAAAAACTCATATCTTTGCGGGGAAGTGTCAGAATTGAAATATTCTTTTTGCATCATATACATTGAAGTATCTCTTTTCACAATTCTCCAAATAGACAAAATTGCTTGTTTAGTCAAATTTCGTGATTTTCAATGTCCACTGTTCCCATAACTTTATAATAAATTAGTACCGAAAAGAAATCCAAACTGTAAATGCGTCATTTAAAAATGTTTGTACATAAAAAAAGAAATGAGAAAGTTTAGGTGCTTTCGAATATCGAAAATCATTTTTATGCCATTTTATACGGTGGATTAATTGGGAATGTGAATTTTAATCTGATTTTTCCTATTTTATAAAAGCTTGAAAAGTTTATTTAAAATACCGAGTACTAATTCACTTCTTTTTTATCCTACATCAAAACATATTGTACATTATAATTTATTACGTATACATATAAACTTACTCTGACAACTTTAATCATTAAATACGTATAACAAAACGTATTTTAAATCATTTGTATTTTAATTCTTTACATTCCATGGAAATATTAAAGAATAAGGATCATTCATTTTTTCTCATTACCAAACAAAAAAGCAATTTTTCCCATAACAGTTTTTATGTGCATTTAAAAATCTAAAACAAAATATTCAACCAATAAAGATTAAGAACATAACAGAATATTAATACACCACACACGGTGTAACAAAAACTTAATCCTTAATCTCAATTCATGTACTTCCTCTTTTTAAAAAAATAATTTTATTTACATTAACTACCAAATAATGATTAATTACACTTCTTAGGTAAACTTAGTTTTTTAGTGAAATAAATTAAGTACTAAATACTTTGCATGCATAAAAAAGATAAAATTTTCTTCATTTTTTAGTAATAATAATTAACAAAATGATCCTTATTTTGAAGTATAAAAAATAACTGTAATCATGTAGTGAAACTTAATTCTAGATTAGATAAGCATGGTATTAAGTTACAAGACGTTGTTTTTGTTACATATTACATAATGAATACGTATTAGCGTACGTATACTTAAAGTATTAACAACAAGCATAGTTAAATATAATGTGTTTTATTATCTATATTACTTAAAAGAAAAGAATGTGGTAAGCATGGATAAACCGTTTTGAAAATGTATATTTAAAATGTGACAGAAAAAGAAAAACATGCTAAATTTAAAAAAATACTCTTTATTTTTCTGTAATGTAAAATATTTTTATATATGATGCTATGTATATTTACGTACATATTATTGCAAATCACTGCTTCATATATTTTTTATTGTATCAGTCGGTTAAAACGACTTTGGTATTGCTGCTGATCGCCATTGCGGTAAATCACGACAAAATGCTTCATTTTGGTAAAGAAAACTGCGACCAAATTCGCCATAGTTAACACCCTCATTCATATTACTAAACAAATATGTTGCGTATCGCGTTTAATTGTACAATTTACGTCTGTTTATTTTCCTGCATGTAAGAATCTTTTTCATTCCGGCAGATAACCACTTTTATATAATAATTTTAACCCTTCCCTCCCCCTTGCACACAAAGTTAAAAACTCTTCAATTTGTTAATTTTTTCAGATCTTTTTTAAACTATATTGTTACATAGCAATAAATAATCAATCGTCTAAATCCCATACTCCTCCCCAATCACATATACAGCAACGGCACGACATTAGAAATAGAAGTTAAATAATGATATTTTTTTATTATTATTTTTTTCGAATCAGTATTTCAAGACACGTCTATTTTGCTAACCTTTGTTTTCATTTGGCGATATTTTTTAGCTGATTAACCAAATTGCTAAAGTTGGTAAAAAGACAGCGAGACACCGTGTGTATCAGTTATTAATTTTGAAAATAAACTCTATTGCATGAGGGTATCTAACAGTATGGAACTATTAATGAAGAAGAGTGCATGTGTTATTTCTCCGAAATATCCAGTAGACAGTTAAGAAAGAAAAATCATGCTTCAAGCATAGATTAAGAAACACTTTTTCACACTTCCAGAATATTTTAATAAAACTTGTTAATAATGTAAATAACATTTCTAAGTAAATAACTTATAAAACTCACAACAAACTTAAAAAAGATAGTTCAACAATAACCGTCCTTATCCATAAAAGTACACCAATTCTTTTGTGCAGCCCTTTATTTGATCTATAAAGTTGTATATATTCCGCATATAATGTAAAATTTAATGTAATAAACGCATAATATATTGTAAATTAACCTACAGCTATTTCTAACAATAGACGAACACATAGTTGAAATCATTTGAACAGCTCTGTATATTACCTACAGTTTTTTAAACACACCACATATTAAGCTAAACTTTTATTCATTCTCAACCACGCTTAAATGAATTGCTACTGAAATGAATTTTCTAGAAATTATCATCCTTAGAAGGCTATGTAGTCTACGTGTGGTCCTATTATTGATTACATTTATATTTTACAGACATATTTTAGTGTACTAAATATAATTCATCTTTAAAATGCATAACTCAATTTAAAACCTCATTTAAGTAATTCCCGCTCATACTCAGTAATGATTACGAATTATTTCGTGTAGAATCCCTGTATATGATCTATTAGCATTTCTACATACCACTTAGTACGAAAAAATTTAGTTAAACTGCATCCCATAACTGAAAAATATGCTTCCAGCAATTATCACCAATATACAGTATTTTATATCTTTTGTGTGTAAATGAATCATAAATGCTATGCACGTCATTTTATACAGCAGTTATCTTGTAGTAAACCTCAGTAATGTAAATTTGGAATAGTGTAATATAATAATAATACGCTGCAGAGAGTTTTTTCCATTATGTAATCGAATACTTTTGTGTAGCCCTGTAAATGAATGCTAGATGCTTTACATTCTACAATCTACAGAAAGCATGTTTTAGTGCACCTTAGATATACCAATTTCATTATGATTTCAATAGTGTAACATATGTAAAATGCACCGCAAACGATATTTCCCGACAGACCGCAACATAACGAAGTTATTTTGAGTTTCCTTAAACTCAAGTCCCACGCATATAAGTCCCACGCATACCATATTCAAAAGTAAGAAAATCGTAGTGCACTTCATTGATGTACATCAATTTCCATATATTTGAAATAGTGTAACGTAATTAAAATATTCTGGAAAGGATTTTCCCCATAAATCATAATGAAACGGTATTCTTTTGAGCGCCCCTGTAAACGAAGAATACATGCTACAGCTACATACTTCATTTCCAATACAGAACATGTCATTGCATACCGGATTAACATATATCAGTTATATGTCAATCCGAGTATATATACGCAAGTTAGAGCACGGCAGGATGTACAGACAGACAAACGGCTAGACAAATCGAATTCAGAAGCACTTTTCAACAACGTTTTAAAGTGTTAACAAAATGTGTTAACGAATTGGAATTTAATAAAACGCCTCTACAGTTATTAGTTTCTTACATTTAAGAAAATAAGCCTTATAACGTTATATTTTTTACCATCTTAAATACATAGCTAAAAAGGACAGGAAGAAAATGTATCTTTTTATTCTAAAGAAAATTGAATATTTAAATTCAAAACTTGTGACAAATGTAAGAAGTTTTTCCGAGGACCAATTGTAATTTTATATCTGCAAATTATATCGAAAAATAAATTTATTCCCAATAACAATAAATTCAAATATTAGTTCAGTCAATAAGACTCCATTCTTTGACTATGATCCGACAAGGCTCTTTCCAACTACGTATTCATTGAAAATATATGAAAATAGTCGTTGGGGGACCACCGTATTATTTACCCATCATGGATATGCATAATATAAAATATGAAAATAAAACATGTGTAAACTACTTATAAAATGCATTGCAATTTGAATAAAATCGTGGTCGAGGCTAACGAAAAAGACAGGCTACCGCGGTACATTCCACTTACCTTTTTTCACAAACCGCTAGACTGACGTATTGCTCTTTTCATACATCTGTATTGGGGCATTCGAGCATCACGTAACTCCCGCGGTCTGTAAAAAAAGATTTGCGTAAAGCACCGCGGTAGCCTTTCTTTTTCGTTAGCCTCGAATCGTGGTTTGATGACGTCATAAATTTTAAATGCTCTATTACTGAATTGCGTAAGAGAAGCATCCTTATACATCTAAAAATGATAATCATATTAACTAACTATTTACTGCGTCGGATTAAGCGTCACTTTTCAATTAAAATATATCTTTGAATTGAAATTTGAATGAAATACAGGGTCCTGAAAAATCGAAGAGTGTGGAAATGTGATTACAAATATCTAGGCAACTAATTATTCGATCGAATTCATTTTTTATGCAAAATTTATGTTTTTATATTGTCTTTTATATTCACTCCTTAAACAAAACGATTTCGAAAGATTTTATATATATTTTATCAGAACGAATATTTCAAGAGTCGAAAAAAATAGTTCCGGATAATCGAGGTTACTGAAATTCAATCAGCTTTTTTTTCATTATTAAATACTAAGTACATATCAAGTTTCAAATCTTTATCTCAATTTGTTCGGGATATAGAGCGTTTACAGGCATAAAAACCACACACACACAGACAGACGGACGGATTTTTTTTTCTAAAAATACGTTTTTCCGAATCTCCTGTGTCTGAAACGTGTAAATCCGTCAAATTTTTTTTTTAAACGATAACATAACTTACATTATACTACGTATGATTGATTTGTAAAAAGAAAAATACTAATTTGGAGTATCATATTTAATTCTTATTAACAACGGTGTTGTTTTTAGCTGAAATTGAAAGTTATACGAGTGTTTGCTTTTTATATGATATTAAAATACATTTATGTTACATTAAGTTACAAACCATTAAAAATGCATAGTGTCGAGTAATTTTTTACACAATCTTAACTTATTAGACCACCCGACGTAATAAAAATGTCAGAAACTTCTAAATTGTTTTAAAGTATTACGAAATATGAATCAAAATAAAGCACTTAAAGACATAATAAAAAAACAACCTTAGAGCCGAAGTACACTTAAGAATCGCATGCAACGTAATTTTGAAAATTTATATTCGATTAAATCGAATGGTTTTATTTCACGCAGTTTTACATTGTTTTTGACTGTAAGTTTATAGAAATAGTTAAGTACCTTTAGGTCAGACAAATAGTCAGTCAGACAATTTTCAACACTTGAATTTATGGACACAAGCCCACGTAATGCCTATGCCCTAATAATATTATCTTATATTCGTGATTTTTTTTATCACAGCGGAAATTTCTGCAGAAAAAAAACTTTTCTGAAAAGATTTTCATATACCATATATGACATATGAAATTTTGTTTTTAATAACGCTTTTAAATTAATATATTTTTTAGAAATTAATATTGGTTCGATATTTAATAATATAAGTTGACATGTTAACAATAACTATAGTAATTCGAATTAACGATTACATTCTTTAAAAATACATATAATAGACGTTTTAATATAAGCTAGAAATAGTCTATATTTGCTCAAAAGATCTGAAATTTAGCACAATAAATGATTTAAACTTTGTACTTCTGGTACGGGTAAATTGATATTTTAAAAACGCACACTTTTTTAAAAACATATAAAAAGTATAACTTAGCAAAATAGAATAGGAAAATAAGCATTATCTAATATCTCATACATGGCATTTTAGTGATTGTCTTTATAATTTTTATTTTTAGAAAATGATTTATAGAACAATTTTTTTAGTTAACTTTGGGAAACGAAAATATTTACTGTATGGATTGCAGAGAAAGTAATCTGTGCTGACTACAAAGTTACGCCTTAAGATGAACTAATTATAGACTAGGTTTAAATAGTCAATTAAATATGCATATCACTTTATACATCAAGATTTGAATCAAAGTTATTTTATACTAATTGCGAAATTCATTTTTGTGACATATATTTCTCGAAATTTTAATAATTGCGTCAGGTTACTTTTAACATTAAATTCTTTCAATTTGTGAATTAAAAAAAACTGAATGCTTCGAAAGGATGGGATATTTTTTTTTTACAACTTCTATTTCTTGATTTTAATATAGTGTATTTTTAGACCTTATTATAGTGTGTTTTAGTGTATGTAATATAATATTTTACGATATTATACAATTGATTTCGATTGTAGCGAGCTCGGATATAACAAGAACTCTGTTTTAAGAAAAAATGCAATAGGAAATGGTTTGTTTAATACATTACAAAGAAAAAACATATTAAGAAAAATCCTCGGATGTAACAACTAAGAAATCAGCAGACCCGGAAAAATATCTCCATTTTCCTAGAAGAAAATAGATAATTTCATGGAATATTTACACCTTTGCTGATAATTATGATAAATATGAGTTTATCGCAACGCCATCTACTGAAAAAAAATATTTTTTTTTTTAATTTATCAACACAAAATGTATGATATATCTGAAAAGTTTGAAACTTACTTCATCTTTGTACTTATAATATTTAATGACTTATAGAATTTTAAAGTTTAGGAGTTCATTCTGAAACAATTTGTATATCTATAAAAAATCCTTCAAGAGTCATTCATTATTTGTAGAATTTCCTCTTAGACTTTTTTCATTCATTAGCTATATATGTAAACTCATGTTTTTTTTATTGTTTTGTTTTTAAGATATATCTGTCGTCTTATATTGCTTAAAATGTCTCAGTTAATTTTTAGCACAAAAAAAAAATCAAACATCTGGTACGGATATTTCATTTCTTAAATATATGCATTTTTTTAAACACAATGAACCAAAGTTAGCAAAGTAAAATTTAAAGGGAAAAAACTATTTTTTTTTATCTTAAACATGATGGGTTTTTCAGCCATACCCTTTTTAAAAGGAAATTATTTAAAATGGTTTATATAAAAAAATGTAATTTTTTTTTTTTTTTAATCTTTGCAGAAAGACGAAAAAATTACCATATGCAGAGACGTTGAGTTTTCATTTTTCTTTCACAGTTCCTTTTTTCTTTTTTATTTCTAATAATACTTTGTGTGAATGAACTAGTTAAAGCTCTGTTTGAAAACATAATTTTATTCTCTGTACGTAAAGTTTGATGTAATTATTTTGTGTTTCTAATATATTTTATTTTATTTTTAGGTAATGATGTTCAATGTTATTTCTTCCAAGGTATAAAATTTTATCCATGTGGTAAGAAAAATAAATTTTGTTTAGTTTTTCAAATCATCATACATATAGTTTTATGCTGAATTGCAGAAATTTAAAACATAACAGTTTTTAGAAATATGATACATTTATTATTTTCCATATATTGATCATATCGCAAAATCATCTTAAAGAATGCTATAAATGTAACACGAATTTAGTCATGTAGCAATCAATATATATATATATATATATATATATATATAAGCTGATCTATTTTTATAGTCAAATGCTTGTTAATGCAGATGAATAAACTACGAGGGAAATTTTATTTCTAATATTTTCATCTAGAGTTCTGTTTAAAAGGTTTCTATGTAGTCTCAATTACAAAATTACAAAATGGTGTTCTCATATCTTCTAAGGGTGATTTCATATTATACAATAATGCCTGTGTAATAAATAATCGACTTTAGTAAATTATCGACCACAATACGGATATGTTTTTCGATGATCGACAATTTAAATACATGACTATATATTATTAGCAGACGGAGTTTTAATGGAATTGGCTGCCTCTCTCCTTAACCCGAAAAACCTAAAAACCTAAACTGTTAACTCTGTGAAACTTGATTAGAACTTTAATGATTTGACTGTCTTCTTTATCATTAAACGTTTTGGTGATGGCTGCGTAATTTTCCTACAGTATATATTCATGTTTGTGAGTATGATTTGTAGTGAACACAATGTTATGAATCAATAACATACCTAAAAACAGTTTTGAAGGAAAAATTGTTGTAAAGATTTAAAGTAGTTCAGTATAAATTAGAAAAAAATATATTGAAACACTTTTGAACTCTTTACAAAAGAAATGTCTTTTGTAATAAAAATGTTTAACTACTTACTAAAAAATTCGAGGGTTTAGGAGATTTGTTATTTTTTTAAAGTAATTTATATTACATTAATTACAGCTTCTTGAATAAAAACGATGGAATTACTTGATTTTTAAACCTATTCGAAAATGTTAACTATATTCCTACTGCTTTTTCAGTAGCAATATTTTCTTATTCCAAGGTCATATTCTTCAGACTGTTTTTGTGTTTAAAATAGAATTAATAGAAATCATATTTTTTTTTTCTTAGACATACAGAAGAAGTAATTTCTAACTGGCCACTTCCGAGTTTCCTCAAATTAACAGATTTTCCGTTTTCGCGATATTTTCAAAAATATGCAAAACCAATTGCTCCAAAACTGTTGGTCGCGTACATGGTTTTAAAAGGTTTCGGAATAATCGATCATTTTTTTAAACGTACCAGTCGTTTATCTGCTGAAAATTTATTGCTGAATATTTAAATACAATTTTATATCTTTAACGTAAAAAATCGTGAAAAATATGGTTAAACAGCTTCATGAAAAGACAGCGTTTTATTAAATACTAGCAGGTGCCCCCGTCAAAAATGGCGAAAAAGTTTTAATTTAAGTTTGGTATGTTAAGTTAGAGTATTGACGTATTATTTCATTAAAAGAGATGATATAAATTGTAATATTGTGTGTGTTTCAATTGGAGATCCAATATGGGGATTTCTGTATGTTGTATCTTGTGTTATGCACGATCATTCCAACTGTGGCAAGTCATCAAAATCACCCCATAAACCGTGTTTACAAAAGTCAACCAACAACCAGAAGAACAAAGTATGGTTACTTCCTACGATTTTAACTGTAATTTAAACATGAATTTTTTCTTAAAGTGTAGACTGCGTAAAACTTTCAGAATGTTTAATTTTAGGAATAAAAAAATCCATATGTTTTCTCTACTAATGCTGTTTTTCATTTCTAAAATATGAAAAATGAGTTACTTTGAATCAAGGTTTCGTTTTAAAGAAGCTTAATCAACTGATTCGTTTAAGAAATCCACTGAATTTTCCTTTGCGTATGTTGGCAGCTATGTGTTGGTAAAGTGGCAATAAAAAATATGCATAGGTCAAAAAGAAAGCAAGTTAAAAATAAAGCAACAAAGTTGTTGCATTTTTTAAACAACACAAAATAAATCACAGAAATATATTAAATTCAGCTTCAAATATGCGTAGGATAAATAAGAAAATTAAAATTAAAACAAAAAAACCTGTTGCAAATTACATTATAACTATTTTATTAATAATTAGAACTATTAACAATAAAAGCAGGAAAAAACAATTTAATTCCCCATAATGATTAATACAGCTCATAATTGAGGTCGATACCGGCAGAAATTAGGATACCTTCCAAAAATTTCCTTTTAGTAAAAAGGGCCTTTTCACTAAATTTAATTTAATAAAAATGGACCATTCTCAAAATTCTATTTCACAAAATGGATCTTTAATGCAAAATTCAATTCCAAAAAAGTAAACTCATCATAAACTTATCTTCTTAAAATTTCATAGGCATATTTTATAAACAATAATTTGCAAAATGTTAGGAATAGGATTTTAGGAAAGCTAAAATAAATTCATAATTTGCAGTATTCAATCTTTTAGTGTAAAATTTTATTTGCTACATTTTTTTAGCATCAATTTTGAATATAAAGTTTGTCCTTTTCTTTTCTTTCTTTCATTTTTTTTCCTCGGAGTAGCTTATAAATGCTAATTTTGAAAAACTATCATATTAAAATATTTTATTTTACACTTGCTAGAGGACGCAACCAAATTTCTTTTAAAATGATGCAGTTCAAGAGCATACGACTTTTGGAAACTTTCATTAAAAATTAACAATTGGGGCAAAAATGAACAAAGGGCGCTAATCGCAGCTGTGAGGACAGGCAAAGGCTATGTTGGCTTACACTCACACTCCTTAAAAAAAAAAAAAAAAATCCGTCATAAAAAGGCAAAAAAGTTGCCAAACTTTGGGGATTTTTTCTTCTGAAGATAACCGAGCTATTATGTTTATAATATGCAACTGGTGTTGAAATTTTGGAAAGCGCGCCAATAAAAAAATCGCCAAACACTTTTGCGTGAGTGTAACACATCTGTTCCCAGGAAAATTCTCCCTTTAACTAATACTAAAGGGTCAATGAAATCAGTATTTATTTTAAATACATTTGAAAGGTTATCTATTTAAATTTACCTTGTCATATAAACACAGAACACTTATGTCACATGAAATCTAAAATTGTGCAAATAGTCATTATCAATAAATAATAATAATAATTATAAAATATGTAATGCAATGGGCTTGTACGGAATTTTTCTGAAGCAAGAAGTTATATCGTTTTTCCACCAGATGACGTATTCGAGCGCTTGAATCAGCAATTAACTGCATTTTTTACAAAAAAGCAGATTATGTGTATATTTCCATAAGTTGAACAATCGGCTTACATACGGAATCGGAATACTTACTCCTAAAATGGACGCGATACGTCTGTCTTTTTTCAAGGATGTGTAAGACTCGGAATCGACACCTTACTTGCGTATTTTATAAATAGATTGTGTATAGAGAGCGCCTTGAAATTAAAATCCATATGTTTGACTTGAGATTAAAATTAACATGTTGAGAGCCTCTAACGGTGTAGTTAAGATTCTACCGTTGGTATAATCCAATATTATAAATTTCATTCAATTTTAAAATGTATCTTTAACCGTATTAAAAGGGTGTTTTTACATGCATAGTAAAGAAAAAGTGGTTAGTTTTAAAACCGTACCAAATTTTTATTAATATATATATTTTTTTTACATTTTGAATACATTACTGTTTTCGTGTATATTTTTTTTTTTATGTTTGTGATGCCTGCATGATTTCTTCGTATATAGTAGAAGGGCTTCTATGGTAGCTCATCTTTTTCTGCATTATAGATTATACAAACGCCTCTATATACTTGCATATTAGACGGTCGCGTAGGAATTAAGTTTTGGAACCATTGAACATTACTTCCTGTTATCGGAATGGCATGCGATCGAATTTTTCGTAAAAAGTCAAGGGAATATTTATTAAATTACGTTCTAAATTGAATAACTTTAAGTAATATTGCAAATTGGCTAATAATTTGAAAAAAAAAAGAAATACTGATGATAAATGTTACATATATATATACATCTTATAAATTATTAGAGTTAGTCCAATTCCATTTAAAATTCTATTTATTTTCTACTAAAATACAGAATGTGTGTGAATGAAAGATTTTGTTTTTTTTTTATTTTGCGTTGTAATTACATTTAAGAGAAATATTTTTAGTATTGTAGTTGTGATGTGGCTTGTAAAATAACTGAACACCACAGATCTTTTTCACGAGCGATAAGTATAGGATGAAACTAAAGTTTGAATAAACTCAAATATATTTTGAAGAGATAAAAGTAGAATTTAAGTACAAGGTCTATCTATAATAAAAATGCAAAGTGTTATTATAAAATAATTACTACAGTACCCCGAGTGGGGACATTTATAAGTGATTGATCTGAAATATATGCGAAATAACACAAAAAAAAAATATTATTAAAAGGGGAGTGCGCTATCGATTTAGTATGAAATTTTATCTTACATGAAAAGATAACTTTATTGGAATCCCTGAATTTTAAATTTATGTATACATATATGGGCACATACACATATAAGCAAGACACAATTTATTATAGTAAGGAAATTAAGTTAAGTAGACTTAATATATGTACGATAAGTATCAACGCGTGTATACACGCAAGCTTGTGCGCATATTGTCTATGGTGGTCACCTATTAAACTTCATTTTCTTATTAAATAAATAGAAATCTATCTTTATCTGCTTAAACGTTAGTTGATTGTATATAGTTTGCACCTCGTATTTTATTTTGTAACATTATGGGACTTTATTTAAATTTATTATGTATTTGTTTTCTTTTAAATACCCTGTTGGAATGTAATTATATATCCGGGAGAAATATTATTTGCCTAGACATTTTACATTTGATTAGTGCGATCACCAAACTATCGATGAAATACATTACTAAGAAATAAAATGGACTGTTTTCATTTCGAAATGAAATGTACATTTCATTTTACACTCATATACGAAATTTATTAAAAGTTAATTTATAAATGGATTTCTAAAATATGGACAGTATGAATTGCCCAGAACGATTAATCCACTCTTAATTGCATTAAATAAAATTTGAAATATATTCTCATTTCTTTATCAGCAAGTACCATATTTAAAATCTGAATATATAGCCATTTAAATGATTCATTCACTCTGCATGTTAATTATATTTTTGATTGCAGGGAAAGTAATCTGTGCTGAATACCTAGGAACGATTTATTGATTAATTAATCATACAGTAGTTTGAAATAGTCAATTAAATACGTATATCATTTTATACTTTAAATTTGATTCATAGATATTTTTAACTAATTGAAAACTTAATCATTGTGAGATGTAATTCATGAAAGGTAGTATTTTGCATATCGTCACTTTTAAACTCGCAAATTGTCGGAATTTTTGCATTTAAAAATATTTAGCAATGATTTTATATATATATATATCTTACAAATGCAGCAAAAATTACTTTATATTGAAAATATATATTACTTTTCAAATGAAAATCCTTTTCATTATTCATTTTCTGGTTTGAATGCATATCCCACTACATTATATACTTTTAAAACTATGTAATTAACGATTTTTCCATGAAGTAAATACAACATTTCCACACTGAACTCTCCACTTGTTATTGTGCACTTATTTTACAGCTATTATATTTTAACATATTTAATAGAATATTTAAATTGTTTTTAAACAAAATATTAAAATGCATGATATAAGCCCTACACCTACATTTAAAGAAATATTTATGTTTATGTGAACTAGTGCTATTCACTTTCTACCTTTCAAAACTTCGCTACATGAGCAGAATAGCGTATACATCGTCATGTACCCAATTTTATAACATATATTTGAAAAGAACTATTTCAAATTTAGTTGTTTTTTGTATAATTATTTCGTCTGTTGTAAATTAGATATCATTATGTTATGAATAATACTGGTGTGTTTAAGTACATAAAGAATTAAAATCGCAATATTTTGAAAACTTAATTCTAATGAAAATCATTAAACGTAGAGATTCTGAAGCAGCATGTTTCCAAAATTACATCTAAATTAAAAATTTACTACTTATTAACTACAAATAATATAAAGATACAATAAGATAAATATCTGTAATATAATATAATATAAGATTAACATATAATATTATATAACAGCGCTTCCCAATCTTTTTTCTTTCACGTACCCCTTTCTTAGGCTTTCCATTTCGGCGTACCCCCATTTCTCATACACACTTCCCTCCCCCTCCACTCAGCCATATTACGCAAACATGATTTTTTTTCTTTGGTAATCTAATAATCATAATAATATAACAACCAAATAATAAATCGGCACAAATTACATTGACATTCCTAACCTTTTATTTTTTAGCTTGCAGTTTAAAATTAAAATTGCATTTTTAAAATATTAGTTAAACATTAAAAAAATTAATATAGCATTAAAAGAAATTTTAACTATCTTAAGATGATTAATGATGACAACTTTGTCTCATTATATACAAATAATCAAAATGCCCTTTCATACTCTCAATGGGGTTCTTGAGCTTGTTTCATAGAGCTGAGTTTCTTAAAATCGGGTTCAAATGAAGACAGAATCTCAAGAGAATCTCAAGTCAGGAGCAACGTCAAGCCTATTGAGATATTTGTTTTTAATATACGCATAAGACGAAAATGCTGTTTCAACAAGCTCGGTATTTGTGAAAGGCAACAAGTGTTTTATAGACTTATCACTGAGCTCTTGGTATTCTTCTTTTACTGTTATCCGAAAAGCAAAAATATTTCTTTGGTTGAAATCAGATTATACAGAAGAATCAGTCGAAAGTTCGATAAATTTTTCTTTTTCAGAAACTGATAAATTTCCATACTTGTTGAAAGAACAAATCATTTAATGGGTTTGCAATATAGGTATTTTCACAAGTCTGCTTCGGAAAGTATTGTCTGAACGATGTTTTAAGTCCTGTTAAGTGAGCCATTATATTAGATTTTACTTCTTTTGATAAGAAATTGTAAAGTGTTTTGAAAACTTCTGACTGGTGTTTTCTGATGCATGATTTCCAAAAATTTATTTTTTTAATAATAGACTCGATCTTGTCAGATACCTTAAAATGGTTATGGAACTGTTCTGTAATCCTAAATTAAGTTTATTTATTTCTGAGAAAATGTCAGATAAGTATGCAAGCATTTGAAACCATTCTCTTTCATGAAATTTAGAGCTTAGCTCAAAAGGTTGACCTAAAAAAAACTTTAACTTTATGCCTCAGTTAAAATAATTTTTCAAGTACTTTTTCAAGTACTTTTCCTCGTGAAAGCCACCTCACTTTTGTGTGCAAAAACAGTGTAGTATGCAGGCTGTCCATCTTTTCACACAAAGATTTGAATAGTATGGAGTTTGTTGAATCCGACTTAATAAAATTAACAACTTTAGCAGTTTGGTGGTGTACTTCCTTCAATGAGTCTGGCAGGGTTTGGTCGCTAGACTGTGTCTGTGTATACAGAAACGGTTCCAAGGTACAGGAGGTGCAATTTCTTTGATTAGACTGCATAAGCCTATATAACACCCAGACATAGATTTTCTACCATCAGTGCAAACTCCACAGCAATTGGCCAAATCAAAATCTTTTTCACAGAAATAACTGTGAATGGCATTAAATATATCTTTTCCTGTACATTTTTCTGTGAGAGGATAGCAGAGTAGCAAATTTTCTCAAATACATTATCATTCAAATATCTTGAAATAACAAGCAAAATTGACAGATTAGAGATATCCGTACTCTCATCCACCTGAATTGAAAAGTAGGGACTCTTTTTTATTCTTTGAATTATTGTAGATTCAATATCGGCAGACATGTCACTAATTCTTCGAGAAACTGTATTGTTTGAGAAAGGAATATTTAAAAAATGTTTCATATGTTCTTCACCAAACATGCATTCGACAGCATCTTTCATACAAGGATATATAAAATTTTCAGCGATTGCATATTTTTTACCACTTTTAGCAATATGATAGCATATTCTGTACGATGTTTCAACAGCATTCTGATTGCCTTTGTTTGTAGAAAACACGTAAGATACTATATTAGAACCGCTTGATAGTCGCTGAAAGAAACGGCCACCCTTTTGTTTATAAATTGGATGTTTTGTCTCTAAATGTCGCATTAATAAAAAGCGTTTCATGCTATCACTGAACAATATCTCTCCACAAACAACGCGTAGTAGTTTTGGAAAATCTTCCTCTCCCGTGAATGAAAAATCCATATTTCAAGTACTCATTAATACATTTTCTTTTCTTAAATGGTGCACTGATACTTTCAGTTTTATTTAAAGTATTATGTTTATCACTTACCAGAACAAGCCTATTAACAGCTGCACTCAGGTTGTCTTTCACTCCTAAATAATCAGATTGTCTCAAAGTACTTGCAGTTCCCGACTCACCAGGTTGAATTTCATTCGCAGTAGCAGTTCTCTTAAGAGTTCCGGAATTCAACAAATTATCCATTTTAAACATAAAAAAGTCCTTCCGGCCTGTACCGGGAGGAAAAGGTAGCTTTCCTATATCTTCGTTTTAAAATTTTAGCTAATGTTAAACGAAAACAGCAAGTTAAAATGCAAAGAAATGTTTACAAAAGATTCGTTAATACTGAATTTGAATAAGAATTTCGTCAAATTATTGAGCAATAGCCAAATTGGCTTCATTTATAAAGACTTATTTTGGTCCCAAAATTTGGCGATAGTTTGCCAAATGTCACAAATTTTGTCGCCAATTTTGCCAGTTTTGGCGCTAACGGATATGAATATATAGTTTTATGCGTATGATTGGGAAAATTATAACAATGAAAGAAAATAATTTGCGAGTAATCGCGTTAATGTGCTGTTTTGTTTCAAAATGTCAGCCACCCTAGAATTTCAAACTGCTCTATCTCAGCCATTTTTTAAGATAGAGGTAAACCAAAAAATGCCCTGGAATCCTTGTATCAAGGCCTAACACGTAATTAAAAAATAAATTTGAATTTTTTACTTTTTTGTATATTTATTTTAGTTTTAAATTTTTAAATGGCCGCCATCTTGAAACAAAATGGCGGACCAAGCTGCCCAACGAACTCGGTCGAGACATTGGTGACCTTAATACACACAATTAGTTTCATCAAAATCGATTTATAAATACGAGCGTTATCGTATGACATAGGTCAGATATATATATATATATATATATATATGGATATATCTATATATATAAATCAACATTTGAACGGAGGGTGATTTTGGGGTCTGGGGGTCATGATCGGTGAAAATATATCGAAATTTTCCGCAACTACTTTCCTCCGAACGGCTGCAATAGGTAGCTTTATACTTTTTTGTATTGAAAGCTACCTAACAATATAACTCATATATTAAATAAACACTTCAAATTAAATCCTCATTAAAATGAGGGAATTTTTTTAATTAAAATACGTTAGTGATATAACTTCGCCTATTCGAAAACGAAAATAACGGCCAGCTTTTCAACACGTTTAAACGAAAGACATTAAAACCAGAACCTATGACGTAATTTTGGCATTCTGCAATTATTATTATTAGAAACGGAACAACAAAAAAAGTGGTGAGAAAATAATATTGTATAATTATTAATTGAAGTTTTCGGGAAGATGGGGGCAAATATATAAGTATTCATGCAATATGCTTAACAGTGGGCAGAGCTAGTGACATTGCATTATCAATGAATTATTAGGTCTTAGTGGGCCTTTTCTTTCTTTCTGAATGCAACATATTGGATTTATACATGAGACTAACTTTGTAATCCAAAACTATCAATTTTCTTTATGTGTCTTCAGCTAAACATTTTTGTGATTTCCGCCATTACCGATATTATTTTCACGTACCCCCAGCAGCCGCGCCACGTACCCCCAGGAGTACGCGTACCCCAGGTTGGGAACCGCTGTTATATAAGATAAATATTTGTATGTTCATGAACATATAAAATATTTCAATATGTATGAACAATCTAAACAAAATCTGTTGTTTTGACAGATATTCTACAGTACTTTTAAAAGACTCCATTTTATGTAAAGTACAGATTTTCACTGTTACCCAGCGCATATATCGTTTTCGGCCTGTGGTGGAAAATTTTATAGTCATAAGATTCTTCGCTTTTAACGTGCATTGCCGGAAAAGTTATTCGTCTACAATTTTCGGATTTCTACTCTAGACTACTCTCTACTTTAACAGATTTTCACAGTACAAACTACAGGGGTAATTTGGTAGCATACCTGACTGATTTTTTCCGTTAAATCTACAGACTTCTTTTTCTTTTTAGGTGCGTTCGTAATTATATAAATGCGTAGCACCTATAGCCGTCGTTTGGTCCGTCCGTCTGTCCGTCCGTCTGTCTGTCTGTCTGTCTGTCCGTCTGTCTGTCCGTCCGTCTGTCTGTCTGTCAATTCCGCATATAACAACGCAAAAACTACCCAACCAAATGGTTTGCAATTTAAAATATATTATATTTGCAGAATTTTGTCGAGACATTTCAAATTTTATTAAAATCGAATCAAAACTTTAGGAGATATTAATAAAAATATTTATTAAGAAATTAAAATTTTTTTTTAAATCGGTGCTTTTTTGTTATAGGAGCTTCCGATGGATGTTAAATCGTCAAGCGACCGAGATACTTATTTTATGACAGAAATTAATCTGCAGACGATATAATTCATTTCACAGAATTAAAAATCATCAAGATCTGAATATTTATATAACTAGCTGATACATATATATTTGAATATTTATATAACTAGTTAAGATATTTGTATGAACAGTGTCATAAAATATATACTTAACTAGCTGTTTAACCCGTTCTACGCACGGGATATCATGAATTTAATTCTAAAACGTGCGTACGAACGCACCTCGTTTGTAACGTTTGACGTACAATTTCCAACTTGTTTTAAGTGTATACAATAAAATCAAAAGAAGATCATTATTTCGATAATAGATGGCGTTACAATATTTCAAAGTGTGTAAAACTATATTAAAGGTATATTAGTGTTCACTTATTTTATATTTATCTATATAGCTATTTGAACGCGAAACAACTGTTTATGTTTAAATTTTTTAAATTAAATTTCAATATTGTTTGTAGTGTTTGAGACAGTTGAAGTGTCAATGGTTGGCAAAAAATAAAACTGCATTTAAAGTTATTCTATACAAAATGTACGACGTATCTGATAAGATACTCACTTATTTCATATTTATATATTTTGTAGTTGATAATTTTTTTAATTTGCTGAGTTTTTTTCGGAAATACCATGTATAAAAATGTGCGACATTTAAAAGTGCACCATGATTGGAAAAGTGGCTATAAATACTTTTAAAAGCTTAAGCTATTTAAGTAATTTTCAACTGTTGTATTTTTTTTATATACTTATGACCATTTCACTTACTAAGGCACGAATTTCCCACGGACAAACATGTGCAATTATAGAGAATGAGCAAGACTACAAATGTCGCTTTACACTACGGAAAAAGAAGATTTTTAAAATTTCCATGATTTGTAATAAATAATTACTCTCATTATACATGAATAAAAACTGTTATATTATATAAGTTTAAATAATGCCTATTCAAAACAAAAATCATCAAGTTTAACATTATTTTCTAAGCTATAACTATTTAAAAAGTTTCTTGAATCAATTTTCTAAAAAAATAAAATATTTTACTTAACTAATAATATTTTATTATTGTCCAAAATTAGTACAGTTTTCAGATTGCCATTAAAAATGACTGTTTTTAAATTTTGTTTATTTATTAGAAATACAAAATGTAAAGGTAGTAAAATTGAAATTACCAAACAATTTATCAATTTTTTCAAAATTTTCAAATCATAGTCTTTAAATTTCCCACTAAAGTATTCTAAAGTAAATATTCCATTGATGAATATCTCTTTGTTACAATGATATTTCAAATGCTCAAAATATAATGCATGTAAAATTTAAAATGTTTAATCAAGTAAAAATTATTCTGTCTTTCTAAATAGCGTGCAATTAAAAAAATATCTTAGTTAATTTAGCATTCTTCTCCCTCTAACTGGCATTTGAATATATTCATTAGAACTCTTATTTTATTATATAAAGGGCGACTACGTTTAATTAAAACAGAAGTTATTTCCTGAAAAGGTTGATAATGATTTTGTATAGAAGCTCTTTGTTTTGAATACAAAGGAAGTAAAATAGCATAAACTTATGTCACAACAATCTAGATTAATATAATTTATTTTTAGGGCTAAGAAATGAGACGGGAAAATAGATATAAAAATGTAAGAAATAACACATCCTCACAAGCTCAAACACACAAGTTAAAACAGGTTGTAGAAACTTTTAATAGTCTTGTTTTTTTAAATATAAAAATTTGAAAACCAAGATTGGAAAAAAATATAAAAGTATAAAAAACCGGTAATTTTTTCTGTGAAATTTAATACACCTTCTGCTTGTGATGGAAATGTAAAGATTTTGAGACTTATTCTAAATTTTATAATAATATTTAAATATAAAACATAATATTATTAAACATAATACTAATATAATATTATTTAAACTTATAAGACAATAAATTCACAAACTTTAAATAGTATAAATTATAATGAATGAAATTTAATTTAAATTATATTTCTTATAATAGGCATTAGAAATGCATAAATGAGAAAATCAAAAACATGTACTTCTACGAGGGCTGTAAATTAAGTAATGGCAACATAGGTATAAATCAATTTTAATGAACTTACAAGTACAATTGCATTACATTCCTTCTATATAATCACCAGCAAAGCTTATAACCTTTTGCCAAATGTCGGGAAGCCGTTGTAGACCAGTGGCAAGGTGCTGATTGTTGATCCCTACTGCGTGGAGTTTGATGACTCAGACCAACCTCTAAGGATAATTATCGGCCAGTCCATCGGCGGTCTATGGTAAGGAGACCACTCAGGATGTCAATCTGCTCTTGAGGAATGGAGGGCCAACCTGTGCGTTGCAAATCTGCAGTCTCATTCCGACCCAAACGAAATGCTTGAACCCATCGTGCTACTGTCCTATACGGTAAAGCATTTGTGCCACAGGCTTCCAATAATCTTCGATAGCATTCTGTTGCATTTTTGCCACGGGAACCACCGATTTTAAGCCACGACCGCTGATCACCTTTTGAAAACATGCTTTAGAGCGATGGAAACGAAACTCCTCACTTTAACGCCACACAGCAACTACCCTTCTAAGCAGATCGACTGTTTTTTGCACTCTAAACATCGACAACAGCGCCATCTCACCGCTCCCATATCCTATTTGCGAATGCCCGACCTTCTGCGAGTTTCAAAGTTAAGTTGCCACTATTTAATTTACAACCCTCGTATTTTATAAATTATAATTATATCTGAGATTAAAATACTTTTACTTCTGCAAATTAGCATGCAAAAATATCGCTTTTTATAGACGTAACAGAAACTATTCTAGTCCAGCAAATTTCATCTATTATGATTAGTTTATATATTAATATATAATCATTTTACTTTTAAACTCCTTTTATATACTCAAATATTTGATTTGTAAATGTGGCATTAAAAGTAGAATAAAATAACGCAAACAAAATTCCACAAATATATTTAAACCAGTGGACACGTGCAAAGATTTCGCACTGCATTTTTATATTTTTTAGATGGAAGTTTAAATTTATATAAAAAATTAAGGACTAAACACATCTGCAAACAACATTATTCAAGCCAAAATATCATCTCCTTTACCCCATCAGTGTTACAGTGAAAACTGATCGCTGATAGCGAAGGCAAAAAAAATATGAATCGTAATTTAACTTTAAATTTTTCTTTTTAATCATAAATATAAAATAACCCTTGCAACAATCTTTATTTTGCAATTTGTTTTTATAATTATTGATGAGCACGATATAATGCGATATTTTATTTTTGTGTCAACACTAATTTGAGATTTCATTTTTAATTGACAGCATTTTTTCATCAAAAAACGTGTTTTAACGAAATGTAAGTGTACTATGTCAGAAGCCGATTTAAAAGCCTTTCATATGGTATCTCATTTATCGTTCTGTGTTTTATATTTGCTTAGAAAAAGGGATGTTGACAACATAAATAAAATATACGATTTTTTTGCAAATAACAAAAACCTTCTTCACAATTGTATATAATGTATTTATTAAAAATCAACTTTAAGATGAGAAAAAAATAAGAAATAAGAAATATAGATATATACACATTTTCTGGATCATTTCACAGTTTGTGTAAAGTCAACGAAATAAATAAATAGCTTTCTACACAAAAAACACGACATCTGTTACTAACAACTGCGTAGTCGCATGAAAATGTCTTGTTTCACCCCGTAATTTATATCCATATTTCTTATTGTGACCATGCGCTACTACTGCTATAAGTCGACCTCTGTAGGTGGCACGTGTTTATTTCTACATTTCACGTTACCTCTTCAGGTATACCAGATAAAAGAATATATCATCCTTGTAAGTTAATATTTCACTTGTATTGCTATTCTGCTCCAAGAAAAGAAAATTAATGTATCTAATACGGAAATTTTCTTTCCTAGACATATGTAATTTAGGAAATCTACGGAAGAAAGACATATTTTTTCTCATTATTTGCATTCACTTAACGCGTTAAGTAAGTAAACATTCTATACATATTGATGAAACCATCACAATTATTCAAGTCAAATATTACTGGAGCATTACAAAAAATTCTCTATTAAAAAAAAACGTTGGTTATAAATGTTATGAAATACATACAAATTTTAGTAAAAGACGATGTATATCTAAACAGCTAAAAATCTCGAACTGACTTCTGCCGACTATTCGAATTGCAGGCAGGAGCTTTGTAATTGACTTCTGATATTATTACGATATCAGTTATCTATTTTCGAGTGTGCAATGTTAATATCGGTCATAAATTGCACTAACTGAGATATTCGACTACTTGATACAAAATGTAAAAATAATATCGGACCGATGGCAGGATTGAATGAGTTGACTGTCAACCCACATATTCAATTGTTCTATTTTATCTCTTCATGTCAAATTACTATTTACTAATGTTTCAACTGAAGGTGCTATTTCATGTTTAGAAACCAGATTACATGAATTTCAGTATTCTGATATTGAAATAAAAGATCGTCTTTACTTAACTAAGCTTTGCATTACTTACACTACTTTCGAATTTAATAGTACATTTTTCAAACAATCTGACGTCTTAAATAAAGGAAATTCTTTATCACCAAATCTCTATGACATTTGTATGTATTATTTAAAGGGAAAATTGTGGAATCTGTTAAATTTCAAATGTTGGATGCGTTTTGTTGACGATACTTTTGTCTTAGTTGGTAATCCTTATGATATTTCCACTATTCTTCAAACTGTCAATTCTATCGACCCACATACTCAGTGTACTTTTGAATTAGAAAATTGTAACAAACAACCCATCCTTGACTTTTAGTTACCAGGTGTGATTATTTTTTCAAAACCTGTGTTCATAGAAAATCTTTTTCTGTCTCTAATCCCCCTCACGCTCGCTCAATTCAGCAAGCGAACCACAATATCGGTGTCTTTGACATTTATGTAAACCGTGCCCTCAAAAATTATTCAGATTCTGCTTCTCTTAGTAACATATATTTGATTCACAAATATATTTTAGCTTTCCTCTATTTTTTTGTATCCGTATTTTTTAATGTGATCTTGACCTTTCCCTTTTATAATTCACTCTTGGTAGATGGCATGTACTTATTGCTAGAATTTATTACACTATAATTTATTATTAATTTATATTTAATTTTTTATTATCTTTTCAGGTATACTATATAATAGAGTTTTTTGCTTTTTCAAATCCATATTTTAAATAATATTAAAATTATCATTGCTTAATAGGCGTATAGCCAACATAGCGAAAAAGTACCCAAGCCGGGACTTGAATCCGGGTCATCAGATTAGCGCACTGACGTTCTACCAACTGAACCACTTGGGAACGATACTCAGCCTGGAACTTTTTCCCCATAACATATTTGCAAGGCTGCAAACGCAGCACAAGATGGAATATTTTCCGTGAGCCGCGAACCCTGGGGCAAACACGAAATCAAAGAAAATCCATCATCGACAATTGAATAAATTCATATTTTAATACTTGGAAATTTTTCCAGAGAAAATTTCTCACGCCTTGCATTCATAATATTCAAAATTTAATTGCTTAATAGGCGTATAGCCAACATAGTGAAAAAGTACCCAAGCGCTAATCTGATGACCCGGCGCTAATCTGATGACCCGGGTTCGAGTCCCGGCTTGGGTACTTTTTCACTATGTTGGCTATACGCCTATTAAGCAATTAAAATTTAAATATTATGAATGCAAGGCGTGAGAAATTTTCTCTGGAAAAAATTCCAAGTATTAAAATATTAATCCATATTTTACATCTATTATTACTGCGTGAAAAAAAGGGAATGTTAATGTTTCCAGCGTGTGATTTTTCATATAAAGACCTTTAGTAAGTTAGCTTCTCTACGTAAGAACATAATGTTATTTTCCTGTTATTCACGTCCAGACAATGCTTTGAGGAAATAAACACATGCATTTATCTATATTTGATTAATTCACAAGATGTATTAAAGACAAACTTTCTTGCATCACTACAATAACTTCTGCAATAGAAAATACTCAGACAAATCATTGATTTTAAACTAATACTTAATTAAAATCTAAAAGAACAAAGCTAAACTAAACATAAGTATATATCAAAAACCTTTCCAATGTAACTTTTTATAAACTAAAGAAATCAAATATTATAATAAGCAAAGAAAAACAAACAAACATATGTCTAAATCACATTTTTTAAAATTATTTTTTTATATTTAACACTTTCCAACATAATTGAAAAGTATTTATGAATTCGATTTGCCTGCCCGTGCTCTGACTGGCTTAATTCTACTCGGATTGCCTTGAAATTGATATATGTCATTGAGGTTTGCAATGACATGCTCGGTATTGAAAATGAAGTAAGTAGCAGTTGTACTTCGCTTACAGGAGCACTCAAGAGAATGCCGTTACATTGTGGTCTATAGGGGAAAATCCTGTGCAATGTATTTTATTGACGTTACACTTTTCAAATATATTGAAATTTATATACATTCCTGAAGTGCATTGCGAGATTCTTGCTATCGAAGATGGTTCGTGTAACACATGTAATTAGTTTACAGGGAAACTAAAAAAAATCCGTAATATTATGATTTATGCGGACGAATCGTATGCGGTGCCTTTGATCATGTTATACAAGCATACTGAACTTGATATCAATTTCTGATATTAATTTCTGATATTAATTTCTGATACGCACTAAAATATGATCTCTGTAGAATATGAAGTGTAAAGTATCTATCATTCCGTTACAGGACCACACAAATGTGTTTGGTTATATAATGGTCAAAGGGGAAAATTTCTTTTCAGCGTATTTCAATTATGTTACGCTATTTCAAATATATTGAAGTTGATATATATTGCTGAGGTTTAATACAAAATACTTGTTGTATAATATGATGTGCATAACATTTATCGTTCATTTACCGGGTAACATAAAATATTTCGGATATAGTACTATATTCGAAGTTCTGTATATTGCCTAAAAGCGATAATTAATGGAAGTAAGCATTGTAATAGATTCCGTTATCAATAATATTGTAAAGAATGATTAAATGCATATGCTAAGAGATAAATTTGAATTAATAGAAAGCAAAACATTTTAGGACAAACATAAAAACATTTTTTACATAAATCTTTCAAAGCTATTATTAGCAAGATACGAGAAAAATGAAATGTTGCTTTAAACATAAAAGGAATATTCTAAGATATATATAAGTATCATGATTTTTTTTTCCTTCATATTTTTACATCTATATTTTCTATTGTCATTAATGTACATCCCACCCATAAATCCACCTCGGCTAGTGACGCATGCTTATTTTTAAAAGCTTTTTCAAATTACCTATTTAGGTACTGTGTGGCTCAGATTAGAAAAATCTTGAGTAGATTTCCTGTTTTCGAAGGTTCTAAAACGTGTAAAGAGGAAATTTCGTCCGTAGGAGCGAAAGGACAAAATACAGTGATTATTCTCAGAATGACAGACTGAACGGAAGAAAAGTGGCAAGAAAAGAAAATTCCGGAATTCCCTAAAATAAAGTGAACTGACCATTTACCATGACAACAGGACTGAGTCTAGATCGTTCCAGAGTCTTTCTTATCTCAGCCACACAGTATAACAAAAAAGGAATATTAAGTTCTTATAAGTCAATTTTCTACTCCTGATATCGCTTGTGCCAAACAAAAGGATTTTAATGTATCTACTGCTTGAAATTTTCTTTCACGGATAAATGTCATTTAGTAGATCTAAAGAAAAGAGGATTTACTTCTGTTATTTGAGTTAATTGCATGAGTTAAATAAGTAAACATATACATAATGAATCCACAAGTTAAGTTTTTTGAAGCAGTGTAATAGAATCTGCTGTCGAATATAGTGTGAAGAATCATTTATTAATAGTGTTAATGAATAGATTTAAATAAAAAAAAGAAACAAACTTTCGAGGCAGAAATATATCGATACATATTTTTCACGACGGTTATCATGATTCTTCAGTTACTTTTACTAGAAAATGTTGCATTAAAATACTTAACAATTCTGCTAATAAATGTTTCATTAACATGACTTATTTTTGCTTCCTTCATTCTCCCTGCTGCTTCCTTTTGCTTCCTCCTGCACTTATATTTCTTCAATTCCATCTCAGTAGGTGACACTTGCGTATTGCTACAATTTGTTTCTCGCTACCCCTTCAAGTTTACCAGATAAAAGAATCATTCGCTCTTGTAAGTCAATATTTTACCTCTCGTGTTACTTCTTGCCAAGAAAAGAAAGTTAATGTGTCTAACGCGGAAATTTTCTTTCACAGACCTATGTAATTTAGTATGTGTATGGAAGAAAGTAATATATTTTTCTATTATTTACGTCAACTCGATGAGTTCAGATGTTGAATCACAAATAAATAAATTAATATATATAATGAATCCACAAGATTTATAGAAGAGAAACATTTTCTAGTATTGCAATAGATTCTGTTTTCTAAATGATGCAAAAAAGCATTGAATTTCAAGATTAAATTTACTTTAAAAAGGATTTTTCTATATACAAATTTTATGACAAATCTAACGGTATTTTTTCATTAATTCCAAAATCAATTGTATAAGATATTATATAGTTAACTTTATTATTAAATTGTAATATAAATCTTTAAAAAAATATTTTTAAAATTAATTAGGATTTTTCTATGGGATTAATGTTAAAAGATATTCGTTTTTGAATCTTTCAGAAGAAAAGATCTGTTTCGTTTTTAAATCTTTCAGTAGAAATACTTCTGAGATAGCTTTAATAATGAGTTACATACAGTACCTATACAGTACCTTTAAGGTACCTATATGTTATTCAGTACCTAGAAGGTAGCTTCTATTACAAAATCAAGACATTACCTATTGCAGCCTTCCGGAAGAATGTAATTCCTGAATAGTTTTCTGCATTTTCACCGGTCTTGATCCCCAGACCTAAAAGCTACCCTTAGTCCAAACCTTTATATACATATACATCGATGTTTATGAAAATTGCAGCACCATGATGGTATTGTCAGAAATTAATTAAATTTAATCCACATATTACTGATAGTGGTACAAATAAACCATAAAATTTACAAGACAAAAAAAAAAGAACGTTGGAAATTAGTACTTTGTGTGTCCACCGCGCTGAGCAATGAGAGCCTGTACACGTCGTGGCGTTGAATTATACAGGTTCTGAATGTAATCCTGGGAAATTTCATTTCAGATGGCTTCGACTTGAAGCCAAAGTTCAGTCTTATTGTGTGCCACACCAGTTGTATGAGCAAGTCTCTGAACAATGAAATCCCAGACATGCTCGATACTTTCGACATATCGACTCGAGACTTTCTGACATATCCGGTGAATAAACAGGCCATGGAAAAAGCAAAACCTGTTCTGCACTGACGAAGGCTTATGGAGTCTGAGAAACATGTGTATGGGCATTATCCTGCTGATATACAGCGCCCGAAATGTGTCGAAGAAGGGGGAGGTCCTCTAGTTCCACAATTTCCCTTATGTAGCGATCACCCAATAGCTCCCCACACCATGACGTTAGGCGTTTGTGCGGTATGATGCTGGATAACGCACTGTGGGAGTAGTCGTTTCCCTCTGAAACATATGACGAAATGACGAAATGAAACTCTTCCATCATTGTACTCCAGATTGTAGCGAGATTCTTCAGCAAAAGCAGTTTGATGCCACTGAACACGCCACGCGCTGTGTTTCTGAGTCCATTCAAGTCGGAAGCGCCTGTGATTCAGCGAGAGGGAATCCTGCGTAGAAGAACCTTTGTATGCAGTTCATGCTGCAGCAGGAGGCGACAAAACCTCTGTAGCTATAGAGGACGCTGTACGGTCCTTCACAGCCATTCGGAAGAGGTGTCGTTGCGCTATTGCGGCCTCCAGTGCCAGGTTTTCGGCTTGTTTGATTCTCTTTCGTCCATTCCTTCCAAACACCCATCACTGTTGTGGCATTACACTGCGTGCGGGTGGCGATTTCTCGATACGAAAAACCATCTTATCGCATACCGACGATGCGGCCGTTAGATGAACTCCGTTAGTTGTTGGTATGTCTTCTTCCCCTTTTGACGAGGCATATTGACCACCAATTAAACGTTTACTGCAGACAAAGGAAGATAAACGGATTTCAACGCATCTTTACAGTCCTGTATATACCTGGAACAAGCGACAGATAAGGAGTCGGTACTCATTCCATGCACCCGATATCGCTTTGTAATTCTAATCATTTGCATGTCTTACCTCCCTTCATATTCCCTGTAAGTTTGGTTCAATGTGCATAATTCCTTCATGGGGTTGCAATTTTCACAAATATGAATGCATATATAATTATTTTTGTCATGCGAAATCACTCGTATTTATGAACGTGTATAGGATTAGGATTTGCAAAGGTCTCGTGCGAGTTCGTTTGTCAGATTCATCCACCATACTGTTTCAAAATGGCGTTATTTAAAATTTTCAAATTCAAAGAAATTTAATTTTTTTTCCATTAAATATCTGTGCTCGATACAAGGATTCTAGAGCATTGTTTGTTTAACCGCTAAGATACAGAACTTTGAAATTCTAGGGCGACTGACATTTTGAACAAAACAGCAGGAATCCCTCTTAACGGGTTTAATTTACGTGTTTTAGCGGACGCGGCTTCTCGCAAATTTCCTTTTATTGTTGGAACCATTTTTTCATCTCAGATATGCTTAAAACTATATATTAATAACCGCATTGACAAATTCTTACCAAATTTGGCGACACTAGACGAAATATCGCCAATTTTCTCGAACAAAAATAAATCGCCATAAATAAATCCAACTTGGTTATAATTGACTAATTTGGCAAAATTCTTATTCAAATTTAATATTGACGAAAATTGAGAATGACAGCTTTATAATAGGTTTCTACGCATTTTAACTTCGTGTGTTTGAGAAAAATTAGCTGAATTCTGAAAAAGAAGGAGTAGGAAATCTACCTTTTCTTCCCAGTACATGCCCAAGGCCACTTTTAACAGTCCGTATAAATGTGACGTTGTCAACTAGTATTTTACTGAGAATTTCTCCTGTAACTTTTTATTTCAAGCGATATGTAATTGATTTCTTATTAATTTTGTGCGCATAATATAATATATGTATTTGTTTTAAGAGGTTATCTGCTGTGTTTCTTAGTTATTAAATTGATTCTGAAATATTACATGATTTATCCTTTAATTATTTTAGAATGGCTATCGTCTATAAATAAAACTGTATTATTATGAAATTGTTATATTTCCTAAATAATATAATAGTCTAAATGATTTCAATGCATTTTTACAAAAATAGTCTGCTAAGGAATTGGTATATATATTGTGCCCATTTTATAAAAAAAAAATCTCTATTTTAAAATTTTAATCATGTTTCATATTCTATTTATTAATATGACATTTAATGAAACATATGAATAATTTATATTCGTATATTCGTCGACAATTCCACCACAGCTTAAACCTGTATGCTTAAAAACATTTTAATTTGTGTGAAGAATTGTTTTCTTTTTTTATTTTATATTTCAATAAGGTAAGAAAAATTATTTGTTGAAAAACACACTAAATATGAAATATTAAATATTGAACTGGGAGATATATTTTCGATTATTGTGAAGAGAATGTTAATCATTTATTATTTTCAGTTTAAAACAAAATGATATATATATATATACCGGGTGATTATAATTAAAGTTACGATTTCAAAAATCTATAATAAAACTACTGGTCAGAATGACTTGATATTTTAGCAGAACATAAATCTCTATTTTAAAATTTTAATCATGTTTGATATTCTATTTATTAATATGACATTTAATGAAACATATGAATAATTTATCTTCGTATATTCGATTTTAAATGCAATTTACTTTATTTAGTATTATCGACAATTCCACCACAGCTTAAATCTGTATTCTTAAAAACATTTTAATTTGTGTGAATAATTGTTTTCTTTTTTTATTTTATATTTCAATAAGGTAAGAAAAATTATTTGTTGAAAAACACACTAAATATGAAATATTCAATATTGAACTGGGAGATATATTTTCGATTATCGTGAAGACAAAGTTCATCCTTTATTATTTTCAGTTTAAAACAAAGTTATATATATATATATATATATATATACCGGGTGATTATAATTAAAGTTACGATTTCAAAAATCGATAATAAAAATACTGGTCAGAATGACTTGATATTTTAGCAGACCAATCATGTGGAAATGGAATTTTGTTTGGCAAAAGAAAAAAAGTTTCAAAATGTGCCGATAGATGGCGCTGTCGGTGTTCACATTGTCTGGAGATATGCAAATTACTAATACGCACCGCAGATATAGTTGCCATAAAAATGCAGAGCACCAGCTCTTTGCCTGAATGCTTCATCATGACTCTGACAATGAAGGATCGCGCTCTGCTCTTGAAAATTTTTTTATAAGAACGATGACTGCGCACTTACAGCTATTACGAAGTTTCGGACATTAAAATTCATAAAAAGGGGTCCAATAACCACAAATGGTCTGCGAAAAATGATTGCTAAATTCGAAGATACCGGTTTATTCGACGTTAAACGGGGTAGAGGAAGGAAAAAAATTTCAGCTGCGGCAGTGGAAGATGTGGCTACAGCCTTACAAGAACAGACTAACAGTGATGCTAGAATCAGCAGTAAACGGGGAATTGGCCGAATGCGGAACAACACGGTGCGTAAAGTCCTATGAAGCATTTTGCGCTGTTATCCGTACAAGATAACTCATGTGCAGGAGTTGCTACCTGCTGACCTGGAAGCACTTCAATCTAATGCAATACAATTTCTTGCCCGGATAGAAGTGGGCAACGAATGACAATGGAACATTCTGTGGTCTGACGAAACCCACTTTCATTTGCACGGTCCTGTAAATACGCAAAATTGCAGGATATGGGCGACCGAAAATCAATCCCAGCTACAACCATTACCTCTTCAGTCTGAAAAGTTCACTGTGTGGTGCGTAATAACGACAGAGTTTATGGTCGGTCCGTTTTTCTTCGAGGAGATCACACCTGTGGGTCCCGTTACCTGAACCATTACTGGCAAGCGGTATGAAGCACTTTTGCACAACCATGTCCTTCCGGCAATTCAGCAGCGTCAGTGTGTGGATCGCACAATATTCATGCAAGATGGCACTCCTCCGCACATTGCTACTCCTGTGAAACAGCTACTGCGTTCTAATTTCGGAAATGATAGGATCATAAGCCGCCTTTTTCAACAACGTGGCCGCTACGTTACCCCGGCTTAAACACGTGTTATTTCTGACTTTGCGGGTACCTGAAGAATGTTGTTTACAGCGGGCGGATTTAGAATCTAGCCGACTTGAAGGCAAGCATCACACACCAAACCCATTGCATCAGTACAGATACCCTCCGATCTGTTGTGAAGCATGCTGTTTTACGCTTCCAATTAGTAGTGGAACAAGGTGGAGGGCATATCGAATAACTTATGCCTTAATCATCAGTAAAATGTTTGTTCCATGAAGCTCTTTTTTTCCCCATTTTTTGTTATTATCGCTATTGTCGCTGTAAACACGTATTCTTGTCTTTTCGCTAATAAATTTGTAGTAAATCCCTGAACTCTTTTCTTTTGGCTAACAACATTCCTTTGTTTAACGAATACATTTTTGGTCTTTTTCCCGACATTAGCCTGACAGCGCCATCTATCGGCTTTCCTTCGCCAAACAAAATTCCATTGCCTCACGATTGTTCTACTAAAATATCAAGCCATTCTGACCAGTAGTTTTATAATTATCGATATTTGAAATCATAACTTTAATTATAATCACCCGGTATATATATATATATTTTGTCGATCAGAAAATCTTAAATTATTATTGGTTTTTTTTATAAGCTGGTGTTTAAATTATTATTTGAAACTATTATATGTCTACTCTGACGATTGAAGCTAGTCAATTGATTCATGCATTTGAAGAATGTCTGGCCATAACGCCGAATATATCTGTGATATACGTTAAAGTTACGCATGAAGCATGTTTTATTACAGAGCTCAGAAAATTTACCAGTACAAAATACAAAAGCTTTCATTTTTTTAAAGAAAATATTTTAATATGATAGGGGAAAAATATTATGAGAAATGATCCATAGAACAATACCAGTATTTTAACAATCTCGTAATTTCCCGGGAATTCTCAAAATTTTGTATCGATAACAGCATTTTGTTCAAAAAATATTTCAGAAATATTTCATATAAATACACCTATACATAACAATGTCACGTGTCAAATTTTCGTATTCAGTAAAGAACTACTAAATTGTGCAACTTAAAATTAAATAAAACAATTTTTTTACTAGAATAATCCACAATTTAAGTTTGTTTTAACCATATTTATAATTATTATTTTATTTAAAATTAATCATTTACTTTAATAATGCCGATCCATTTCGTTGATTGATTCATCCACTTTCTTTAAACATTTGCTTGCAAACAATATTTTTATTTACGCTTCTGTGCAGCAGATGATGCTTGACCGTTTTAAGTAAAAGAGCTACACGATACTACAATACTGCTACATGATTTGTAATGATGTCGATTCTGTTCTACCTGGTCAGTTTCTATGCGTGTTTATTTTATTAAGTAGAAATTTTATTTTATTATAGTAAAACTTGAAGATCCCCACCCCACCTTTTCAGATAGGTTGTACTATTTTATTTTCATAAACGGAAATATGGTATAAAGCTCGTTTAAAGTTAAATATTATTTTTGATGGTAATGCCGTAACTACAGTCTTGCATTGTGTGAGTAATCCGATTTTACCCAAAAGAGAACCGACACGCGGGTAAATGTGTAGCGGAGGGTATACTGTGGTATACGGCGTATACTTCTTGAATTTTTTAAGGAAACACGGTATACTCTGAGTTTCTGTAATAAAGCTACGACGTATACTCTCTGAGTTTACTCTCTACCTGTAGCGCGTACCCTTCTGTTTTTTTGTATGACTACAGCTTTGTCCGCGGGTGGGTTCGGGTGCGGTTAATACCAATACTTTCTGGTTAGCGTCTGTTTCAGTCTGAGATATGATCCTTGCGTGTCGTGTTTGAGCTAATCAGATTTTTCCATAATATTATTAAGATGTAAAAAAATATATGTTTGAATATGAATGAGTCATTATATTTTTATTTTTCTACATACATAGAAGATAAAATTGGTATAAAAGATATTTTTAGCCTATTTTCCATACATTATTTAAATAGTGAATATATATATATATATATATTATTTCGGGTTTCGGTTCGAGAAAATATTTTTGTCGGTTCCATTCGGGTTGTAAGTGTTGGTTCGATGCCGGTTTCGCGTCAGGTTTAGGGTTGACTTTAAATAGAATTTATGTGTTCGAACTGGATGTAACCGCACAGCTTTCGACTCTAAATTTTAAGAATGTCAGCCAACAAGGTTTAAAGAAATTCCGTGCTGGTGATTTTTATTAAAGACACCATTGTTGATAAAGGTAAAATGAAAACGTTGGCCAAATCAACCTCACATAACTAGAGATATTCCAGAAATATTAATCATGGATTATTCATTAATCACTGTCTAAAGAACCTGGGATACGTAATCAATTTAGATGTTTGTGTCCCTTAAGCATTCAAAGAAGTTCATATGCCGACGCGTACAGATGTCGGATGCATGATCTTTTTACTTAAGCAATTGATAACTGGAGATGAAGTGGATTGTTTACAACAGTGTAAAACTAAAACAGTCATGTACTCTAGATGAGTATTTCCTTTAAAAAAATTTGAAAGCATACTTCTAAGAATTGTGGACCAAACATACTTCTCACTTATGGTGGTGAGAATTTAAAATTCGTTGTGTTTTAAGAATTTCTATCAAAGGATCAATAAAGAAGGTGTATTGCTGGTAATTGAAACAAATGGAACGGGGTTTGGTGAATACATCATCTAATCCGAAGCTGAGTTCTTTCACAGAAACTGTAAAAAATACACATTTTTGGCTATCACCAAACAATGGGACGAATGTGGGTAGAATGTGTTGCAACACACACCATAGTCGCCAGATTTTCCGCCGTGAGACTTGAATTTGTTCCGCTCTTAAAAAATTGTCTTGCATTGAACATTAAATCTAGTTTAGTTTCTAAAACATCACCATGTTCTGTTTTTTCGTCGATAAACACAGGTCCATTTATGAACAAGTAATTATGGAACTGACTGAAAGAATTTGAAATAGACATTCAAGAAAGTTTTTTTAAATTATATATTGATCTTTATTCTTCAGATAAAGAAATAATATTTGAAATATCAAACCAAAGTGACTTAAATCATGCCTTTTCCTAAAATTCAGTATTCAAATATAATTAAAAACTTAAATTCTTAGTTTAAATAAAAGCTTGAAAAGTATCTCGAGTTTTAATAGAATTTTTAAAGATGGCCGTAATTAAAAACAAGATTCCACTGAAAGTAATTTTAATCATTCCATATTATATATCAACATTTCTATTAAAAAATGACTTTTGTTTCAAACTAGAAACATTTTAATCAAAAAAGAAATACAATTTTAAAGGTATCCTTTATCTCCGCAGAACATTCGACTTGAATTGAATTTACTCTCTTTAACAAAATCTTAATTTTGCCTCAAACAAACTTAATTCCCAGTACAGATCCTTTTGTTTTATAATACAATCGGAGAAAAGAACTTCAAATTAAAATCGAAATGCATTAAATTAGTTTTGTTGAAAGGAGAATGGAATTGGAAAGACAAAGATTAAGGAAATTTATAAGCTTCTTTTTAATAATTTATTTTTCTAATTCGCAATATCTCCTATAAGAAAGAGGTTATAAAAATAGTATATTTCTTTAATGAATTTTTTGATCATTTTATCTTTTGTTAGTCCGATTATTTGTTTTTTATTTTGAAAAAAAAAATTGCAATCAATTTGGCATATACAATATTCAAGGCAAGCACATAAAGGATGCCCATTTTATATTTAGAAGGCCGCATGCTGGAGTGCGAAAAGAAATTTATTTAAGGTTATCATCATTACTTTAAAGTATAAGTCTTCATTATTTATAAGTATAATATTTTCAGATAATGAGATAAAATCTTATATGATAAAATTGTTGGTTTATTTGGATTACAAAGCCTAAAAAGTTTAAGTGATCATTATCATTTTCAATGTTTTGAGACGATGAATGTGAATATGAATCACACATGTTATAATCTTTTTTTTAAAAATTTAGTTCATTGAAAGATAAATAAATGAATGAAAAACCATATTTTAATTACATATCTTAAATGTACTGGCAACATGAATTTCTTCCACGCAACTCCATTTCTGTAACTCTATGATTTATGAAAGAAATTTAAAACGTCGCGGCGACTCAATAGTCTGTGTTGCATTTCTTTTTTTTTCAATTTACAGTTATTTTAAGTTATAGTTATTTTTTTAATTTATAGTTATTATTCATTTTTTTATTTTAAAAACTTATATATGTTGTTAGTTAAAAATTACACACACACACACAAATATATATATGTATAACTTTCTGTTTAAGTACATTTGTAAAATGCCCTATTTAATCTAAGTTTGTCAAATACATGCTTTGCTGTCTGATAGATATCTAAAAAAGCTTATTTTTTTTAACTTAACCTTTAATGGCAGAGACGGCGTACGGAGTGCACCACTCGGTCAAAAAATAGTTGCGAATTCAAACATAATTACGTGATTAAAATCTGCGATTCATTTACCCTCTTTCCAAAGACCAACCAATGTTCAACCAATGTTTAAAGTTGCAGTTTGCAATTTTTCGTGCTTTGTTCCATTATCTTTATTGGTAAGTCACCAATGGAGTATAGAAATAACGTAGAGAAATGGCGTATAGAAACCCGTTATTAGCCACACACAGGGTGGCTTATTCTTTCAATCTCTATCATTTTTCATGTTTATGAAAAGTCACAGCAATCCATCGTTGCCACTGATTAATCTCGGAAAATTAAACATTTGAAGTTACTTAAAAAATTAATAACTCGAAAAGTATTTGTCACAAAATTGTTTTACAAACTGCGTTACAATGGTAAAAAATTGTATTTTTCTTGATATAAATTTCAAATCTAATAATTATGTCGTTTTCTCAAGTATTAGATTTCAAAAATTACAAAACTTCACAATGGAGTACCGTAACGAAACTTTTACGCGTAAAAAGATAATGATAAAGGCATTGTGGCTCGACGTGTATCGTGTATACTGGCCATAGCATGAGTAACGAATTATAGTAAACTTATTATTCTGTTAAAATATAAAAGTGAATTATGTATATACATTTTTAAAAAAATAAAGAAAAACATTTTATCACAAACATAAAAAAAAAAGTTCTTCTATTTATTCTCTTATTCCAAAGATATCGTTTTATCGTCTGCTGCCATAGCAACATGAATTAAATTTCATTAAGAAAAATTGCTCAGTGGTAGAAAAATATTTTTCTAAATCGAACGGTTATTCAACAACTCAACATTTTAACAGGGGAATTTTTATTTGTTATATAGATATTTTAAAATTGTTATTTGTCATTGCGTTTTTATTCTGAGTTACAGCTAGTTTATTTATTTTTTAAATAAAAGCCGTGTGTGGCAATCTATATTCTGCCTTATAGCAGAATTTTCCCCTCTTGTTTGTATTATTTATTCAATTTTCTTTTAGGTAGCTTTCAATACAAAAAAGTAGAAAGCTACCTATTGCAGCCGTTCGGAGGAAAGCAGTTCCGGAAAATTTCGATAAATTTTCACCGATCATGACCCCCAGACCCCAAAACCACCCTCCGTTCAAATGTTGATTTATATATATAGATATATCCATATATATATATATATATCATCATCATCATCATCAACCGTTTTCAATCCACTGCTGGATGTAGGTCTCCCCCAGATTTTTCCATTGTTGCCTGTCTAGTGCTTTAGTCATCCAATTAACACCGGCCACTTTTCTGATTTCGTCACTCCATCTTACTTGAGGTCGTCTTCTTGGTCGTTTTACATCTCTGGGATACCACTGTAGGGTGTTTGTGCTCCATCTATTGTCTTGTCTTCTTGCAATGTGCCCAGCCCATTTCCATTTTAGCCGTTTAATTCTCTCGATGATGTCAAAAACTTTCGTCTGACTTCTTATCCACGTTATTCTCTTTCGGTCTCTTCTGGTTATGCCTAGCATACATCTTTCCATACTTCGCTGTGTTGTTTGTAATCTTTGTACCATCCGTTTTGTTAGTGTCCAAGTTTCTGCTCCATAAGTTAGTGCAGGCAAAACACATTGGTTAAACACCTTTCTTTTCAAACAAAGAGGCATGTTACTCTTCAGATATATATATATATATATATATATATCTGTCCTATGTCATACGATAACGCTCGTATTTATAAATCAATTTTGATGAAACTAATTGTGTGTATTAAGCTAACCAATGTCTCGACCGAGTTCGTTGGCCAGCTTGGTCCGCCATTTTGTTTCAAGATTGCGGCCATTTAAAAATTTAAAACTAAAATAAATATACAAAAAAATTAAAAATTAAAATTTATTTTTTAATTACCTTTTAGGCCTTGATACAAGGATTCCAGGGCATTTTTTGGTTTACCTCTATCTTAAAAAATGGCTGAGATAGAGCAGTTTGAAATTCTAGGGTGGCTGACATTTTGAGACAAAACAGCACATTAACGCGATTACTCGCAAATTATTTTCTTTCATTGTTGTAATAATTTTCCCAATCATACACATAAAACTATATATTCATATCCGTTAGCGCCAAAATTGGCGACATTTGGCGAAATATCGCCAAATTTGGCGACCAAAATAAGTCATTATAAATGAAGCCAATTTGGCTATTGCTCAATAATTTGGCGAATTTCTTATTCAAATTCAGTATTAACGAATCATTCGTAAACGTTTCTTTGCATTTTAACTTGCTGTTTTCGTGCTGTTTCCGTGCTGTTTTCGTGCTAAAATTTTAAAACGAAGATATAGGAAAGCTACCTTTTCCTCCCGGTACAGGCCGGAAGGACTTTTTAAATTAAATTATTTTTTTTATAATTGTGATGTCTAGTAATTTTACACAACTACTAGGCATTAGACACTTTTCTCCTTTAGCATCAAAAGTTAATATTTAGGCTTTAAAGGCGTTGACTCGTAGAGTAAGCCACCCGTGTCATTAATAACTACAAACTGTCTGCGTTATACTACACTGTTAAAAATTTGCAGCAAACTGTCCAGTCATTTGACCGTTTTTGTAGAAAACGGTTACATAACCGAAATTTAACTATATTCCGACCATAAAATGAGCAATAATACGGTCAGAATATAGTTAAAATACGGTTATGTAACCATTTTCTACAAAAACGGTCAAATGACTGGACAGTTTGCTGCAAATTTTTAACAGTGTAATGCTAATTAAATTGGTATTTTTTTAACAACTTTGTGTTTATTAGTTTTATACTACTGCTGGGTTTTATATACTGCTTTATACTACTATATTAAACAATGATATTATTTTAAAAAAATGTTATTTGGACTTTAAAATGCCATAGTCCGGACACTTCGCCTCCCGTTTTTATGTTACTACAAAGCGTCCGTGTATTTAAAGCTTAAAGGTCACTTAAAAATAAAGTACAGAATTACAAAGAAACGACAGCTAAATTTACTACAATTCAAAGACACTCTAAAAATGCATGCAATTATTTGTTTTAAAATACAGCATATGTTTAGCTTGCTCTCTTTCTACTTGTAGAGACGCAACTACATGCATAATCATGTTTCAGAAGACTCGTTGCGACATGACAGTTTATTTCAGGCTTATTACGTTGATTAAAGAAACTCAAATATAATGTCCAAAGTGAGTTTTTCATTTAAAAATGCAATGTTGGTACAATTTGTGATGTGTAGTAGACCCCTATTTAAAAAATTGTGTCCATATTCGGAAAGTAGACACTACCTCTTGCTTCTGATTGCAACAAATTGACAACTAAAATGTATAACGGTTTCTTGATGTTAGGCAATTGTACACTTGAGAACCGTCAAAGGATTCTTTGGAATGGTGATTTACCAATGAAACTTCTGATACAAGTGACCCTAATGATTTGTTTTCTTTTTTAATTATTGTGTGTGTTTCTGTTTTATTGGTCAGGTCGTTCCCACCGTCAATGCGACGTCAGAATTACTCATGGACATCATCTTGCTTTAGAATATAGATTGCGATTGTAAATATTTTGTGTTGTGATTATCTAGAATAGAGATTTAACTCAATAAGGCAAAAACGCAATAGTTAATTAATTGATCAGTCAAATACTGATGATATTGAAAAAAATCTATCGATAAAGAATATTCTGAATATTCAAAAAGTATTTATTTCAACACCTATTGTTAGAAAATAGAACATTCTTATATACTTTGTTACGTTTTATTTTATTAGTCAAAATAATTATTTACATATTTTTCTTAAAAATTAGTTTTGTCAAATTCTGAAATTGTAAAAAAAATATATCGAGATGTACTTTATTTGACAAAGAAATTCCAATCTTCAAAATATTTTCTAAGAGGCGACTTTCATCTTTCATACTTGTTTTAAAATTTTAATGAAAATGATTTAAAATATAATAGATGCATCAAAATTGACGCGTTACATTTTCATTAAATGGTGTTTTTCGATGTGGTTGAGCAAAAGTAAATGCAACTTTTTTGTACTGCAAAAAAAGAAAAAAAATCATACACTCTATACATTTAAATCGCTATTCTGTATAAACGACATTTTCAAAACCGAGCAAAAAATAGTCAAATTTGAGTATATCGCATAGTAAAAATGGCTCCGAATCAAAATTACTGAAGTTTAAAACATGTATATTCTCATTTCTGAAAACATGCGCACACTCAAAAGTAAAACATCATGTGCTCATATTTGAGCATGTCCATATTTCAAAAATGAGTATGAACTTTCTTCTATGTGCTCATTTTTGAAAGTTTCCATGTTTCAAAAATGAGTTTGAACTGATTCGAATCATTTTTGAATATGTCCATGTTTCAAAAATGAGTATGAACGGACCTCTATGTGCTCAGGTTTGAGTATGCCCATGTTTCAATATTCTGAGTATTTCCGGTATTTCAGAATTGAAAGCATTGGGTCGTCATATTTGAAACAAAAAGTTTCATAACAAAATGAAAACATCGATTTTCTCAGATTTGAAAGTGTCACTTCTCTCAGTGTAAATTCTCACAGAATAAAAATAACCATTTAATAATTAATTATGCTTTTTTTCAATGTATATTAAAATAAAACTTAAGCGGACGTATTCATATTGTAAGTGTAATAAACTTTGAAAATTTAAATACGAACAACAAATTTGGACTGCACATTTACATCCATTAGTACATTTTACCTTTGGATTCCAAACGAGAAGGTATTCGGTGTAGTAGATTAGGTATTATTTTAATGTATGTTTATTTGAAGTTCAGAACCCTTAATGCTAAATACTTCTTTAGTAGTAGCAAAACAAACTGGAATTGTTTTTAATCATAAATCAAAAACTTATTGGGTAATAAACTGTGTAATTTTGTATTTGTATACTTAAAGCTTCTAGATATCGATTCTGTGCACATTTTTGTCGGTCACAACACAGTTTGATTTCAAATATTAATTTCGAAATATATAAATTACTAAAGAGTAATAATTATAAAAAAATATGTATTGTAATCTATAACGATTTCAACAGAAATCGCGTTTTAGAAGCATTAAATATGCCCATCAAAATTTACAGGTCATTTCCCAAAGTAGTTTCTGAGTTATGACGAAAACCTATCCACATTGCAGTTTGTTTTGCAAGTATTAGAAAAAAAAAACATTAAAAATTAGGCTTTCCAAAATTTAAGTCTGCATGCTTTCTAAGCTACTTCACAGAATTCACCCATTCTTCAAGTAATTTTTTTTCCCAATTTCAATAAAAATGACATAAAACATACACTTGAGAGCAAGCACTTATTTTCTTTTACAGATTTGTTTTTCAAAATAATTGATTAACTCAATTTCCTACTATTAAGGAAATTGCACTAAAAATACAAAAAAAAAAAAAAAAAAAAAAAAAAAAAGAAAGAAAAAAGTTGGAGATTAATCGAAATTAATAAAAAAAATTCGAGAGTTAAAGATAATCGGTATTATTTTCAAGCCAAAATTCATCATATTATCGAAATAATATATTGTGAAATACAGACACACAGTCAGATTACAATACACGGTATCCGAGACGAAATGCCCTTATTTGAACGGTCGGTAATGCAACATGTAATCATTGCACTAAGAAGATTGAAACAACAATGGATACATATAGTTATGAAGTGTTGTTTGTGCAATCAACACCATTTCTACATGTGACCTACGAGTGGCACGGCGGATGTCTAATGCCAGAGAATTGGACCACCTCTCACAATCCAATTCGGCAGCCAATGTGTTCTGGACTCCCAAATGGAGTGTGAAGGTGCCCCATCCTGCCAATGCACCCCCAATTAGCATACCACCGCACAGTTTGTGCTTTTTCAGAATTCGTTGCCATTTTTCAATTTTCAATTTACCGATTTTCAGAACCTGAAATAAAAATAATTGCTATCCCATAACGCAAATTCCCACACATAAGCTAACATAAACCACCTAACAAAATTGTCTTGGTTGTTTATTATCTTCAGTATAAGTTTTTAAAATTAGACCGGCACGTCTCGGACACCCTGTATAACAGATTGCTTCGCTATTTCTGAAAATAAGTTTATTTTATGATTAAGTATACTCATATCTGATATCATACTTTACAATATATTTAGCAGCTAATAATTTTTAAATATAAGCATTTTATGAACAATTCATTCATGTAATGAAATACAGTTATATTAATTACAGCATTTACATGCAAGTTACATATCCAATAGTTATTCACTTATTACTGTTGATTAGGTAAACAAAAAACATATGAATTAATGAAGAGAAAATATATAAAACTCATATTTTCTAAACACATAATTTTTGTTTACAGAACTCATTGTAGTTTGTATTAAATAATAAATATCTATTAAATATATGTTTCATTTGGCTAAAACCTATTGGCTAAAAATAATTAAATAAATTTATCTCTGCCGGACACCTTTATCCAAAGAATCTAAAATTTATAAAACAACAACATTTTTAAAAAATTAAAAAAATTGCATATATTTCAGATTAAAAATTATCAGAAAGGAAAATTCATTTTATTATTTTAGAATGCAATTCCTAATAAATGCCAATAATTTCAAAAGAAATGCTAGATATAAGAAACCTTACATGTACTCTTACACATAAAAATTTTAAGAGAAAGCTTTCTTTCAAAGATTTTTTTTCATTTTTATTTGTGAACCTATACTGTGAATTTACCATTTATTCTTTCTTTCATCGATTCTGTAATCTCTTTTTGCTGTCATTCTTTGTTTGACATTCACCCTTATATGAAGCTGCTCTTATTTTTACTTATTTTTACACTATTTTACCTTCTATGTTGTTACAGCCAAGTTCTGATAATAATTTTTTTGTTGAAAGCATATGTTTCTGTTTTCGTTATTTTCATTAGGATTTATTCTTTGGAAATCTGTGAAAATAAAACAAAATATTGTAAATATTAAAAATAGAATTTAAATAAATTTTATCCAAAATTAAATCAACATTGTTGCATAAGAATCATACTTAAAGAAAACCCAGATTGCAATACCTCGTATTTTGAAGATTTTATTTATGAGTGTACAGATCCTAGCATTAAAAAATTACTTTTATTTTTCAAAAAATATTTCCATATTTTTATAGTTATACATTATGTCTATACAAAAAACGTTACTTCTATACTGACAACCATCCTAATTTACATACTGTTTCACATAGATCTTAAATATTTACATATGAAATACATCTTACATCATGTAATTTTACTTCTATAAATACATACGAACTGACAAAAAGTCGTATATTGAGTACATACCGCAAATATTTTGTAATTAATATTTTCTGCAAGCGGTATAAAGACAGATTTAAAAAAAAAAAATCATACTTGAAATTTGATTTAAATGCTATATTAAATGATCCATTTGCGATACAGTTTTCGAATAAAATGAGAAATATATAAAATGAGAAACAGCTGTTTCGGAGCCCTTAAAGCTGCATCATCATTGCCAAATTTAGAAGGCTAAAAACGATTCAAAAGTTTAAGCCATGTAAATATGATTGCGTCTCTGCACGCGTTCAAGACTGAATGGCCAAAAAATGGAATGGCCATTCAATCTTGGATGCCTGCAGAGACGCAAGCATATTTACATGGCTTAAACTTTTTAATCGTTTTTAAGTTTTTTAATTTGGCACTGATGATGGAGCTTTAGGGGCTCCGAAACAGCTGTTTGCCATTTTATATATTTTTATTTGAGCTATTTTACGTTGATATATATTTTTTAATTTTTATATACATCATTTAAAAGAAGACTTTATTTCCAATCGTTTGGTACCAGTAATGTTCTTCTACAATAATTTCTTGCAGAGTTAGTAGGGGTTGTTCACTTTTTTTTCACGACTGTACATACACTAATACATTATTATTATCGCAGATCTTCATGACTGCGGTACTTGTGAATTTTAAGCACAGGTGTAAGGAGTTTTCTCCTTTTATTATATAGAATAAATCTATACAGTGAATATGATAAATAAACATAAGGTAGACACGGACAACAGTGGATGACTGGTTCAGATTCATTGTGGTATATTTTCAAACTCATTCGCAGAATTTTCTTAAAAATTCACAAAATATTTCTTAATTTCACTTCGATCAGCGTTCCTCAGTAAGCAAATTCTCATCTGAACAAAACACCGACCTCATGTTACGTAGCTTTTTTAACACTTTCCAATATAGATAAAAAGTGTTTATGAATCACGGTTTGTCTGTCCGTCTGTGAGTCTGTATGTCGGCCCGTCTCTAACTCGCGTAAAATCGCAGGGATTGCCATGTAATTCATATATGTTATTAAGGTTCACCGTGGCATGTTCAGTATTGAACAGGAAGTGTGCAGCTTTTAAAGTTCGTTTACAGGGACATTCAAAATAATTCCGTCGCATTACGGTCTACGGAGTAAAATCGTTTGTGGTGTATTTAAATAATGCTACACTATGATAATTAATTTAAATATTGTTACACTAATGTCACACATAAAAATGATATATTATCCTCTGAATCAGTAAAACATGCTTTCTGTAGAATTTGGAGTGCATGTATTATTTATTTACAGTGTCCCACAAAATATTTCTGTTTTATAAAGGTGAACGAGGTAATACTGTTTGCAGTGTATTTTAGTGATGTTACTCTATTTCCAACAAAGTGAAATGGATGTAAATTACTGAGGTTCACTACAAGATGATTGCTGAAAAAATATAATGTGCATCACATTTATTGTTCATTTATAGAGACAAAAAAACCACCATTAATATTAGCAATAATTACCTATTAATCTGTAGATGATATACAGTGCTTTACAAAAGAATTCGAGTACGTTTCCATCTATTGGACAAAATTGCTAAAACTTATTTTTTTCTGTGTGATGCAAATAAATGCTGGATATATTATTTATACTAATTTAGAGTGATTCTGAGATATTGGTTATATTGAAGTTATCGGCTGACTGGTATAAATTTGAATATGAAAGCGAAAGTAATCACAGATGTCTGGTTAAATTAACATTTAGCAGGAGAAGTACATTTAGCAGTAACATTTAGCAGTAAGATTACATTTTTGTAAAATGGAAAGTGAAATTTGCCATTTTTGAATCATCTCCTCAAACTAGTCACTAGCAATAATAATATCATTCAGATAGGCATAGTTTGATCCCCTGTAGTTTGTTTTCTTAAAAATCAAAATAAATTTGATTTGAACACTCGATGCTGCGTATCAAAGTCCAAAATCAAGCTTGAGAAAATGTAAATACCCCATTCAGTTGTAAAAGATAACCTCTTGCGAAATTCTTCAGGGAGATGGATTTTATGATAAGCGGGTGGGATAACGAGCGTTGTAATATATTTAAAATTAGAAATGTTATTTGTGATAGTATCAATACTTAAGAGCCTACGCTAGTCACGCGAAGAAACGCTCACGCTAATGTTAAGTCTATGGGAAGGTTCTTGCGCGATTTCGCACTCGCATTTAAAAATTGACTAAAGCTTGCTTGCGAAATTATATTATTTTTTCTACTTTTCGGCGATCTTTTTTTTTTTTCTACACACTATTATATTTTATTTATAACTTTATGCATAAGATCTTTCTATACCCAATTCTTCTTTTTCTGGATTTAAATTTGGTATATTTTGGAACGTAACAAATTTTAATTTGTTTTAAATGTTAAAATTTTCGACTTACAGCGTTAATTGACTTAAGGCGTCAGTACACATTCATATAATAACTCCAACTCAATAAATAAATAAAAAAAAAAACCCATAAAATATTACTTTCTGCTATGCATAATATTGCACCAAGTTTCAAAAGCCAAGTTTCAAAAATTGTGTTTAACTATTACATTTTTCAATATTAAATTTTAATTATTTTACTTTTTAATTACATTAAATATGGTCATGTGCATATCAATAAATACCGGGCGATTATAATTAAAGTTACGATTTCAAAAATCGATAATTTTAAAACTACTGGTCAGAATGCTTTGATATTTTAGCAAAACAATCGTGAGGCAATGAAATTTTGTTTGGCAAAGGAAAAAAACAGTTCCAAAATGTGCCGATAGATGGCGCTGTCAGGGTTCAGATTGTCTGGAGATATGCAAATTACTAATACGTGGCAACTATGGGTACCTGAAGAATGTTGTTTACAGCGGGCGAATTGAGAATCTAACCTACTTGAAGGCAAGAACCACACACCACACCCATTGCATCAGTACAGATACCCCTCGATCTGTTGTGGAGCATGCCGTTTTGCGCTTCCAATTAGTAGCGGAACAAGGCGGAGGGCATATCGAACAACTTATACTTTAATCATCAGTAAAATGTTTGTTCCATAAAGCTTTTTATTTATTTTTATTTTTTTTTCATTTTTTGTCATTAGTGTTGTTGTCGCTGTAAACACGTATTCTTGTCTTTTCGCTAATACATTTTTAGTAAGTCTCTGAACTCTATTTTTTTCCTTTTGGCTAACAACATTCCTGTGTTTAAAGAATAAATTTTTGGTCTTTCCCCTGACATTACCCTGAGAGCGCCATCTATCGGCACATTTTAGAACTATTTTTCCTTCTCGAAATAAAATTCCATTGCCTCACGATTATTCTGCTAAAATATCAAGTCATTCTGACACGTAGTTTTAAAATTATCGATTTTTGAAATCGTAACTTTAATTATAATCACCCGGTATAATCTTTTTTGTTTTCACTGCAAATTCAAATGTAACCTTCTTAATGATTTAAATGACACAGTAAAAGCTCCAAGTCGACAATTTAAAGTAATTGAGAATAGTTAATTAACAAGGTTCACTTTGCTTACTTTCATAGTTTAATTTCCAGAAATGGAATCATTTTTAAATGGCTTTATGTGAAATATATTATACAGATATGCACACACTGAAATTGGAATCATATAAACCTTTTAATGATACTTTTATGTTTCAATTACAAAAAAAAAAATAAAAAGAATTTCGATAAAATGGAATACATAACCATTTCAACTTATTACGATTCTGAGATAATTTTACATTAAGTACATGGAAATATTTAATAAAATAAATTACCATGATTACGAAATAAATGTAAACTTTTTTTTTATTGATCCAAATAGTATATTTATTTATAATTTATCTCTGAGTTAATATTCAAATAGCATTTTTTGAAAATAAATCCTTACTTGTTCTAATTTGAATATATCTTAAAAGTCACGTTCTAAAGTATTCATTTACATACCTGCTTTCACTAAATCTTTGTTTGCTTTCTATATAAAAAAAAGATCATATAGCAGAGGATGTTTTAACTAATCATTGAAAGAAAACTTGAAACCAATTTATCTATTTCTGGCATGAATAAACGAAATATAATATATAACAAGATTAAACTACTAATTGATTTAGCAGTTATAAATTTCTACATTTAATGTGTATATTTTATGTATTAAATAAATGTAGTTGTTAGTGCAGTTTTCAATTCAGTTTTCAAAACTACTTTAAATATGTTGTTTAAAAGTTAAAATGCTCAAATTTATTATATTTAAATTTACGATGGCTTATTAAAGAATTTTACGCATGTAGAATTATTTTAACGATTTAAATTTTAACTATTATATTTAACTATATATATATATTGGTAATTATTACATTTTTATCTTATTTTAATCGCATTTACTATATCTTTGTGCAGAAAAGAAAAATGTATCGATATGTTTTTCTCGCTTCAATAAATTTAATCGTAAATAATTTTAATTCTGCAGTGAAAGCTGCCCACTGGTTATCTACGGAAAACTAATAATTAAAGCGTACTATAGTTATACTATACTATATATATAGCTATACTATATACATATATATATATATATATATATATATATATATATATATATATATATATATATATATACTATATTATAGCTATACTATAGTTAACTATATATATACATTGGTAATTATTACATTTTTATCTTATTTTTAATTGCATTTACTATATCTTTGTGCAGAAAAAAAATGTATCGATATGTTTTTCTCGCTTCAATAAATTTAATCGTAAATAATTTTAATTCTGCAGTGAAAGCTGCCCACTGGTTATCTACGGAAAACTAATAATTAAAGCTAATATTTAAATATAATAATAAGCCTTATAATAAACCTTATAATAAGCTAATAATTAAAATCTTACGTTTACGCACTTTTATGTTATAATTAGAAGAAAATAAATTATTTTTAAATGCTTTTATGAAAACATATATATTTGAGACATGCATATTCTTAAATATATGTGATATAATCCATAAGGATGCTCTTTTATTTGGATTATCAACAAATTATTCCGATATTCTGAAACTTATTATCATTTCATTCGATTAATACATAGAATTTGTAGATATTGCATTATTATATTAATTTGTAACTCAATCAAACATATTGATAAAATTCGTACTGAGTGAAAATGGGTCTATGATGGTACTCAAACCCAGGATCTTTTGATCCAACGCTCTAGCAATTGTGTCTTCCAGACTCTTTTAAGATAGTTTAGTTGGTTAAGCGTTGATAACTAAAGGCAAAATGTCCCGAGTTAGAGTCTCGGCGTAAACAAATTTTTTGTCAGTTAGAAAAATAAATGACTTTTATGTATTCTTTATCAAGCAGTTTAATTGAGTTAAAATAATTCAATACCATTATGTATCCGTCGTTTAATACTGAGTTGCAATACTGGATGTTTAATCTGTTGCGATGCGTCATTTATCTCAAGTTGGGTACGAATATCTGAGGGATGTCTTACTGGATTGTGTCTGCCAGATTTGTCCAAGATACACTGCTCAAAACAATTAAAGGATATTGCAGTTTTAGGTGGATTTTGTATCTGGGAAACTTTTTAGCTGATTGATACATGGTCGACAGACATAGTAGGTTATATGAGAATAAATTACACATGTTTGGCAGAAAAAAATGCATTTTATTGCACATTTGTGTACAAAAGGAAAAAAACACAATTTGTGCATATGAGAAAAAAATAATAAGAAAAGGTGTTTTCTTCAAAGAAAATCATTTTCAGTAGGGGGTATGGTTTCCACGGGCGGCCAGCAACGTTGAACACCTTTGAGGCATGGACTCAATGAGGCTATTAATGACGAGCTGGGGTATTCTGCCCCACTCTTCCAGAAGTGCTCTTTCCAGTTCTTGGAGAGTTTGTGGGGGTTGTTGGCGGCCAGAAACTCGTCTTCCTAGAGCGTCCCAAACGTGCTCGATTGGATTCATGTCTGGAGAACACGCTGGTCATTCCATTCGAACGATTCCTTCCTCGAAAAGGAAATCCTCCACCAGGTTTGCACGATGTGGCCTGCAGTTATCGTCCATTAAAATGAAGTTATCTCCGATTGCTGCAGCGTAAGGGACTACAATAGGTCTGAGGATCTCATCCCTATATCGGCGACCAGTCAGAGCTCCATCTCGAAAGATGTAGAGGTCAGTGCGCCCGTCAATGGAGATGCTACCATACACCAACACTCCTCCACCGCCAAATCTGACACTTTCGGGCACGAACGCAGGATTATTCCTACTGCCACGGTCCCTCCAGATGAAAATACACCTATTATCCGGATGCACAGAAAAACGGGACTCGTCAGAAAACAGAATATTGCTCCATTCATTTCTCCTCCAGTTGACATGCTCGGTTGCCCACTCCCTGCGGTCGCGACGATGCCTTGATGTTAATCTAACACATACCATCGGTCGGCGAGCATACAGACCTACAGCATGGAGCCGGTTTCGGACAGTCTGAGTTGAAATCGTGGTGCCTGTAGCCGAGCGAAGGTGTTGTTGGAGAAGAGTAGCGTTCATGTTTCGGTGTCTCCGAGCTGTTAACGCTAAATACCGATCTTCATTGGGCGTTGTTGCCCGTCTACGACCTTGCCCTGGTCTTCGGCATGCACATCCACTCTCCAAAAAACGGTTACAGATCCTGGAAATGACACTTTGTGACACTCCAATGGCTTGCGCTACTTCGGCTTGAGTTTGCCCCCCTTCTAACCTACCAACAATTCTCCAAGCTTCTGAATCTGTCAAATGACTTCGCTGAGACATCGTACTCATCGAAACAAAGCAATCACTGAATGCCGATCATCCTTGTCTTCATTCTCTTTTATCCAGTTGAAAGTGAAATTTCATTCGCTGCCGCTGAAGCGACGTTTTTGACGTCGAACTCAAAATTTGCATACTCCACAGTTTGAAAACCAGAAAAATTTGCATTTGTGATTCTCTTCTTCTATTTTTGGCAAAAAAAATTTCGTTTATATCTTTATTTTATATAAAACTTCAAATATCCTTTAATTGTTTTGAGCAGTGTATTTAGTAGAGCGTTGGCAACTAAAACGAAAATGTGCTGGATTCAATTCCTAGATGGGACCAACATTTACTCAGTTTGGAAAAGAAAATTCAATTGCATTATTATATGGAAATATTTAATAAAATAAATTGCCAAGATACGAAATAAATTTCATCATTTTTTATTGATCCAAAGGAGAGATTTTCTAGAATTAATCTTTGAATTAGAATTAAAATATAATTTTTCGAAAATAAATCTTTGCTTGTTTTCATTTGAATATATGGCAAAAGTCACTCGTCTAAAGTATTCATTTATGCACCTGCTTTCACTTAAAGCTTTGTTTAAAAATATATATAGTGAGTACAGGATATTTTAACTAATCATTTAAAGAAAACTTAAATCCAATTTATAAATTTCTTGAATGAATCAGTCATGAAATAAAATATATAAATGATACAACCAACAATTGATTTCGCAGTTATAAATTTCTACGTTTAATGAGTAAAATTTAAATATTGAATAAATATAGTTATTTGTCACGTTTTCAATTAATTTTCTTAAAAACTGCTTCGGCAATTTCGGTTAGAAGTATAAAATGTCAAATTTATAATTTTTCAATTAAAGTAATTCCATTCAAAGTAATTTATAATTAAAGCTTACTCATAAATAATTTTATCTGTATGAAATTTTACTATTTAAATATTATACTAACAAATACTAATTCTGCAATTCACCGGGATTTAAAAAAAATAATAATCAGAGTTATTATAAAATACCGGCTAATGTGTATTATGAAATTTATGTTTTTAAAGAATTATTTAGTAAGAACATTGATTTAAGTAATGTATGTAAACAGAAAATTTTTACATTATCTAAGTACATTATCTATATTTTAAAGCAAAAACATATTGATCAGTAACTTTGATATCATAGTGTTGGTTGAAATGATCTACTACGCTATCACTTTTTCTACTCTCGCACATATATCTACTCTAAATATCACATAATTTCAATTTCTATACCAACAAATATAGGAAAGATGCGCTATCGAATAAAAAATGTTTCTAAACGGTAACACAATTTTCTTATTCTTATGATATTTAAACAATTTTTAAGTTTGATTATTATGAGCGCTCGTAATTATATAATTACGTAGCACCTGTAGTCGTCGTCTGGTCCGTCCGTCCGCATATGACCGCGCAAAATCTACCCAACCGAATGGTTTGAAATGTAATATATATTTTCGTTGCAGAATTTTCTCGAGTTATTTCAAATTTTATGGAAATCTATTCAAAACATAAAAAGATATTAATAAAAGTTTTCTTTATTATATTAAATCCTATCGTACGTAATCTATATAATAAAAGCGCAAGTCATGTGACTGAGGAAAATAAATACGGGCAAACCACTTCTTTTTCATATGCCAGGTGGCCATTTTTATTAAAAATTACGTTTTCTAATAAAATTGCACAAAAGTTACATTTTTAGAAAGATCGTTCAAAAAATGTTTTCTTGTGAGATGAATTACTTTAAAAAATGTATACATTCTGAGATAACTTCAGTGAAAATTAAGTTAACATCCCAATATTTATCCCAATATCCGTTAAATTAAATAAACGCAAGATATTCGTTCATCGGGAATCATAGAAATATTAAACCGTGGATGTAATCATTCGCAAAAGAAGATCTCCATGCTGAATTTTGCAGCGCTATCTGGTCTAAAAAAATCGCATATGTAAACGTGGCATACGTAATAAGAGAAAAGAAAGGCAGGCTCATTACGCTCATAACAGAAGATATAATCCATTTCTCTGAAATAAAACGATATATATAATTTTTACATTGTGAAACTAATTATAGTAAGAAAACACCTCATTTATCACGTTTAACGTACAATTTCCAACTTGTTTTTAAATATATCTCAATAAATATCTGTTTGCTGCAAAATTGTAAACTGTCGCTTGCAGTAATACAAATAAATATGCAAAACTAAAAAGAAAGTTGAATTGACAATGATGCATGGTAGGCGAAAGTTCCTTCGTAACCTTCCTATTATAAACAAATAAATTGTATTTTATTTCTGAAATTGAAACAAATGCTAATCTAAATCCCTTGACCATGGTTTATACCTACAAATTTAAATAAATTAGAAACATCTATCGTTCGAATATGCGATAGACATCCAGCATATATATTTTTTAATTTTATGTAGCTGGTGGTCAATCCAGAAAAATATATTAATGCTACAGTTATAGCTCGGATGAATGAAATTAGCGCTGCAGATCGCAGCCTTGTCCAACAAATAAGAGTGAAATATGCCAGCCAGGATATCGTCGGGATAACTCAGTAAGGAGAGAGTTGGTACGGCAAACCAAAGTACCCAGGTTCGAGTCCTGATCCCGGCATTATTTTCTCTCTGATGGAAAAATCTTAACTATGATACGTCAACCATTGGATATAGAAAATCTGTTTTTAATTAATATATAATTTTTATCTATGCTCGGTATGTCCTGGGCATATGTTTTCTAACCCTTCTATGTCATTCTACAGCCCTTGTGTTCTTTTAAAGGACAATGAAACAAACAACTTATAGTATCTTAAATTATAAGAGTAAAAAGTGTATATCAGCGGATTTTTTGGACTGTAATTAAGGGAATGGTGGGTGTTCAAATTAAGAGTTTTCTCTTTTTATTTAAAATATCTAAAAATTATGACTGACTTCAAACATGCATTTTTTACGCGCTTACAGCATGTTTTTAAATAAAATATATAATTTTTTAGCTTCGTGAAAGAAAGTAATACATAAGAAACAGATATATATTAGTATTCTTGCTTACGATTGCTAAATGATTGAAAGTCAATGACAATATAAACTAGGCTCAGCTTCTTAAATATGGAAAATCGCGCATTCGTTTAGATATACATCAATTATTATTAAAATTAGAGCAACATTTTAAGTACGTTGGGCATTTTTGCCTCTGAATAAATATTGCATTTTATGAATATAACTTTAGTAATTAATCTTTGTTTTGAAAACGGTGCACATTTATTTAAAAAAAAAACACACTAATTCCGTGCTTGTAAAATAATAAAATGCTTTGAAAGAAATTCAAAAATTTTACCCATTAGTAACAAGTGATATTTTAAACTGCATGAAATTAGCTAAAAACTTCATTGTATTCAAATCACTCTTGGACTGGTTTAGTTTGAATATAGCAAATCTGTCAAAGGGAAATTAAAACTAAACACTGATTTTTTGTCCTTGTAGTTAATTATATTGTATCTTAATTTTCAAAGTAAACCATATTCCAGAAGGCAATAAAACATATTTGTTTTAAGAATGGATGATACTAGGGCCGTTTTATAGAATGATTTTGTGATATATGTTTTTAAATTTAAATCCAAGTTTTGAATATCTGGCTTTTAAGGAGAAGGAAAATACTTAATTTAACCACTTTCATTTGCTAGACGTAAAGTATGGGTTTGTGATTTATCTTGTTTCAAAAGTAAATAAAGGTACTAATAAAAACTAACAAAACTATCTGTAAATATGTCAGCATACGTTAAAGCTGGGAGGGGTTTCTCGAAAGACCATAAATGTCCATGGGACTCGCAAGTAAACGAACACAGATGGATTCTACCTGTGTAGTGTCAATTCTACGTGCTATAGGTTACGGTAAAGCTCATGAGAAGTACTTACTAGGCATTTTTTGTTTTAGTTCCAAATAACACCAGTAGCCGAGTCTGTACAGTCTATAAATATTAGAAAGCTAAAACTGACGTACGAAAAACCGATAAAAGGTCCTTCAATTTTACCCTTCATACTGTTTAGGTGTTGAAACATGGAAAAACATCTTGTATGTTTTAGAATTGCAAAGTTATATTTAACATTATCTCAGTTTGAGACATATTATCGCCATCTATCGGTGATCTGTGATATTAAAACAAATTAGCGCAATACAGAAATATTCCTGACTTACACATTACTCTCAAGTGGAAAAAACTTCAATAGTTGTCGCCCTTTATTAGCTACTGTTTTTTTAAGTCCAATTTAGGATATACTTTATAAGTGTGTTGACGAATATTATTGTGCAACATATCGAGAGAGGTGTACAAGGATGGGATAATTTTAAATCCTAATATTTTATTTTTTTCAGTCAGAAAAAAATTCAGATGTCAGAGGGCATTCTAGAAGATTAGACAGTGGAGAGAGTATCTTTGTTGCTCAAGGCAGCTTTCGTTATGTTACACAATAATATTCGTCAACACACTTATAAAGGATGTCCTAATTTGGACTTAAAAAAATCAGTAGCTAAAAAAGGGCGACAGCTATTAAAGTTTTTTTCTACATGAGAGTAATGTGTAAGTCGGGAATATTTCTGTATTACCTTAACTTGTTTTAATATCACAGATCACCGATAGATGGCGATAATATGTCTCAAACTGTAATAATGCTAAATATTACTTTGCAATTCCAAAACGTACAAGATGTTTTTCCATCTTTCAACACTTAAAGAGTATGAAGAGTAAAATTGAAGGACCTTTTATCGTTTTTCGTACATAGTTTTAGTTTCTAATAGTAAGAGACTGTACAGAATCGGCTACTAATGTTATTTGGAACTTAAAACAAAAATGGCCTAGTACAAATTTCCTGAGCTTATACATAATTCTTCCGCATTATTATCTACAAAGGTGATTTACAAAAGTCAATTAATGTTCTGAGATACATTGTGATCCAAATTAATATTAACCTCAATCTTGAAATGGTTATTTACTGCTCTATTATTATCCTTCGGCAGTTGTTTTTCCATATCTTAGGTATTTATACTTAGGGTATTACGAAAATTAGACAGGAGTGTACACAACATCGAACCTTTCGAGCGCACTGAATATTTACCTTTTCAATCTTTTCCACGAACTATTATTCTCTGAAGCTATTTCTAAATTATTTTTTATTGTTCTTCATAAAAACAAACATGATGTATGGTTTGCTTTAAATAAAGAATATACGTAATTAATATATTTTATTTAAAATATTTTTATGCTATAGACTTCCTTTTATCTTTTAATGATATAAAGAATAAAATACCAGAGCAGAAAAGGAAAAAAAAATGTTGAAGATTTAGCAGTCTCTTTAATTATCATGGCGATAAGATAGTAAGAGACTTGCAGAATGAAGGCAATTTACCTGGGGAATTCTTTTGAAGATATTTGCAGAATAACTGAAATAGGGGCATTTGCTTAGATATATATTTTCTAATGTATAATACAACGTACTTGGAATTGTTTTATTCTTGATAGACTAGAAATATATTATAAAGAATGGTTAACTAAATGTTTCAAAATTTCTGTGAGTTATCCTGATCAAATTCCAAAAATGTGTGAAAGCAAATTGAAAAATTGTAGATTAAAAGTACATGTTATTAACATAAAGAAAGCTATATTTATGTGTATCTATAAATAAATATTATAATTAAAAAAATGAATATTAAATTGTGCATTAAAAAAAAATTTTTGATGGCAGGATTGATGAACTGTCACTATTAAAAATTCAGAAAATAATAGAAATCGATCCAATATTGTTAGCATTTGAAATTGTATTAAATTATTTAAAATAAGCAGTACACAGGTGTTGTTTAAAGTTTTGATGAAGGTGGAACATTAAACGAATTGATGAAATTTTTAGTGTCTAGAAAAGGCTTGTAAAGAACTTTTCTACTAATTTTATTTTCTCAAATTCAAGGTAAAAATCTCGCTTAAAAATTATACCAGAATATTGGTACCTCAGTGTAAGAAATATCTGAATTAAAGATTGTAATTAAATAAACTGTTATCACAATTTCAATTTCCTTTTAAAATATGGCAACAGGAAACAAAAATATTAAACAATAAAAATGTAAATAAAATATGGAAATATGATTAATATAAACATTTCCATATTATGATACTGCCATTTTTGTCACTGAAAACTTTTATTTGCTTATTGATATTCTTTCTCCTTGTGTTATTAAAATATTTAAAAATGGACAATTTAATTTCAATACGAAGCGATTTTTCCCAGAAAGTTTTTTTTTTTTTTTTAAATATATACTTTAAATCTTGTTCGATTCTTTCCTGTTAATAATGACGTCTTTTTTTACGGCTAATTCTCTTTTAAGTGTAACTGATACCCATGCTGCATGTATCATTAAAAATATTTCACTTTTCTTTTCAAATATGAAATCATATTTGAACTCTTCGTTTGACTCTTCGTGTGCAGTCATTTAATTCTTGAAAGCTTCAATTCGTTTTCGTTATTCACGTGTAAATCTTTCAACTGAGATACGGGATTTAAATTCTGCAGTTTCTTGATATCCTTGCTCCTTGTATTGCTCCTTGAAAAAAATTATTTCAAGTATTAGTAATTTTTTTCAACTAATTTTTTCTTCTTTTTATAATTTATTTTTTGTTATTTTTTTCCTATTAATCAGGACGGAAGTTTTGAAAGCAAACTCTATGTTATACATAACTGATATTTAAGCTCCATGCATCAAATTATTTCAAATTTCCTTTTCAAATATGCCGTGAGTTTCGTCTGTGTTTCGTACGTAGCACCTTAATTCTTGTAAATATTTATTTGATTTTAAAGTTTAAATTTCATTCATTCAATCTCAATTAATTTAGTCAAGATAACGTCGACTTTACATTATTTTAGATATTACTATTTTCTGTTAAATATAATAGTTTCCTCTTTCAATATTACCACTTTTAATAAAACTGCATCTTTACAGTTTATCTAGGAGCAATGTGGTAACGCAATAAATTTTATGTCAGGCTTCATTACTCCAAGGTATTGTTCAGCTTTAAAACAATTAGTACATTAGGTGATGTGTAACTCGCACCTATGATATATTTCACACTAGAATTTTTTTATAATGAAAAAATGTGATTGTATTAGTTTTTAATGGTTATAGTTTACAAGTTCTTACATTATCTTAGAATATACCAACATAATTATTTAAAGTTGTAAACGCACATCCCCATGCCTTACAAGAATTTTCGCTATTAAAAACAGAATGTAACACCATTTTTGAAAAATATAGGATTAATATATGAAATTCTAAAATTATGAAGTAGAAAATCACATTCCGGTGTATTATTTAGATACATTTAATAATTAAGCCTCTTTTGTCCTTGCGCTTAGCCTCTAAAAAAACTGAAAAGAGAGAGAGAGGGGGGGGCGAGGAAGGAGATATAGAGGGAGGGAAGGAGAGCGAGAGAGAGAGGTGGAGAGAGAGAGGGAGGCAGAGAGAGAATATACACCCTATGCATTTTAATAACTAAATTGTCATGGGAAAAAATGAATATAGCACTATTTCGCTTAGAAATGATGTTCTATTAATACACGAATAATACTTTTCTTTGAAATAATATTTATAAAATCTTTATTAATTATTAATCTTTTAATTATTAATTTTTATAAGGTATGATTTTTGCTTTTGAGACACACATTAAAATATCCTAATTTTAATAATGAATATCGAGCCCTTCCCTTAAAATTATTATACGCGACAAAATAAATTTTATTGTAAGCGACAAAATGTTAATATTGCAGGAGCGTATAAAATATCATTTTTAGTAAAGCTTATAATTAGCGTTTTAAGTTAGATTTCTTTAAAATTTCTTAGCCAAATAAAATTGCTCGAAATTTTAATTAAGTAATTTTATATTTCGTTATATTACTACAATTTATAGTAATACAATTTGTAGCACAATCTCATTTTAATAAAATAAAATAACGTTAACCATATTTTGGCGGGAAAGGCTCAATATCTTTAGACCTAATTATATCAACCCCGTGCCACTGCGTACCTAGTCTAATTTTGTAATTTAAATTCGTATTGTGATGCCAAAAAGAAGTGTTGATCACATTTTAAAGTTTGTTACTATACAATTATGGGTGCGGCCCACTATGCTTAGTTTATAAAAAAATAAAGAACCCCATTTCCCAATTGTATATATATATTTATTTTTATCTGCATGAATTCCACGATTAAAATCTATACCCTGTTATCTGGTTGAATGTTTGAATATCAAATGGCATATAATGTCTAGTAAGAAATGTACTGGAAATATTTTGTAGAATATACGCTATACACACAAAAATTTTCCACTTTTTTCTAAAATTACTTGTAAAATAATTTAAAGTTAAGAACTTGAAATAGTTTTGTAAATGTTTTAAATCATTAAATATAAAAATGATCTAGTACTATGATTAAGTAACTTTCCCTTTTACTTACCCGTCATACGTAGTATAGGGTAAGTGTTGTAATTGTTTTGAAAATCGAAAAAAATGACGTATTTACACGTTTCAGACACTGGATATTCCTAAAAACATATTTTTAAAAAAAAATGCCCACCGTCTGTCTGTGTGTTTGTGTGTATCTGTAAATGTTCTATCTCTGGACCAAATTGAGATAGAGACATGGAATTTTGTATGTACTTAGTATGTAATAATGGGAAGAAGCTTATTGAATTTCAGTAACGTCGATTATCCGGAGCTATTTTTTAAGACTCTCGAAATATTCGTTCTGATAAAAGGTATATAAAAAATTTCGAAATTGTTCATTTTAAGAAGTGAATATAAAAGACAATAAAAAAACATAAATTTTGCATAAAAACTGAAGTAGATCAGATGCCGAGATATTTGTAATCCTATTTTCCCACACTCTTCGATTTTTCATAACCCTGTATTTCATTCAAATTTCAATTCAAAGATATATTTTAATTGAAAATGAGATGTTTAATCCGACGCAGTAAACCGTTAGTTAATATGATTATCAATTTTGGATTTATAAGGATGTTTCTTTTACGCAATTCAGTAATAGAGCATTTAAAGCGAGGCTAAGGAAAAAGAAAAGCTACCGCGGTGCTTTACGCATATCTTTTTTTACAGACCGCGGGAGTCACGTGATGCTCAAATGCACCAATGCAAGTGTACGAAAAGAGCATAACGTCATTCTAGCGGTCTGTAAAAAAAGATAAGTGGAATGCACCGCGGTAGCCTGTCTTTTTCGTTAGTCTCGATTTAAAGTTTATGACGTCATCAAGCGACGTATTTATTCGAATTGCAATGCATTTTATAAATAGTTTACACATGTTTTATTTTCATATTTTATATTATGCACATCCATGATGGGTAAGTATTACGGCGGACCCTAACGACTAGTTTTCTTATAAATTAAAACTGTACAGTAGAATGCGTAATTTCCTTAATAAAACCATTTATTTTTAAAGTAATAAGCCCGCTATGCGTTACAATAAATTTCTATTTCCTTTTTGGGTCATACAGTAAAAGAAATAATTACACGACATTACAGAAACAACCGAAAAAAAAAAAGAAAAAGAAAACAGTAATAATATCTATATATATATATATATTTCAGCAAAATGGTAGAAATCTTCTGCCTGAGATACTTTGAGTCAAGAATTCTTCCACTATTGCTGAAGTAGCGCAAAATTCATAAATTACAGCAACATAATGTGCATTCTTTTCGAGGCGAGTAAAGAACTTTGGGGTTTAATTAAATCTTTCATTCCCGGTATTTTTATTGTGTTTCAGAAAATGGTAATAATGTGAACCTATGAACGCAAATATTAATGCAGCGTGAAAACGTTTTAAAAAGTGGTTGTGTTAGTGCATTTTCTTAAAAACTTTTCAATATAAGGTTATAAAGCTTTAAAAGTTTTTCGTTAATCTTTATGGTTACTACGTAACCCTTCAAAATTAAAGCTAATAAATAATATAACAGGGATATTTGTAAAATGAAAGAAATAATTTAAACATTTGTAATTTTCATGACTCCGCGTTTTACTAAATAAATACATTCAAGAAACAAATATAGCACATTTTGTATTTGCATTATATTACATTAAAGCATATATATTAAGACCATGCTTTTTACGAATACATTTGATTAGTGAGGTTTTTTTTATATACAGGGTTATTCCAACTTCATTGCACAAACTTTAAGGATTGGTACAGGGCATTGTAACAAACACTTTTTGTATAGGAAAGTAGGATCGGAAATCCATTTACTATATAGTCAAAAATAAAGGGCGTCACATTCCAATCAGAAGTCGAGTTTTCGTTCCTAACTTTAATAGTAGTGAAGACACTTTAACGAAATCCTTACAATTCATACAAAGATGAGTCTGCTGCAATTTTTGTTAAAATGTCATCACTACTGTTAAAGTTAGGAACGAAAACGTGACATCAGATTGATATGAGACGCCCTGTAATTTTGACTAAATAAATGGATTTTTTGACCCTGGTTTCTTTTACAATAAATGATCTTTACAGTCGCTTGGTACAGGACACTGTAAAAACATTTATTGTATAGGAAACGATGGTCAAAAGTTCATTTATTTAGTTAAAATTACAGGGCGTCTCAGTTCAATCCGAAATCGCGCTTTCGTTCGAAACTTTAACAGTAGTGAAGATATTTTAACAAAATTCCCAACAGACTACTCTTTGTATGAATCGTAAGCATAGTGTAAGGATTTCTTTAAAATATCTTCACTAGTGTTAAATTTATGAACGAAAACTCTACTGCGGATTGGAGTGATAATTGGAGAGAGAATTGGAGTGAGAACCCTGTATTTTTGACTATATAAATTGATTTCGACCCTGCTTTCCTATACGAAAATTGTTTGTTACAGTGTCCTGTACCAGCACTTAAAGTTTTTACCATGTATTTGGAATCACCCTGTATATTAAAACTTTATTAGGCAAGAACAAATCAATTTCCTATTACCTTCAAACTGTACCTTGCATTTTATGCCAGTATTCTTTTGACTTATGAATAGATATATACTGACTGTAAAGTTCACGTTCTTGAAAAGTATATATTTATATTAGTAAAATGAATATACGACGTAGAACCTGAAAAGGAAAGTATCGTATTTTCCAACATATAATCCACGGCTCAAACAAATCTGTTTCCGGACAGAAACTCTATTTAATAAAAAAGTAACTTATTTTTACTTGGTACATATTTCCCTTTATTTAATAAACTTAATTTCTGGTTTCAAAGCGACATTTTTCGAACAGATATCGCAGACGCACCAGGGTTTGCGCACTTTTTTTTGCGCCATATTGGCGAGAAAACTCCGTTTTCGACTACCTGTTAGGCATAGCTTGCTTACCAGCATGTTAGTTTTATTTTATTATGAAATATATTTATTTTATTATCAAACACACAATTTTATTATAAAACACACACATTTTTTATTATAAACACACACGATGATTAATTTATTATAAACTACACAAGGTTTAATTTAATATAAAACACACAAACTGATATACTGAGTTGCCATACAAAACAAAATTTCGCCAATGTCGCCGGGTTGCTAAAAAATACCCCCGTGCGTCTGCGACAGTTGTACCACTTATTTTAGCCGTGGGCTATACGCTGGAAATTACGGTAAGTGTAACGATAGTAGATAGAGCCGAAAATTATTTCAAATTTAGACAAAATGCTTTGTAGTTCAAAAAATGCTTGAAATCTCTAGTTTATACGTCTGTAATTTTAAACTAAAATACTTTTTTGTATGTTTGTGAAGGTGATATGTTTATCTATTAACTAAACATTTAAATGGAATGAAATTTCTATTTTATAAAAGAAGAGCCCTTAAAGTAATAATAATTATTCACGGCGAAATTAGAGTTTCCATCTAGAAGTTATAAATATGATAAAATATAATATAATGAAATATTAATTTAAAAACTTGTATCCTAATATTTTAGCTTACTCCAAGAATTTTTTTATTAAAACATCTGATAATCCTTTTAAATAAATTCCTGCACGACCTCCTTTTTAGCAAAAAAGCTTATTTTTTTTTTTTTTTTTTATTATAAGAGATAGAATTTTTGTTTATTTCTATATTAGTGTATCCTGATTATTTTACTAAATAATGCTTTAAAAACCGGGGAAAAGTATAAAAATGTTAATTCTTTCGTGACTTTATTTGACATATCTTTATTTAAACAGCATCAAAAATACAACTTTTCAAAATTTTAAGATATTTTCTACATGACTGAATTTATCCACGACAAGTGAATTAGGAAGTAACTATTGGTCAATGATTAAAGTTGACATTATGGATTAAAGTATAAATAATTCTAAAAATACTTTATGCATAAAGTACTGAAGGAAAAGTCTTCAGGAACTACAAATTGTAAAATTACCGTGTATTTAGGCATAAAATACGCATTCTCGATAGGAACAAACTGGTCAAAATTTACATGTGCGCGTTATACACTGGTTATACAGTGCAATTAAGGCAAAAATATACAAAATGAGATTCCTATATTCACTAACAAGCTTTCCTTTTACAAAACATTACATACGTTATGATTACGTTATAAACATTACATGCGTTATTAATGTTTGCTAACAAATTACTAGAAAAAAACATACTTATAGAAAAACCTCTAGCAACGGAATTCGTATATAAAGGAATCCTGCGTTAAATAGAAAACTTTCTCGGTCCAAACGAGAAAAGTACAACACAATTATACCTGTTAAGGTGGCAACATATCTTAAAAGGAATTTGGCTTTAGTCTCTTTAGATTCCTCTTAGGACATTTTATTGTATTATATTTTTGGACGTTCTTTAGAACATCCAAAAGTATAATACAATAAACCTTTACTACAAATCTCATGAATGTTTTTTAGCAAAGAAGTGTGTATACGTAATACACCAAAAATGCATAAAAATATAAAATATAGTATACAATTTTAAATACTCGTTATACACGGCTGCGCATTATATGACAATGAATATAACATTTACCTATCTGTGTAATCTTGTGTACAGTAAAAGAAAGCTATAGCATGAAAAAAATGATATCATTATCTTCATATGAACAGGGAAACATTTTAAGTAATTATTTTTCCATGAAATGCATGACCGACAAATTCTTTACAGGAAAACCTTCTTAGATATAAAGAGCAAGTAAGAAAACTTCCATTTACAAAAAAATAAAGCAAAAATCTTTCCTCTACATCATTTAACTAAGAATTTTTACATTACAGAATAAACTGAGCAATACCATCTACGAAAATTTTACCTCAAGATTAATTAATTATGAAGCAGATATTCGTTATGTGATCATCAGAAGCTTAATTAAACTGGAAAAAAAATCATCTCTGTACTTTGTTTAGGGAACCGAATGCGAACGAAGAACCGAAAGGGTAATTAAAAAAGCATAAGCAATTTCACGTGCAGTGTATTGCTTAAAGCGTCCACCTTCATATAATTACACTTTTTCCTGTTTAATTAAGTGAATAGCTCTATTCAGTGAGCTTATAAGAAACTCTTTGTAATTACTTCTAATATACGAAAAGAAACTGGGAATAATATTTTTAAAATAAAAGTTTATATGTTTTAAAACGAAACTTTAAAACTTTTTGTCTAATTAGAGTTGATCTTAATTTAAATGTATTTGTGCTATATTATAGTTATATTTTTATATATATTTTTCCCCATCTTCATATTATAATGTTTTTTGTTTTTAGGGGAATATATTATTAGGCATTAGTAGTTTTACTTTTTCGAGGGGCACAGCCAATTTTAGATGAAAAAATGTAGTTTTCAATTTCATACCAGTAATGTTGGGAATAATGAATGATTTTGTCATTCGAAGGAATCATTAGGGTATGCGTAAAAGCAGAGTTGCTAGTTTCCAGTTTTTGCTTTTTTATATATCAATTACCCCCAGAAATTTTATAAAAAAATAATATTTAAATCTTACTACAGTTATACCATTTTATTTTCATTTATTTTGAGACTCTATCTTTAATCTCTTTTGCTTTACAATTTTATTCCAAATGTATTTTATACCATTACTTACATTTTTTCTTCTTTTTATTATTTGCTCATTGAAGCATTTTAACTTTTCCCAACGGCTCATTTTTATAAGACATTCTACTCACAATAGACTGGGCGTAAAGTTGATAGCAACTCGGAAGCCCCTTAACCGACATCACCTCTGTTCGGAACTATTAATATAATACTAATTAAAATGAAAATTTGTTTCTCTTTATAAAATTTCTGGGAGTAACTTATTAAAAAAATACATAAGTTGGTTGCTATACTTTTGCGCATGCCCGAGTGATTCATTCGAATATTAAAATTATTCATTCTGCCCATCACTAAAAAGTAATAACTGACTGCTTGTCATATTTATTATAGAAACAAAGAGAGCGCATTAAAATATCACTTGCTGATATTTTGTTAAATATCTGATTCGCGTGACTTGTACCAAAAATTCTTGCAGATAAGCTTTTATGGCGGTTTTTTTTTTCGTTTTTGTCATAATATCCTAAAACAAGAAATAAAACTAAAAATATTTTGTAACAAGCTAGATTTTATAAAATGACAGATGCATTAAAATAAAATAATAACATTTTTATTGAACGAAAAGAAAAACAATTTTGACAGAATTAATTTACGTGCCAGACATTTTTAGATCACCTACATTTAGATCACAAATAGATGTATGTAACTATAGCTATATTGTTTTATATATGAAATATTAAGAAATATTTCATATATAAAACAATATAGCTATAGTTACATATATCTATTTGTCACTTTTATGCTTACATTTATACACCAATTTCACGCACTTACAAACATTTTATATACTTACACTTATCTTATAATGTGCATATTTTCGAACATACAACATTCTGTATAATACATAAAAATACCCTTTTCTCAACACTTGAAAGTAATGGTGACTATTGAGGAATGTAGCAGGAATCTGTTCACGTGTTCACCTGTTCACCTCACGGGGATCACATATTAAACATAAATTTAGCAAGTCAATATTATTTATTTTTTACAAACATGTAAACATGTTTAATCTCATATGACTCCATTAATTTCATTGAAAAATAAGTTTAATTTCATAAAAAAGAAAAAAGCACATATATAAGGGTTTCTTTGCATGAGAGAAAAAAAATACAGATTTTGAAATCTGCATTCACGAGCTGAAACACTTGAAAGTAATGGTGATTATTGAGGAATGTCGCAGGAATCTGTTCACGTGTTCACCTGTTCACCTCACGGGGATCACATATTAAGCATAAATTTAGCAAGTCAATTTTATTTATTTTTTACAAACATGTAAACATGTTTAATCTCATATGACTCCATTAATTTCATTGAAAAATAAGTTTAATTTCATAAAAAAGAAAAAAGCACATATATAAGGGTTTCTTTGCATGAGAGAAAAAAAATACAGATTTTGAAATCTGCATTCACGAGCTGAAACACTTGAAAGTAATGGTGACTATTGAGGAATGTCGCAGGAATCTGTTCACGTGTTCACCTGTTCACCTCACGGGGATCACATATTAAGCATAAATTTAGCAAGTCAATTTTATTTATTTTTTACAAACATGTAAACATGTTTAATCTAATATGAATCCATTAATTTCATTGAAAAATAAGTTTAATTTCATAAAAAAGAAAAAAGCACATATATAAGGGTTTCTTTGCATGAGAGAAAAAAAATACAGATTTTGAAATCTGCATTCACGAGCTGAAACACTTGAAAGTAATGGTGACTATTGAGGAATGTCGCAGGAATCTGTTCACGTGTTCACCTGTTCACCTCACGGGGATTACATATTAAGCATAAATTTAGCAAGTCAATTTTATTTATTTTTTACAAACATGTAAACATGTTTAATCTCATATGAATCCATTAATTTCATTGAAAAATAAGTTTAATTTCATAAAAAAGAAAAAAGCACATATATAAGGGTTTCTTTGCATGAGAGAAAAAAAATACAGATTTTGAAATCTGCATTCACGAGCTGAAACACTTGAAAGTAATGGTGATTATTGAGGAATGTCGCAGGAATCTGTTCACGTGTTCACCTGTTCACCTCACGGGGATCACATATTAAGCATAAATTTAGCAAGTCAATTTTATTTATTTTTTACAAACATGTAAACATGTTTAATCTCATATGAATCCATTAATTTCATTGAAAAATAAGTTTAATTTCATAAAAAAGAAAAAAGCACATATATAAGGGTTTCTTTGCATGAGAGAAAAAAAATACAGATTTTGAAATCTGCATTCACGAGCTGAAACACTTGAAAGTAATGGTGACTATTGAGGAATGTCGCAGGAATCTGTTCACGTGTTCACCTGTTCACCTCACGGGGATTACATATTAAGCATAAATTTAGCAAGTCAATTTTATTTATTTTTTACAAACATGTAAACATGTTTAATCTCATATGAATCCATTAATTTCATTGAAAAATAAGTTTAATTTCATAAAAAAGAAAAAAGCACATATATAAGGGTTTCTTTGCATGAGAGAAAAAAAATACAGATTTTGAAATCTGCATTCACGAGCTGAAACACTTGAAAGTAATGGTGACTATTGAGGAATGTCGCAAGAATCTGTTCACGTGTTCACCTGTTCACCTCACGGAGATTACGGAAAATTCGCACATGCTTTTACATTGAAATCTAAGAATAACGAAGGATCTAGACGTGACTCAATAATATGTTTATCAATTTAAAAATTCGTATAACCCTTCACATTGAAGATGATCAGATACTTGGAAGATGGGTGTACTTAAAAATGCGTTCACTATTTTGACTATTATTGTAAAACTCAACTGGAATTCTTTTGATTTTTAGATTTGAAGCATCTGTAGCTATTAAGATACAAATATTTATTCATAGACTCAAAATTCAACATAGAATACGAAAATAAAGATTTAAATGATATTTTAAAAAATCATATTTGTTTAAATATATTCTCTTTTTACTTTTGCGAAATTAAATGTTTTTGAATGTCATAAAAAAGAAAAATATTTTAGTAAAGTATTACTTCAGATTTGAGTACTAATACATTTTTATTTTACTTTTTGTGGTACAAAGATATATGGTTACTAATATAATTTGCACATATCAGAAAGCGTGATAAAGAACTTAAGAAAAATAGTCGTTATTTTGTAAATATTTTATTTGTTTATATTTATTAATTAATATAAAAATCGTGTATTTATCATATGAACCCCTAGTGTTTGTCTTTTATAGGGATAAATATGACAACTAACGCAGCATTAACATTCAGTAGAAGAGTATTGGTAACATTTGGAAGGACCAATTATGCTTTAGGCGTAGAATGAAGTTCATATGTTTAAAATCATTGGAAGATGAGCAGCGTTCTGAAGAATTAACATGACAGATCATAAACACAAAATAGTTTGTAGGAGAAACATTTAAGGTCTGGATTAAAAGTATTTCATATGCTGTGTAAGCAAAATCTACTAAAAACAACTTTAAAAAAATAATAAAAATACCAAACTTAAATAAATAAAAAGATAATTAATTTAAAAAAAACAAGATTACAGTTGTTGCTAAAAATGGTGTAATCCAAGAGGATACCATGGTACTTTTTAATATTTCCCATTAATAAATTAAATAAATTATATAATATGTAAGTAAAGTGTCTACGTATATTTTGATAGAAATTCTTTTTTCTTTTACTAAATACATCATAACGTATTTCTCAAAATTTAGTTTTTTTTTTTTTAATTGTGCATGATGGGCGGCCATCTTTCGATATTTTACACAAATGTTTAAGCACCAAAGTCCATAGTTAAAATCCGAAATTTGAAATTGTTGCTAAATCAAACTTTTTACGCCTTTTCTTTATACAGGGTGTTTCATAAAAGATGAGCCAAACTTTAAGAGGTGATATTACACATCCAAACAAACAACTTTCATCAACTAATGCAAGGTCGGAAATGAAACGCAAAGGTGCTGGCGCACTTGGAAACTTGGTTCATGCAAACGTTAAAGCTCCATTGCTGTTGCGAGTTATCGGGAGAAGAACGACACTATGCACGACACTATATCACATGCAAATGTGATATATGGGGAAGAAGTAGAACACGTATGCAAAATTTCGCCTCGATTAATACATAAAAGCCGCTGATCAAAGTATGGAACTGTCAATCGCGGTAGGAACGTATCGGAAGATGTTGCCCTTCACTAATAGGGAAAAGGCTAATAGGCATTTTATCTACGTAACTGCAAATGGAAATGGCTCAGACGATCAACGATTGTACGAAGAGCAAATTGCTTTTCTCACTTAATGGTTTTTGTGTGTTTTTCCTTCGTATAACAACATCGCCTTCGGCGCCCTCTAGCACCTTTGTGTTTCAATTCCGACCATACATTCTTTGATAAAAGTTGTTTGTTTGGATGCATACTATCATCTCTTAAAGTTTTGTCCATCGTTTGTGAAACACCCTGTTTATTTTTATTTTTAAGCTACTTTGTACATTGAATCGACTTATATATTGTTTATGTCTATATGATGTACCTTGATCTCGCACAATTTGAACCATTTACATATGCATTTTTGTTACTTTAAATGAAGATTTGTCTGTGTATTAAAATTATATGATTTCAACTGAGTTTATTACATTTCTCTTAAATATAGAAAAGTATCTTTAAAACTAAAATATCATATTTTTTTAATATAAAATAACGAAAATTTCTTCTGAAATCTATTTTATTTATATATTTTATTCCGAATTATTTGTCAAAGCTTTGTTCACTTTTTCAATACCTTCTTATATATACAAACATGATCCTCATTCCATTGATGTACCACAATACAGCCACCTTTCTTACCTTTCAGAAAGCATAAGAATAAAAATTCCGATATACCTCATTTAATGCTACGTCTTTCATTTAGAAAATGAACACATTCATAAAACTTCTATAGGGACTAATTAAGAACTATTTTTCGCAAGATAATGAGAAGGATTATGGAGGGTAAAAACGGGCATTGTTAAAGCGTAAGCCCAGAAAACTTGAGACTAATTAAATAAATATTATCATTCACATGTGTTGCTCATAACTTAGAACTTCATTTTCCTGCTTAATTAATATGCTCAATGCTCTTTGTTTAAATTCCTGATAATTATAATGGCGTTACGGTTATGATACTTATATGAGAGAATTACATGCAAGAAAAACATATTTTGGTAATTATAACCGAATTCCCCTATTCCATATTGTGTAATAATAAAAAATACAACTAAACAGTTACAAAGAATGCAATAACTGCTAGTAAAATTTAAATAGCCATATAAATGAAATTCTACCGCTATTATTATTTTTTAATACATTGTTAAACATTAAAGACTAAAATATTTTTACAATATGTATTATTTTATTTTATTTCTTCGCCATAACACTTAAGGATAAATGCAAGTAGTCGACGCAGTAAGGATAATTGCAAGATTCTGCGACACACGAAATGCGAGACAGCTATAAATAAGGTCAATAATTTATATTAAAACGTATTTATAAATATATAAAACGTATAAAGCAAGAAAAAATGTTTTTACATCATACCATTTTTTTTTTGCATTATACAAGCATTATTTTCTTTTTTGGCACTGCATTTTACCTACATAGAAGAATACCATCACAAATAAACATTCGGCAAGATTGAACGCATAACTAGATTATTAAAATATACTACACTGCCCTTCTCTGATATTTTAATTTGCCAGTACCGCATAATTTAGAAATTTACTATAATGTCCATTATGATTTCTGCCTGATTAGCTACCGTTGAAATAAATTATTTTACTTCAAATATTTTTACGGATTGGATATTATTTAATAGCGGAGATTTGCAACTTCGTTGGTCGGTTTTCTAAAACGAACCTCGAATTACATGAACCTGGTGTTGAGTGTCCCACTGCTTTCGCAACTGCTCCTTCTCTGATATTTTACTTTGCCAGTACCGTATAATTTAGAATTTTGCTATAATGTCCAGTATGATTTCTGCCTGATTAGCTACCTTTGAAATAAATTATTTTACTTCAAATATTTTTACGGATTGGATATTATTTAATAGCAGAGATTTGTCCGCTTCGTTGGTCGGTTTTCTAAAACGAACCTCGAATTACACGAACATGGTGTTCAGTGTCCCACTGCTTTCGCAACTGCCCCTTCTCTGATATTTTAATTTGCCGGTACCATATAATTTAGAATTTTACTATAATATTCATTATGATTTCTGCCTCATTTGCTAGCATTGAAATAAATGATTTTACTTCAAATAATTTTAGTAATTGAATATTATTTAATAGGGAAGAGTTGTCCGCTTCGTGGGTTGGTTTTCTAAAACGAACCTCAAATTACAAGGACCTGGTGTTGAGTGTCCCACTGCTTTCGCAAGCGTAAACCTCATGTCGGCTGAGTTAGCTCCTGTCTCGAATCAAGCGAACATTGAATTATTGTGATTTTTATTTCGATCCCTATTAAATTCACATTTTCAGCATCGTCATTCCCGTTGCTATAGAAACCTATTTGGTATTCTTCCCTCCTGAATTTAATCATCGATGTAGCAAATTTTGCAGGAGAGTTCTTTCGTTTCAGGAAAAATGTTGTCGAGAAATCGCCGCAAAACGCGAAAAACAATAAATATCTTATACAAAATTCAGAAAAAAATTCGAATATCACAGAAAACAAAATTTCCTATATGGCACCAAAACATTCAAATTGCATTCTTAAAAAAAAAAAAAAAAAAAAAAAAAAACACGCCGGAAGAGAAAAAAAAAATGCTGAAAATCTCATAACAAATTCAAGAAATTTTCAAAAATCGCCTAATAAGTTCGCAAAAAAATTTTAAAAAAATCGCAGAGGACTAAATTTACTGTATTGCGCAAAAAGACTAAAACCAGATTCCTCTTACAAATATCAAAAACATGTCAAAAAACGCGAAAAAAAAGCAAAAGAGTGCATAAAGGATTCTCAAAAATTTCCAAAATAGAATTGGACAAAATTTGCTATTTTAAGCTAAATGATCGAAACCATATTACTTTCACGAATGTAAAAAAAAAAAAAACAAAAAAAAAAAACACCGGAATTATCAACGAATTTGAAAAATTTCAAATATATCATTACGAATTCCGAATAAACTTTATTGGGAAAAAGAACAAAATTTACTATACTGGGCTAAAAGATCCTATCCAGATTATATTTACTAATATGAAAAATTAGCTGTGAAACACAAAAAAATAGCATAAACAAATAAATTTTAAAAAAATCTAAATCAAAACCTTACGTCGAAGTGCATAACTTTAGACGCACAGAGACTTCCCAGACAAATATCGTAGCTCTACGCGCATCTTTTTGCCAAGAAACTATCGACAGGCAGTTTTTGTTACTATAGATAAAGTGGATTTCAAAACCGTTGGTAGCGAGTTTACCATGACTTTTTTATATCGAATAGTTATTGGTCGAGGAGCCCATTAGTAATAATTAGTAGTAATTTGTAGTACCAAAAAACTGAAAAGACATCAGTAGATCATTTTAACGCAATTTTAGTAAATTATTTAAAATTCAAGAATAATAGCACATCATTTGCTTTCCAAATTTTCCTTGTGTTCTTTTGCAATTGGCAGAAGAAACACTTTAAAGGAATAACTATTACAATGATAATTTTATCAGTCATCATTAATATTAAGTAAGATGGGGTTTTTTCATAAACTATGACCTTAATATCACTATCAACGGAATGAAAATACATTGAAAATTTTATTAGTCACAATATCATTAAAATATTTTTGTTTTATGAATAGAAAAACACATGGGATTTCTAAAAGATCCAAAACTTTCATAAATACTTCTTTGAAACTGAATGATATAATATTTCAAATAAATAAGCATTATTCTGAACGAATCGCCCCATTAAACAGCAATCGTATCCTTGAAATTTATAATATAGCCAGACTAAACAAATTATTGATACTAGTATACATAACTGTCTCCATTACGATTTATAACTGCTTAATCTTTCTGAAAACGCAAGGCCAAATTGTTAGTTGGATATGTTAAAATTATGTCCGTTCCTTTGACGTATTACGTAAATTTATAAAAACTGGAACGTGATAAATGCTCCCCAGTTAAGATAAATAAAAAATTGTATCCCAAATTTCAGACATATCCAATAGTTTTAATCTAATAATCTAAATAATCTAAATAATCTAATAATATTTACACCTTTTTGATCAAAATATATAGAAAAAAAATAAAACCGACCGATAAAAAACGTTTTAAAAAACGGCACTGGGGTTTCTTCAATTTGGGATTCTGCTGGTTTTCCAGAGAAATTAAATTTCAAAATTTTCAGATAAGATATGTATAAAATGTTTAATTTCGTTTTCTTGTGTTGTTTTTTATTTTATTTTTGCACATTTATCACATTTGGGATCGTGATTTTATTAGAGATACTGACAGAATAATTATGAGCTTTGTAAGGAGCATAGAAAGACCGTATATATAAAGATTCAACAAGACAATGTAGATAGAAAATTTAATTTTGATAAATTAAAATCATGTGACGGTGGTACACTGTGAGTGCGCAAAACATATTTTTCATTGGAATTTTTTTGTTAATGTTTTTATTTTTCGAAGCGCCTTATTTTAAATTTAATGAATCTGTTTCTTAAAAAAAATAGTTATTTTATAAAAATTATATATATATATATATTCAATAAAACTTTGCAACGTACTTAATGTGTTTTTGTTGATTTAAACTGGAACCATCATTTTTAAAACCTTTGGTTTTATTCACAAATTTTCTGAATTTGAAAACATTCATGTAGATAATATACATGTAGTTATGTATTATTAATAAATCTGATATTTTTCAATTTTTAATGAAATGAAATATTTATTGAAAAAATTGAACTATATATAAACATTATTAAATTATTTTTCTTAAAAAGAACTTTTAATTATAAACGCGAAGAATAAATCTTTTCTTCTTGATCAACTACAAATTTAAAAAGAAATTTGGAAAATGGAGCCCTTTTAATTATACGGTTAACTTTTTTAGAAAATATTTAATATAATTGCATATTTAACCTACACTGAGAAAAATGACTCTTTCAAATCTGAGTAAATCGACTTTTTCTTTCAAATAAGACTACGCAATGCTTTCAATTCTGAAATACCAGAAATACTCAGAACATTGAAACATCGGCATACTCAAAACTCAGCACATATAGGTTAGTTCATACTCCTTTTTGAAACAGGGACATACTCAAAAATGATTAGAATCAATTCAAACTCATTTTTGTAACATGGGTATACTAAAAAATGAGCACATAGAATTCAGTTCATACTCACTTTTGAAAGATCGACTTACTCAAATATGAGCACATGATGTTTTATTCTTGAGTGAATTCAGAAGTTAGTATACACATGTTTCAAACGTGAGTAATTTTGATTCGGAGATATTTTGACTATGCGACATACTCAAATTTGAGTATTTTTTGTTCAGTTTTAAAAATGTCTTTTTTGTGTGTACTGATTCAGACAAATACATTACGAATGGTATTTTTAAAGAGTATCCCAAACATCTTTAAATATGTCTTAGAAATAGGGAAAATGTAAGAAAAATTTGTTCACATAGCTTTCTTGGAATTGAGAAACACATAGGTCAATAATTATGTGTGAAAACTAATGCATTGTTCCTTTTTAAAAGGGGTAACTGCATAATCTGTGATAATATAATTATATTAGAGAAAATATAAAAAAAACTTGTGTGTACTATTGCTTACAATGTTTTCAAATAACTTTATTTTTTGACATAATAATGAGTATAAAAAATAGCATTAAACATCAATTTTGGAAATATACTTTAATATTACTGGACTCCCGTCTGTTTTTGAATACCTGTATTTTTGAAGAAAAAATTGTGGCAGATTTTTACAACCAACCCTCCCCTCTCCCCCTACATTAAAATCGGTTTCTGCAAAAGTTGTGAAAGAAATCTATAAAAAAAAGATTTTTTGTTAAAATGGTGTTCAAAAAACGGACCGACTGGTAGTCTGAAATGAAGTCCTCCATGAAAATTAAATTATTTATCTGAAATAGCTTAATTTGTGGCAGGTTACATGGCAATTTCAAAAAGCGAATAATATAATATTCATGATTTTAAAAACAAGAAAAAATGTAATCCTTTACGATTTTTTTTTAAATAAAAGTTTATAAGTAGCTTAGAGAACATTTTTCAACTAATTCTTATATGTCACAGTTTTCAGAGCTGTTCAATCTATTGTGCATATTTGAAATCTTAGAATAACTTCAAATTTCGTAGATCAATATGATCAAGCGCGGTAAATTGCAGTTGTGAAACAATTACGTTACGCCACGCAAACCTGTTCCGACGTCCAGAATATATTAACTGAATTGTATATCCAGACTTTAAAATAACCGAATAGTTGGAAGAACCGCGCATTTTCCAATTAATTTCCAACTCATATCTTATTCACATGCTGTCAAAATATTTGTAAGTTATAGATATTTCAAAATCCTCTTTTTAGGGAAAATTTGAAATTGGATTAATTTTAGGCCAGAATACATTTATCATTCTTATTTCTGCAGTTTCAAGAAATGTCATTTGATATAGTTACTAATTATGAAAGTTCTGTATTCTGTTACGGTTCATTAAATATGCATCAAAATGGTTATTGATCTGGTAAAGTAAATTTCTTTTTACAAAAGAAACGCAATTTTTAATAGTTGTTTCCATATATTAGAAAACAACTGTCTGTTCACATATATGCTCCAGTATTTATTCAAAACATAAAACATAAACCAAAAGGTGTCTTTGAGTGAAACCAGAACTCTTGACGCACGTTTTTAAAACATAAACGAAAAGGTGTCTGTGAGTGAAACCAGAACTCTTGACGCACGTATTTAAAGGCCTAGAGATGACAGAAACAACGAGATGGAATGCCAGTTTTACCTAATATGTCACGAAGCAGAATTCTGTTACAATTATGTGTTAAGAATTCTACGAAAAACAAAAATCATAGGAATCCACACTAAAGAAATCAACGTGACGCGGTTTACTACCTACAAGAGAAAATAAAATGTTGTTTAAACATTTAAATAGAATAACGAGTAAAACCTAATGACTTTTGATCCAGATTTATAGCTCAGCCTCAGTATCCTTACAGATTGCAGCTCCCCAGTGTAACCTATTGTCTAAATTTTAAACTTTTTCTATATTACCGTATATAAAACTTATTATTACCTTATAAACGGCCAATTAAACACAATGTTTTGTGAAGTTTATCTGAAAGTTTGATACTTTACCGATTCTGAATTTTTACCCTTTCTATCCACAAACCTGTGGAAAGCCTTGCAATCTAGGGAGAGTTTCTGGAATTTAACATTACATGAACTTCCGACTTTTCAGACAGACCCTGTGAGGTCTATAATAGTTAGTTTTTATCTGGGGTCTATGTTTCTTTTCAGTGAGACACATGTGTCATGTTGGTAGTCTAAATAGTTTATGTAGTTTTATCTAAAAATTAATTATATACGTCCAGGGGAAGAAATAATTTTCTAAAAAAACATTTCCCTATCGACATATATATATATATATATTTAATTCTCGTATTATTCTGCAATAAACTTCCAAAAACATTACATGAAAAGTTTATACATACAATAATAAAACAAATGATTATTATGATATTGAATTTATATTTTTAAACATTAATTCCATTTTAATGTATATTTTAAATGTAAATATTGTAAAGATAAAGTAATTGTTTCCAAAAGCATTATGAAATTCTTTTTGTGAAGTAATTACGCTCTACCCTATATGCATTCGATTATGTAGTATACACATAATTAATTCACTGTTTAAGGAAAATAATAGAATAAAAAAATCCTTAGTGCTTCATAAATTGAAGAAAACGAAATACGCTTAGAACAATAATTATACAAATTTATTTCATAGTTGTGTTGTCTTTTGAAGAATATTTCCATGGAATTGCATTTTACCTTAATATCGAAGCTATTATCTTTAAACCAAAAGCCTAATAAAAATGTATAATCATAAAAAATAAATTGTAAACATAACAAAAGCAGTATCAAGGAACATAATAGAATGCAAAAAACGTCTTAAGTACTCCATAAAAATGAAGAAAACGCAAAACGCTTCGAAAGATATTTATACAACTGTTCTTCATAGTGTTGTTGTAATTCGAAGGTTATTTGAATGATATTGCACTTTGCACTAACATCGAAAATATTTTATTTTAAACAAAATACTATAAAATGTATAGTTATAAAAAATAAATTCTAAACACCACAAAAAAACAAAACAATATCAATAAAATTTTGCTTCGATAAAATACGAAATAATTTCGAATCTCGCTTATTTATAAAACTCACTTATTTACAAATATAAAAATACTAATATTTATTTACCCTTTCTTTTTTCAACAATTTATTTTGTGGCAAGTATCATCAAAAAGGAAATCGCATTTTTTTAAAAATAAAACAAAAATAATTCTTTTATCACGAAAAATCTCCATTCGGTTTCTTATAAATACATTCATCTAATATTTTTGAAATATAATCCTGTAGAATATAAATAAAACATGAAATGGGGTCCATCGGCTTGATAAATGAACTCCCCCGAAGCCGTATCGTCTCCTTGATAATATGTGAATCATTACTTTCCTATGACTATATATCCTGACTTTCTCGAAAATCTTTCATATTGAGGAGACACTGATCAATCTATATGATAAAGACATTCAGATTTTAATGCATTTTTATCTTAACATGTCTTATTTTATCTAACAAAAACTATGATGGAATACATTTGCACATTTACAGGATTAAGGAAGGTGGCCAAGATATATATTTTTCTTATGTCCAGCTATGTTAGTACATGTATTTATCACGGAGATACAAGATAAAATATATAAATATAAAAATGTAATTTAAACTTTGAACGAAATATTTCCGTAAATTTCAAGGTAGACAACAAACGAAATAATTGGCCAGGATAGAAATGCACGGGAAATTTTACTTTTTGGGAAAAAATAGGGTAAATTTTATTTTTTATTATAGAATGGATAAAATTTAATGCTGTTTCTTATCACATAATAATCTGTCATTTCTTCTTTATAATAACACTCATCGAGTTGTGTGGAATATAAGTAAAAATGAAATGATGTCCATCGGCTGGATAAATTGACTTCCCCGAAGTCTTAAAATCTTGTTAGTATGTGAATGATTACTTTTCTGAAGCAATGCATACTGACGGTCTCGCAAAACTGAGATTGATGAGATATTTATCCATCTTGTATATGATAAGGACATTCAGAATATAATGCATTTTTATCTTAGGCTATATGAGTTCACCTATCTAATATGGTGATAAAATTCACTCACATAAAAACTATAAAGAGATGCGTACGAAATATATGTGCATATATGAATTTATACGTTTCAATATCTGCCTTAAAAATTCAAATAGAAAAGTAAATAGACAAAAATCGAAATAATTGACCAGGGTGGAAATGCACTAGAAATTAAATTGACAAATAAATTAATTCTTTATTAAAACATATTTTTGAGAAAAAAAAATTGGGTCAATTATATTTTGATTATAGAATGGGTAAAATGGAATGATGCTTCTTATTACATAATAATCTGTCAATTCTTCTTTATAATCATACTCATCGAGATGTCTAGAATATAAGTAAAAATGAAATGATGTCCATTGGCTGGATAAATTGACTCCCCCGAAGTCGTAAAATCTTGTTAGTATGTGAATGATTACTTTTCTGAAGCAATGCATACTGACGCTCTCGCAAAACACTGAGATTGATGAGATATATATCCATCTAGTACATGATAAGGACATTCAGAATATAATGCATTTTTATCTTAGGCTATATGACTTCACCTATCTAATATGTTGATGAAATTCACTCACATAAAAACTATAAAGAGATGTGGACGAAATAGATGTGCGTAATATGAATTTATCTGTTTCAATATGTGCCTTTATAAATTCAAATAGAAAAAGTATATATACAAATTAAATACGTGGAAAGAACAAAAGAGATTTTTGACATACGGTGGTATATTTTATTTTCTAGGAATTATTATTAGTTTTAGAACCTATATATTTGTCAGTAAACATCATTGGCTAACATACACATGGAAAGAAATATTATTAAATGTACGGATTGGAGTATCAAAGCAAATAATATTAGAAGTATATAATGTTTTTTAAAAAAAATGTGCAAGAAACATCTGAAAAGCAAAAAATGTTTAAAAAGCTTTACAAATATACAAAAATTGCTAAACATTTTAACACTAGAACGGCGGCATTTTGACCCCTGCCAAATGGAAAAATGACAATTCGAACCGGATATTTCTTCATAAAATAAGCTAAATAAATACCGCACAAAAATAAATTAAATAAATAAGTTAAAAGTCTTAAATACAAATTCTGGTGTGAAATACTTTTATGAAACTTGAGTAAAATCTCACGCCGTTCTAGTGTTAAAGAATTAAAAAAAAATCTTTTTTAGAAACTCATTTTAAAGAAAAGTAATAGAAACTCGATTTAATGAGAAGTAACAAAAATACTATTCGAGATGCTTATTCATAGATTAAATAAAACAAAATCGTGTTATATATATATATATATATATATATATATATACACACAGGGTGTAACTGAAATGCTTCAACAAACTTTGAGGGATGATAGTACTCATGAAGACGAACAAAAAATGCAATGGAACATGGGGTCGCAAATTACGTTTAACCCCTTCAGGGGCAGTGGTACGTTTATGAAAGCGCTTAATTTTAATTCCAAAACGCCATAATGGCACCAGAATTTTGCTAAAATCTTTTCCATTTAATATGTATGTGAAATATAGCCTTTTTCTTATTTACAAACACATTTTTTTATAAATTCCGGAGCCAGTCATTTATTTCAACATTTTAGTACTAAAAGTAGTTTGCCCCTAAAAGGCTTAAAGGATACAAATAGAGAAAATGCGTCTGAAAATGGACTGGCACCGGAATTTACAAAAAAAATTGTTTGTAAATAAGAAAAAGGCTATATTTCACATAAATATTAAATGGAAAAGATTTTAGCAAATTCTGGTGCCATTGTGGCGTTTTGGAATTAAAATTAAGTGGTTTTTTAGACATACCACTGTCCCTGAAAGGGTTAAATGTCATTTGCGACCCCGTGTTCTATTGCATTTTTTGTTTATCTTCATGAGTACTATCATCCCTCAAAGTTTGTTGAAGCATTTCAGTTACACCCTGTATATATATATATATATATATATACTCACCATGCAATTAATTTTTATAAATGCACTCATCTGATATTTTTGATATTCAGTTGTATAGAACATAAATAAAACATGGTATGGGGCGCATCGGTTCGGTGAATTGATTTCCGAGAAGTCGTAGTGTGTTTTTGATAATATGTGAATCATTATTTTTCTGCATCAATATATCCTGACGTTTTCTCAAAATACTGTGTCGGAGGAGGTATTGATCAATGTTTATGATACGGACTTTCGTCAATAGTGCATTTTTATCTTAAGCTGTATCCTTTCAACTTACAAACACGACACTGCAATATAGACATTTATTCAGATTTTCATATTTACAAATACATTTTTTATATCGGGAATACAAACCAAGAAAAATTTAAGCATAAAAATAAAATCTGAAGATTCAAAAGAAATAGACGCATAAAAATTTCTACATACATAATAGTCGAAAACTGTATCTGAGGATACCGTAGAAATGCGCTGAAGATTGTATTGGCAAATAAGCTACTTGTCTACAGTTATGTTATTTTTTTTTTTTTGAGAAATTTGTTCTTGAATCAATATAATTAAAAATGATTTAATATATGTGTTCATTTATTGAATAAATAAAACAGAATCACATATTTCAACAAGAAATCACCATGCCATTCTTATTACAAAGCTGTGTAGAAACTAGTCGAATGTGCCAATCCCAAAACTTTCTTCTATCTCATAGAGGTTTCACTTACACCACAACGAGACAGTATCGACATATATCACGGTCTAACTGAATCTAAAGTTTGAAGAAATTCTGTGCATTCATTCTTGAGATATGACTATCGCTAAAATCGTGTAAATGCTGAAAAATGCAGCATGGCAGCGACACCAAAACCTAATCAGCAATAGCGTTTGTCAATGTCTAACTGAGTCTAAAGTTGATAAAAATCCGTGCGTTAGTAAGATAGAACTATTGCGAAAATCATGAAAAAAGTAGTGTAGCAGCACCACCTGCTGGGTGATTTACACTAAAACTTAATCAGCAACAACTTATGTCAACGTCTAACAGAAGCGGATGTTTGATGAAATTCTGTGCGTTAGTTCTTGAGGTATAGCTATCGTGAAAATTGTGAAAAAATTAGCAATGCAGTGCAAACTGCTGGTGATTTGCAACAAAAACTAATCAGAACAAATTTATATCCAGGTGCCATTTTTATCCAACTGAATCTAAGATTTTATTAAATTGCGTTCATTAATTTTTGAGATAGCGTGCCCACAAAATTTTTGTCCCATACAGAAAGACACACACAGGCAGACAGTCAGACAAACAGACAGATATTTTCTATAAACAGTAAAATTTTGTTCAGAATCTTATAAAACGTATAAATCCGTCGGAAAACGGAAGTTGAAATTTTTCATGAATCCAGTTCTTTCTTCTTGTAAAACTAGAAGAAAGTAAAAAAATAAAATATGAAATGAGGTATATCGGCTGGATGAATTCACTCTCTCGAAACTATTGGGTTGTTCGGAAAGTTCTTTCCGTTTGGGAAAATTACTTCCTTCCAGAAAATTCTATCATTTACTTATTAGAGATTAATCCCGTACCTAATAATTGACGGGCAGAATTTTTTGGTACGAATTCGTTTTCCCAAACGGAAGGAACTTTCCGAACAACCCAATATACTATGTATATTTTTAAATAATACATGCGAATCGTTTCTTTACTGCGACGATGCACTATGATGTTTTCGAAATTCACTAGTGCTGAGACATTGATCAATCTATATATTAAAAACATTCAGATTGCAATATATTTTTGTCTTTTGCTGGGTAATTTAATACAATAAACATTGTGACGCATGGTTGGCTCATAGATGTAAAGACGCGAGGTTCAAAAAATAAAAGTGTTGCTCCCAACAGACAGTACAGTCGTTGTAATGAAATATATTTACTCTTTGGGAGGATTACGAGGGGCGAACAAAATTTTAATATATACATATTAAAATTTTCATTTATGACAGTACATTTTGTTTAGAACGGAGATACAAGCCTATTAAGACACAAGCAAAAAAAATAATTTTAAAGTTTAAAAGGAATATATCCATGTAACTTCTGGATGGACAATAGACGAAAACAAAAATTTGAGGACACACTATAAAAGACCTGAAGATTATATTGGCAAATGTAATTATATAATTTATTTTTAAATTGTTTTTCAGAAATTCATTTTTGGTGAATATTTTATTTTAAAAACGGTTTAATATATGTGTTTTGTATTTAAATAAATGAAATGAAACCATTTATTTTAGCAACATATCTTCAGACACACCGATGTTTTTCGAAGCATTGTGTTTATCTGTTCCGGGTCAACTAAACATATTTTAAATGGGAAATCTTACTAAAAAAATAAAGTTAAATAAGATTCGAAAAATAAAGTCATAACGTATTTTTTTAATGTTTCAAAACGTGTCAATTTGTCACCAAATGTATCGGTGCAGTTTCAGGGAAGTTATCGATGTTTTGTCAGATATTCAAATAATAACCATCCGCTTCTTATTTATGAACAAACTCACCCAGTTTTGCTGAACAGAAATAAAACACGGACCGAAGTAAATCGTTTGATGAATTTGTTCTCCTGAAGACATAGCATTTTCTTTATAATATGCGAATCATTACATTTCTGCAGCAATATATCTTGACATTATCACCGAATGCTGAGATTGAGGGGACATTGATCAATAAGGATAAGGAGACTACGATACGACATGATAAGAAGATTCAGATGATAATGCATTTTTATCATAATCTGTGTGACTGTATATCTAACAAATATGATGATGGAAAATATTTACACATGATATATTAAAGGAGGTGAACGAATTATACATCCATCCAATCATTTATCTGTGTCGGTGTTTGCCATTATGACTGTCAAATAAAAATAAATAAATTATTTAAACCTATTCAATAACAAAATTTATTTAAACGTATTCAATAACAAATATCATTTAAACTTATGATAACATACTTTATTTTCTGAGAATGTTTATGTATCGCTTTAGAAACTCTATATATCATACAAAACATCCCGTGTGTATTAACTATAGGAATAATTTTCTAAGAATTATTACTGACATTTTTCTTTAGAAATTATTATTTTTTTTAGTAAAAGTACAAACATCCTTTGTGTTCTAACTGAGTGAAACATTTATTTTTCTGAATTTGTCTCTATTCTAATGACATAAGATTCTGTATTTCAAAAAAGGCTACATTTCAACGTTAATCATATCCATTCATCAGATTTCATTGAGTTAATTTATTTAAAAATGTAATTATTTTATCTCTGCAAATACGCTATAATTAATTATTTTATGAAATTAAAGCTCTCCTAAATATAAAACATTAAACTACAAATGTAAATATGAAAATATTTTTAATTAATAACTAATGTATTAAAAAATATATTTAAAATAGGATCTACATCTTTTTTAAATTCTTTTAGGCAGGGTTTTTTACAAAACCTTGCGTGTACTTAAAATTGAAAAAGGCGGAACTATAAGAATATAATTTTTCTATAGAACAACCTAAAAATAAAGATTTCATTTGGTCGAAAAAATTTAAAAACAGTGAACTTCGTTGTAATATCTAAGTTTTTGAATCGTTGAAAGCTTATAATTAGATTTTGCCAAAAAAATAGATTTCAAACATTAGTCATTCCAACATGACAAACTCTCCCACGCAGTGAGAAAGAATATCATGTATTTCCCAAAATTTTCAAATGTACATTATATTTTTTTTTTCACAAGATCATATTTTATTTTAAACCTCTGGTTAACTATGGTAATTTAGCAGTTAATTTCCGATATCAAGTTTAAGTTTCTCATTCTCTTCCATTGTATTATATCATTATGACTTATCATTATGTCCAACAAAAAATGAATATCATACAAAAGACTATACCAATATGTATTTTAATTAATCTTAAAAGAAAGTTTGGAATTTTTTGTTCTGCAATGCCGCAAAACATATATTTTGCATGGGTCCGTTTTTTATATGAAAGCTAGCCAAAGATTTCATTTCGACATAGAAAATATAAAATAGTAAATGAAAATGCGATAGATGTAAGGAAATTTCTGAAGCCATTCATCACTTTCATTGGGGAAAAAATGACACACCAAACTTAAAGGCTTCTGGAAAGCTTTTGTAGAACTTTAGATAGTAATGCTTTTTTTTTTATTATTATTTATTTATTATTATGTTTAAAAAAAAGCAAACTTGATGATAGATCAAATATTGTGACTGACATCTATGTTTTTCTAAACAACATTTTAGATTGCGAAAGACTTTAAAAAAAAATAAATGTTTCATTAAAAACCAGATATTTTTTCATTACTCCAGCTACAGTTATAACAGTTGTAACTAAGCCATTTATCATTTTCAGACCAAAATAATGACATAACGAGCTTAAAAACTTCTCAATATTTTTTGTTACATTCTGAATTTTACTAAAACGTTTGTTATTAAAGAAAATTAATGACGCATCACAAAAAATAACTGATATCTGTGATTTTTCTTCTACATTATGTTTCTTTTTATTAAGATATTTCGAAAACTGGAGTGTATCCAATTCGTTTAGGTATTTTTTAATCTGTGAGACGAAGCACTTTCGAACGAGTTCTCTAATTTTTATTTTTTGTTTGTTTTGTTTTGTTGAAAATGGTTCAGTTTCTTGTTGTCTACGCATGCATTTCTTAAGGATTCGAAAAAGATATATTTTTCTGCTTATCTGTGTATTTGCATGACTTGGCTCCAAATTTCTTAAAAATTGGTTAAAACCCTTACCGGCACAGTGGTCCCACTCCGGGAACACCTAATTTTAATTCCAAACTTGCATTCGCCACCAAGAATATTTAATAAAATTTTGTTTCTGCAATGAAAGCTTAAAATGAGGAGTTCTTATTTTCTAAAAAAGTCGTTTGTAAATTCCGGTGTCAGTCAGTAATTTCTCATTTTACGAACAGACTTTCCCTGTGCCGGAAAGGGTTAATCGCAAAATATTTTACAATGTTTTTAAAGTACATAGTACTACTTGGCATACAAAAAACAGTCATCGCATCATATATAGTTCTTAACTAGGTCGCGTCAAATATTTTTATATATAATACCATCTAGTGTCTCCGATAAATTGATCATATATCAACAGATGTTGAATATGCTCTACATTAGTTTCTCACTTTCGTTTATATTATATACATTTTTTTTACACAGAGACATAAAAACTTAAAAAGCGTACAATTTTTTTAACTTATCGCTTGAATAACAATTTGGTGAATTTACTATTTATCTTTTTCGCAAAACTATGTATTATTTCTTCCTGTTACATTAAACGATGCTTAATAGAAAATCATCTAACTGTGATGTCCCATGATTTTGACTATTAAAAAAGATTTGTAAATAATGAATTAAAAATAAAACAGTGGCAATGGATGTCGTTTTCATATTTTAAAATATTTTCTTTTGTATTGTAAATGATTTTAAATGAAATAAGTACATTATGTAAAAATAATATAATTTTAATAATATTATAAGCTGTACAAAAATAATATATATAATAATATTCATACAGGTGTCATAATATAATTATAACAGTTGTAAACAGTGTTTGTTTATCATATTTATGTTTGATGCGATATTTCTAATGTAAACTTATATATATATATATATATATATATATATATATATATATATATATATATATATATATATATATATATATATATATATAGATAGATAGATAGATAGATAGATAGATAGAAGATTCTATAACATATTCATAGTTTTCAAATTTTTGCTTTTTCATCCTATTAAGTATAATTCTGCAGCGTCCCGTCCATTGCTTTTTATAATGTATTTTCCTTCGTTTTTCCCATGTGTTTCCATTTTTATATATATAAATATATACATATCTAGGTGGAATACATGAACTGTATAATATTTTCAATATTTTGTTAAAATTTTATCTGCTGAAATGTCAAATTAAATTCAAATTTTAATTCAAATATTTTCCATTGAGAATTGAATAATGTTTAAATCATTGTTCGAAAAAGAAACATTGATGATGTTTAATGCTTTTGCAGTTTGCAACAAACACATTATTTTTTAATGGAATGTAAAGTTTTGTGGCAGTCCTTCAGTGATTATTAATAAAGAAAAAAATAGTGGTCTATATTCTATACTATGAATTTTTTTTAAGAACGCATAAATGAGATGTGTTTTGAAACATCGCTCCATAAAGATTAACCACAGATTTTATTTAAGAGAAAAATAACGTTGAAATATTGTTAAGGGTAGAGGAGATGGGGGATGAATGGGACAAGGGATGGATGGGACGCTCTCAATATTTCAGGCAATAAAAAAATTTTTAGTTGCTTCCTATCCTCATAGATTTCACTACCATAGTGTGCTTCAGAACCAAAAGCAAGAGCACATGGCTGTTTTCAGTTTTCTTCAAATTTGCATTACCTGAAAACTCTGCTAAAAAGTAACTTTTTTTTATATTTGAAGTTACTTAAATAGCTTATGCAATGTAAACAATTAAGATATGTAGTAGTTTTTTATTTAAAGGCTCAATATTGGTAATTAAAATGAATGCATATTAACCATTTTGACAAAATAGCTGACAATTGAATATATGCATCATGGGGACATTTCAAATGGGGATGAATGGGACTGCTTCATTCGTCCCTATAGGATACTGAAATTTTTTTATTAACTAAATAATATTATATAGGTTGATAAATTAATACTTTATGGTAATTATTCTTTTAACATTTCATCCTCTTTGTAGCCATCGTCTTCAGTGCACCGTTTATGGGCCTTTTAAGACAAAGCTGAGATGAGTCCAAGATCATTGACTAACAAATAATCCTGGAGATCATATTACAATTTATAATCTTTCAGCTTTTGCCAAGGTGGCATTTTTGTTCAGCTTTTAGTCCTTAACATTGAATACGGGAAGGAAAATGTTTGAGTCCCATTCATCTCTGCTGTGGGGATGAATTAAATTTCTATATCTGTATAATAATAATCTTGAACAAATATTGTGCATAAAATGTAGTTACTTAAAGTTTGACGTGTGATATATAATATTGATAATAACTTGTAAAAAATATTTAAAATAAATATTTTTGTGAAAATGTCCCATTCATCCCCCATCTCGCCTATGTGGTACAATTTCCCAATTCATACATCCATTTGATATTCAACCAAAGTTTATCTTCCCCTTTTTTGCAGAAATGTACTCATATTGATTATTTTATTTCATCATTCTATAACGAATGATCTTGATGATATAACATTAAAATAACTGATATAATTGTTTTGCTAACTAAAACATTTATATAGAAAAGAAGAGCCAATTTAAGTGAATAAACTGTTATTTTAGACGTTGTAATTTTTATAATATAATATTTATATTACAACTAAGACAACTTGTAAATCACAAATACAGTTCGAAACAGCTTAAGACTCGAATTTTTCTCGGTTCCTTGAAAACCACCTATCTTATATGTTAATAAATCCAAGAATGCGCGTGTGAATACACGAACCCATTAGAGACGCGAAATTCTGCCAGTCTTTTGAGGGAAAAAACCTACGTTTAATACGCGAATGCAGCCTGGTTCCAAACACAGAACGATTGACCGAACACCTCTTTTCAGCATGGGTTCGTAATTTTGACTGGCGGATGGGAAACGATTCTCGTTATGTGTTATTGTTTGTAGACAACTGCCCTTCACATCCAAAGGATATCGAACTCTTTAAGAATGTTCAATCTTTACCTCCAAATTCGATTAGTGTGACTCAACCAACGAATCAAGGAGTCATTAACAGTACCAAAGTAAATTTCAAAACTTGCGTATTACGGTGATGCCTTCAACAAATGGAACACGAGAACAGCCTTTTCTTGCTGTGAGTGTCGTCCTATTAAAGTCCTCCACGCTATGCACAAGTCCTCCACGCTATGCACAAGTCCTCCACGCTATGCACAAGTCCTCCACGCTATGCACATGCTTACCGCAGCATGGAAGAGTATCACACCAACAATGATTGCAAATTGTTTTACGCAAAGCAGGCGTCGGAAGTAGCGAGGAAGTCATTGGTTAAGAGCCGATCTCGCGTCCTGTTGTTGAAGAAGATTGGCTCGGCACACAAGAATTTCTATGGGTAGATTTTGTCGATTTAAGACATGTTCATCAATATCGACAAAGATCTAGTCACATTCTAGCTCAGATGTCTGGATAACATCATCCAAGATGTAACTGCCACTGGTAAAACGGAGAAGGAGGATGTTCCTGAACCAGTGGCGCAACACCGATTCTCCAAAGTTACGGAGGCGTTCAATCTTCTCAAACAGTATGCATCAGCCCTGGGTGAATGGTCCTCGACACGCGATCTTTACCATCACCTGAATAGAAATGAAAACATAATGCTGAATGCGCGGCCGTATGTCAAGCAAGCCAAAATTAATAGCTACTTTGCCAAAATGTAATTTTAATGTCGTTAGTGACTTTATTAATCTTTATTTATTTATTTTTAACTGTTTTTCTACATTCACTTTATACTGTTATCGACACTGTTCTTTAATTGTACAGTATAGGTAACAAAAATTTTAATTTTGTTAACGTTAGTTTTAGTTAACGTAGTTAGCAAAAATTTTTGTGTCGATATTATTCAATTTTATGTATCGTATATAATACTTCAAAATCTAATTTAGAAAAACTTTTACTGCATTTTGACGTACGACAGAAATTTTTATTTGAATTTCAAAATTTCGAACGCTTCTGCAAATAAATACATAAAAATAATGTTTAAAAAGATGTCATTCTATGGCTTAAAAACGTTCAAAATTGTCATAAAAATGTGTTTTATACGTATAGGGTGTTATTAGATAGGCGATTGGACGATAATTCGCTAAATTCGGTTAATACTCGAGCGGACGGGGATTTAATACGGGAATTTGGAACGGTCCCTTTATTCGCATATTAACGGGGTTCGACTGTATTTGTTTTTCGCAAATATATAAGTACTAAATTACTTGTAAAGAATGGTGAGGAATCTTTTAAGAATAGCAGAGAGGAAATTATTTTTAATAATAACATTACAACTGTAAATAATATGTTGTGTAATAAATATATTGTTTTCACTTTTAATGTGTCAAAAAACGAACTTTTCAATACTAGTTTTAAACAATAATAGAAAAAAAGAAAACTTCCATTGAACTGTGTGTATATATATATATATATATATATATATATATATATATATAGAGAGAGAGAGAGAGAGAGAGAGAGATAAAATAATGTAATCTAGAATTATATGAGAGTTCCTATTGTTTAATTAGCGTATTATTATAATAATGGCTAATATCATCGTAATTATAAGTAAAAACTGATTTAAGAGATTTAAACTGATTTTAAGAGATAAACCTCCAAAAAATTTCATATTCTTTTGAGTATCGAAAGAAAAAAATGCATTTCCAGAAGCTTATATATAAATAAGTTTTAATTTTAATTAAACTTGTACAAAAACTAGAATATTCATTAAAATATGTTTAATTAATATTTGTGCATATTAAAATATCAATTAACAAATATGCTGATATTAATAACTCTTTGATAAAATAAAATAAATTATTTTGTAGTTTAAGGAGAAGTAAGTACATTAGTCTAATCTAAAGACTTTTGCTCAGTGTAAATCTTCTGGAAAACCAGAGAAGATTTATAAATATGTTCTTAGCTACAAGAATCTATTACAAAAACTGATAATTACGTAAATACATAACTGAAACTGGATAATATGAATTTTAGTTTATTATATGCATTTTGTAGATAAAGGTATATAATGGCTTACTTCAAAAACATCTTTTTTTAAGTAATTTTCTCGTACTTTTTTTAACATTAAATAAATAAAATGCCATTAATAAAAGCAGTATTACATTGACTGTTATCTGTAACAAACGAAACGTGACGATCATAAGTAAATGATAGCGCTGTTAGTCAGGTGAGAAAAGAGAGATGAATTATAGGAGCTCCACCCCTCACTTAGGTAATATGTTTTTTTTCTGACACTTTTACTCTATGTATTTTTACTTTTTGATGTAAGTATGCTAAAAATTTGAGCAGAATTTCCTTCTTTAGTTTGAAAAAAAGCAAAGTAGAATAACAAACAAAACCTGTGTCACTTGCATAAATTTGTTTTAAATATACATCATTCGCAAAAAAAAAAAAAAAAAAAAAAAAAAAAAATCTAAACATGATATCTTTAGTAATTGTGAAAGCATAATAATATAGGTTTAATAAATATTTAAATGAAGTACAAAACCTCAATGTCAACCCTTTTTTTTTATCTTGTTGTATCTAAAATCCTGCATTTAAATTACAGTAAACCAAGTCTTAAAAACATTCAAAATAAATCGTGTGATGAATAAGAAATGTACTATAGTTTCCATTTTTACATAGGCGAATTCTGTTGCAATGAAGCTTAGTTTTTACAAAAAAAAAAAAAAAAAAAAAAAAAAAAAAAAATTAGAAACATTTCAGTAAAAGAAGTTATATATATATATATATATATATATATATTTACCATTCTCAGCTTTTTTGTTTCTTCTCATTTTAAAAAAATGACTGAAAGTCTTATACGAAAAAAGAAGAATGAAAGGAAAACAAAATAAACTAATTAAATGAGTATGATATGCATATATTTGTTTAACATTTGTATCATTTTTAAAAACCTAGCATAAAAGGAAGTTTCTGTCTAAATTTACTACACTATGACATTTATGATTTATATAAAACATTTCTCTTGCACAGCAATTTTTATTGTTGATAAATCATTATTTAATGTTCACAATATTTATGATAATTATTCATTTACATATAAAGAAAATACATGGATTTAAAAACTTAAAAGGTTGATGTTTTAATCTAAAACTCTTGTATTTTAAGGAACAGAAACACTCTACCACTTTATAAAAATAACCTCTCCAATGTTTATTTTCAACGTTATCTCCAATGTGAACTATGAAAAAAGTAATAACCTGGATTATTTTATCTGTTCAAGATCCAATGTATTTTTGCTTCTTTATGTAAATGAACGGTGACAATACAAATCACAACACAATGTAACGCGCAATCATCTTGATCCATAAAGGAGTCATGCATGATAGTAATATGTAAATAAATGATAATTGTTCAGGGGTTTAAAGTATGTTACGAGTTATTTATATTAAATTTTCTTTCTTCGGCTTTTCTTTAATCTGACAGTTTTTTATTTATTCAGAAATAAAATATAACAATAAAACAATAATTTCAAATTGAAATATATTTGTCAATATAAAGTGTACGTCTGTTACGTTAAATTACACTACTAAAATCCTGGATACCACACCCAAATAAAAAATTTCATTTTTAGATTACATTACATTATTTTCCGAATTGTAAAAAATACACTTGAATTTTTTTCCATAGAACATTACACAGTAAAATTATATAACATGTTATTAATTATACAATAACTTTTTTAGTTCTATCTTATTAAATTTTATAATTATAACGTATGTGTATTATTAAGGTAAAGTGGTACATATTGGTTCTGATTTGTAAGTTGTTTATGCAATAAATCATCATATACTCATTTATGAAAAATATTGTAAAATACATATAGTCTCATTATTTTCTCATTGACAATCAATTAACTATATTAAATGGGATATATGAAAAAACTATAATAAGTTAGTTATAGGAAGAACATCTATAGGAATCAAATATATGCAGTTATCTCCACTAGCAAAATCAATTAAATTTACGTTTACTAGTATATGTTTGTTTAGTTTTAATTTGTAAGAAGAATGAAGACACTTCACATGATTTTTTTATTTGTACAGATATTTTCAAGAAAAGCAGTATCTTTCCAATCATTTCTAGTTCTTTTTCCAATAGTCTTTATGCTTCTCTACATCATGAACTAGAAGATCGTAAAGAAAATATAAAAATATATTTCATACAGCTTTCTTTTTCCCATAATTACTCACTTTACTCGCCAGTATAAAAGTTCTAGGATTTTCACTTTTGTCTTACATTCTTTTATGATATGATTTTTTCCCAGCTACTTTATAAAAACTACTACCTCGGTTTCACGAACAAGAAAATACCGGGAGAGTAAAAGTCAGCGTTGTGATGGCTTTGGTTACAGCGAAAAAGCGATAAGACTCCAAATTGAAAAATGTATTTGCGAAAGTTGTAATAAAACTACAGTGATCTTTATTTCTTCTCATTTTTTCTTCAATTTCCTTATTTCTTTCATTCGTTTGATCATTCAGCACGTTTCGTTTTTAGATATTTATGATTTTTTTCCCTCTCTTTTGTTTGGAGTAGTTATCTCTTTACTTCTGATTTCTCGCAATATATACTTCAAATGATATCGGGATTTCTTTCTACTTCTACAATTAAGGTTCATGGAAAGAGTGACACATAACAGTCATAGGTATTATATCGCAATAATATTGTATTTCGGATTTCCAAAACTACTTATGCTATTGCGGAAACTGAGTAATTAAACTTACAATTCTTTCTAATAGAAACTCATGTTAGAATTTAAGAGAATCATAAAAAAAAAAATATATATATATATATATATTTGAATTTACCTTACTAGTTGACCCGGACTTCATAAAAAAAGACTGAATAATATTTATTTATATTAAAAGCTTGAAAAAAAAAATTAAATAAAAGCTAAAATTTGAAAAGTATAACAATTAAGTTAAGAATATGAAACGGTCAGGGAAAATTATTACACTTACTTTTCCCTTTTTAATTTTATATTGCTAATTGTATTTTTTAAATTATAAATATTAAATGCTTACAAACATTAATATTTCAAATGAAAATGTATAAAAAAATATATATTTCATCGTTATTTATTTGCACTATAATCAATAAATCAATGTTTGTTTCGCTTTTATTCCTGTAGATGGCAGCACCATCCAATGAGATGCGTTTCATTCGGGTGTTGCCATTAAACAATTAACAAATAATGCCACGTACGATGGCGTAATACATATGTAGATTATCTTGTAGAAAGAAATTATCAGTCAGAAATATTTAAATGACATCTTGATTTAAATGATTTATATTAATTAGCCTCTTTAATCATAGAAGTTCACATTTGCGTTTAAATTCTTTATGCTTCCACAATACTACAACTAGTATGTTGTGGCCATCACAAAATTTTCTTCTGTATAAATCAAATCAATTAAATGAGTTAAACAGTACAATAAAATACAAGAAATTGCCTTGTTCATAAATCGATTGTCCATAGATTGTTTAAACTAAATAACAAAAATATCCTCTAGACGAAACAAAATTATGTTTATTCTTCAAAAATCCTCTGCTCCACAGTTTTTTCTTACATCGTTTAAAAAAATGAGTGAAACTGACAACAACGTGGTTAAAAGCGTATGAATGATCAGAGATTGGAGTTATTAATACTGCTAACCATGCTCGCCATATTGCATTAATTGATAGTGCTATTTCTTTTTCTACAACTAGATTCCATTCAGAATATTTTCGCAAACATAGGACAGCAATTCTCCTTGTTGAGGGATCAATGTCAAAATTGAACTAGCATCTATTTATTATTTCAAGGATTACCAGAATAGGAAGCTTGATGAAATATAACTATTACTTAAATCATAAAAAAACACAGCAGACAAGCGCCACCTGCTGGAAGAATACACCAAACCAAATCGGAATATATATATTTTAACATCTAATCGCGCATTAGTTTTTGAGATAGAATGCACAAAAAGTTTCTATCACAGAAACACAGACTGGCACAGAGAGTAACATATATGGAGAGTGATACACAGACTCACGGACAGACATTTTCTAAAAACAGTCAAATCATGTTAAAGATACTCTAAAATGTATAAATGAGTCGAAACTTGAAGTCGAAATTATTCACGATATCAATACTTGCTTCTTGTATAGATACGTAAAAGAAAGTAGTAAAAAAGTGTTATGTATAAATATACATAACACTTAATAATAAAATATTATTATTGCAAATCAATCGTTTAAATAAACGATTGATTTGCAATAATAATATTTTCGTAGAGTTAAAGATACTTTAATTAAATGGGATATATGAAAAAATTATAATAAGTTAGTTATAGGAAGAAATAGGAATCAAATATATGCAGTTATCTCCAGTAGCAAAATCAATTAAATTTACGTTTACTAGTATATGTTTATTTAGTTTTAAATTATATGAAGAATGAAGACACTTCACATGATTTTTTTATTTGTACAGATATTTTCAAGAAAAGCGGTATATTTCGAATCATTTCTAGTTCTTTTTCCAATATTCTTTATGCTTCTCTACATCATGAACTAGAAGATCGTAAAGAATATATAAAAAATATATTTCATATAGCTTTCTTTCCCGCATAATTACTCACTTTACTCGCCAATATAAAAGTTCTAGGATTTTCACTTTTGTCTTTCATTCTTTTATGATATGATTTTTTCCCAGCTACTTTATAAAAACTACTACCTCGGTTTCACGAACAAGAAAATGCCGGGAAAGTAAAAGTCAGCGTTGTGATGGCTTTGGTTACAGCGAAAAAGCGATAAGACTCCAAATTGAAAAATGTATTTGCGAAAGTTGTAATAAGACTACAATGATCTTTATTTCTTCTCTTTTTTTTTTCAATTTCCTTATTTCTTTCATTCGTTTGATCATTCAGCACGTTCTGTTTTTAGATATTTATGATTTTTTTTCCTGTCTTTTGTTTGGAGTAGTTATCTCTTTACTTCTGCTTTCTCGCAATCTATACTTCAAATGGTATGGGGATTTTTTTCTACTTCTACATTTAAGATTATTGGAAAGAGTGACACATCACAGTCATAGGTATTATATACCAATAATATTCTATTTCGGATTTCCAAAACTACTTATGATATTGCGGAAACTGAGTAATTAAACTTATAATTCTTTCTAATAGAAAATCATGTCATAATTTAAGAGAACCATGAAAATTAAAAAATATATATATGTTTGAATTTAACCTATTACCTTGTAGAAATTAAATTATCAGTCTGAAATATTTAAATCACATTTTGATTTAAATGATTTATATTAATTTGCTTCTTTAATCATAGAAATTCACATTTGTGTGTAAATATTTTATGCTTCCACAGCACTACAACTAGTATGTTGTATCCATCACAAAACTTTCTTCTATAATATTTCTTATATAAATCAAATCAATTAAATTAATTAAACAGTAGAATAAAATACAATAAATTGCCTTGTTCATAAATGAAATGCCCATAACTAAATATCGATATATCGCTAAATAGACGACTGAAAATTATGTTTATTCTTCAAAAATCTTCTGCTCCCAAGTTTCTTATTACATTGCTTAAAAAATGAGTGAATCAGACAAAAACGTGACTAAAAGCTTATGAGGTATCAGAGATTGTAATTATTAATACTGCTAACTACGTTAGCTATATTGCATCAACCGATAATAGTGTTATTTCTATTTTTACAACTAGGGATATTTTCACAAACATAGGAAAGCAGCGGTCCTTGTTGAGTGAAAAATGTCAAAAATGAATTAGCATCTATTTATTATCTCAAGGCCTACCAGAATAAGAAATTTGATGAAATTCCGTGCATTCTTTATAGAGATACTATTTTTTATAGAGATGCCGGTCGCTTCCAAGTGGGGCTCAGATACATAGTGAAGCGTACCACCCTGACTTCGCTTGTGGCCTAGAAAGTACATTTTACATTCAACCAGAAAAATTTAAATAACATACTTTAAATTAAAAGTATACGAAAATAACAAATAAGAATATAAAAGATGCACTTAAATAAAGACTTCGCAACATAAATATTTTTTTTCATGGACCCCTGAAAAAGTACTACTGGGCCCTACCCATGTTTATCTAGTGGTGGGGCCCAAGTAGTATTTTGTATCTGGACCCCACTCGGAAGAGACCGGCTAGTCTTTCATAATCAGGTTCATAGCCGATGTTGGCCACAAACTCGATAGCTCTAAAATTGCCTAAAATACATGTTTAACTATTCTTTAGTAGCTTTGTTATCCCTAAATTCACGCTCCTACCTATAATTTCTTTTGAGAAATGGCAAAATTACATAAACCATTCGACCCACAATCAGGCATGCAAGCGCTGCGCCACAAATGACCGATTTTCACCAATAAATTTTAATAGTATTCGTCACCTTATTTAATGACAGCATTTCTGAAATTTAAGAAGGCGAAGAAAACCATTAAAATTTAGTGGTAACAATTGGCCATTTGTGGCGCAGCGCTTGCATCCCTGCACTATTTAAACCCCCTTAGAGGACCAAATTTCTAAAATCACTGAAATACTTGTTCAACTATTTTTTAAGGAGATTTGTTATCCTGAATTTCACGCTTTTGTCTAAAACTGCTGATGAAATATGGTGAAAAGTTGAAATCCCAAAAATTTTCCACACTTCAATTAACCCCTTTGTTGTTGAATTTCTAAAATCGCCTGAAATGCATGTTTAACTATTCTTTAGTAGATTTGTTATCCCGCATTTCACGGTCTTAACTATAACTTCTACTGAGATATGACAAAATGGCGTAAAACATTCGACCCCATTTAACCCCCCTTAGTGTCTGAATTTCTAAAATCGCTGAAATACGTATTTAACTATTTATTTAGTAGATTTCTTATCCTGAGTTTCATGATTCTACCAATAATTTCTACTAAGATACAGCAAAATGACCTAAAATATTTGACCTCCTATTTAACCTCCCTTAGTTGCAGAATTTCTAAAATTGCTGAAATACATGCTCATTTATATTTTTTGTAGATTTGTTATCCCGAATTCCGAGCTCCTAACTAAAAATGCTGCTAAGATATAGCGAACAGGCAAAATGACCTAAAACTTTCAACCCCCCATTTAACCTCCTTAATGGATGAATTTCTAAAATCGTTGAAATATGTGTTTAATTATTTTTTTAGTAGATTTGTTATCGTGAATTTCTTGTTCCCACCTAAAACTGTTGCTGAGATATAGCGAAAACACGAAATATCTAAAAACTTTCGACCCCCCATTTAACCCCCTTAGGGGTTGAATTTTTAAAATCGCTGAAATATGTATTTAACTAACTTTTAGTACATTTATTATCTTGAATTTCACGCTCTTACCAAAAACTGCTGATGAGATATGGTGAAAATGTGAAATCACCGAAAATTTTTTACCCCCATTTAACCCACTTAGTGCATGAATTTCTAAAATCGCCTGTTTAACTATTCTTTAGTAGAATTGTTATCCCGAATTTCACACTCCTACTTAAAACTCCTGCTGAGATATGCCGAAAAGACGAAATTATCTAAAACTTTCGGCCCCTTATTTAACTCCCTTAGGGTGTGAATTTTCAAAAATCCCTTCTTAGTGGTTAATACTACATTGTGTAAAAAACATATCTTCTAATTTTCATTGTTCTAGAACAAACGGTTAAGGCTCGGCGTTGATTATGAGAAAATCAAGCTAATCTTTTATAAGCATAGAAAACTATCGCGGGAATCGTAAAAAACACAGCAGAGAAGCGCCACCTGTTGGAGGGTATGCACCAAACCTAATCAAAATCTATTTATGTTAACCTATAATCGCGCATTAGTTTTTGAGATAGAATGCCGAAAATATTTGTGTCACAGAAACACAGACTGGCACACAGAGTCACATTTGAAGAGTGATACACAGACTCACAGACAGACATTTTCTAAAAAATGTCAAATCATGTTAAAAATCTTCTAAAATGTATAAAACCGTCGAAAACATGAAGTCGATTGCTTCTTGTATAGATACGTAGAAGAAAGTAGTAAAAATGTGTTCTGTGTATTTATTTAACCGATCGATTTCCAATAATAATATTTACGATGAGATAGAGATACTTTAACTAATCATGTTGCTACATGAACATTTGCTGTGCAAATCAAACTCCACATTATAAAACAGAAATATGTCCGTTAATAATGCTGACATCATATTTACTGTCGCAACAACTGATAATTCATTTCACATTTACCTCATTTTATTTTAAACTTCTAAACATCGCACATTTTTTAAATTTTTTTACGCAGCCAAGGACAAAAATATTCTTTCAAATGCAATTTATTTCAAAATTGTATCTCAATTTACTCCTTTTTTATATGTTTAAAAGTAATTTTAAAGTATGCATTTTTTTTAGATATTTGTATTCCGCATGCAGATCCATTACGAAAGAATTAACCCGTTTACACTTAAAACATTATAAACAGTTCAGCATATGTTTCCGGCTAATATACCATAAGGAAATTAAAATTTCATCAATAAATAAAATAATATTAAAAAAAAACACAAATTTTAAAGACATATAAGCGAACTACGCGTTTAAACCACGGAAATTATTAAAATAAAAAAGGCTTCTAGCGAAATCTTTCGCGATTTCTTCGGCTATTAATTTCTGGCATGCAGCTAAAAAAAATCATCGCTTTTAATAAATGCCAAAAGTTTATTTAAATACATAATTGAAAATTTCCACATAAAAATGGTTTTGGGTGTTTTTAAGGGGTAATCTAAAAAAGATATGTAAAAAATCTTAAGTTTTCAGTTTAAAAAAAATAGTTTTTACCTATATTCTGTCACCGAAGAAGATGTGTTTGTATTCCTTAGTGTATTTAATGAAAGCACAGGTCATATAACGCAATAATTTTTCAAAAAATCTTTGAAGTAGGAAATTCTAATAATTCATAATTTAGCTCCTAAAGCGTTAAGGTAAAATTATTTTTCCACAATATTCACTTATCAACAAAACTAATAATTCGATTAACGGTATTTTAGTCGAAAAACAAAATATTCACTTCCAATTTCACCAAAATATTCACCTTAAATGACTTTCACATTAAAAAATAATGAAGCAAATAAACAATGATCAGTAAAACTATGTATTGAGCATAACTGATCAAGTTCTCAGCTTTAATTACACCATATCTAAAGACACGGAAATTTAAAGAAAAGTTAATGAATTTTGAAAATTGAACTTATAAGAAGAACAAATGATGATTAGAGAAGACCACAGGGGAGAACAGTATAATGTGAGGCATTCAAAAGCAAGCTTTGGATAAGGAAAGTTTAGAAAAATCTCAATCGAAGAAAACCTAATCACTGATGGAAATCCAGAAGACGACAATGATTTCTAAAGTTATATATTGATAATAAATGAGATTTTACGCGTTTTTTATGTAGGCAAATTTAAATATGAATATGAAGCATGATTAAATGATAATTAAAATATTTCGCTTAAAAATGAGTTTTTGTTATATATGCACAGGATTTTTTTTTCTTTTTTGCTTAAAATTTTAAATTAAATATGTAGATTTGTGTTGAAAAGCGACTTTTTTCGTTAAATAGATGTCAGTTGCATATTAAATCTATTTAATTTGAAAAATGCATTTGAAAACGTAATTTTAAAGCACATGGCAAACAGCTAGAAAATTTTATATTGTTTGTTTTTCGCAGTAATATAAAAATTCTAAAATATCTTCCTCTAATGACTTTATTATATTTTTTAAAGACTTTGCGGATACCTCGGCCATGAGACGTAAAAAGTAAGCATTGGTGCTTTGAAAGAATCACGAATCTTCAGCGATAACTAAGTAATCACGCAAAAAAAGTTGAAAGTACAAATATCATTACTGTATTAGTGTTTACGCATTATAATTTTTTTTAATTTTATTTAACGTCAGTTTTATTATTGGATAATGACAAAAATATAGCAGTAAAAAACGTAGATAAATAAAACAAAGTAGACCTGAGCTTTCATAAACACAGCCTGAAAGATCCATTCGCATAGAAATTGGAAATACATAATCTTACATTTCTGAAAATTTAGTAAACTAAACCAGAATTTAAAAAAAATAATAATTAACTAAAAATTAACATAATGTTTTATAAAATAATCATTTATAAAAAATCATATTTACCTTACAGAAATTTCAGTGAATAATATTTATAACTCCCAGTTTTTTGTTTCTAATTCTGAAACAGTACATAGTTTTGAAAATTTCCAGATTAATATGATTAAAGGCGACAATCCCCAATTGCGACATCCATAATGTACTCGATATATAACTGTTCATATCGAGACTATTTTTTACAGAACTAGATTTTTAAATTCCAAAACAACCGAAGGAGGACAAAGAACTATATTTTCCCCAATTAATTTCTATCACATACTTTGTTTACATGCTGTCGATAAATTTACGGAATGTTAGTATTCTATAGAAGCAGGTCTTTTCAGTGAAAACTATCCCCATAAAAGTTTCGTTGAACACATTTGCCGTTGTTGATTCTAAAGTTTCAAGAATTGTCTGTCATTTGTGATAATTATAATTGTTTGGTATTTTATTATTGTCTTTTTAATAAACACAGTGTTCGTTATTCTTTAGGTAAAATTAAATCATCGTATAAAATTGAAAAGTTCCTCTCAAAATTATTCCTATTTATCAAAACCACATTGTGTCTGATTTTTGACTATACTACTTCAGTAACAACTTATTAAAAAAGTAAAATAAACACAGAAAATGCTGCATATACTACAACATATTTTAATTGATTTCTATACCGTAGAATATAAAACTAGTTGTCCGTAGCAACACTGTTTGTTGTATTTTTATATATTAAATTAAAGTGGTGATTAAAAGTAGAAATAGTGAATAATTGAAGCTTGTTGAAATTATAAATTTAGGAATTCCCACATTGTGAGATGTAGTGTTTTATCTTCTTCTCAGTACTCAATTCCGAATTTTAAAAGATTACAAAATGCATATGCATGCCTTAATAAAAATGTAATCGAAAATTTGACGTAATAATAGCGGTGTATATTTAAGCAAATAATAAATAATTATGATCAAGGTAACAAGTTTTGAGTACCATGTGAGTGGACAATGCAAAAGTATCATTTTCCAATCATCACCTAGAAGTGTGGCACGCCAGGTAAACGATCAGAACTGATGTCTTTAATTACATTTAATTTATTTTGAAAATGATAATTTTATTATGAATACGCATGAATTATTTAATATAATTTTTTAACCATTTTTAATTTCATCATCATTTCTACCGTTCTTTCCCGATATAATTTCTAGCCAACAAATTTCTTAAGTAAGCTTCTAAGTCCCAAAAGCTAAACAAGCTGTTGATGATTGTAAATGTATTCAACTGGCATCATGACAAGCCCATATGAAATGTAATATCCCTCATTCAACATTACATAGTCAAGTAAAATTATGGACTTTTGGAGGCAGGCACTCTAGTTTATCTGATAAAATGTTATTTCCATAATCTAAGGATAATATTACGTAGTTCAGCTGTGATGTAATTGTTAAGTATGAGGATAAATTTTTCAAGGTTCTATTTTTACTATTAAGATAGATAAAGAAGTTGAAGAAAGCACAATGGTAAACAGTGGTACCCCCAAAATTTGGAAAAGGTTAGAACGGTGTGATAAACTGTTTTATGTAATGAATAAAATTACACATACCTGTCCATCATCAACTTGTTTTCAAGTTAAGTAAAAATAGAAATGTTATAAAATGAAATACGTTAATAAAGACGTCAGTTGAACCACGTAGAAAGCACGTAGAAATAAATATTTCATTTAGTATTTTTTTTTCTGGTTCAAATTACGATTATTTGAGTTGAAGAAAAAAACAGAAAGGTTTGTAGCTATGGCATTATCACAATTATTAAATTCCAGGAACAACAACAGGAAGTCCTAAGTATAAAACATTTAAGTTGTGAAATTAGTTGTATAGAACACAGAGTAATGAACATTGTTTTGGTAAAATTAATGTTTTATTAGTTATTCATTTGTTAAGTTTTGCCAAAGTTTGAATGATAAATGATTCATTATCTATATATATATTTGTCTTACGTGGCGCGAAAATAGGGCTGAATTTGTAGCGTATGGTTTGGCAACAGCCGTAGTTTCCAGAGCTCAGACCAATGAACAGACTAGATTGTGTTAGATCAGCTCCACCTCCAATCCAATATGGCGATCACTGTGAGAGCAGTGAAAAGTGAAACCATAGAATGAAACTCAAATTAGGAATTATTAAAAATAAAATAACATGTACGTAATCCAAAGCGTCTGAGATGATTCCTCATTTTAATTAAGAGTAATATCGTTAATTTCAAAAGAATTCTCAACTCATATTTAGAATTCATTTACGAATTTCACTCACTCAAGAATCGAAAAAAAAAAATCAACTGACTAGGTGGCACCTGCCGCCATCTGTTGCTGTAAATTGAAGTAAAAAATAATTTTTTTTGTAAAAATCTATAATCATTTTTTTTCCCTAATGAATTTAAGCCGCGCTGTATAATATTATAGGTGCAACAAGTTTTAAACTAATTATGTTTCCAAGATCCTTTTTTCATAGTATTTAAATTATTTATATGCCCATTGGTAGCGCCAAGTAAATGCATTTTTAGTTCTGTTTTCACCGGAAAATAACTTTTTTACATTAAAAAAATTGTCAATTTCATATGTTCAAATGTTTTATGGAAGAACTTTTTCCGGCTAGAATTGCTGAAAGATTGAAAGGGGCGAGCGAGCGAAGCGAGCTGTGACCGCGTAGCGGTCTCAATGTGAATTGCTTCGCAATTCATGGGGGGTTGGCGAGCGTTAGCGAGTAGGGGGCTGAGCCCCTTAGTTTATTTATCATGCAGTATTAAGTATTCATAAAAAATAATAGTAATTAAATAATAAAATTTAGATAAACAGAGAGGCATAAAATACGTTGACATATTTAAGCACTTCAAACATCTTATTAAGGTTTTAATAACCGTAAATGTGACAAAAATCACTTAAATATGGCAATAATATAATTTTGTTTAGATTAGAAATAATTTGATTTCTGTCAATTTCTTCAAAATAAACTAGTTTTACCTTAAAAGTATAATAATAAAAATATTTTGCTTATATTTGGCATTTTATCTATATTAATAAAATAAAGTTTCGCTCTGTGTGTGTGTCTGCGATGGCTAGCAAAATCTAGCCAACCTAGAGGTCTGAAAATTTAGGTGTGGATAGTCCAAGGTCTGGCCATGTGCACCTGAGTCTCAGAAGTTTAATATTTTGATAATTACCTAAGATATTAATTAGATTCTAATTAACAATCGCTTCTAAAATGACATATTTTAAATCAAAATGACCAAAGAAAAGAACAGGCGCATTGGATTTGCAAGCAGAAATGAACAAATTTGAAATTATTTTACTAATTAGCGAATTTTAAGAAAAGTAATTGAGATATCAATTTGAAAATTTCTGAGCATATGTAACAAAAAATTCTGCATCTGACTATGTGATTTTTGAAAAATTAGGTCGGTATTTTTTCTTAATTTATGCAAAAAACTGACAGGGACCTGCTTTCATTAAAAACTTAACTACAAAGAAATCTGTTTCTCTGGCCGTTCCCTCCATTTAGTTTGCGAAAATGAAAGGAAATAAATGCCAATTTTTACTAATGAACAAAAATTTAGGTAACTAATTAAGATATAGATTTGAAATTGAGGTCGGGAAGGGGTGTCATCTGCCGGCTATTTTAGCGTATCGTCTTTGCTATGTTCTAATTATCAGAAAAATGTAATTATTTTTATAATGATCGCGTTAATATAGGTGACGGTGGTTTTCTTGAACAAATATTCATTATATTTGCGAGTATGGGGAGGGAGGGGGTTAACGCCTTTCTCTGAGATTGTAATTATCTCGGGTCCGGGCAACGCCGGGAGGGTTAGCTAGTATTTAATAAAATGTAACATATACCCTAATTTGTTAAACGCATGAGATGTCGCATCTCATTTAGGAACAATTACTTTATACTAGATATTACCAAATCCCTTTTATCTTATTCAAATAAATGAAAGCAATATTATTTCCGACTATCATTCTATGTATCTTTTAAAATAGCATTTAGAATCTGCTGCCATGCATTGTAGCAGCACACATCATATTTTATATGGGTACTATTTTTCTACATAAAATATATTGATGATCCTTTTCAAAATTAAAAAAAATGAAGATGAAAAATAACAAGAAATATATGTAAGTTTTTTTTTTTTTTTTCTGAGGCCATTCATCACTTTCATTTCAACGAACACAACACATTTCAACACAGCAAATTAAACGTTTTCTAGAACACTATTTGTCGAATTTGTAATTATTTTTTCAATTTATTATTGGATACATAAAAAATAAAAGTGATAACGCATCAATTAGTGTTACGGACATCTATGTTTTTCTAAATGTCATTTTGTCTTTTGAAAAGATATAAAGGGAAAAAATATCTTTTATTTAAAAACATCAATTTCTTTATTCTGCACGTTACAGTTGCATTGCAACATTTATAACTAATTATGTATAAGTTTTAGTCTTAAATAAAGAGAAAAGAAACACAGGAGATTCTCAAAAGTATTTGCAATTTAAAACATTTTTAATAATTTTCATAATAATTTTTCTTTATTGCAATTATATTCTTACTTTCACTTGTCATTTGTTATTGAATGAAAGTAATGAAGACTGAAATCATGCAACTATTATGTGTGATTTTGATTCTACAACGTATTCCATTATATTTCTTTTTATATTTAGATAGCTATTTTCAGAACAAAAATAGTTTATTTAAAAACTTATGATTTCAATACAATGGACATTGTAAAAATATATAAAAATGTAGCATAATGTACAGGGAACTCATTTAATGTTGTGATTTTTTAATGAACTTGTTAATGACTTATCTTGTTTTACTCGAAATGCGCTAACAGTATAAAAATACTGAAATTGTACACGGTCCACGTTCAAAATATACTTAGCAAGACAGTTCTTATATTTCAATTAATTTAAATAAAAATTTGGGTCTTGCTTGGAGTGAAACATCCTGTATTTTGACACTAATTTCCATCACCTTACTCAGTTTTATTTTTACATTAAATTAGACACTCTATATTTAATAAACTTACTTGCAAACATTCTTTGCTTAAATAGTATTAGTTTAATAATGCATTATCAGTGCAGAACCTAAAAAAAATAAATGAAATAAAATATATTTATATACTTATAATGATATTTATAGAAATGTCGTTAATTTTTAAAAACTGTTTGGAGGTGCATACCACATAAATTGTACTATGTATTACTAGCTTTCACTATCTGTGTGTAATACCAAAATAAAGAAAGGTAACATGATGAATTTGTTCTGTTACAGTTCTAAATACAGATATTCCTGTTTATGGAAATCAAGCTTTTCTTTCTTAGAAATATTGTACACACTGATAATTACGATAACGAATCGGTCTAAATGTTATACTCAATAATAAAATAATTTTGTTATTACGGTTTTATTTGGCAGTGTATACATACAGTTAGTTTATATTACCAAATATATTTGTTAAATTTAATAAAGGAAAGATGAAAACATATTATGCACAACATTCTTAGGCCTTTCGCCAAATTGAAATAACAACAATTCAAAAATAAAATACCTCTTCATCATATTTTTTATTTTATTTCCCTTTTATATAATAAATTATTCATAAAATATTATAAAGCAACTGATATCTTGTTTTTCTAAAAAATATTTTACATTGAAAAAGTTTTTTTTTTTTTTTTTTTTTTTTTAGGATAACCGATAAATTATTTTTTTGCATTTTTCCTATTTTTTCCTGAAGTAACTGTAAATCCACGAAAAATCTATTAAACATAAATATGCATAAAGAATCAATGAATGCATTAATATATATATATATATAATTGTCATCGAATTATAACGATGACTTTTATATGTAAATGATATGTTATGTAAAATATTACAGTTTTAAATTAAAATTGTCATAACACGAATATTTTAAACCTGAATTTAAAATATAGCAGGACAAATAAACACAGTTAAAATACATTTCTATATAATAGTTCTAAAAATATAAGTTTAATCAAAAGGAATATTTAAACGCGTGATTATATGGAAAGTATAAGTAGACGTGTAAAATGTAGAATTGGTCTATTATTAAGATTCCTTATATATTTATAATTACAAGTGCATATTTATTTCGGAAATTTGATTAGAAGAGAAATGCCAAATGCATTCATAATCAAATACTTTCATAAATATTACTTGCTGTTTCCTTATGTCAACAGTCTTTTTTAGATGAATTCAATTGAAAGAAAGAGTAGATCGTTCATTTTATTACTTAAATATGAACATAGGTAAATATTAAATTTATTATATGTTGGATGAAATAAGTTAATTATTTTATAGTATAGAATTTTGCATTAGTATATCGTATGAATACTTACACATTCACATTATATACGTAGCAAATTTTCAAAAAATATATTTAATGGTAAACACCACCACATATTTATCATTTGTGTTATTATATTAAAAAAAAAACCCTTACAATTACATGAATGCATAACAGAAACTTAATAGGAATATGAATTAAAATTTATTGTATGTATTTCTAAGGCGAATTTATATAACAGCTTTGTTTAAAAACTTTTTTTTCATTAAATTTATACAATTTCCCTAGAATTGCATAAATAAAATGCGTTTCATAAACGAAGTATTACTTCGAATACTACACGTAGCAAACGCGACGGGAAGGCCATTATCGAATAGAAATATAGAATAGCAATATACAGGGTGACAAGAAATAACTTGGACACACCTGATACATTATAACTTTAATGCTAATGAAAATATTACGACCAAACTTCAAAATAAATATGAATACAATATTTCGTCTAATATATTTACAAATTTTCAAAGTGGCTACCTTTAGCCTTAATACAGAGCTTTAAACGTGTCACAAAAATTTCGGGTATGGGCCGCAACTCACTTACTGATATTTTATCCCATTCCTTGCATAAATATTTCTTTAGGGATGCCAAAGTTTGATGAGGTGAAGCTAGAACACACCCTTGTCTCCAAGATGGACCAAACAGAATAATACATTGGGTTCAAATCTGGGGAATACGATGGCCATTTTTGAACTCCAATGAAGTCAGGAAAATGTGTCTTGCACCAACCTTAAGTACCTTTAGCTCTGTGTGCAGGTGCGAAATTATGTTGGAAGGTCCATCTATTGTTTCCAAAGAACTTTTGTGATCAAGGTAAGACATCATCTTCCAAAATGAGTTTGCGATATGTTTGTTGATTAATCTTTATCCCTTGATCAACAAAAACAAATGGTGTTTTCCCACTAGCACATAGCCCTTCCCAAACCATTACAAATTGGGGTCGCTGACTCCGTTCAACAATGCAAGAAGGTCCAGGTGCTTCTGCTGACCAAACTGCTGGCATTATGGCTATTATGAGCTTGTTCAATCGAAAACAGTTTCTCATCTGTGAAGACAAATGTTTGCTATAGATCACCTGCGGCCGCTTTAACAGCTCTTTACACCTTTGAAGTCTTGTGCGTTTGTTCTCTGCTGTTAGCTTTTGAGCCTCTTTCATTTTGTAAGGGTGAAAACCAAGCTCTACTCTTGTCATCAAACGTGTGGTTTCTCTGTTGATCTTTATCTCTCTAGCAACCTTTCTCATTGAAATCCTAGGATTTCGTTGAACTCGCTTTTTGATAACTGCCCGGTTTCTTGATATGTTAACTGTGCGCTTTCCTCCTCTTCTTGGCCTTTCACCATCATGTCCGAGTTCTTTAAACCTTTTGATTGTATATGAAACCGTCTGCTTCGGCACTTTCAATCGTTGAACGATTTCACATTGTTTGATTCCTTGCTTATGTAATTCAAGTACGGCAGATCGTTTGTTAACCATAATGGTTATCACAACTAACTTACTTACACCTGTTTAGTAGCTTTCTAGAATCAATTCCTTATGACAATAAACTTTAGTAGTAGTTACAGATTTTTGGTTTGAAACTTCGTCCAATTTTTTTCTTGTCAACCTGTAGAATTATATAGAATAGATTATATAGATTACATAGGATAATATATCGATAATTATATAGAATAGAATAAATAGATAATAATAATATATACAGTATATTATTGTTATGTATATATAGAATAATTATATTATACAGAACAGCAATGTTGCTCAGGTGAGTCCAGAGTGATGGATTATAAGAACTTCATCCATGACTTAAGTAATACATAAGATTTTTCTTTCGGTCTTTCTTATTCTTTTTGGTTTATTTTACTTTTTGTTAAAATACGTGGAAAGACATCGTTTTACTTTATAAAAAGTAAAGTAAAAACCACGTAAAATTTATGTCTCGTGAATAACTTTTTTTTTTAACTTATCCATCATTCGCAAAAAAGTATCATTATAAGAATGGACAATAGGAGAAAACTAAGCAACTTACCTTAATTTCATACGTTATTTTAAACTATTCATAACTTCATAACTTTAGTTTCATGGCAGTAATTACAAAAACTTAAAAAAGAGGTCTTGAGAAATGAAAATGAAAAAAAAACATGTCACTATTGTTTCCTTTATCTTTTTGTTTCTAAAAGCCGGATATTACTGTAAACTATGATTGAAAAACTTCGTAAAAAATGGTAGGCTGAAAAAGAAATTATTATTTTCAATTTTTAATAAGACAAATTCTGTTAGTATGGAGCTTATTTTCTTTAAAATATACGCAAAGTTAGAAAAATTTCAGTGAAGATAATGTTCTACGTTTTTCCTGGCTCTCCCTTTCATTTATGTTTATTCACAAAAATGTTGGTGTTTTGCGGCAGAATATCAGTTTTTATTTTCCAAAAAGGAAATATAATAATTAATTGAATGAGTTTTCGTTCCTTTATAATAGGCATCAGCTTTGAAAATAAATACATAATTAAAAATGTATAAAATATATTTTAGAAGCAGTTTTACTTACTTTTATAGCTCTGATATGCATAACAAAATTCTGGTATTCAATAGTCTTTATTTTTCTATGGTCATCAATAGAATTTCAATATATGTACTTCTCATTATTTCTTCCAATACTTTTTATTTGCTGGGGGTTAAAACATAAAGTTAAAATATTTTTAAAAAAATACTTTATTTTTTATTTAAAAAAAAAATCGCATTATAGAACTACAATTTAAGAGATTGTAAAATGAATGTGCCCTGGATTGCATACCAAAATGCTACCATTAAATATAACTTATACTTCCTAGTTTGTTAGTAGAATTTCAATATAAAGGAACAAAATAAATATACATTTTATTTCAATAAATCATGACGTTAAATATAAAATGTAATATTTTATTTTTTACAGAAATGTTTCGCATTTAAGGAAAAACTCATTTTAGAAGATAATAAAAGGAAAAATCTCTGCTTTGCATAACAAAATTATTTTATTCAGTTGTCTTTATTTTTTCTAGTTTCTTAATACAATTTCAATATATACATTTCTCATTGTTCCTTACATTATTTTTATTTACTAGAGTATAAAACATGAAGATTAAATATCAAAAAGCAATACTTTATTTTTTATATAAAAATTTCGTATTCAAAGAAAAATTCATTTTAAAAGATTATAAAATGAAAAGTATTCAGTGTTTTTGTAATGAAATATTTTCCCGATAACAAATAACTAATGAAAAAATAACTACATGAATTATTACTCTCGATTCCGCATAGACGCTTATTTATTATTTACGAAAATGAAACAGTGCTTATTTTCATTTTGATCAATAAAGAAGTCATGCGAGGCAGTAATAAGTAAATACATAATACGTATTTAGGTGACTAGAGTAAAAAGAATTGCACAATGAGTATTCTGATTTTGGGCTATTATTTAATATTTCCTAATTTGTTTTTCGTTTTCCATAAACAAATTCCAAATCCTCCAATAAAATATAGAATACAATTTACTATTATTATGGCAAATCTCGGTACTTATTATAATGAACTTTTTTTTTCTATAAAAAATATGTTTTAAAGGTGAAATAACACGCTAATATTTTTTAGAGAAATCAGAAATCCGCGTGTAATGTTAGCTTGATACCTAAAGAATTCATGCGTGGCCGTAATGAGTAAATAAATAATAAGTATTTAGGTGGCTGAAGTCAGAAGATTTACACAATGAGTATTCTGACTGTGAAATATAAATACTATTTTCTAAACATGATTTTTTTTTTCCATTTTACAAAACCAAATTCTAAAACCCCAATAAAATTATAGAACCAAATTATTATGTTTTTGGCTAAATATCAGTGTTTATTTTAATGTGTTAAATATTTTTTTTTCTAAAAACTCTTTTAAATTATGTAATAGCACACTCATGTATTTTAGAAAAAAACAGAAATTTGTATGTAATATTTCAACGTTTATTCATTGTATATTTTTTTATTCAAAATCTCTTCTATGTTGTTTTCGTAATTTCAACATCTTACAAGTGGTTCTCACGAAAGGTTAACGAATACGTAGTATGAAGTACACTAAGAATATAACTAAAATTATAACTTTTTATGTTTTGCATTTGAAATGGAAAATTTATAAATTTCTGCAATTACCAAAAACAGACATTATTATTATTTTATAATTTAAACTAAAATTATCACTGAGCGGGATCATTTTTTAAAAATTAAAATACACAATTTTAATCACTTAGATCATTGTACTATAGCTGCTAACCTTCTGGGATATTTTTTCAATTAAAATAATTTTTTTTTTAAAGAAAAGATGTACATATTGTTTGGAATTAGGGTGTTGCTATATTAAGAGTACTCTCATTGATTAAGGGAAAAAATGGCTGTGGGATTTTTGTAAGTTTATTACTATTATTATTATTATTATTTCGGGTGATTTATATTAGGTCAAAACGAAATCCCGCTCTTCGTATCTAGATTTTAGCATTGATTTTATTTTTAAGAAATTTTATTGTTAAATAATATCGATTCTCATATTTGGTATTTTATATGAGCAATCTATCTACAAGAGAAGGGAAATTACTTATTTTACGTCGATAAATATACACAGTACCCCTGATTTTTTTTTTCATATATACCCAAAGCGGCACCCCCAACATTATATTTTAAACATAGATTGTGCTACTGATTGTTGAGGAATTTCAGCTAAATCTAAGAGGATTTAAGTTGGTGTCTAGGGACATTTTCTCAGTAGATGTTGACAACACTCTCTTGAATGTTTCTTTTAAATGTAACTATATTGAACCTTTCTGTAGAACATTTTATTGCATGGAAATCGCAGTTTACACTATTTGATTTATAAAGCAAATCTGTAGTTGTCAAAATGGATATTTTGGAACAAATAAATAAATTTTGAGTTTTATTCTAAATATCAGAAAACTTAGAATGTAACAAGAATTATTTATACCGACGTAAGTGATTTTGTATGCATTTCAAAACATCTCATTTTTATTTGTGTAGAATGTTTGTGTAAAGACATAATTTATCAAGGGATTAAATTAGAATATTACATGAAGTTTAAAACTATTTGTTTTTAAATTTTAGTATAAAAACGTAATTATATAGTATATAGTTCTTAAAGAATGTCTGGTTTTTAGCTTATATAGTGATGCAAAAGAACGCAAATAGGATGAAAAAAGATTAGAATATTTACTACTATATACCTTAAGACATACTTCTAGTCTTCGTTTACGTTTTTCTAACCGGAAAAAATGCGCAAAAAATAATTTACGTATACATGTTTACTGTAGTGACTATAACTGATAGTGGTGTTGAAAAGATATTATTCAGGATGGCTTGACTGTTAAAGCATTTTCTACATTTTTATTCGAAAACACCATATGATGGACATTTTTTCTATATTAGAAAAGTATTTGTATCCAAAACAAAATCTTTGAAGAAAAAGAAATATTTAAATTTCTAATTTACGTAACATATATAAAATTTTTCACTATTAGATTATTTTACATGTACCGCTGAAGATAAAATTAATAAAATTTTCATCAATTTTATTGTATTTTATTTCTAAAAGGGAGATAATTGTGCATTTATGCGTTAAAACCCAGCATATTTTTTATATCATTTTTATGTTTTTCTTTACATGGCTCTGCGTATAAACGTTTCATAACAAATGTCATAAATCAAATGCATAGGTATACATCTGAAATGGATTTGGTGTAAGCATAGTTTCTTACATCATAATCTTAAGTAAAAATATATGTTTGTAAATTTTGTTCGCTATAATTTTTAGTAATTTCTTTGCTATGGTAGCAATGGGTTAAAATTACCAAATTAGTTAAATTTACACATGCTCATATAAACACATACGCATAAACTTAAACTGTATGTTAAATGAACTCGCTTTACTTGAATTCCCAACTGTCATATAATTTATAGAATAGCAGTATCTTTCGAATCATTTCTAGTTTTTTTTTCAATATCCTTTATGGTTCTTCATATCATAAGCTACAAGACAGTAAATGGTAAATAATATATAAAAAGTATACCTTACGCAGCGTTGTTTTCTTTATAATTACGTACCCCACTTTTCTTACAAGTACAAAACTTCTAGAATTTTCGCCTTTGTTTCTCATCATTTTATGATGTGATTTTGTTTCGGTTACGTTCGAAAAACTACTGCCTCTATTTGAGGGATAAAAAATTGCCAGCAAAATAAAAGTCTGCGTTGTGATGGCTTCGGTTACAGCGAAAAAGCGATAAGACTCGAAATTGAAAAATGTATTTGGAAAAATAGTAATAAGACCACGATGATCTTTATTTCTTTTCTTTTTCAATTTATTATTATTTTTTCATTATCTTATTCCTTTCATTCGCTTGATCGTTCAGCACGTTCTGTTTTTAGCTGTCTATGTTTTATGTTTATTTTTATTTTTTCGTTTTGAGTAGTCATTGTTCTACTTCTGTGTTCTCGCAACTTTTTCTTCAGATGCTATCAGAAGTTCGTTTTATTTCGAGATTTAAGATTAATAGAATGTTTGATGCATCTCAGTTGTAGGTAGTTTATATCTCTATATTTTTAAGCTAAGAGTTTTTAACTATTGCTGGAATTGGAGAGTTAAAATAATTTACTCCTTTACTAGAAAACTGCGCTAGAATTTTATTATAAAAATAGAAATTAAACCCAAAAAATCGTATTTCTATGTTACTTTTATTATATTTAATACCATGAAATAACTTTTTAAACAGAGCTGTTACGGCTTCCCTTGACCTTGGTTGTCGCGCTCCTACACTGAGCATTTTGTGTAATTTGTGTTTTGCCGTTTCCCAGCATTTTAATCATTCATTAGTTTAGTTTTTGATATGCCAAAAGAGGACGTTGTGCTTCGCTGCTGCATAAATTGAAAATAAACAATTTTTACAATTGATTTTTAGATTATTGATATAAGTAATAAAAATAGTAAATTACATATTTCATTTCTGCTCAAATATTCAAACATGCATAACAATTATTGAAAGGGTTAAACTATATATATCATTTTCATCGATTTTACAATTTTAAAGTAATTAAGCAAATCAAATGTGTAGCTAATAAATCAGAATTTGTACCAACATTTATTAGATAGCATATAAAAATAAATATGAAGTATTACTAAAGAATGAGTAAAATATTTATCTTAAAAATGAGTTTCCGTTATGAATATACAGAAAATATATCTCTCTTATCCACAAAAAAATTAATAGTATATAGAAAATGGTAATATTTTAAATTTTACAAATTTTCTTTCAAATATATTTGGTGGAATCCATATTCACCGCAATCATTTGAAAAATGCGTATGGATTTTTGTTTTAAGGCACATCGAAAATATTGTAAAAATATGTCATTGTTTGTTTTTGAAAAAATAAAGTAGCAGAAGACATTTTCCTGAAATGCTTTTCTTATATTTTTAAAGACTTAACGCTCTTCTCAGCAAAAATATGTGAACAGGATGCATTGTTGCTTATAAAAAAAAAGATGAATATTTTTCGATGATTTAGTAATAATACAAAATGCTCTAAATTTCCAAAAAATGATTAGGGCATTAGTGCCTACAATGATTATGATTATATTTTATTTCTTATGTTAGTGATATAAGTAGATAATGAATATAAATAGTAAAAATCAGTAGAAAAATATAAAAAAGTATGCATGTACTTTCAGAAATATAGCTTAAAAAATATATAATTAAAAAAAGAAAAACAGCTGCACCTATACATACATTTTCTTTAAACAAATAAAATTTTTGAATTTTAAAATAATATATTTTATTACATAATAACTTATAAAGGATTCTTGTTTATTTAGTGACATTTCTCGAACTAATAGCGATATCTCACAATTTTAAAACTGTTCATTCGAATTAAAAATTTTGAAATAGCACACTAACTCGAAATCTTGCAGACCAGTATGATCAAAAGCAAAAATTCACGATTGTGAAATGATTACATGCGAGATGTAGACATTATTATATAGCGGGAATATACTTGAACTCCATATTTGGATATCAACAGAATCGAACAATTTGGAGGGACTGCTATGAAATGATTGATGTTCTGCAATAATTTAATAATAAGAGAAAAAGCGTTTTAAACTATCAGAAATTCGTGACTTTGCTTGCAATACATTGCTTACAAAAAATTTGGTTTTATTTTTACATGTTAGTTATACAATCAGATGTTGAATACAAATAACACTAATTAGAGACATATTAAACAGTAAAAGGTAAAGTTTGAGAAATACAGCCTGAAAATTCCATTCACATGGAATTGGAAGCTATATAATTAAAAGAAAATAAATCCCCAAATTTTAAAAGATTAAATATAAATCTCCTTACAGCTAATAAAATGTAGGAATTAAAAAAAGAGCATAATCCTTTAAAAATAATCATTTATAAAGGATTATAATTTGGATGACAGACGATTCACCGACTCATGTTAATATTATGAAGTTTTATCTGACAGTTTCGGAATTGTTAATTCGATTTTATAATTCAGAAACCATCCACTAACTCGTTATTTTCTAAATCAATAATATTATAAACGAAAATTGTGAAATGATCACTGAAGACCTGTAAACCTGTTTGTTTATTAAAAATATACTAGATAAACTGTAAGTGTAGATCTAAACAACCCGAAAGAATGTGATAAATGACTTATTTCCTAATTAATTTCTATCTAATATCGTGTTTGCATGCTGTCAAAACATTTACAGAATATTTGTAAGTTATTGATATTTCAAAATTCACTTTTGAGTGAAACTTTGAAATTGATTCATTTGAAAGTTTCCCTGAGTACATTTGTCATTGTTACTTTAAGAATTTCAAGAATTGTCTGTTGTGCTAATTACTATTTCTGAAAATATTGTGTTTTGAATTAATTTCTTACAAATTTAGAATTTGTTTATTTCTTTAAATTTATATATATATATATATATATATATATAGGTGTAACTGTTGGTACACCTGTAGCTGTACATATATTAATATTACAAAATTTAAATTTTTTCCGCAATTATTCTATAAAATTTGTCCATTCAATAATACTCGGTATATAACCCAGCTTATTAAAATAATTCTCATTCTTAAAATAGCCTTTTACTATCCATATGTAAAGTCAATTATTCCTAATCCACTTAATAATATTTATTCGAATGTAGTTATTCTAAAAATGGCGATAGCTTTTTTAATTTATTCTTTAAATAGAACATCTTTATTTTAATCCATTATTAAAATTCATTAGTATTATTCCCGTGTGGTCAAATTGCTATAACTTCTTTATTTAAATGCTAAAATATCGTATCTCTTAAAATATTCCGCTCAAAAAACCTTATTTCATAAAGTTATCCTATTATTAAATATCAAATGTCTATTAAAATATTTCCGAAAAACTTTAATTCTTTCTTTTTTTTTCCCTTTTATAAAGATTCATTTTCTTTTCTTCTTATTATTTTTATTACGTATTAAATTCGAAGTTTAGCTACAGCCTCAAAAACAGATAAGCTCGTTTGTTGATATGACAGGCATCTGGTACGAGATTATGGAATATTCTGGACGGGCGTAGAAAGTTTTTGCATTTTACAACAAAATAAATCCACCGGAAATATTGATAAAGTTCCAAAAGAGACCTTTTGATTCGATAGAAGTGGGTCACGTGACGTATTCTGTATTATTACGCAAGCTAGTTTAAAAACACGATCATCCCGATTCGGAGAGGATTTTTTTTTTCGACGCTGGTGTTTGCTAAAAGAATCGGGACGGATTCTAGAAAATAATGGAACGTTGTATTTTTTTTCGTTTAACGTTGGCTAATGAGCATTTTCCCTGAAGAGATGTCTTAAACTGGAAATAAAAGGTTCTTCGACAAAAATATGGACTGACATTTCTTGTTGTTGATGATACCACCCGGCCGCCTGATGCGAACTAAAAGGGAAACCAATAACATCGCTAACCCTATTTATCACGAGCACGACTGCCTTTTTCCCGGATTTGAACTTGGAAACACGACATATATGTATACAGCTACAGGTACACCTTTGCATTTATAAGTACAACTATCTTATTCAATGAGAGAGAGATTCATTGAGAAGTCACAAAGATCCCATTTGATAAAAGATTTTTAAACAGTAACCTTTCTGTTAATATTGAATTTTTGAAACAATCGTTAACTAAAAATATCTGTTTTTTCAAAAATAAGCTTTTATGGAGCGGCTAATGTTATCGTCAATAAAACCTCTCTCAACTAAAAAGAAAGAAAACTAGTTATTTTCTCATTTTTTTATTTTGTTTGTTTGAGATTTCATTTTTAAACTTACAATCTTTTCCACTGAAAAATATGATTTTTTTGTTTAATATAAGAAAGAATTGTTATCTTCAAATATATTTTTCAATTACTCTTAAAATTACATTTCGAATCTGCTGTTATGCGTTATAGTGTCACATATTTTTATGGGTATTTAAAAAATTAATGATAATAAAAAAATTACTAACATCCCCTTTTAAAAATCAAAAAGAAATAAACTTGAAAATGAAAATGAAACCAAAGTTATGTTGGGTATTCTCTCGGGCAATTCATCTCTTTCATCTAAAAAATGTCACAGCAAATTAAAAATTTTCAAAACATGTTTTGTAGAATTGTGATTATTTTGTTTCAATGTTTTATGACATGCAATAAGTAATAAACTTTATAATGCATCAAATATTGTAACTGACATTTATCTTTTCCTAAATGTCAATTTTATTTTGAAAGAGTTAAACATTTTTTAACCCTCCTATTACTAAGTTTTTTTTATTTCATTGATTATCACTGGGGTCATATGTGAACCCACTAAGATTTTTATTTTGTTACATGTAATATTAGTATAACTAAAGGATTGTAAACCAATATATTTTTCAATTACTCTTAAAATTACATTTAGAATCTGCTGTTATGCCTTAGAGTAACACGTATCATACTTTTTATGGGTATTTAAAATAATAATAATTATAATACAAATTGTTTACATTCCCCTTAAAAAACAAAAAATGAACTGAAAGTTATGTAGGGTAATTGTCTCAGGCAATTCACCTCTTTCATCCAAAAAATGTCACAGCAAATTTAAAATCTTCCGAAACATTATTTGTCGAATTGTGATTATTTTGTTTCAATGTAATAAGATCATATACATCAAATATTGTAACTCACATTTATATTTTTCTAAATGTCAATTTATTTTGAAAGAGTTATAATAATTTTAACTCTCCTACTACCAACTTATTTTTTCTTTCATTGAGTACCACTGGGATCATATGTGAACCCACTAAGATTTTCATTTTGTTAGATGTAATATTATAACTAAATGACTAAAAACCTTAAATTTATGCGTTTTGTTACAAAGAAGAGTTTTAATATAAAATAATATAAAAATCATAAGATAACATAATAATGTAAAATAATATGAAAATCTTAAAATAACATAACAGTATAAAATAATATAAAAATCATAAAATAACATAATAATATAAAATAATATAAATATCATAAAATAACACAATAATATAAAATAATATAAAAATGATAAAATAACACAATAATATAAAATAATATAAAATACCATTTTTCTTTCTTTCATTGAGTACCACTGGGGTCATATGTGACCCCACTAAGTTTTTTATTTTGTTACATATAATATTATAACTAAATGATTATAAACCTTAAATTTATTTGTTTTGTTACAAAAAGGTGTTTTAATGTAAAATATTATAAAATGTTGTGTTAAAAAATTTGATCTAATATATAAATTTGTATTGGGGTCACAGGTGACCCCAGTGGTACTCAATGAATAAATTGTAATATATATATATATATATATATATATATATATATATATATATATATATAATATATATATAATATATATATATGGGTATATATATATACATATATATATGGGTATATATATACATATATATACATATATATATATGGGTATATATATATATATATATATATATATATATATATATATATATATATATATATATACCCATTTTTTTTATTTCCGTTGTATGAATGTTAAACATAAAATGAACAAATTCAATCTTTTTCACAATTTTAACACTTTTACCTTTTCTACAGTTCCGACCAGTTTCACCAGGCCCGACTTAATTTCTAGAAAATAATTCCGATTTTTCTCAACGTACAATTAAGATAAAAATAAAAACCTAGATTTATATTAAAAAAATATTTTTCATGAGGTTCACTGTCGCCTCTGTTAGTGTGCCACCACATTAACTGAACTCTCTGTTGTATGTAGTACCATTAGAAAGTTTGTAAACTGTTATAAACAGTCTTGTTTAACGAGCATAAAATTAATGATTTTATTCCAATGTATAATTATATACAAAAATATACAATAAATATACAAAAAATAAACAGTACTATTGCTATACTATAATATGAATTATAAAAATATAAATGTAAATATATGAATTATAAAAAATCGTTACACATTTTCCGTCAGGATGACGTCATTAGTTTCGGGAAAAACCCAAGACAAAGAAAAATAAATGAATAAATATAAAATACATTTGAATATAATATAACAAAGCATACACGTCTATACGTCAAATACCACTTCTTCGATTGAACTATATATTTCTTCTAAACATTTAAATTTCAGTCTTAATTTGTAATAATAAATATAAAATATATGTGCGCGGAGACGTCTCACTTTATATATATATATTTTTATAATCATTGTTGAGCACGATATAATCCGGTATTTTACTTTTCTTTCAACATTGATTTGAGAAAACCTTTCACTTGATTTACGGAAACAATGCTTATTTAATTCTTAAATAACTGCAATTTTAATCAAAAAACATGTTTTAACGAAATGTGAGTGTACTATGTCATGAGCCGATTCAAGAACCTTTCTAATGATAACATTCATTGTTGAGCGCTATTTAAATGCACAGAAAAAGGGATCTTGACAACAAAAATAACATATATGATAATATACATATGATGATTTTCAAGGATGTATTTTTAAAAAATCTATTTTTATCACGTGTAGGCCGCTTATGGAAGGTTGGCACTTTGGCATTTAAAACAATATAAAGAGTTCAGTATTTGTTTCATGCTAATATTCCGAACCTAAACTAAAACTTAATCAATAAGTAAATAAAAGAATAACAATAATAAAGCACAAAGTTATCAGATATGTAAATAAACTACGCAATTAAACACTGGTATAACGAGAAAGAAGAAAGTTTCTTTAAATAGTGACATATTTGGCGATTGATTTTAGTATTATCCAAAACGGATTACTGTAAACTACTTGAAAATGACGTCATTTTCCTAAAATCATAGTATATTCAGTTTTCGTGAGTGAAAATATAAGTTTCCATTGAAAACTACTGTCAAACAAAATTAAATTTCACTAAAAACTGCAACATTTTTTCACCTTTTTGCATTTGTTTTGGTATTAACTAAGAAATCTTATTTTTTCTGTTGCACGCGCCAAAGAAAACAAGCATTCTCATTTAGAAAGTTGAGAGGTTTTAGTTGATATAACGGCATTATTTCTTATTGTCATTTTAACGATGTATGTACGCGAATGCACAGAGCTCCGTTGCTGTGATCCGCATATTTCTAGGATATTGCATTTGTTTTAGCCAGAAAACTGACATTGTTAAAACGGTTTGTTATGAAAATGTATCGTTTTTAAACAAAAGTTACTATTTTGTCAAAGGAATTATGAAACAGATTACAGCAATACCTGTCATCAAATAATACAGATTTTAAGTATTATTTTAAGTATTATTTTAAGTATTAATTTTAAGTATTTTAAGTATTATTTTAAGTATTAATTTTAAGTATTTTAAGTATTATTTTAAGTATTAATTTTAAGTATTTTAAATATTATTTTAAGTATTAATTTTAAGTATTTTAAGTATTATTTTAAGTATACAGATTACGGTTTCTGGTTTGTCTGCTGTTGGTTGGAGTTTTTAACAGTCAAGGGTAGCTTTTGCAGGTATATTGTTGCTGTCAATATGTTATTGTTCATTTTAAAATAAAATTTATTAATACATCCTTGACGACATCAAATGATATTTTTTGGCTCAGCTTAATTTTGTGCAAGTTCCTCATGCGCTTTTCTAGTATTATATCCGTTTTCTCTAATAAATTGTCTTAATAATAAATTGCCTTATTATATAAAGTAATTGATAAGTTTGTTTATATGAAACTTTTTTACATAGTAAAGTGTTTTTAAGATAATGAGCGGTTTATATCTCAGAGTTTTTAGAGCATTATTATATCAATTGTTAATTCACTAAGTATTTATTTAATGTATATATACGGAATGGGTAACTTAAATGGAAGAGAAAAATATATAAAACAACAAACACCCATTCTGTTTTAGTTATCACTTTATAAATGCAAATAAAATGTTACACAAAAAGTATAGTTTTAATCACATTTAATGGATTATAAAATCATCATAAATTTTTTAAACACGAATATAAAACATCTCATTATTCAAAAAAAAGGTAATTAGCTCTATCACTGCCGTAGATGACTTTTTTATGACTGGAAGTTTGTCTCGGGTAATATTAAGAAATCTATTACAGACAAATATATGAAAATTGATAGTGTTTATGCAGGGTGTTTCACAAAGGACCCCCAACTTTAAAAATCAATAACCCGGAAACGGTGATAGATAGAAACATGAAAGCAGTGGTATGTTTATAAAAAAATTCGTAAGAATCTTATACGTAAATCTCAAAATTTAGTTAAAAATAGCACCGATAGATGGCGCTGAGAGCGTTAAGAATCCTTCTAAAGAGAGTTCAGAAGCATAGAAAGACCAGTCGTCGAAGATTTCGTCATTGAAACCTGGCCGCTATTAGCGTATAGTGAAAATAATTCCGAAAGTGATGTATACCGTGAAGGAACGTGTGTTTATTGTGTTGGAGTACCACGATTAAATCAGATTCCTACTGCCACAAGGAGAAGTTTACAAACGCGATTTCAAGTCGCAAAAGGCCCAGATGGAAAAAAGATTTAAAAAAAATTCAACAGACAGGCAACGTTGTCGATGCGAATTATTTTCATAATACGAAAATAGCGGTCAGATTTCAATGGCGAAATCTTCGACGGCTAGTCTTTCTATGCTTCTGAACTCTCTTTAGAAGGATTCTTAAAGCTCTCAGCGCCATCTATCGGTGCTATTTTTAACTAAATTTTGAGATTTACGTATAAGATTCGTACGATTTTTTTAATAAATATACCACTGGTTTCATGTTTCTATCTATCACCGTTTCCGGGTTATTGATTTTTAAAGTTAGGGGTCCTTTGTGAAACAGCCTGTATAATGTAGTGCAAACCAGTTGCGACTGGATAAATTGAGGATACAGTCACAAGACGACTGTTGTACAAATATAATAGTAATAAATATAAAAAGGTAATAAAAAAATAGGCTGTTGTGTACATAGGACAAATAGAGCCTGATTTCCACCGGGGCAAACTTCCACCAATAAATTTGAATAGAAACATTCGCGGTATTTAAACGCCTTATTCATGCAAAATTTCTGCCATAAATCTCTCTATTCTAAAAAAAAAAGTATCTAACTCTGCCACGGCTGTAAATTAATTTTTGTGACCATGAGTCTTTCTCGGCTAACATTAAGATACAAATATCAAAATTGCAGATAAAAATATTAAAATGGCTAGTATTATAGAGAAATTTTAGAAAAGTACGCTAAAGTAGACAGTTTTTAAATCTAAGAATTACTTTAAAAGCTATTTATGTTGAATTCGGTCATAATAGTTCCATTAAAAAAAAGTTTTATTGGAACAAAAACTATGCATAGTAATTTAACCATATTTTGCAGTGACACATTTGACAACATTATGCAATTATTTTTTTTCAATTGCATTAATTTTTTGATGATTTTTCTTAATTTTTAATTAAAATTTTTATTATTTCACAAAGATTTATTTCATATTTTGAAAAGGTCATATTTTTTTTGTTGCCAAATTCTAAAACTGCGTAAAGAATAATATTTACTTTCAGTTTAAAAATGTATTTACACTTGATTATTAAAAACAAAAAGAAACCTCTAAAATAATAATTAAATGGTCACGTGCTAAAAGCCGGAAATGGGGAATAGTACGTCATAAAATTATGTATTTAGACGTGGATATCGAAAAAGAAATAAAACCTTAAAATAATTAAATTATTACACGCGAAATGAATTTAATAGTCAAAACTGCGCCATATATTGAAAAGATACATTTAAACAATTTTCTTATGTGACAATATTCATGTGACGTCACAGTGTGAATAACATGGCATAAAAGTAGCGCAGCTAGCAATTGTGTCTGTATATTTCATCAATTGATGCAGCGTAAATATAGAACAGGTAAATGCATACGTAAAATACTTTAGATTTATTTTGTACGAATTATTGTTCGATAAATACATATTAGATAAATCGTTCATACTTAGTATTAAAAAAAAATAGTTAACATTTTAAAAATAACATGAAAATAATTCATGAAGGTGCATTAAAATGGAGAAAAAAATCATGCATAAGCCATACCTGTTCCTGAAAATATCTAAAACTCGATATAAACATAAAATATAAAGGTAAATTTTCTATTCATAGTTCATTTCAGTGCCGTGATTCTGATTGTTATTCCAAAGCATAAGAATTTTCGGAGCCTCGAACCCAAATGAAGATTATTGCCCACAACGTAGTTATAAGAGTACGAGAAGCAGCTACATTTTTTACTTAATCATTTTTTATAAGCTGATTTTCAAATGTGTAATTAATAATTTTTATCAATCGAAAAAACAGCCATCAACTCGCGTGACATCTGTGGTACCATAGTAAACGGGAAAAAATATATAATTCAGTTACAATGCTTTTACGTGGAACTGTTCTGAAATATCGCAGTTTATAAAATCCAATTGTAATGAAGTTTATCGCGTGACTGTGCAAATTTTATAACTATGTGCTGCAATATATTAAATTAAACTGTTATTCAAATACCCCAAAAAACTTAATTAATATAATACTAGCGGAGCTTCGCCCGCTACGCTGGTCAGTTTATTTCAAACTGTCCTCAAATTAAATGAACTTAGGATTGGGCACCTTTGGATACGGTCAAGTCGGATTTAAATAAAAAACAAAAAAAGAGAATTTCATTTAGAATACTACAGAAACTGCATCAACGTATTTTTAAAAACTGTGATTGTTTATTTATTTTTTGTCCAAAGGGTGAAGCGTTTCTCTTCAACGAAAATTGACCCAGGCTCCGGGCAATAAAATGGCTGCATGGAAAATTCATCTGAAGCAAAAGCTGCCATTTCAAAGAAAGAGAAAGTGTTTTTACCATTGGAAGTGGAGGGAATGATGAATGAGTTTCTTATTGTGCGGGTTTGAACCTCTCCCTCTCCTCAGCCCACTCTCAAACTATAGAAGAGGAGAATCACTCTGGTATTTTCCCTCCTATTCCTGCTTTGAAAAAAAGTAGAAGCATGCGCATTGAGGCCAATTTCATGTGAAATCTGAAAAAATACTCATTTACCTTTACATATATAGATAATAGTTACTGACTAATTATTAGAGGTATATTTCTGAAGACAATCATAATCATTTGATATTTTAAACAATAATATGCATTCTGTTATTAATCAATTCTTTTTAATTGGAACGCAATTGATAGAGAAAGTAGAAAATTCATTCAATTCCATAAGTGTCATTTAAAATAAATGTTGCACTTCCAATATCTGAAATTAAATAATTAAAAAGGTTAGTTTTTTGTATAAAATGTTACATTAGTTTATAATAAGATAACTCACACATTCGCGTTATAAACGCAGATAATTTAAAACAAGTTGGAAATTGTACGTCAAACGTTACAAACGAGGTGCGTTCGTACGCACGTTTTAGAATTAAATTCATGATATCCCGTGCGTAGAACGGGTTAAACAGCTAGTTAAGTATATATTTTATGACACTGTTCATACAAATATCTTAACTAGTTATATAAATATTCAGATATATATGTATCAGCTAGTTATATAAATATTCAGATATTGATGATTTTTAATTCTGTGAAATGAATTATATCGTCTGCAGATTCATTTCTGTCATAAAATAAGTATCTCGGTCGCTTGACGATTTAACATCCATCGAAAGCTCCTATAACAAAAAAGCACCGATTTAAAAAAAAAATCAAATTTCTTAATAAATATTTTTAATAATATCTCCTAAAGTTTTGATTCGATTTTAATAAAATTTGAAATGTCTCGACAAAATTCTGCAAAGATAATACATTTTAAATTGCAAACCATTTGGTTGGGTAGTTTTTGCGTTGTTATATGCGGACAGACAGACAGACAGACGGACGGACAGACGGACGGACCAAACGACGACTATAGGTGCTACGTATTTATATAATTACGAACGCACCTAAAAAGATAAACCTACTGGTAAACACGACCACATATTTAACCGTTTGCGTAGTTGTAATATTAAAATGATGCACTTACGAAAACTTATAATTACGTGAATGCATAACACAAACATCATAGTAATATGGGCTTTACTTTATTATATACATTTTTCAGGAGAATTTATATTATAGCTTTGTATAAAGACTTTCATTTTGAGTAATTTTTTGGCTCTTTTCCTAAGATTAAATAAATAAAATGCTGTTAATAAAAGCAGTATTACATTGAATATTATGTGTAGGAAACGAGACGTGACATCCATAAGTATTGGATAGCAATGTTGGGCAGGTGAGTAAAGAGTGATGGATTATAAGAGCTCCACCCCTCACTTAGGTAATATGTGTTTTTTTGTTTCTTTTTCAGTGACTGCTTTCTATTTCGTTTCTTTTAATTCTGGTTAAATGTACGCGGAAAATCCTTCTTTACTTTAAAAAAGTAAGGAAAAAAAACAAATAAATTTTATGTCACGCGTACAAATTTATTTAGGTGATCCATCATTCGCAAAAAAGTATCATCCCAAGAGTATATAATAGGAGATAACTATGGAAGTCAGCTTTATATCATACATAGTTTTAAACTATACATAGAATGCGATACAACTCTAGTTAAAGAGCTGTAATTACGGAAGCTGAAAATTGGGCTTTATAAAAATAAAAATGCTGTAAAAAATGTCATTTTTTTTCTTTTATTATGTTTTTTCAAAAAGCCTTTTATCTTACGGTACACCAAGTTCGAAAAGTCTTGTGAACAAATGTACGACATTTTCAATTCTGAAAAAGGCAAATTCGGTTATTATGGAAGTTACTATTGTGCAAGAAATACGTAAAGGTAAGAACATTTTAGTAAAGAAGTCTTAAATCTTAGTATCTTCTTAGTAAAGAAGTTCTGGCGTTCTCATTAATTTTTGTTTCTTATAACTTAAAAAAGTGAAATTTTACGGTTATTTTTTTTATTCACATGAAATGTCTACGTAAAAATAATTAAAATAATTAATTAAAAAAACATACTTTCATTAAAATTCACAAAAAACCCAACTTATATTATAAAGCACAAATGTGTGCGTCGATCAATGCTGACGATACGAACAACAATGTGGTAAAATGGATACATGTTACGACAATGGAGCTATTTCTTTCAATTAAGCAATCGTAGCATTCTTTCTATGAGGAATATACAAGATTTGCGCCAACCTTAGGCCTCCCTACCATTTGAGATCGAATTTTTAAAAAATAAAGTCTAACTCATGCTTTGCCCTCAGGAATGTATATATATTCCAACTTTCAAAGCTCTGCGTCAACAGAAAGTGGATTAAAAAATGAGTCACAAGATTCGACCTCAGTCAGTTTAAAGACTGGAATTCTTGAGTGGAGTTTTGATTTCTAATCCTTCCTCTAGAGGAATGACACCTGAAATTTCCTCGAGAAGAACTGCCCCTGAAATTTCCTCGAAAAGAATTGCCTCTGAAATTTCCTTGAAAAGAACTGCCTCTGAAATTTCTAGAATTTCTGTACCTTTTATCTACTCTATTTTGGGAAAATTGTGAGTCGTTTTGCATGGTGTTTTTCACATCTGGAAAATACCAGCACTTGATAGTTAAGTGTGGTTTACCACAATCAAACAAATAATTGCAACCTCGTTTTGGAATCATTTTCAAATTTGTTATCCTGACCGGAAGAAAAACTTGTAACATTATTTATAGTCTTTGAAATTGTAAGCTCCTGAATTTTGTCAGATAACTCCTGAATTTTCGCATTTGTTTGCACATGGGAGTTCAATAAGGAGAAGATTTCAGATGCGATGGTGTTATTCTTGAATTCAGGGTCCTTAAATGCATTCTCTATATTAATTGCTGCTTCTATGGCAGACTAAAAATTTTGAGGATTTTGTTTTTTGACCTCAATTTTAATGTCTGAACGGAGAGTTCTTAAGACTTGTTAAGTTTTAATTTTTGTCCTAAATCTAATATATTGACTTTCGCATTCTCATCTATATTTAAATAGCAATTAGCAGCGTCCTCAATTTGTACAGCCAAATTCTTTACTGCCTGTGTCGGCTTTTGACATATAGATGTGAGGTTTTGCTGTTTTTCAGCAAATGAGATGGTGTTTCAGAATTTTTTATTAAGACTATCTTTTAGTTTATGTGTTTAGTTTATGTATATATTAGTTATGTAGTCTATCATTTATTTTTGAGGCAACAGGGTCATTTGAAGTGAAACCTAAAGCTTGGTCCTTTGCAATGTAATTTTAGTACTACCAATTTTCTGTGATTGTCCCATTCTTCCAAGTCGGATAATTTTCTATTTGCTCTATAAAAAATGTATGTATGAAAATATGAAATTTTCATCCTTGGAACCAGAAAAATTAGGTAGTGAGTTTACCAAACTGACCTGCTGCACCTGATTTCTCCTCATAGTTGAATTTTTAAAATATCAATAAATCATGAAAATATAAGAAATAATTCCGAATTTTAAAGTAATTGATAAACGATAAGTAATTCATTAAAATAATAATGATTGCAGAAAATAATAATTAAAAGTAAGAATAATGACGAAAAATGATAATGATAATAATAATAATACTGTTATCAATCACCTTTACAATTTTTTAAAAGAAATCATTATTTTAGATATGAAAACATATTGTTTCAATACCTGATCTACTCCCATGTATTTAGTTTCTTATAAAAAATATGCACATCACACTGTCATGTTAAGAAGAAAAAAATACATACACATATGCAATGAAAATATTAAATCAGTGTTTATTATCAAAATTAATATTTATATGTTATGCAAGGTATGTTTATCCAATTTTGAGAAATAGATTTGAAAACCAAAACATAATTTTGAAACAAGAAATAATAATTTTTATGATATTAAGAATTATAGAAAAATAATAATTTTGAAGAATTAAAATCAAGATTATATTCAAATATTCAATTTTGTCTAAATATCATTATAACCAAAATTCAAAACCTGAAGAAGGAAAAAATACTTTTGTCACGGCACCAAATATACATAAATTTTTCCAAAGTGTCCCATATGCACTGAAGAAGTTCTTGCTATCAATTACTAATATATTATTATTAACTTCAGAAACTGAAAAACGAAATATGATTGACAATTAGCAGCAAGAGAAAATAAAGTGTTGTGATTCAGCCTTTTAATTAATGAAGATTATTATTATCTTGCACATGATCAATTTTATACAGTGGCAACGATAAGAATGAAATTTCACATTTTTAGTAATTACCTTGCAAACCAAAATAATTGAACAGTTAATTAAAATTCCAAAAATTCTCAGAAAATTCAATTTGGTACTATACTTTTCTACAATATGATATCCTCCCAAACTTCTCAAAAAGTAACAATGGGCCAGGTACAGACAGCAACCTAAAAAGGTATAAGGAAAGGGAAGATGACGTCACTGTTGGTTAAATTACTGTTGGTTCGCAAACAAAATCTGTTCGTTCTTTATGACTCCTACTGTACACATAAGATGAGGCGATTTGATTGGTCTACATTAAATTGATGTATGATATGATTGGCCAACGTCGTCGTAATGATTCCTGCAATGATCTCCACGAGAAAAATGTAATGATAGACAGGTTGATAGAACTGTTTGTTTGTAAACATGCCCTTTCCTTATACTATCTGAGCTACCCCCACTTAATCTTGCAGGAGCGAATTCCCTCCTAAACTGCCTCCCATGCGAGTTGACACTCTGCAGAAGAAGAACTGAGAATAAACTCACTTTTATTCCCATTTACTCCTTGACCTGCGCGCTACCGGAGAAATAGATGAACTGCCTGCAGAATACAGTACAATTATAAATTGGAGTAGGTCGCTGTCGTAAAGCTAGCTTGCTCTTTAACGAATGCTAGTGCTCTATAAGGTTAATGCTGGTTTTATTTGTGAAGAAATATGTTTTTAAATAAATATGTAGAGACTTTTATAAATATGTAGAGTTTTTAGTGTAACTTTGGTGGAATAAATGAGATGAGATTCTGGCTAGACTAATGTTGTTTGAAGATATTTTCACATTATTCATATTATTTTGAAGATATTAAGAAGTTTAAACCTGCATCTAAAAATATTAGATATTTCTAAACAATATCTGCAGTTATTCTGAAATTAGTCTGCAGTGCGAAATCTTCGCACGGGTCCACTACTAATGTCCATCAACTAAACATTATAAATTTGGATGTTGAATGTAATATTATTTATACATGTATCCATGAAATTGTAAAATTTTAGAAATTGCGAAGTGAACGATTAAGGGTTTCACACTATTTAATAATTTAAACATCATATAATTGAAAATGGTTTTGTGGAAAATCCATGTATAAAATTTCTTTTCTTTGCGCCAGTAGTAATATTTAACGTTCATAATTTCTATATATTTGTTTACTACTTACACTAGTTGTATAACGTATCGGATATAATTATTTAACTTCAAAATCATGTGATTCGAGATATCTAAATTATATTTTATTGTTAAATTTTTGTGTATCCTGCGTTTCGATCATCCAATGTTAAATTCTTCAGAATCATACAATAAACTGTAATTTGTACAAGTAATTTAATTTGCAACAGCTTGGGTAAAGGCTATTGTTGATTCAATAACAATACGCTTCCGTGTATCTATATTTTAAAGAATTCATGAAAGGGGTACAAGAAAAAGTAAAAATATCTACCTCTGAAATCTTTCTACTGATCTCTGTATGTTTAGGTGCATCTTAACTTGGTAATTTTTTGTCGTAGTAGAATGCGGCTTGTTTAGTTCATCTTTAACGCGGCAGTAGTCGCGTGTTGGCCTTTTTAACGCGCATATCAGTTATCTTCTCCTAAAGCATCTTTCCCTTATAAATACAATGGATAAATTCCATGTAGCTCAGATGAAATATTTCTCCACTCCCATAGACAAGTAACAAAACGTTTTTTTTTTTCTCGATACCTTTTACAAGCAAACTTGAAATTCGAGGAAGAGTTTGCGAAACGATCACGAGTGTCGGTTCTTTTTCATCTTTTCTGAATATTCCAATGCTCGTGAGAAAAACGTACAATTCAAGTAAACTGCAAATTTATAACTTCATTGAAATGTAATATATTCGAAAATTAACCCGTCAGCACACGCGCTGGGATAAAATCTATTCTAGCTCACAACTATTACTTAAAAATGTGCGAAAATCGTTCGTAATCATTCTGAGCTTTATAGTACCTTTCCAGCTGAAAAATATCAAGATGGGGCCAAAAAGAATTTACCTCCGGCTGTAAGATTTTCCATTCTTTTGTTATAAAAATGTCACGTGGGAGGAAATTTACCCTACGCGTGTTATAACGTAACCCATAATGATAGGAAAATGTTAATGCAAATGTTTATGTAAAAAATATAGTATGAAAATAATAATATAATTTTTCTTTTAAACGTTAACAACTATTGCACATACAGTTTCTATATATCAGTTTGATATTTTTTTGTATTTTTATGGCTGAATTTGGATTGTAAAAGCTTCGTATGTAATGATATGCAGAAAAAAAAATCTTAGTGCTAGATTTTGTTTTTTGTTTTTTCTTTTTGCTTCAAATATAAAATAATCTCTTATTTTAAGTTAAATTATGTTCTTTATTGATTTACAGTTTATTTCGAAATATAAATTTTTGTTTATAATGAAACCGAGGGGAAATTGACCCAAGAAAAACCATTGGGGTAAAATTTATCCCGCGCGTGTAGTAACGTAATGAAAAGGGGCGCGTGTGCTGACGGGTTAAATTAAATCTGTTTCTTCTTTTTTCTTTTCTGTATGCGAGGACCGACAGCAAAACGACCGGACGTGAAAAATAACGTTTGGAAAAAGATGTGAGTACAATCTGGTTAACTTAAGATAACATTTATATAAACATAAGTTATTTAAACAATTTATTCATTTATAAAACACATGTCATGCAAAAAATGTTTCTTTATTTAAACACATTTTCTAATTTGGAAATACTTCTATTAAACTGTAAAACTTCTAGTGATATCCAGCTTTCGGAAAGGTTGTAGTCTGATTTTTTTAATTTTAGGCAAAATTCGCTTTTAAAAAAGTGTTTTCGTCAATAGCAATTGAAAAGCTCCAATGCTAAAAATCTGTAGCAAACTGTCCAGTCATTTGACCGTTTTTTTTTTAGAAAACAGTATTACGGTGGCTTCCAACGACTAGTTTTCTTTTGAGATGGGAAAAAATGTCAAAATCATTGTTCCAAAATTAATTAATGATGATGTTTTACGATACAGAGTCGATATCTTACACTTACAAATAGAGATATTCTTCAATTTATGAAAATCAATTGTTATTATATGATTTCTAGTCATAATTAATAAAGAAAAATAATTGGTCAGTATTTAATAGAATGAAAATGAAACAATTCTGCAATCGTGTTTTATTCGGCAGTTTATATTTTTCAAGTTTCTATTATTGCATAAATGGAATTTGTTTTGAGGTCATTTACCCCAAAACAAATAATATTAGATTGTTCTTAAAATGAATAAATAAACTTATGGAAATATTTGATGCATGGCTTTTATTTATGCTATACATTAACTTGAAATAAAAAGAGTAAAAAAAAAAAAAATTCTTCATCGCATAATTCATTTTATTTCCGCTTTCTCAAATGTATGGTCTTAAAAATTCATAATATAAAATAAATGATATATTAGTTTTTCTAAAAGACCTTTTACATAGAAAAAAATGTTATCATAGGATAACGAATTTAGTAATTTGTTGTAATTTTTATATTATTGATACTACATTTGAAGAAAGTGTAAATTCTCATTTAACATAGATTCATAAAGAATCATCTGCAAGAGTAGGTTTAAAAGCAATTCGTAATAGTAAATATTCATTGATACATAATTATGTCTTTATAAATGTAAATAAACTTTTATGTACGAATTACCGCATTCACATTTAGAAAATTATAAAAAAGATATTTTAAACCATGATTAAAATATAAGAGGAACAAATAATTCGCAGTTAAAATGCTATTTTGTGAATCTGTTCTGAAAAAGCAGAATTTAATCAAAGGAAAGATTACTATAATTGAACGTATGATTGTAATTTTAATTTTAAAGTTAAAAAAAATATATATATTGTCTATTGATAAGATGCCTTTTATGGTAGTCATTACAATTTCGCCAAAAAATATTCGATTTCATTTTCTGAGAAATCACAAATACATTGATAATCATTTCAGAAACTTTACAATATCATATTGAACAGAGGAAAGTATATTCAACTAGGTAAATTATATCCATTGTTTGGAGTATCATAGTTGAGATTTTTTCCAACAGAGCGAAAATATGTCGGGACCGAGACTCGAACCTGGGTACTTTGGTTTGCCGTACCAACGCTCTCCCTACTGAGTTCTCCCGAAATGCATATTTCACTCTTATTTGTTGGTTCGGCAAAAAAAAAGTACCCAGGTTCGAGTCCTGGTGCAGGCATATTTTTGCTCTGTTGGAAAAAATCTCAACTATGATACTCCAACCATTGGATATGGATTAGCATTATCGTTTGTTTCTTTATTACACAAATCTCTTTAATTTGAATTCACACGATACAGAAAGTATAAAATGTACTTTATTACTTGGACATCAGTTTTAATAAATATTAAATATTAATTTTTAATTATGATTTACTATAAAATATATAACTATATAATAACTATAAGTAAATGTTAGTTATTTTGTAGTATAAAATATTACCATAGTATATAATATAATATAATATAATATAATATAATATAATATATATAATATATAAATAAAATATTATATTACAACCCGCATAGCATACACAGTCACAGTGACGTCATTGTGACGTCACTGTGAGTCACGTACGTCACGTCACACCTGTGACCAAAATTCTACCACTTTGTAACGTCACGCTGTCACCAAAATGTGAACGTCTTGGAGATTTTAAGAAAACTTAAAATAAACTTTAGAAAACTTATGGCATCAAGAAAATTACTATTTGAGAGCTTAAAAAAATTTTGTGACGTTGCAATGACGTCACTTCAAGTCACACCTATGACCAAAATTCCAACACTGTGACTTCACAGTGTGATCGGAGAGGGAATTTGAAACAGAAACTCATAAAATATAGATTTGAATTATGTCATTTGCCTAAATCGTTAATAAAAACATTGTCACACACTATTTAAATAAATTGAGCATTTCCAGAATAAAATAATAAATAAATATCTGTCTACATATATGAGGCAGATAACTTTTTTACAATTTTCATTACCATTTTCAAGAAATTTAACAAAATATACTGTATAATACACAGGTAAAAAATCCTAAATAGAAATTTAGTAACGTATGAAAGTTTTAGCGGAAAGTAATTCAGAAATAGATCTCCCAGTCTAATAAAATTGTTAGCAATTTACAGGTTTGTTAACATTTTAAATGCAAACATTATTTTTTTTCTACTACCGCATGGAACTCATTTGCTGATTTTGTAATGCTAAAAATATTTCTTTAAAAATCTCCAATCTTTAATTATTTTGAGAGGCCACTCAACCCAAACATCAGTTTTCTTGTCAAAAAATGAGGGCACAATTTTTGCGACGATCCAACACTTTCAGGATTTTCCTTGTAAGGTATAATTAAGGTGGTTCTTAACTGACCTGCTCAACAACGTGAAGCTTTCTGACATAATTTCAGACTCACTTTTAAACGCAAAGGCATAAATTGGGCAGGACGGTCTATGGAAGCAATTTGGATTCGAAATGATTTTTCATTTTTTTTTAAATAAATAAACTACTTATCGAGTTATAAGCAATTCGTGTCACGTGACGACCAGTTTTTCCCCTTTCTTTTACTGTCACGTCGGCTATTCGGTTCAAAACGCCGACTTTGACATTTTTTTCTGAAATATCTTCTGCTTTTAACAAAAAATGGAAAACGTCTTTCAATTACATAGTTTCTGAATAAAAACACCAGCCAATTTAATGCATTTCCGAACAAAAACGAATTAAAAATATGTCATAAAGTAAATGTCATAAACTTATATGTCATTCCTATAGCAATTTATTCCAAACTGGCCAGTGCTTAGTAAGATATGACCTCTAGCCATATAAATTATAAAGCATTTGAAATATCTTTATTTAAATTATTTGTTTTATCTATCATTTGCGGTAAGCTGTAAACATCTGCGAGGTGTTACTTTCTGGTTAAACAATGCTGGGCAGATCTTAATTGCGGATATTGGAAGCAGACGACTTTTGTCATTCGAAGTTCGAATTAGAATATTTTCAATTTTATTCTTCTTCCAAAATGGCGGTTGTGAACGAATTATGTGTCGAAGGATACGTTTTTGCACGTTGAAGGAGAGATATTTTTATTCAGAAAATGGAAATCATTGTGAAAAATTATTCTTCAAATTTGGACGTAATTAACATCCTTATCATACGTAGTAATATTTATGGAACTGCTGTAAAATATGAAGAAAAGCATCTGCGTCGTTTGGCCTTGTTTTTGCTGAGTGCTAATGCAGACTGCAGACCACTAAACAGTAAAACACGACATTTAATTGTTGGAACGGAACAGACAATGAATATTATCTAGAAAAAACTTTTTTTATAAGGATTTATGTTCTGGATTTAAGAATTCCAATTAAAATATAAGTCCGAAAATAATTACAATAGCGTTGGCGTGTTATGATATGTATTCGTCAATGCATTTGTAATGTTTTTGTACCTAATTTACTTAAAACACACTTGTATTACTCGGATTACTTCGTTGATGCCATAAAAAATTACATCTGCTAAAGAAAGGTATGTAAAAATTTTATTTTTTCAATCTACATGATTAAAATATTTAACATAGAAAGAACACCAACAGCAAAGCTTGAAATTTTTTTGTTGTTGTGTATACTAGTAAGAATTTAAATATTACCCTGCTAAAATATTTTAATTATCAAAATAATAATAATGATACATAATCTTTAAGTAATGAATAGCTGTAATATAATAATTTTATTTTTGATTTTCTGCTTTGAATTACTCTACTCACTATTTTGATTCCTAAATGATTTTGATAAATTTCAAAGTATTCATTTAACATCTATACTTTAGTATATAAATTTAAAAGTATGTAGGATTATTGTGATCAGTATGATTAAAATAAGCTTGTTACTTACAATTACCGTATAATTCAGTAAATAAAATAATAATGATAAACCGATGTCTTATTACGCTTGGTGGTTAGACTGCATTTCTACACTTGATAAACATTAAAAGATGAATAACTATTTGATATTAATATTAGATTTATTATTTTTTAATTGTATCATATAAATATGATTATCTGTATTGTTAAAACAATGCAAAGTAGCATCCTTAATGCAAAATATCAGTAACGTTCACTAAACTGCATTCTAAAACTTATATAATAGATCTTAAATCCGGTTGTATTCCGGATATACTATGTATTATGGTATCAGAATCACAGCAAATGTTACTGTGGTTCTTGCCCTGGAATCAGACATCAAGCCAGATAGATATCATGTCATCGGCGTCAACATGTATTACTATTGATGAATCGTAAATCAATAGAAAATTGTACATTTTCTTCACATCATATGCTAACTAGAGTGGCTGCGGTGCAGTGGGTTATCAACAAAAAATGATCGGTGTTTCTAAAAAATAATATATTGCAAAACTTATTATTTAAAAAACATTACAATTTCATAAATATATACATAATTTATAAATCAATTAATAATGGTAAAAAAAATAAGCAAAATATTGTTTTTATTTTTTTATAGTTATCATTTATATATAAAGTAATACCAGTCAAATACTGGAGTAAACGTAATTAAAACACATATAGTATTTAAAATAGAGGTCCCATGCATGATTTGTAGCATATCTTATTTTGAAGGTTAAATTTTTGCTTTTTTCTTATTAAATATATAAGATACTGTTTAAAACCTATTGGAATATTTGATAAAAAGTATATTTATAAATTTAAATGGTTAAAGGAGAGAAAGACCCCCCCCCCCCAAAAAAAAAAAAAAAAAAAAAAAAAAAAACAGGGCAAAGTATCAGTTTTTTAAAATTATGAACACAAATTATATAATATATAATTTTTTAACGTGGTTAAAATGTAAAATCTACCACTTTAATATTACTATATGTTTAATATGTACAGAATCGTAGATCAAGCAAGCCTCCTACTCTGTCCATTTTTTAATACCGCCTTTTTTTAAAATAATCATCGTTTTAGATTTTTCTTATAAATTTTGCAGACACCAACGCGGTACGTAATTTTTTCTGCAAATATTGTAAAAACCTAGCACAAATACTAATATTGAAAAAAAAAAGAAAAAAGAAAGAAAAAACGAACCAGTGGGAGTCCTATTCAAGGGGTACTTTTTCCCAAAAGAAATCTGTAAATGGCTTTTTATCAATACTATTTTTTTTTCCTTCTTTTTCATACTTTAAAAATGTTAAAGTATTTTTTTTTTTGTATTTAAGGTTGAGCTTTACAATTTCCTGCACATATTTTTTTTATTATGTATTCGATAAAACTGTACATGACATTTACTTTGACATTTTAATTTTTTTTTTAAACAAATAATATCATATGAAGAAGCGTTAGATTACCCCCACTTTTCACTAGATATGACAGTTAAAAATTATTTTTAATCTAATATAATTTGTACCTAAAATTCATGCACTGCCTTTTATAGCATATAAGAAATGTAAAAAAAAAAAAAAATAATAATAATTAATTAAAAATATCAATATATAAAAAAGTAGTAGGAATAAAAAATATTTTTTAAAAAAATATGATCTGTTAAAAGTTTTATTTTAAATGTGCTTTTAAATCGAAAATTAAAATGCAGTGCAGTAACAATTTTTAGAATAATTCTTAAAATTATATATTTATGTTGTTGTGGTCAGGGTCAAACTGATTCTATTATTAGGGTTTCCAATTTGTCTCGATTCTCTGTAAGTCCGTCACAGAGTGGGATCTCAGAAACTGTATAAGTTAGAGACTTGATATTTTGTGTACTTACAGCTGAAAACCTACTGTCACGCTGAAAATCATAAAATTTTGAAAATGTCTTCATTAACGCAATATATTAATTAAAACCTTTAAAACCCACTCATTAATGGATAAAAATATTCAACTAATGCGCAGAATCTATTTGAATTGTTGCCAATTTGCAAAAGTTCGCGCATAATAACATTCCCTTTCAATTAAAAAATGTATTTACATGTAACTATCAAAAATAGAAATAAAACTTTCAAAATATAATTAAATGAACACGTGTTAAAAGCAGTAATTGTAAAAAAAAAAAAAAAAAAAAAAAAAAAAAAAAAAAATAATAAAAATATACTTGCGCGTGAATATTAAAAATAGCAATAATTAAATTATTACGTGTTCAAAGCATTAAATAGGGAAACTTACGTCATATTTAAAATGCTCAAATAACAATATTTCCGAACAGATTCAATATAAAAATATATTTACAGGATATATTAATTTATTTCGACAAAATATTTGACCTATTATCGCAAATTTTAAAACAGCATAAATATTAATATTTCCTTTCAATATATATTTTTAAGTTTAATAATAGAAAGAAAACTTTGAAAATTACGTCATATTGGAATCGATACATTTCGAACTTCTTACGGAAAAAAAAAATCGGTACTTGTCCATTATACGGTTGACAACTTCCGAATGACAAAAAAAAAAAAAAAAAAAAAAAAAAATTGCCAAATTCTAATGTCCAAAAAACCAATGGAAGAATGCTGCCATTATAGAATCTAAAGCCCCACTCACTAAAGTGTCAATTATCAGTAACTTTAAATAATAAAATTTATAATACATTAAAGAAAAGAGAAAAAAAAGTAATCTTAAATCTTTATTTATTTACAATATTTTTCTTAACTATCCCCCTCGGCTGACGGATAAGTGTTTATGATGGCAGTTGACACGGGTATGTTGTGCATAACTATGCATAGCAACATTTTTTCAATGCAAGGTCGTTATTATTTTTTTAATTAATGAAATAATTAATAAATGGGAAAATATCATTAAAAATACAGATAAATGTCTAATAAAAATCTCTTGATGACATAGGAAACACGTGTAACGCATCTGATGTCAATAGAATGTGACACCACGGTAACACACTTTTTTCCCCTATATTTTGGCGACTTTTTTTTTATAGTGGTCGACGGGATAACGGATAAATACCCAATTTTTTATAACATCATTATCATATATTCCCCGATGCAACGACATTGTTTACTTAGCTATTTAACATAAGTTGATTTTCAAATGTTTAATTGATGTTATTTAATCTATCACGAAAACAGTTGTTAGCTCTTTCGACAGCAGTTGATTTGGCCTTAAAATATCTCAGTGAAAGGAAAATGAATGGAAACCCGATTAAAGCCGATCGCCACTGGTCGCTTAATTCTAATTGAATCTTCTGTAATCATTTTAGAGTTAATCAAATTAGCGTGCTTTTAAAGTTTGCGGTGTTATAACGGAAGTTAGCGAGCGTAGCTCCTAGGGGGCAGAACTCCCTAGTAAAAAAAAGAAATAAAACGCTAATAGACAATGATGTACTTATTATGTGAATAGGGATTGTTAATAAAGAAGGGGAGAGGGGGGGGGGGGAACTACTTTTTTTTTTAAATATCGCGTTTAGTTCACATGACAGATATTATTATGACAGAGTATAATAGCGGGCTTTGCCCGCTATAAGGACGGTTCAGATATTTGAAAAAACGAAAAACTAGACCGGCAATTTTTTATTTTATATAAAACATGAGTTTTTTTTTTATTTGGATTTATTAAAGACACTTAGTCACTTGTTTCGGATTCGTTTCGATTTTAGATTAAAATTTTATTCTTGCAGTTTGGGGTACGGGTTAATCTAATCTTTCAAAAGAATTACTATAATATTGTTTCAGATGAAAAACTATAGTTTAGTATGAATGAGTTTTTATACATGCTTATTTTTCTGTATAAGCCATAAAATAGATATGATAAATATTTTTATAGACTTCTTTTCTATAATTGTATTAAATTGCAGATATATTTTTTTATTTAGGATTTTGGGTCCGGAGGAATGTCGATCAAAACATTTATCAGGTTCGGACGGGTTATGGGTCAACGGAATTTGTTTTATTGGGTTACGGTCGGATTTTGGGTGGACTTGAAATAAAATTTAAAAATTCAAGTCGGGTTTGAATAAATTGAAATCATCCAGCACAGGACAGGACCCAAATGGCTTCACAATATTGTCACTGTCGTCACAGATTCATCACAATGTTATGTCAAAATCGTCATAAATGACAAATATTTCACAAATTGGTCATAATGTGACTTCAAAATGTTGTCGCTTTCGTCACAGATTCGACACAAAGTTAATGGCAAAATCGTCACAAAAGACACACTCTTCACAAATTTGTCACACCGTGACTTTACAAAGTGGTCACAATGTGTCGTCACAAAAGAGCTCTAAAACGGCCATAACGACTTCACATTCAGGTCACCGTAACTTCACATCGACGTCACGTGACGTCACATCGACGGTCACAAAGTCACAGTGTGACTTCACACTGACGTCGCCGTGACGTCACCATGCCTTACGGGAATATATATATATATATATATATATATATATATAATAACTATAGGTAAATGTTAGTTATTTTTTAGTATAAAATATTACAATAGTAATCGTAATATTACTTACTGTCTCACGTTATAAACGTAGATAAATTTCAAAAAGGATCTGCTGGTAAACGCTAACATATATTTAATCATTCGTGCAAAAAGAAAATGGTGCATATACGAAAACTAATAATTACATGAATACATAACACAAACTTCATAGGAATAAGAACTTCAATTTAATATATACGTTTTCCAGACGAATTTTATAATGGAAATACTTAAAATCCTCCTCCTTTTCAGTTTTTTTGGCTCTTTTCCATAGTACTAAATAAATAAAATTCTGTTAATAAAAGCAGTACTACATTGCATATTACCTGTAGAAAACGAAAACGTGACGTCCATACGTAGGACTTTCGGTCAGGTGAGTAAAGAGTGATGAATTATACGAGATCCACCCCTCACTTAGGTAATACATTTTTTTCACTCACTCATTTTCTACTTTTATTTTTTTTAATTCATGTTTAAAATACGTACAAAATCCTTCTTTACTTTATAAAAGTGAAGTAAAATACAAATAAAATGTGTGTCACGTGCATCAGTTTGTTTAACTTATCCATCATTCGGGAAAAAATGTATCATTATAAAAATGGATAATGAATGAGACCTGCGCAAGTTACCTTTATATCAGACAATGTTTTAAACTACACGTTACTTTGTCACTTTAGTTTCTTGGCAGTAATTATAAAAGCATGAAAAAGTTACCAATGAAAATGAAAATGGAGTAAAAAATGTCGTTATTGTAAGCTTTTATGCTTTAGCTTCTAAAAAACAGAGATTATATCATATATTCTAATACGAGCAAATCTTGTGTGTGGTTATATATATATATATATATATATATATATATATGCAAATTTTATCTTAAAAACGGCTCTAACGATTTTGACGAAATTTCGTATCCTACCGTTTTGGGGCACCAGAAAACCATTGGGCTAGGTCACATGTTTGAGAAAATTCGATTAGTAGGTCATTTTGGGTAATTTTGGGTCATGGTCCAGCTAATTGTATCTAAAAAACGGTTCGAACGATTTTGAAATTTTTTTTATCCGACCATTTTCGGGCACGAAAAGACTATTGGGCTGGGTCACATGTTCGAGAACTTTCGATTAGTGGGTCATTTTTGGGTCAACGCGGGTCAAATTAATTTTATCTAAAAAACGGCTCTAACGATTTTGATTAAATATTGTGTCCTACGAGTTTCGAGCACGATAAAATCATTGGGCTAGGTCACATGTCCGAGAAAATTTGATTACTGAGTCATTTCTGGGTCATTGTGGGTCAAGATCTAAAAAGCGGCTCAATTTACACTAAATTCTGCATCCAATGGTTTTCGGGCACGAGAAGACTGTTGGGCTAGGTCACATGTTCGAGAAAATTCAATTAGTGGGTCATTTTGGGTCATTTTGGGTCATGGTCAAGCTAATTGTATCTAAAAAACAGTTCAAACGATTTTGACGAAATTTTATATCCGATTATTTTCGGCCACGAGAAGACTATTGGGCTGGGTCACATGTTCGAAAACTTTCAATTAGTGGGCCATTTTTGGGTCAAAGCGGGTCAAATTAATTTTATCTAAAAAACGGCTCTAACGATTTTGATTAAATTTTGCATCCTACGAGTTTCGGGCACGCGAAAATCATTGAGCTAGGTCACATGTTCCAGAAAATTCTATTAGTGGGTCATTTCTGGGTCATTGTGGGTCAAGATCTAAAAAGCGGCTCAATTTACACTAAATTTTGTATCCTACGGTTTTCGGGCATGAGAAGACTGTTGGGCTAAGTCACATGTTCGAGCAATTTGTGGGTCATTTTGGTCATGGGTCATGATATTTGAACTCAAATTTAATTTTGACCGAGCATAGCTCGGTCTTCTCTGCTCGTCTTATATTATAATACGAGAAAATGTTGTGTGTGGTTATGCAAATTTTATTTTAAAAACGGCTCTAACGATTTTGACGAAATTTTGTATCCTACCGTTTTTTTTCATCAGAAAACGATTGGGCTAGGTCACGTGTTCGAGAAAATTCGATTAGTCGGTCATTTTGAGTCATCAAGGGTCAGGGTCAAGCTAATTCTATCTAAAAAGCGGTTCAAACGATTTTGACGAAATTTTGTAAACACCTATCCTACCGTTTTGGGGCACCAGAAAACCATTGGGCTAGGTTACATGTTGGAGAGAATTCGATAAAGTGGATCATTTTGGGGCCATTACGGGTCAATGTATTTCAATGAGTATGAAGGTTGAAACAGATATTAAGTTGCTTAACAGTTGGCAGTAAGCAAAGTCGTAATGTTGGCAACATTTTTCCAAATTTGGCGAAACGTTGGGGACTTTGGCGGGATTTGGCGGGAAAATCTACTTTTAATTTTACTAATATCAAATCGCATGCTTGGCGCCAAATTAAAGAATGTCGCTAAATTTGACGATATTTGGCTATCTTGCGATCTGCAAAAGACTTAGAAGTCTACGGAAAGATTAAAGTTTGGCTATTTTTAACCGAGCTTAGCTCGGTCTTCCTAGCTGGTTAATGTAAAGAGGAGAGAAAAAAATTTACTGCACAAATGCTTGGCTCAATATGTAATGTTTTGCAATTACGTTGGTATAGAAATTATTTTCTTAGAAAAATTCGTCATTTTTTGTAGGGATAGGCTCTATAATTTTCTGGCGCTCTTTTATTTCTTTAAATTTGAGTTATAAATTTGTTGTAGATTTACGAAGAATATATTTTTTATTTTGCTAAATAATTAATTTAACGAGTGTTATATGCTTAAGTTTTTTTATTTATTGCATTAATTGAAATATATATATATATATATATATATATATATATATATATATATACTTAAAAAGCATATATTGCTGACATATATTGCTTTATTTCATTTTATAGACGGCAATTTTTCATGACCTATTTTTCTTAGTTCAATCTATGAAACTCAATACTTATGTAGGGAAATGACATGGTGCTAATACAAGTAACTTACATTCTACTTGAACAAGTAAGAAGCCATACGTAGCTGTAACAAGTAAATAAATTATACGTGTTTAGTATAGAAGGAATACACACGGACTATCGCAATTCTCAGCTTTTATTTAACAAAAGCATTACTTTTTAAGTATCTTGTTCTTTTTACAAAAAAAGGCCAAATATCTATCCAATAAAAATATAGAAAAAATTGAGTGTTATTCTACAAAAATGTGGGTTCTTTTCTTAGCGAGCTATTAAGATTTTTTTCTATGAAATCAGTTTTAAAGATACAACAACACACTCGTGTTTTTTTTTTTTTTTTCAAAAAGTAGAAATTCCTATGTAATGATTTAACGCTGATCCATTTACCATATATTTGTATTAGAATTGTCATGTATTTTTTAAATATTTTTATGTGGTTCTAACAAAGGTTAACACAATCGTAACAATATGAATACATCTAAAACAACATACTTTTAATTCTTTCTAATTTTTAGGTAGCTTTCATTAGAAAAAGCTACCTATTGCAGCCATTCAGAGGAAAGCAGTTCCAAAACATTTTTGTATATTTTCGCTGAACATGACCCCTAGACCCCCAAACCACCCTCCTTTTAAATGTTGATATATAATTATATATATATATATATATCTGACGTATGTCATACTGTTACTCTCTTCTTTATGAGCCGATTCGGATGTGACTGAGTATATGTATTGAACATACCAAGGTCTCGACCGAGTTCGTTGGCCAGCTTCATCCGCCATCTTGTTTCAAAATGGCGGCAAGTTAATTTTTTTAATTTTTTCTTAAATTCAAAAAGATTTATAAAACATTATAAATTGAAAAATTTGTTTCTTTTAAGTGTTAGAACGTATTACAAGGATTGTGGAACATTTTTCTTTTTTGGCTAAGTTTTAAAAAATGGCTGAGATTTTGAAACAATCTGATATTTGTTATGCTGTAACTCTCGTATTTATGAACCAATATGAATGTGACTGATCATGTGTACAGAACATACCAAAGTCTCGACCGAGTTCGTAGGACAGCTTCATGCGCCATCTTGTTTCAAAATGGCGAAAGGTAATTAATTATTTTTCTTTTATTCAAAAAGATTTATAAAACATTATAAATTGCAAAAGTTAGATCTTGATACAAGGATTCCAGAACATGTTTTGTTTTGTTTTTAGTTTTAAAAATGGCTGAGATATGGCAGTTTGAAATTCTAGGGTGGCTGACATTTTGAAAAAATCTGATTTTTGTTAGGCTGTAGCTCTCATGCTGAAATTTGCATTCAAATTCAGTTTTAACGAAAACCGGGATTGAATTTTCTATAATCGGGTTTCAAGCACTTTAGCTTCGGGTGTTTGAGTAAAATGAGTTTAATTTTTAAAAACATGAACTATGAAAGCTACCTTTTCCTCTCGGTACAGGTCGGAAGGAATTTTTAATTTCATGTACAGTAAAATTTTCAAATATATGTCTGATTCATCTATACTAATGATAATCATAGTAATTATTAATAGACAATTTAATTATAAATAGAAAATATTTAAGAATAAAGAGTTTAACAATAAAAATAGTTGTATGTATATATAATTATAATTTTAAACCATATGAAAAATAACTCCACTTCACATGAATTTCGAAATGTACACCCGGTTTAAAGAAAAGCAGGATATTTTGAATCATTTCTAGTTTATTTTCAATATAGATTTTCCGTGTTCTACATCATAAACTAGAAGACCGTAAATACAGGGTCATTCATAATTCCCTCCGGGGTTTCGAAACGTTATAGTAAAAAAACGAAGACGAATATGAAAAAAAGAAACATATGAAATTATTCCGAAACTATTCAAGTTTTACTTACATACATTACAGGTGTTCTATGTGTGAACCCTTGGTCACACGGCATACATCCATGCGATAGTCCAGTTCCTGCCATACTCCGTTTCTTTAAATCTGAATCAGTGGTGTCAGTTCAACGGGCCTTTCGTAATAAATATCGAAAACAGGGACCAACTGACAAAACAATTCATGTGTGGTACCGGAAATTTAAAGAAACGGAGTATGGCAGGAACTGGACTATCGCATGGATGTATGCTGTGTGACCAAGGGTTCACACATAGAACACCTGTAATGTATGTAAGGAAAACTTGAATAGTTTCGGAATAATTTCATATGTTTCTTTTTTTCATATTCGTCTTCGTTTTTTTACTATAACGTTTCGAAACCCCGGAGGGAATTATGAATGACCCTGTAATATATAACAGTCTATCTCATACGACTTTATTTTCTCCATAATTACGTAACTCACTTTTCTTGCAAGTACGAAATTTCTAAAATTTTCGCTTTTGTTTCGTATTCTTTTATGATGTGATTTGGTTTCGGTACTTTCTAGAAACTGCTGTCTCTGTTTGACAGGTAAAAAATAGCCAACAAAGTAAATGTCGGCGTTGTGATTGCTTTGGTTCCAGACAAAAAGCGATAAGACTGCAAATTGAAAAATGTATTTGAGAATGTAGTGATAAGAACATAATGATATTTATTTCTTTTCTTTTTTCTTTCACTCGCATGCTCATTTAGCACGTTCTCTTTTTAGCTATTTGTGTTTTGTTGCTTTCATTCTACTTCAGATTATTCGCAACCTCTCTTCAAATTATATCAATTTCGTTCTATTTTTACATTTAACATTAATACAATGAATGATGCATCTGGCATTGCTGCTATATCCCTTTAATTTTCTGTTTTCCATTATTTACGTTAGTCCTGGACCGAGAGAATTAGCTAAGTAAGCTCTTCAATAAAAATGCATATTAAAAAGTTTTCACAAAAACGAAAAGAATTAAATTTTTTTATGATGCACTTTAATCAGAAATATTCAAATATGAACTATATTTAAAAAAAAAAATATTTCAATTGCATTTATATCTATCGTTTGATGTAGATATCCAAATTGAGGTCGCTGTTTTGAACATAATATATCCTAGATGGATTTTATTATTGTCACTCTCTGTGTAGATTAATAAATGTGATAAATAAAAATATAAATTTATCAATAAAAAGTTATGCAAAATGTTTATGAGTTTCAAGTCATGCAAAGTATATGCATTCTATTAAAGTTTAAAATTTAGAAATTTTAACTAAATTGTTGAGGAACGTAATCTAATATTTTACAACTCCAAACACATGAAAATGAAATAACATGCACTGTTTAGACAAAACGATTTTTCATAATAATTTGTTAATAGTTACAAATAAAACAAGCATGAACGTATATTAAATTAAACTCAACTGAATTATAAACATATAAGATGATACATTTCTCGAGTATTATTCTAAAGAAATATGGCTTTTGAACATGGAAAATTTATATTTCCCCTTTCCTTTAAGCATAAGAAAGTATCTTTCAAGTTTCATCTAATCCTGTTTTAAAATTGAAATTGTTTGTCTGAAGTATTCCCAAATACGTTTGAAGGTAAACTGACATTTGTGAAATATATACGTTTGTTTTAAAGGATACCACTGTTAAAGGAATCTCTTTTATTCTGATCTGTTTGATTTATCAAAAATAAAACATGAAAAGACTTGTAATAAAAAAGAATACTATATTCTGTCCTTAAGAAAAAGTATTAAAATAAAGGGAAATTTATATAATTTTCTGTAATTTTCTATTACAAAAAGAACGTCAGTACTATTGACGTCATCATCCAGAAAAGGTGTATATGCAACGCTCCCTAGATAAGATAGCCGTGACACGCGTCACGGAAACGTCATACCAAGCAGGCAAAACAAAGAAAAACCTCGAACGACTTGCATGTTTCGATTTCATTGGCTCATAGAATTAATAATTATTGTTTACGACTAATAGTTAATAATTCCATGAACCATCAAAATCGAATCATGTAAGTTGTTCGAATTTTTTTCTTTGTTTTGCCTGCTTGGTATGACGTTTTCGTGACGCGTGTCACGGCTTTCCTATCTAGGGGAAATTGGTATATGTCGTAGGGTAATTGCGAAATCCGGCTCTTTGCAAAGTGCCGGGATAGCTGGAGAATCATCTCCCTTTCTCCAATCAGCCTGTCGTTTTACAGGCCTGTAGCAAAGAGCCTAGTGAAGGTTAGGCTAAATGGAATATGGCCATATATTTTTCAATCAGCCTGATATTTTTTAGGCTTTTTGCAAATAGCATAGATAGCATTAGGCTAATTGAAAAATAACCATCCCGGCTGTTTTCGAACAGCCTAGGCACTTTGCAAAGAGCCGGGTACAGAGGGTGTTCGCACATTTTGTAGACGATTTCGGCGTTGTTTTTTTAACGTTTAAAATATGAATATCGCTTTCTGAAATAATGTGTATGATAATCTTGTTTCTTGATTCTAATTCTGCGTAATGCTTTCGATGGTAGAAGTTTTTTTGTAAAATTTACAGGGTTATTGTTACCTATGCCACTTTAAAAACTTTCCAGATTTGATCAATCGTGGTGGTTTTGCGCTTTGAAAGAGCTCTTTTCAGCAGACCAAATGCACAATAAACCATAAGAGAAACGTCGGGTGACTTCTTAGGAATATGTTTAAAGGTATAAATGCAATATCTGTGTGAGGTTTTTATGTTTTCAACGAATACAGCAATAGTTTTTGAAGTATGAACGGTAGCTTTGCTTTGATGCAGTTTCACCCTTTAAAAGTCGTTGAAATAAAGAAAATATCGTGTTTTTTTTATAAATATCAGATGTAACATGTTCTCTTAATAATATAATGAATTAAGTGTAACATTTTTGTCCAATATTCTTATTTTTATTTTCCCATTGTAAGATAAATTTGCGACAGTCATAAATCCTTACCTGAAACTTCGTTTTCAGCCTTGAAATGGGCTCTTTTGTTAATGTATTTTTTTTTTCATTTTGAGTGTTTTTACTAAGAATAAGTACTGATTTTCGTTATAGCTCTTTCCAATTAATACTGATGTTTATTTTGCACTTAGAAATTTTTATACTATGCGCTTTACAATCATTGTAAACTTCCGAATAAGAATATTTCTTTTCGGAAAAGAAAAAAAAAGTATCCTCTGATTCACAGCTTGTTTGAATGCGCCATCTTGATAGAAGAATCAATTTGAAAGCATCAGACAATAATATGAATTACAAATAATAAGTTATTGAAAGTTTTCCTCTAAAAGAATTCCATTTTTTTAACATCATTTATCAAATTTGTCTAAAAAATGTGCAAACAGCCTCTGTATGCTACGACATATAAATGGGAATGCTTTGAACACAGATCTAATCCCAAACGATATTTTTATTAGCGGAAATTGCCTCAGCAGTATTTCTGCTTCATTGAGTTTTCTTCGTTGTTCACTTGATTATTTGTAAAACGGATAAATGGTTTACGTTACGTTTTTGGAATTTTCGACATATAAATTGCACTGGTTTTAATTAGAAGTCAGCCTTCACAAAAAAGTCGAAAACTTTCTCTAAAATTTTGGTGGCGAACATTGGAGTAGTTCGACTAAATTCCTTGAATGAATCATTGGAGAAACTTCTGCGAGGTATAACTGCTCAGTTACACAAAACAAAATCAATAGATGATGAAACGAAAACAGATATGACTTCTTAAAGTGTAGAAAATAAAGAAGTTAATGTCAAACACAACCGACTGAGATGCACTCTAAACATTTTCACTTGCAAACAAAACCAGCAAAAACATATACAAAGTAACTTAAATAAAACAATGTACCTGATGTATAAATATATAAGATGATATAGTTCCGAATACTCTAGAAAAGACATATAGCCTATAAATACGGAAAAAAACATTTTCTTCCATTTGTCTTTACGCATATGAATGTATCTACGCATGTGAAAGTATCTGTGCATCTGAAAGTATCTGTTGGAAGTTCATGTAATCTTGTATTAAAATTGTGATAGTGTGCCTGAATTATTTATTCCCAAAAAGTATTAAAGATAGACTGATATTTGTGAAATGTATACGTTTGCTTAAAAATACACCACTGTTACAGGAATTCCATTTTATTCTGATCTAATTGTTTCACTGTAAATAAGATTTAAATATTGCTGTAATGAAATATGTTAGTGTCTGTTCTTTAAAACTGGGAGGAGTTTTAAGATACATCTTCGTGTTTTCTAACGTTATTGTGAAACAAATGAAACACTTTAAGTACATTTTTGTTTAAGAATAAGCATACATTGTTTTAGGATATTTCTCAGAAATCAGTTATAATAGTTACAACGATAAAATTCACTTTAAAAGGAAAGCAGATGAATTAGCCTCAATTTCAAGCAAAAGCGAACATAAACATAATAATTTAAATGAAACGACATTACTGAATTATAATAATATAAGGTGATATATTAAATCTAAAATATATTGCCAATACAATTTCTAAAATATATTGTCTTTGAAAATGAAAACTATTTCCCTTCACTTCAGAAAAGTATCTTTCAATTTTCATATAATCCTGTTTTAAAATTTAAATTGTTTGTCTAAAGAATTAGTAGAATTTCTGAAAAATAAAATGACATTTGTGAAACCTGTATATGTGTTTAAAAATATAGTTCTGTTTAATAAATATCAATTTATTCGTTTTACCGCAATGAAAACCTAAAAAAATTTGTAATTGCAAAAAACCATTTTATGTGATTTAAGCTGGAAAAGATTTTTTAAGACATGAGAGAGGTCCACTACGAGTTACGCTCGCTAACCCCTTCCCATACACCACAACTTCAAAAAACATGCTTATACGCTCTGTTTAAAAAAAAAAAATACTCGGTCACGGAAGTTTGAATGACATTATAATGAACAGTAGCTAACTTCTGTAATCTGGTGGTCATGCATTTCTCTTTGACTGGGATATTTTTCGTTACATCCACCGCTGTCGCGACATCTAGCGCCTGTTTTTTCTAGCGCCTGTGTTTATGATAAATATTTACTAACCCATTTACCTGTATTTATGCAGCATCAAAAAAAGGAATTATATATATATATATATATATATATATATATATATATATATATATATATATATATATATATAATACGTGCTAGTATAAAACTGTTTTACCTAAACTTCTTTGGCCAATTTCAAAATTAAATAGTTCTTAAAATAATTCTTCTATTTAAAACTGTCTGCTTTAGCATGTTTATAATAATTTTTTCTATAAAGTACCAGTTTTCATGTTTTTATACGTAATAAATTTTTACTATGATCCTAGAAAGTCAAAAGGTCAGAATAATTCAATTACGGCAGCAGCGGCGACAGCAGCGTTATATACGTTAATTTTGAATAGTGAGATACACTATATGGCCATTAATGACCGGCAACTTTCAATTTTAGACATTTCGTGGAATATTTAAAAATATACTTGTCAGATTCTTCTAGAATTTTAGAATCCATAAGAACAGGTTTGATTTCATATTTATCATTGTTGATTTGATAAGGAGGATAAATAGCGGACCAAAATAAAAATTAAAGAAAAATAATAATACTTGGGATCACTCTGTAAAATAAAATGCACCAAATGATCTATCGCTACAGAATATACATAGGCAGACATTGTACAATATGTGTATTCATTTGTGTAAGAATAGCATGTATAGTAATAGAAATATAACGATATTTTTAAAAAAATAAAAAAAATTATTGCATGTTTTTTGCTTATAACGTACAGGGTTTTTAACCAAATTTAACGCCAGTTTCAGAAAAATTGACAAAATGTAGTAGAAACAATATAGTGCAATTGGAATATAAATATATTTAATATTTAAGGAAATATGGACAGTTGTATAAAATAATTTTTATCTGCGCATGCGCGAACGATAACATGGAACTTTTTGCATAATTTAATAGTCAACTCTATGGAGCAACTTATTAAAAAAGATCAGTCAAATATCGTAAAAATTCAAAGAGATATCGGCGTTAGAGTGAGCTGTTTTTAGTTTCTCACTAAAACTCGCTGAACGATAAGGGATTTTCCACAAATTGTCATTTTTTATTTTATACTATTTTCCAATTTTTAATAATACTTTAGTTCTCTTAGAAAAACCACCCTAACGAGCTTATTCGAACAAAAAAAATTATCAAAATCAAAGGAACCATTCCAAAAGTATTATAACCTGGTGCAATAAAGCTTTCCAAGGCGAACTAAAGTATCAGTAAAAAATGAAATATAGTATGAAAATTAAACATGACAATTTGTGGACAATCCCTTATCATTTAGCGAGTTTTAGTGAGAAACTAAAAAACAGCTCACTCTAACGCCGATATCTCTCTGAATTTTTACGATATTTGACTTATTTTTTAATAAGTTGCTCCATAAACTTGACTATTAAATTATGCAAAAAGTTCCTTTTTATCGTTCGCGCATGCGCAGATAAAAAATATTTTATACAACTGTCCATATTTCCTTAAATATTTAATATATTTACATTTCAATTGCATTATATTGTTTCTACGATATTTTGTCAATTTTTCTGAAACTGGCGTTAAATTTGGTTAAAAACCCTGTATGTTATAAGCAAAAAGCATGCAAGAATTTTTTTAATTTTTTTAAAAAATCGCTATATTTCTATTAATATACATGCTATTCTTACACAAATGAATACACATATTGTACAATGTCTGCCTATGTATATTCTGTAGCTATAGATCATTTCGTGCATTTTATTTTACAGGGTGATCCCAAGTATTTTTTCTTTAATTTTTTTTGGCCCCCTAATTATACTCCTTATCAAATCGACGTTGATAAATATGAAGTCAAACCTGTTCTTTTTAATTCTAAAATTCCAGAAGAATCTGACAAGTACATTTTTAACTATTCCACAAAATCTCTAAAATTGAAAGTTGCCGGTCATTAATGGTCATATAGTGTATATTTAAAATTTCAAACAGTTTTTTATAACTGAAAACTTTATAAGTGTTTGTGTCTAAAATTGTTTTTTACAGTTTCACTGAAATATATTTCTTGTGATACATTTCTATTTGAAGGCAAAACATTCAATTTAATGCACAATTTGTCGGATATTATTTACACATAATTAAAGAATTTTATTTTTTTGTCTTTTTCCGTTATTTTGAATTTGATATTTGTCACTTAAACATGTAGCATTGCACTTGAGGCGATATTTTAGTGTGCGAAATTTTATATTTAAAATAACCCTTAAAGGAAATATTGCATTCTACTTTCGTACTTTAATTTTGAAAATACCTCATTTCTTTGCATATTAAAAAACACTGCTTGGATTGTATATATATATATATATATTTTAATCTAGTGAGCATTTATCGTAGTAAATGTCGTGTTATCGTAATTATGTTTGTGTACTTATTGCATCCTATTCAAAAACTTATAGAAAATTGAATACAGTATTTTAAAATGTTGAATAATATCTTCAATGACAAAAAAATCAACATTGCATGCATTTACATATTTATTTGTATTTGGTAAATTTAAAAAAATGAAACAGTTGAAATGTCATTTTTTACAAAATGTATGAAAGTCACTGAATTATAACCATGTAAGATAATGTATGTCTAGAATATTATTTGAAAGAAATATTACTTTTTAACTTTGAAAATGTATTTCTCTCCCTTGTCTTTACGCATCTAAAAGTATTTTTCAAGTTTCCTGTAATCTTGTTTTAAAATTGAAATCGTTTGTCTGAAGTATTTCCAGAATCCTTTGAAGAAAAACTGACATTTGTGAAATATATACGTTTGTTTAAAAATATACCCCTGTTAAAAGAATACCATTTTATTCTGATGTATTTCTTTTACCGCAAATGAAACGTGAATAGTGCTGCATTAAAATATGTTATTTTCTGTGCTTTAAACTAAAAGTGGATTTAAAGTACTTCTTTGTGTTTTCTAACGTTATTGTGAAACATGGAAAATATACTATATTTGTGTATGTAGGTTTATTAGTTTTTAAATTACTATTATTTCTTTTTTCATATGAAGGCTAAATATACACTGTATTAAGAAATTTGTCAGATTTTAGTTACATCAGTTGCAACATTGAGAATGCTCTTTAAAAGGAAAACTGTTAAAATGTTCTCAGTTGCAAACAAAAGCCATCATAAACATATAATAAATGAAAGTAAGTTACTAAATTAGAATAATATAATATGATATATTTCTAGAATATTATTCCAAAGAAATATTACCTTTGAATAAAAAAAAAACCCTCATCTTCTTAAAATATCTTTCATTTTTTATCTAGTCCTGTTTTAAATAAGTAATTGTTTGTTTAAAACAGCCGTTTCTAAGCTATGGTTCATGACTCATCAGTGGGTCGTCAGCGATGTTTCGATGGAACGCAGAATAATATATCAGTCTTTCAAAAATATTATATTATAGGCTTTAAAATTATAGCAAGTATATTATGTTACATCTTTAACATTAAAAAAAAATGTGAAGAAAAAGTGAAAAATTACTTTGTGAAAAGAAATCCTTTTATTAAACTTTTAAGTCTCACATTTGTGTTAAACAATGTTATAAGTTGCATTGCCTTTTAAATTGTATTTATAAACGTATTTTTCCATTCATAGTAAAATAATGATACTTTTTATAATTTCACTGCATTATTTTTCATATGATTGTCCACAATTGAACACCTTTACTGTATTCGTGTGTGTGCTTTGTGTATGTTTGTGATACGTGTATAAGGTTTTTGCGTATAAATGGCGAATTTTTGTGAAAACTCGCACTATTTGAATGATGGACGATACAATTAGCTTCCATTTAGTTGCGTATTAGGTAGTTTATGAAAAAGATATCAAATTTTATAGAGGATTGGAAAAAAATATATATATACAGATTGGTACTTTGGGAAACAGTGACCTTAAGTATTCTGAGAATTTTTTTGAAGATAAATAGATATTTGTGAACTATATATGTTGGCTTATACCATTGTTAAAGGAATCTAATGTTTTTCTCATCTACTTTTTTTTTTACCTCAAAATATAGGAGAAAGTCTAATAAAATATGCTATTTTCTGTGCATTAAACTGGGAGAGATTTTGAAATACTACTGTGATCAAAAAGTATTCGTATTGGTGGTATTACACAAAATGCATCAATTTATTGGTCAAATTTTATTGCATCTCCTTCAAAGGATTGCTACTCCTACAGCAATGCATTTCTGTCAATATTTTTTCCAATCATCAAATCATGCATTAAAATCGTTTTTGTGCAACCTCTTCAGAGTTTGTAGAGAATTTGTTCTTTCCAAAATATTGGACTTTTAACGATGACCACGAAGAGAAAATTTCAACCATGGAAAGAAGATAACGTCATATGGTGTTATGTCAGGTGAATACGAAGCTTGTGCATCCGTATTTGTTGATTATTTGGATAAAAACTCACGTATAATAATTGCACTGTTAGAAGGCGCATTATCGTGGTGCAAAATCCACGAGTTGTTTCACCAGGTTTCGTTTTCAGGCCATTTTTGACGAATTGCTTCACGCAAACGGCACAAATTTTATTGACTGTCTGGAAAGTTGATTGGAATTCATAATTCACACCACCACGGCAATCAAATAAATCAGTCAACATTACCTGGATTTTAGAGAGACGGATTAACTACCATCTTTAAACTTTTTATACCAATCAAATACTGTTGTTTTTGGTAAACAGTAATCTTTACCAGCTGTTTGAAAATTTTCAAATGCTTTTGTAACGCAATTTGCATTGCGAAAACATATTTAATGAATTTTCTTTGCTCAATAACATTCACTATTTCAGAAAATCAACAAAGTGAAAATTCTTATCTCATTAAAAACATTTTTTTTTCAGACGATGAAATGAAATAAATTCCTGACCATTGAACGATGATTACAGAAGTAACAAAAATATTTGATATAAATTTGCAGACGATATCTACTGTAAAAATATTTTTAAATAAAGCATCCCAGGTAATTTTTATTTTAAAGATAAAACGGTACTTTTTGGTTAGCCGGACGCAAGTGATATATATATATATATATATATATATATATATATACTAGCTGTTACCCGTGACTTCGTTCACGTATCATTAAAAGAATAATAAATGCATTAATTAAGCAAAATATTTCATTCCCGATAATTAGAAACGTAAATAATTAACTAACTCTTTATCACCTTGTTAAAAAACCCCTTTCACAACTCAGTTAAGTCATCAAAAAAGCCTTTAAAGTTCAGCGCAATATGCAAAAAGAACTGTCTTTCCGTGTCAGCGCATCTGCCTTTATAAATCAGCGAACGCACCAACAAACATCTCGCAACATCGCTACTAAACTCGCAGCAGCTGGCGAACGCCTGCATACGAAGAATTTCTCACGCACCAACAAACATCTCGCAACATCGCCCGCTGGTCAAACCGGCAAGACGCTGGACTCGAGGCATTATCACCCCTGGTTCAAAACCCAATGTCGACCAAAAAAGCTGTTCTTGACGTATGTCAGATAGTTAATACTCCCCCAAAGTCGACAGCATAGCAGCACTTTCTGATCAAGTATTCGAGTGGTCAGATAGACTATTATTTTTTAAACTTCATTATAATTCCTCTAAGCATGCAGTAACTCAATTTTCACCGGCTGAACTATTCTTGGGCAGAGAACTCAATATACCTCTAAATATTTTTGAAAAACCAAAAGTTGCTGAAGAATATAGTAAATATCTAACAAAATTACAAAGTCATTTTCAGGAAACTAGAAAATTAGTTAAGGAAAATGAAACTAGTTATTTTAATTATCACCAACAATATGTGAAGGGCAGAAGTAAACCTTCCTTAAATCCTGGTGATGAAGTTTTTCTTGTAGATTTTAAACATCATACTGCATTACAACCTAGATATAATGGACCACATGTAATTGACAAAAAATTGAGAAATGATAATTATTTGATAAAAATTAATGAAGATGGTCATGAATATGTAAAAAAAGTTCATGTCAGTAAAATTTTTCCAAAAGTACCATTAAATGATAATATTTGTAACAAAACTGAGGTAAATAAGAATTGAGTAGTGATTCTAATATTTTTGTGAAATATGTGTATGTTCGGAAACTTCAAAGTATATATATACTATGCTCAAGTCAAAATTCTATTTTTAAAATTTTTTTTTCTATTTCTTCTCTCTCAATGTTTGTTTTCAATATACTGGTAGAATTGATCACTTTGCTAGTGAATAACATTTATTGAAATATTTTTTTTTAAACTTTACCTTTTTAATTTTGTATTTGAGTCAAAAAGGAAAATATGTGAATGATTTCCTCATATGTATTTTCATAATTGTTTAGAATATCTGTGAAATCTTTTTTAAGTTACAAAGTAAATTTCAATATTCATTGAACTTAATGCAGAAAATTGAATAATATATGGTACAATAAAAAGTAGTTTGAAAATGTTGAATGTGACAACTCAAAATATATTGCAGAAAGTTAAAGCAATCTAGGTATTTCTGTAGTTTATATTTATTGGTGTGTGTGTATTTTTGTAAATATTTTCATATTCATGCTGGTTAAATATAATTATTGAATTTTTGTATCATATAATGTGTGGTGTATACAATTGTAATGATTACAGTAGCATTGTGTATAAAAATTTTTTTATTTTTTTTCACGAACATTTCTTTAAGTCTGTATGCAGCTGTGAAAATTTCAGTGACTTTTACGCAAAATTCTCACGAACATTTCTTCATCATTTCTTCATCTGTGTGCATTTGTGAAACTTTCAGTGACTTTTTGCAAAATTTTTTCACGAACATTTCTTCATCTGTATGCATTTGTGAAATTGACTTTTTCGCATACTCCAGGACATTTCACATCAATTTTCAACAATTATCAACTATTCTTCAGAACAGTGTTCGCCTCTTTTTTTGCTGTTGGTGGGGGGAGATGTTAAAAAACCCCTTTCACAACTCAGTCAAGTCATCAAAAAAGCCTTTAAAGTTCAGCGCAATATGCAAAAAGAACTGTCTTTCCGTGTCAGCGCATCTGCCTTTATAAATCAGCGAACGCACCAACAAACATCTCGCAACATCGCTACTAAACTCGCAGCAGCTGGCGAACGCCTGCATACGAAGAATTTCTCTCGCTGTATCTTCTTCCATCGGCGCGCGAGGTAGTGGTAATACCGGATATTTTTCGACCAAGCTTCCTTCACTCGGAATGGCAACGCATGTGAATGACTAGTGTTTTTTTCAACGAGCGGTGTGTTGGATGGTATAAAGTCTCAAGCGAAAGAAGGGTGGTATCCCATTCATTCGAGATTTTTTCTCGTGTGAGGAGCCACCCTAGTTAGTTCTGTGTTTTACTTTAATATGTGATAAGGTGAAGAAATAGAGGTGTATTTTGTTTGTGTGTGAAAAATCTGTCTACAAATTTTAAGTATGTGATCGACATCTAAAAAATAGTGAAAGTGTAATAATCGTGAGTCTTCAAAAGAAATCTTCTGTTCGTCAGTGTAAGATGATGATCAGTGTAAAAATGTGCTTTCTGCTAGAACAAGCTTTTCTTCAGTACCAATATTAAGTATCTATGTTTTTTAATTAAAATTAATTGTCCATGGATGATATAAGATTTAAATGTTCATAATTTAAACGCAGTTATTTAGCCCACATGTAGGATGTGTGAACAACCGTGAAATATATTAATTTGAATGCATCTTTTAAAATATAAATATTTTTTTAATTGTGTAACCTTAAAATATGTTTTATATATAAATAAATTAATCGAGAATAATCTCTAAAGTATTATTATTTTTTGTTTAATTAGCATGAAGTGTTTTATAATATGTACTTTTAGTTTTCAGCTATTTCAGGTTGTTGCTCGGGATGCTAAGGTGGTTTGTTATTGTGGCCAACATTTATTGGTACGGAATCACTATTTCGATCAGGTTTAGGAATTTAACTTGTGTTCCCTTTTGAACATTTAATCGTGTCCCCCTTTAGTTTATTTTTATTTTGCACCATGAAGCCTTTTTCCATCAGCCAAATTTATCATCTTTTTTTATCACACCTTCCATAGGAAACAATACAGTATTTCTATGTTATAGAGACCTTGACATAACTAAGTTTTTAAAAAGTTAAATTTTGTGACAAATAATCACGAAAAGGAAACTGCAACCAATGAAAAAAGGCAGACCAAATAAAATCGTGGAAATCAGCGAATTGTGTAAAAACATATGTCAAGTTGTACGTGGTAAACCATTTTACTTTTAATGCCTTGTGAAACGTTTTAATAGCCATCCTTCAAAGATAATGGAAATAGTATATTCTTTTTCATTAAATTCAATTCTTGCAAATATGGACCAATTATTCTAGACCTAAATGCAAGAAGCTTAAATTTGCCTCCTTGATTTAATCTATAACTGAAAAAAAATCTTTATTTCTAAATGAAAATATGTTGACAAACGATTTTTGTTCTTTAGAATAAATTGATTCATGAAGTTTGAATGTGTGAAAATACGTGTTTATTTTTCAAAAATTTTACTGTAATAAAGATTTTTTTTATTTCACCATCTATTCAAATTAAAAATAAATTCTTTTTTCAGTTTTAATGAGAAAAACTATATTAATCCATTTTATTTCTTCTTTTTTATTCACAATTGGAATAATTTAGTTGTCATTTTTAGAGAAACTTCGTTAAAATTTACAAATAATATTAATAATAATAATAATAATATCTCAGAATTTAAATCATTTTTTTTTTAAATTCTGATAGTTTAGGACATCCTCGGATCAATGATAACCGGTGTTAAGTAAATCGCATTGCGTTCGACAATCTGAAAGGAGTAGTTGCGAAATACAAACAGGCGGTCAGATTTTAATATAATAGATTCGTATTTATATTTAATTTTCTAATAATAATGGTGTGGTTTTCGGCAAAAAACTCTCATCTGTATGTAACTGATATTCATGCTTAATAATCGGTATAGATAAAAGAAAATTAATAATTTTGCGTTTTAGTTATGGCGTGAAACTCTTCTACTTTCTAAACTTACCGATCCTTGTATTATTAATGTAAGGAATTGATTCCCGCTCCTTGTAAACACATTTGAAAATTCCCGTTTTATTTCAAATATGACGTCACTTTTTCCTCAGAGAAATCTCTTTTTAATGGCATAATTCTTGTTATTTTTTTTTCTGGCAATCAGGACGTAAATTTTAGCGGAAGGCTCACATTTGTATGTAACTGTTATTCAAGCTAATTATTAATCAGTATCGATAAAAAATATTATAGTTTTTCATCTTAAATATTACGCCCATTGTCTACCTACTTTCATTATACATTGATATTTATGTCATGATATTCATAGTTCCATGGTCCAAGCGAAATCTATTTTTAATAATATAATTATTGTTCATTTTCCTTCTAATTATAACGCAGTTTTTGACAGAAAAAGATCTTTTTAATGTAACTGATATTCATACTTCATGTATAATAACAAATACTCCATATTTTTGTTCAAATATCACGGAAATTCATCTTCTTTTGAATTCTTTTTAATTTTCAATTTGCACGGGAAAATCGTTCAATTGAAAATTAATTGTTGAGGAAAACGTATTTTTCCGTGTTTTTATTTATTGGCAACGATAAAAGCCCTAGCAACGATAAATTTAAATGGTTAAATTGTAGGGGAAAATGTCCACTTATTCTCTATGAAAATAATGAAATTTTTAATTATTAAAGAAAATATTTGAATAAAATAAACAAAAACCAACCTATGTTCATTTGAGGGTTATAATCAACCTATATGCAAAGAAACAGGATCATTAAATGCTCCATTTTGACGCTGGCTTCAGCCTAACATTTGCACACAATCAGATTTATAATATTATTAGGATATATATATATATATATATATATATATATATGCATTTCAGATTTCAACAACAACTAACCACAATATAGTTATCATTTGAAGCAAAAGATAGTAAAATAAATATGCATTTTATTCAAATTAAAATGTAATACAATATTTGCCTTTTCACCCTCTAAACATGTGGCAGCATCTTTGCTTATTTCTTTACATTCATATCGATTCAAAATGTTATTGAGCTATGCAAATCATTAATTTGAGAACTTTATTTTAATACTTTACCTATTTAGTTATCATATGCATAGGATAATTGAATATGAAATTCAAAAATTTCTTACATCAAAGGGTCTGTAATTAAACGATCTAAACAAACAATCAATCGAAATTGTCACGTTCAGTTGTCAGCGGGCATTTTGTGCTGTATGGTATTTCGGAGACTTGTAAAGTTGTACTTGAATGCTTTTGTTTAATTTAAGATACTTTAAATCTATTTTAATTGCGGATTTTCTTTCCTATAAATCTCATAGTTTTAAAATTAGTCTATTTCTTTACGTTTTTTATTAACTTGCGTATGAAATGTCTCAGAACGATCTCAGAACGATAATTTGAGCTAGATCTCACTGAATAGAGTTGAATTTATGGAGAGACTGTATGTTGTGTAAAAGTGTTTTTAAAAAATATTATTTTATAAATAAAAAAACAATAAATATGTTGTTTTAATTTTAAAGACATACAACTTGTACGTGCAAAAGTTAAAAGTTAAAATTTTTCAATGCTAACTCACCTTTTCTAATCCTTTAATCTAATATTCAATAAGTTCTAAAATTTGAAAATCTAAATAAAATAAAATGTATTTTTCCTTGTAATAAACAAGCTTTGATAATAATGATTTAAGATACCTATTTAATATACCCATTTGCTAACGATGAAAATGCACTTTAAAAAATAAAAAACGTGAAATGTCATCAGTTAGAAATAAAAGCCAACATAAACAAATGAAAATTTAAATGAAAAAACCCTGTAGGATTATGATGATATAAGATGATATATTTCCTGAATATTATTCCAAACAAATATTGCTTTTGAAAAGGAACTATTTCTTTTCCCCGTTCTTTTTAAGCATACAAAAGTATCTTTCATGTTTCATGTAATCCTGTTTTAAAATTGAAATTGTTTTTCTCAAGTACTCCCAGAATTCTTTGAAGGTAATCTGACATATATGAAAGATATACGTTTGTTTAAAAAGATACCACTGTTAAAGGAATCTTATTTTATTCGGATCCTTTTGCTTTACCGCAAATAAAACAAGAAAAGAGTTGTAATAAAAAATGCTGTTTACAATGCATTATACATGAAGAGGTTATGAGAATTTTTCATTGTGGATGGAATGTTTGAGGACATTGTCTCGTCTGAGCTATAACTTGTGCTAGATCTCTCTGAAAATATTCGGTTGATATTTAATGTCACTATGTATATATATATATAAGCTCAAAAAATATTAAAAGCAAAACTAAAATTAAAATTAAAATTAAAATAAAATATACGATAAGCGCTATAGCTGCAAATAATCACACAGTTTAAATATAGCACATTATGTATTGAATGTATTCGGCAGACCCAGAATCTCGCACCATAATTAAACTATGAATAAATAACAAACATAAAAATGTTTTAACAGATATAACCTCAGCAAGAAAAAACCAAGAAAAAGAACCAAAAAGTTGTGGCCTCATCAGCAGTGGGCATATTAAAAAGCACAGCGATGATTCTGACTAATTACAAACACAACAAACTATTATTCAGTAGTGTCAGTGGGGTTTTGGGGCCTACTGCCACTACTGAATAATAGTTTGATGTGTTTGTAATTAGTCGGAAACATCGCTGTGCTTTTTAATATGCCCACTGCTGATGTATCCACAGCTTTTTGGTTGTTTCTCTTGGTTTTTTCTTGTTCAGGTGATATCTCTTAAAAGTTTTTTATGTTTGTTATTTATTCATAGTTTAATTATGGTGCAAGATTCTGGGTCTTCCGAATACATTTAATACATAATGTGCTATATATATATATATATATATATGTGCAAGTGTGTGTTTGAAAAATATAATTTCATTATTAAAAAAGTATCAATTTTACTATTATTTAAAAGCTAATGTAGCTGTACCAAATGAGGGCACGTCAACGATTCAGATAGCAATATAATGCGTTGTATCAGAATTATCATTTTAAATATTGTGGGATTTAATATTTATGCATAATTTTACAATATTAAATCATACATTTCCTTGCCGTTGTTCAATTTTGTCCAGGCGAATTCAAAACAATTGAAAGTGGCCTTCTCAGAAGTATGTGTTCTGAATAAAGCTATAATTTGCTAAGTACATGGTTTAAATTTAATTAACAGATATTTTACAGGTCTAACGCCAAAATAGATGAAAATAAAAAAAGTATTTTTAAATTGCACATTTTAAATGAAGAAACTAAAATATGTAAGTATAAAAAAGTCAAAGTCATTATTATTTTATGAAGCAATCCTAATGAAACTGGTGCAAAAAAGTGTACATATGTCTGTCTATGCGAGTCAGTCCTGCACATTCTTCATGGCTGTACTTCTTGCACATTGATCAAAAACGCGTATCTAAGACACGATCCTTTTGTCTAACGAAGCAATATCTTATTAGTTGATTTTTTTTCTCACATACTTTGCTTTCAATTGAAAGAGATTAAAAGTACAGAATATTTCAATATACATGTTGCATAATGAAGTTGGGCAATATACATCTTGCAGAATGAAGCAAAACATATGCATGTTCACAACATGCATATATGTTGTGAGATGTAATATTTATGCATAATTTTACATTATTAAATCATACATTTCCTTGCCAGTGTTGAGTTTTGTCCAGGAGAATTCAAAACAATTGACACTCTAAAGTGTCCTTCTCAGAAGTATGTGTTCTAAATAAAGCTGTAATTTGCTAAGTACATGGTATAATTTTAATTAACAGATATTTTACAGGTTTAACACCAAAATAGAGCAAAATAAAGAAAGTATTTTTAAATTGCACATTTTAAATGAAGAAACTAAAATATGTAGGTATAAAGAAGTAAAAAAAAAGTTATTATTTTATGAAGCTATCCTAATGAAGTTCGGGAAGAAAATGTACATATGTTCAAATGAGTCAGTCTTACACATTCTTTATGGCTGTACTTCTTGCACTTTTTGCAAAAACGCATATTTAACACACGATCCTTTTGACAAACGAAGCAATATCTTATTAGTTGATTTTTACTTCTCACATACTTTGGTTTCGAACTGAAAGAGTTTTGTAAAGTACAGAACATTTCAATATACATTCTAGTGATCGTTAAAATATCATGTACAGTATGCAGTGATTGTAAAATTCAATCAAAACTTTACGGTGATTTCATATAAAAGTTTATAAACTCTTTTTAACAACGACGTGTCGGAAGATTCAGTCAAACGAAAATGACGATAAAACCGGTATCAGTTGTGATTGAAACTATCCGCACGTGTGAAGTCCACATACACTGTCAGGTACGTGTTGTCATATGTCAGCCCTATACAATTTTCTACAATATATAAGCTGATGGACTTATTAAGAGCATGGGTTATTCGGTACAAGTACCTTATTCAATTTATGTGTAAAAAACGTTAAAATTTGAAAATATGGAAATGTTGTCTTACACTTTTAGAGTGTTTAGTCTAATATCTTATTAATTCTAAAATAAGAACTTTTAAGTCATTTGCATCTCCTGACAGAATGGGACATATCAACATGACTCTGACTTGGATTAGATTCAATTTGTCCCTTTTTTCCGGTTATGACAATATGAACAATAAGAGTTGCGTTTCTGTGAAGCTGTTGATTGCTTTTACACCCAGAGAAAAGTTTTGTTGAATCAACAAAAATTTGATTGGCCCAACAAAACTTTCTGTTTAAATATGTGTCAATGGAAATTTTGTTTGAATCAACAAGAAAAATATTGTTGATTTTTTTTGCAGTTCCAACAAAAAATTTTGTATCATCAATGAAAAAATGTTCTGTTAATTCAAGTAAATATGGTTCAATTTTACTTGAATTAACAAAATTCCTTTGTTGAAAGTTTTCTCAAAATAAATATAATTATCTGTTACTTTAAGAGTTCTTTTCAGTTTCGGCAACAAAAACTTTTGTTTAAAGAACAATTGTTTTGTGTAATTTTTAGAATTTTCATTGTTTTAACAACAAAAGGTTTTTGTTACAGAAACAATTATAATAGTTACTTTAAAATTATTTTTTGTATTAGAACCAATCTAAACTATTTTTTTAGGTAAATTTTAATTCATTTTCAGCCGTGAATTACGCCTGTAATCGTTAAATAATAACAAGTGAATTTTTATCCTGATTTTTTTTAAGCGTAAACCGACAGATTGAACAATGTCCCAAGCCGGGAATAGAACCCGGGTCCTCAGAATAAAGATCTGAGGCGATACCACTGAGCTACAAGGAACGATACCCATACTCTACATTTCTCACTCTTATATATGTCGGACCGGCTGCAATCACAGCACAAGATGGAAATGTCATCATGAGCACAGGGCCCTCTTAACACATAAAAGTAGGGGAAGCCCGACGTTACTCTGGGGCCCCCCTCTACCAATTACTTTGTTATTTACTAAATCCATTTTTGGTATGCTGCAACAATTTGAAATTTGACCATCGAAATTTCGAGAAAACAACAATTTAGAAAGAGCGAGCTTCTTAGATAAAAATTTCGTAAGGAAAAAGTTCATTTTTTACTCTGATTAATTTTTTCCTTTCTTTTCCTTTTTTTTTTTTTTTTTTTTTTTTTTTTGTAAAAAGTTATTTTGAAAAATAAATTTTGGGGTACCTTTGTATTTCTTTGAGTAAGCACGGGCTTTCCGGGCCTATTCGGCAAACAGGCCCTGTATGAGCATGCAGACTTCTGCTGCAAACATGAGACGAAAATACAAAGCCCAGCATACGGCAACATATAGTTAATTTATAATTCATTTTCAGCAGTGAATTACGCCTGTAAAAAGCAGATTCAGATTCAGACTCAACCAAGCAGGGAGGCCTACTATATGGCTTTAGCCCTTGCAAGCCCTGCTTGGCAAGTTTATAAAAAAAAAAAAAAAAAAAAAAAAAAAAAAAAAAAAAAAAAAGAAACATATTTTTACATATTTGACAAAGCAGCCCAGCTTAATTTGCAGAAAAGTCATACACAAAAAGTCATACTCAAAAGTCGTACTCAGCAGAAAAGTCACAGTTAATAAGAGTTTAAAAATTATTCGAAATTGTCAGATTTTAAGCGTAAAATATTTTAAAAGTAGAGACAGTGGATTTTTTCAATAAACTTCTTCATCATCAGGAAAAACATCATCATCATCATCACCACCAATGATGTGTACTGGTGGCATTTGGAATAACAATTGGTTTTTTCTATTAAGGACATGTAGCTAATTATCTTTTGAAGCAATGAGGAATTCGCCGAGATTGATTTGAACCAATTCGACAGAGAGATGGTGTCTGTTTTCCTCAAATGTAGAGTAGCTGTCAATGGGCATGTGAGAACGTAATGTAGCGAATCCCCTCTTGCACCACAAGTGCATCTTGAAGACAAAACTTTATTAAATTTAATTAAATAAGCCGCGAAATTGCCATGATTGATAGCGAATATATATAGGTATCGATGACTTAGAAGATAGTCTTCTGAAACTTTTGGCTTCAATGCATAGGTATATCGCCCAGTGGGACATAAGTCCCAATCACGTTGCCTTGAGTTATGTAAAGTTTGCTTTAACATTCTCTCAAGATATGAGGATGGATATTGTATATTTTTTCTGGAATTAATGAATTTGGGTCAGTTGCTTCCTTTGCTAACCGATCCACTAATTCATTACTTGTTATGCCTGAATGTCCTTTGACCCATTGTAGATAATTTTTTTGTGTTGCTCCTTGCAGAGATTGGATTATTTGGCTGATTATTATAATTTTTGTAGATATATCTTTTAGTGCTGATATTGTAGATTGGCTATCTGATTTTATAACTATTGTGCGATATTTTGATTGTTTTGACCATTGTATTGAGTCCAAGATCGCCAACTGTTCCGCTTGATACGTTGAGTTTTCATTCTGTATTCTTTGCTGATATGTATATATTATTTCTTCTTCTTTAAATACACAGTAGGCATAACCCGTGCCGATTTCAATTTTTGAGCCATCCGTGTATATTTGCACATCTGTCTCTATTTTATTTTGTGCATCCAGTATATTAATATATTATTTTGAGATATCTATATATGTTTTGTAAGCTTTGTTTTGAAATGTATCAGAGTGATGTGTGTGTGATGGCACTCCCAGCCTCAGTATCATTCCTTGGTCTGCAATCTGTTTCAGTTTTAAAGGTAGTGGAGGAATTCCTGTCAGAACATTTAGAGCCGATGTAGGAGATTTTTTATATGCTCCACAGATTAGTAGCAGACAACGACGCTGAATAGATAAGACCAGGCGAAAACCATGCAAAACCATGTACCTGCTGCATATGAAACTTTATTTTCTAGAATGGAAGTGTACCACGTTTTTATGATTTGTTTGGAAATGCAACTTGTGGTTAATGCAAATTTTAACAAGTTTTGTATTGTTGCTGGCATTTCATCCCGTTTGATTCTAAGATGTGGCAAAAATGATAGAGTTGAATCTAAATGTATTCCTAGGTATGGTATAGAATTTTCAGTTTTATGATTATGTGAATCAAGTTTGAAGATTGGATGCCGTTTTAAAGACTTTGCACGTCTGAGATTCAGACATTGGCACTTGTGATATGATATTTTCAGATCTGAAGTTTGAGCCCAATCGCTAATTATTTGAAGAGCTTCATTTCCTCCAGGAAAGGACCATAGCACGAGCCTTGTGAGCAGCATTTGAAGAATCAATGTATTTCATCCATTAGCCAGTTGGGATATGCTCCTCTTTTAGTTAGGAAGGACCTTGTCGTGTTAATATAGGGCTGTTCAATATTTAGTTGTTGAAGTAGGATTAATGTCTGCTCCCACGGAAGATTATCAAATGCATTTTTAAAATCTATTGACAACAGGGATATATACGAGTTGTTTTGTTTAATTATTTCTATGTGTGAGAATAGTGTTTGAATTGCTGTTTCTGTTGATCTCCCTTCCGTGTATACATGTTGATTTTCAAAAAGTATTCCATTTCTATGTAAAGAGAAGTTTATCCTCCGCAGTAGGAGTTTTTAATATATCTTTCCGAAAACAGGGAGCAAAGTTATTGGCCTGTAGGAGTCAATCTCTGTAGGGGGTTTGCCATATTTCAAAAAATACACCAACTCTCCTATTTTCCAAACATCTGGAAAATAGTTCAGTTTCAATAGTGTTATGTACATTTGGAGTAGGAGATCTTTTTTAATTTTGAAAATATTTCTTACTATGCAATGATCGATGTCATCTGTTCCCGGCGCTTTGTTAGCATCAAAAGAACAGATGATGTCTCTCAATTCTTGAATAGTGAAGGGTGGTACAGTGTCCGTTGACTGTGGATGCAGATTAACTTTTGGATTAGCTGATGGACCAAAAATTCCTTTTGTGAGATCTGTGAATAGTTGCTTTTTAGTTTGGGTTATGGTGTCTGAGGAAGATAGCGCATACGATTCTTTATGATAGAAATCTTGAAAAGCTACTTTTTGTAGTTTCCCCTATGGATTTTTTGTTTTTTTACAAAATTGATTCCATGTATCATTCTTAGCTTTCTTTATAAGCTTTCTGCATTTAGCTTTCTCCAATTTATATTTTGCATAATGTTCAGGAGTAGATTCTGGTAATTTGATTTCTTTCTTAAAGCTCGAACCAAATTTCTTTGTTTTCTGATATCCTCCGTCCACCATGTTATTTGTGGTGTATACGCTGACTTTCTTCTTTTAAAATTTTTCTTACAGATATTGGTGAGTAATGTGATGAATTTTTCATAAATATCATTAAATGTATCTATATCTTCTATATTATTAAAGCATATATTATTTTCTTCTATTTGACTGTGAAAAGCTGTAAAAAGCAGCATAAAAATTCACTGGTTATTATTCAAGGATTACAGGCGTAATTCACAGCAGAAAATAAATTAAAAATTAACTGTGTTGCCGTATGCTGGGGCCTCAGAGCGCTATTCTGAGGACCCGGGTACAATTCCTGGCTTGAGGTATTTTTCACTCTGTCGGCTTACGGTTGAAAAAAAGCAGGATAAAAATTCCCTGGTTATTACAGGCGTAAATCACTGCTGAAAATGAATTAAAAATTAATCCGTGCATTAGTTCTTGAGATTTATTTATAGTGAAAATCATGAAAAAAGTAGCATGGTAGCGCCACCTGTTGGGTTATTTACACCAAAACGTAATCAGCTTCTATTTATGTCAAGGTCTAACTCAATCTGTAATTTGATGTAAATCAGTGCATTAGTTATTGAGAAATCGCGAATCTATTGCAGAAATCGCGAAAGTTGCAACATAGCAGCGCCACCATGTGCGTTATTTACGCCAAAAACTAATCAGCACCAATTTATATCATGAAGTAACTGAATTTAAAGTTTTATTAAATTCCGTGCATTAGTTCAGCAAATAGAGCGCCCACAAAATTTTTGTCACATACAGACAGACAGAGTCATAGACAGTCATTTTCAAAAACAGTCAAATCGTGTTCAAGACCTTCTAAAATCCGTCGAAAACCAGAAGTTGAAAATTTTCATGACTAAAATACTTTCTTCTTATAAAGATAGAAGAAAGTAATAAATGTGATAGGAGGATTTTTAAAACTACTTGGTCCGTGCCAATTAAAAAAGTTTTAATTATCCACAAATTATATTAATTCTTTAATTATTTAGCTATGTAAGTCAAATAAAAACCAAGTTACGTGAGAGAGTTATGGCTACTGCACAACAATTTAAATTTTGTATAAATTACAAATTTAAATTAAAAAAATATGCTAAAATTAAAAAAACAGATTTTATTAATTCAAGTAAAATTGATGACATTTTGTTAAAATTTTGTAAGAGTGTTAACAATATTTTTTGTCAATGCAACAAAACCAACTTTTGACTTCAACTAAAAATTTTTCTTGTAAAAACAAAATGTATTCAACAAAACATGTTTTGTTGTTTTAATCAATTACTTTTTCTGAGTGTAGATTGCTGCAGTATTAGCAGCACCATATAATACGGAGTTTGTTAAACATTATTTACATTTTATAAAGAAATAAATTATAATTTAGTGGTCTGTTTCGTGGTTATTTTAACATTGAAGATTCATTTTTAAGGATGTAATTTTTTTTTGAGAAGTTGACTTAGCATGCGAAAATTTTCATCTGTAAAAAATTCATTAGAAAAACACCCAAACTCTAATTTCATGTTTCAATTTCAGAAATACTCTTTAAATTTGCATTCGACAACCTCCAGTTTAAAGTTTTGAAAGAATTCACTATTTCTACTAGTATGAAATGTGGTTGTTAAAAAAAGTTTTTTGTGTAACGCATTTTCATCTGAATTTCTCCCTTATTTAAAACATGAATCATTAATTTTTATGTTTGCATATTAGAATAATGACAAGTACTGTACTTCTATTTCTGTTAGTATGAAATGTGATTTTTAAGCAAGGTTTTCGTATAACGCATTTTCATCTGAATTTCTCTTCTATTTAAAACATGAAAGATTATTTTTTTATTAAGTATTTCTATTTATATTAATATGAAATGGTCTTGTTCAAAAAGGTTTTTATATAACGCATTTTCATTTGAATTTCTCTTCTATTTAAAGAAACATATTCAAGAATTATATTCCTTATTGTAGGATATTAGACTAATGACACATACTTCTATTTCTATTAATACGAAATGTGGTTGTTATAAAGTTTAGGTATAACGCATTTTCAAATGCATTTGCTCCCGATTTAAAACATGCATCGTAATTTTATTTTTAATCGCATATTAAACAAACGACAAATATTTTAAATTCAAATACTGTAAAATATATCAAAACAAAAACTACCTCTAATGAAATTATGCCTTTAAAGGAAACAAGTAATATAATTTTTTTTAAAAGTCAATTCCTACTTAAGTCACCACTTCGCCACTGGTGGTATTTATTCCTAAATTTATATCCTGCTAAATATCTTATATAAGAGAAATTTTTTAAATGTATTAAAAATTAAATAAAAAATAAATAGCTAAAATATCAAACATTGATAGCTTGAAAAGTATTTCTCACAACATTGTTAGACAAACTGCGTTAAAATGGTAAAAAAATGTACTTTTTCTTGATATAAATTTCAAATCTAATGATTATGCCGCTTTTCAAATATTGATTTTTACAAATTACCAAATTTTACAATGAAGTATCATAGCCTTCACGCGTAAAAAGATAATGGGGCTGTTCACGGACGAAGACCAGGCGGCACGCGGGCGAAGGGGACTAAAATATGGAGTGAGTCTATAATTTTGAACAGAAATGCAATGGAGTGAGTCTATACTTTTGAACAGAAATGAAATATAAAACTAAAATTAATTAATTTAATTTAATTAATAAATTAATATTTGAAAAAACTGTATTAACATCAATTGTCATCTAGTACAAGTTTAAAAAAATTTATTTGAACTTGAATGGATGAATAAAGAGTATTTTATTAACGATTGAAATTTTGAACAATATATATAAATATAGAGAGGGTTTGAGCTAAAAGTAGGAATCGAAAAAAGATAACGATACGTTTATACCTGTGAATATGGAATGGTTTTTCTGTTCTTTGTAATTCCGTCTTAGCAGACTTTATTGCATATGTAAGTGTATTTTGCAAAAACATTATTATTTGCTTAAAAATCAAATCTGTACTAATTCAGTATTTTTTTATTTCAGGTGAGTATTCAAAAGAAATGTTTGTTTGAGCTATTCATGTGTTGAAAATACGTTCGTAACTGTTGGTATTTATTTCTCTTTCTATTTATTATTTTAAGACCTGCAATTTATTAAAGCAAACGTTTTGGTTATACATATTTCTCAAGAGTCTTAGTATTGCATACTACTGCTTCTAAAAAGTAATATTCGCCTTCTTTAGTAACGGAAATTTTGAGGTTAAATAAGGCAAATATTTTAATTATAAAATAATGGTAAGCAAAATCATGGGCTCTTGAGAACTCTATTATTTATATTTTTATGTTGTATCTCAGGAGGTTACTCATAATTTATTGTATGTTTATAAGTACGTATATATATATGTGTGTATGTTCTTATTTTCATAGTATAATACTTTACATGTAATAACTGAACATGAGAGAATTTGATTTGTAAATTTGGACATTATAATAATATAAACTTAGAATAAATATTTTCTATTAACAATTTAATTAAACAACAGAACTTCCATCAGCTGAATTGTGTGCATAGTAATCTATATTATTAAAATATCTAAATATCGCTATCTAAATGTTTAAAATATCACAAATATATGTTTCTCGTTATATTCACAAACCGATCATAATCATCCACGAGCTTATATAATCATCTATGTGCTCACAGTTACATACATAAGTGTATGTTAAACATATGATTTCGTATATATTTTATCGTTTGGAAAACCGTTACATTCAGATGGATTTATATCCAGAATCGCATGATATTCTTGCCTGTTTCGGCTCTCCGCTTTAAATTTTATTTAAGAAAACTCAAAACAACAATATTCTCAGAATTTTTCATTCTTGTATGATCATTTAATTTCTTAGGGAAAATGTGTGTGTTCTTTTGTAAGTGAATTAAATTGAGCACCGTTAAGGGATTTTCAGTTATAATTAAAAAATATAATTTTAAATTATCGCATATACATTACAATATAGATAATTTCAAAACAACATATATCGTACATTCCAAAAATTTCTTCATTTTTCTATTTTTATGTATATTCGCCGTATAACGTGTGCCTCTTTCTTAGCTAAGAAATCTTCATGAGATGCATAACAAAAAATACAAAAAATATTTTTATACAGAGTAATAACTATTATTTATCACATAATCTAAGAACGTTTTTTTTTTTTTTTTATAATAAATAAATAGCATTTACATTAAATTAGAAACAGTAGTTTTTAGTATCTTTTTTTACTTTAATTTTTAATCTATCATTTTTACTTTCTTCTATCTTTACAAGAAGAAAGTATTGGATTCGTGAAAATTTTCGACTTCCGGTTTTCGACAGATTTATACGATATAGAAGGTCCTGAACACGATTTGAAAGTTTTTAGAAAATGGCTGTCGGTGAGACTGTGACCCTGTGACACTGTCTGTCTGTCTGTCTGTATGTGACAAAAATTTTGTGGGCGCTCTATCTCAAGGTACTGATTAGTTTTTGGTGAAAATCGCCCAATAGGTGGTGATGCTATGCAGCATTTTTCGCTATTTCTGCAATAGATGTATCTCAAGAACTAATACACTTATTTTCATCAAACTTCAGATTCACTTAGACCTTAACATAAATAGACGCTGATTATGTTTTGGTGTAGATATCTCAACAGGTGGTGCTGCTATACCACTTTTTTATGATTTTTTACGATAGCTATATCTGAAGACCTAATGCATGGAATTTCATCAAACTTCAGATTCTGTTAGACAGTGACATAAATTGATGCTGCTTACGTTTTGGTGTAGATAGCCCAATAGATGGCGCTGCTATGTTACATTTTTAATTATTATCATGATAACTATATCCCAAGAACTAATGAACGGATTTTCATCAAACTTCCGAATCAGTAAGACGTTGTCATAAGTTGTTGTTGATTAGGTTTTGGTCTAAATTTCCCAACAGGTGGCGCTGTTATGCTGCGTTTTGCAGTATTTACACGATTTTAGCAATAGTTATATCTCAAGAACTAATGCGCGGAATTTTAATAACATTTTCGATTCAGTTAGACCTTGATATAAATTGGTGCTGATTATTTGTTGTGTATGCGAAACCTGTGCGAGATAGAAGAAAGTTTTGGGATTGGCACATCCGACTAGTTATTAGAGGCGTATAACGCGCAGCGGTAAATTTTCATTAATTGTCTTTCTATCAAATTGTCTTTTGATTAATTTCCCTTCTACTATATATCCCTGCGTATAACGCTGGGATATCTGTTAAGAAGACTAGTATCCTAAATGCTTTCGATATTTTTTTTTATCAATACATTATTCCTGAAGAAAATGATTTTCTCAAAATCGATTCACTTTAAACCTTTTTTTTTTGTACTTTCTTCTATCTTTAAAAGAAGAAAGTATTGGGTTCATTAAAAATTTCGATTTCCGGTTTTCGGCGGATTTATACATTTTAATATACATTTTAAAAAAGTCCTAAACACGATTTAACTGTTTTTAGAAAATGTCTGTCTGTGAGTCTGTCTGTCTGTCTCGTTCTCTCTGTGTGTGTGTACTGTATGTGACGCACATTTTGTGGGCGATCCGTTTCAACATCTAACGCACGGAATTAATTAAACCTTTGGATTCAATTAGACCTTGATATATCTTGGTGCTGATTAGTTTTTGGTATAATTCGTCCAAGGGGTGGTGCTTCTATGCCGCACTTTTGACGATTTCTGCAATAGCTCTACGTCAAAACCAATGCATGGATTTTCATCAAACTTCAGATTGTGTTAGACATTAACATAAGTTGTTGTTGATTATGTCTTGGTGCAAATAGCCCAACAAGTGGTGCTGCTATGCTGCATTTTTTAGAATATACACCATTTTAGCGATAGTCATAGCTCAAGAATTAATGCACGAAATTTCATCAAACTTGACGTCAGTAGGCGCTGATTAGGTTTTAGTGTAAATCATATAATAGGTGCTGCTGATCAGGTTTTCGTGTAAATCATATAATAGGTGCCGCTGTTAGGCTACAGTTTTGATTTTAAAATGCATAATTAAAAATGCCCTTTATAAAGCATTAACATGTATGAGATAGAAGAACGTTTTGGGTTTGGCATATCCGACTAGTTTTAAAATGTTTTCTTAGGCCATCAATGCTTCATAGGCTGAACATTAAAAATATGCGTATTTAATTGTTTTGAATGCTCTTGTACGCATAATAAAGATATATAATGTACTCACATTCATACTATTCATAAGGAATATTTAAAGTAATAAGAAAAGAGTGAAAATAAATTAACAAAACAGTGGAAGTAATAATTGGAAACGTAATATATCAAGACTGTGAAAAATTTAAAAATCAATCCATATATTGTAAACCGGAATAATTGTTTTATTTTATAGAAATTTCAAAGAACACAAATAAGGCAAACAGGAATATTTTTTTTAAAGCGTTCACAGGAAATATAATATCAATTTCTTTCAGTGTAAAAACGTATATTAAATATTAACTAATACAAAGAATTAAACTGATATAAATCGATAACGATGTCGCTTCACATTTACAGGAAAGGAATAATTTTGAAATTAGATATTACTTCAATAAACTGCATAAATACTATGTTAATTTGCAATGTAAAATCAATATAGCAAGAATTTTATTAAATTTATAATTTTATGAACGTAGGAGGATGGTTTTTTAAAAATTTGCTTTAAGTTATAAAAGACATTACAAATGTCGAAACATCTTTATAAGTGAGGAAACAAATGCATACATTCAAAACTTTCTTTTAGGAAAGAATAACATCTTCAGTAGCAATCAAAGAAATAATCACAAATATTTCAATAATTATAATACTATTTAATCCTTAGGGTTTAAATTCCAATAAAATTAGAAGTGACTTTCCATCTGTACCAAAAATATCTAATCATTTTATGTTAATTATATAATGAATGAATTCTAAGGATTCTTATACACAAACACTGTTCCTACTACATAAAGAACATTCCGAAAACACGCAAAAGGACATACAGAACATTCTTTGTAATTATGTCACTTGTGGTGGTTGGAAAACTCTCTGCTTTAAATTATAAATGTATCCACATTTATTTTTGGTTTTTACTCTTCATTCATGAGTGGCCAAATATTTTATTTACATCACATCAAATGTATCATCACGGTCTGGTCATAAATGTCTAGTGAAGTAATACCTATCACACCCTGTGATTTTTTCTCTGAAGTTTGTATAAAAGAAAAATTTAGTACAAAATCGCAAATGCTATATTAGTTCACGAACGCATTTGCCATGCTCTTCTAGATATACCACATGTGTTTCTGGTGTAATCTTCCATACATTCCAAAATTTGTAATACGTTGTAGAAAATGTGAAATATTAATGTTTGTGTCAATGTTGGTTAAATCTGTATTGTTAAATCGGTAATGTCAATTTTGTCTGAAATACAAAACTTTTTCATCAATGTTGAATAGTTAGCATTAAATTTATCAATCATTTAAGAAAACAATTTTTGGTCCTGTATACTTTAATATTTTCGTATGTTTACATGGCAGTGCTCTCGCATTGTATAAAAATCGCTTTCTAAATAAAATATTTTCCGCAATTGAATATTGATATTTCCAGAATGAACCTAGCATAGATGAGGTATCCTTATTTGGTTCGCCGCTTTAATTCGACCATCGGAATACTTCCGTTCCTTCCAGTAAGATATGCCCTTTATCACAGAAATCCTACTCAATAGACTGACGACATTTCTAGTAAGAAAAAAGCACGTGTCTTCCTCTAATTGTTTTCTGACAATCTCGATTAACCTGAATTTAGGCTGTTTTGATATATTTAGGCTGTTTAAAATATAACAATACTCGAAGTATAGCAACTCAAATTAAATCAATATAGCAAAATAAATTAATTATTTTGGTCAAGATGAAAAGCTCATGCAAACTGCAGACTAATTAACAGATCAGTACTCTTTGATATATATATTTTTTAAATTCGTTAAGCTTGAAATAGATAGTTATCATGTAACAACTTATTCTCCATCAATTTATCTTAACTATGTGTTATAAAATATTATTTTGCATAAATTATCATGAATAGGAAAATAAAATGCTAAGTCAAGATATTTCAAAAATAGTACATTTAGGAAAACTCGATGAAAAAATGATCAATAATATTCTGAGTATGATAACTTTCCCTTTTATAAACACAGCAGACTAAATTAATTATTTCGATAAGATGATAAGATTATGCATTGTTGCCTTGAAGTACATGTCCAGATTAATATGACTGCGTTCTATTTGTAAAGCAGAGAAACCTGCATTAAGCAGTATGTCTTGATTTAATTAACGGAACCACGACATGATCTGTATAATTAGCAGTCGAGAAATAGATTATGCCGTAAACATTAAAGGGACAGAAGAGCCAAAGGTATAATGCTATATAATATGTATAATAATTTATTCGTTTATAACAAATAACTACAAAGAAATGTCTCATTGTAAGTTAAAATATAAAAAAATTTACGCATTTTTACTATAAATATTAGTTCAGTATAATTAAATAAATGCGTTTATTATGCATCATTTTTTTTTACCTGAGCTACAACACCATATTCTTCATTCAGAGGCAAATAATTATAATCACGTTGATTTAGATGCACATCAGAATAGTTAAATGCACATGTTATTTGGGAAAGAATGTTTATTAACTCATTAAAATATTTCAGTAATTAGAATCGAATAACTCTTAATACTCGTTTATACTAGAATTGCAGTATATTTGTAAGTGGTTTTTAAATTAATTCGAATTAAACACGCTCGCGAAACGCAACGCTATTAGATGTAAATAAACTTGGTTATTATTTTTCCTAATATGTTTCAACGTCAGAGTTAAAAGCGTTACATTATCAATTGAATTCATATAATTTAATCGGAAAAATAGGAAATAAAAATCGGAAGTTCTCAGTAACAAATAAATAACAAGGATCTAGTTTCTTAGAACTAGAATGTTATCATATGTAAATTATAATTCGAACCAGAACAGTTGGAATTACCAATTATTTTTTTAATTGGTAAACAATTTAAAATTTTTCGTTAAGGCTTTTTCTACAAAAGTTCCTTCAAACAGAATTTTTCAATTGCCCCATTCAAAAAATGTCTTGAATGAAAAATATTAGCGACTGTTTATCATTTTGTGAATTAAAATACCTATCTGTTATTGTAGTATGGCATATGAACACATTAAGATGCCTAACGTCTTAGATATTTTATTTTCTGTAGACGTTCTTCTGCTGGTAATAGGTATTATTACAAATTTTCTTTGGCTAATTGATAGTTTATTTAATTTGTGTTGTCTCTTAGTCAAGTAAAATCCATCAACTTGATTAGATTTAAAACTGGAGAACAGTTGCGGTATCCTCAAAAATATTCTGCTGTTAAGATATGTATCATATTTTTAAATTCTTCAATCCATGGAAATTAAAGAGTTTTTTTTTATAATTTGAAATATTAGTTAGATGGCCCCCATTATACCAGGCTTTTAACAGATGTTCACAGGACAAGTGCTAGAGATAAAGTGATCACATTTTCATTTCAGTTAGAATGCTAAAACTGAAAATTGGTTCGAGGTAATGCGTACAGTTTTACACAACTGTTAGGTAGAAAACTATATTAAATTTTTGAAAGGCAGACGCTCCAAGAGATACCAGAAATGATAGTTTAAAGAAAATAGTGACATGAAACAGTAAATCTAAAAACATTTTCAAATACAACATGGAAAATTCAAATACGTGGTTTTTATACACTATTTATTGTATATAATTTAATGTTTATGCCAGGAACCAGCAGATGAAAATTTATATAGGTATGCTTTTAATTTGTTATAATATGAATAAGGCAAAGAGGACATCTGTAGAATCCATTTCCAAATGTAACAAAACCCCAAAGAGAAGATTAGAACGTCATAAATGAATACTGTAATTTAATAAGTATAAAATTAACTTTAAAATAAACGAAATAAATTTTGAATAAAGGATTTAATTGCGTAACGAAGAATTAATTTAGAAAATAATTTAGCACTACAGAATAATATTATATCTAAATATAGGAAAATATTAATTTTAAATAAAATTATTCAGAAAATATATGAGGTTCGTTATAGTAATAATTAGTTTACTGGTCACTTGCTTTACACACATGAATAATGTAAAACATGTTTTAAAAAAACAAACACTGATAGCGTTTTGTAAGTTTTTAGGTTTAGAAGGTTTCACGAATTTCCAAAAAATGATCTTCGTTACCAGTCAGGAAATCACCAGATGTCTGACTGACGAGATTATATAGAATTACATTCGACATGTTTTTAATGTTATTTAGTTATGTGTTAATTAGAGTTCAGTTATGTGTTAATTAGAGTTCAGTTATGTGTTAATTAGAGTTCAGTTACGTGTTAATTAGACTTGCTTTATGTCTTGCAATATGGCTAAACCAAAAGTAAAAACTATCATAGCAGGACGAAGCATTAAAATATTGAACTTTCTCGTGAAAAATGATTGCTTAAAACGATAAATTTTATAAAATTATATTTATGGTTTCCTTTCGAACTCAATGAGATAAAATATGAAGTAAACTCAGTGGAGTTTCGAACTATCATTTACATTGACTGTGCTTTACAGTGACTATTTTAATGACTATTTGAATGACTATTTTTCCCCGAAAACCTTCTGAACTTTGCACACATTGCATAGTAAAATAAAGATTTTCTAAGATATTTAAAGAAAAGCTTTGATTAGCAGAGAAAAAATTAACGGTAATGTCGGCATATATATTTTTAATGAAATTGATTTAAAGACCTAATTTTTCTTCCGTTACATCTTCTTTGTCATCTTCTAATATGTAATTCTGATTTATTTTGTTTCAGACAGTGCTTGTTAACTTCTAATAAATTTTACTTAGGAAACTTTTTTTACAATCTTTGCCTGTGTACCCTGAGCATAATTTGAGCAACAGAAGAATTAAATATTTATGCATAAACTGACTTTAGACAAAAAAAAATGTTCCATTCCCGTTTTTTTAAGTTCGTTAACTTTTGAATAGATAGAAAGTATATACGGAATCAATTTGATTTTTACGTATAATGTTCATGGTAAACAAACTTTCAGTTGAGTTTGGAACTTATAAATGCGGGCATTTGCTTCATTGTTGAATATATTTCAAACAAAGAAGCCAAAGCTTTATGTAAATAATATGAGCTATGGCTTTATATAAAATGCATCTTGTCGAAAACAAAAGTAAGTATTAAATGTACACTTCAATATTTATAGTGTATCAGATGTTCTGAGTTATTGAGGACGCTTATAATGCTCCCACTATTATCCATCACATTAATATGAATATACACTTTCTAATAATAGATGTTAAATTACTCATACGTGTTTAGTCACTCTCCTTTGATTAAGACAGCAAAGTATTTTGTGAATTCAAAATGTACTATGCTGTACATTTAGTAGTAGCTTTTAAATACCTTGATTTCGTATTCATATAAAACATATTTGTTTGTATACAGATTAGAAGCAAATGATTTATAACCTTTATTTTTTTTATTGATAACCCTTGTCAAGCATAGATTATGAAACACGTCCAGAATACTCTAACGAAACTTCACCATTAAATAAAGTAATAGAAGATATCTAGTAAACAGGTTAGGAAGCATAACACTTTTAAAAATCCAGTTTTAGCAAGTACCTTTCATTGTCTAAAAAGTATTCGAACTATTTTGTGCAGCCCTGTATATGATCAATAATACATCTTATAATTTTGGGTATATAATCTTGATTTCTTATTCATATAAAACATATTTCTGTGTATAAAGATTAGAAGAAAATGATTCATAATAAGATTTTGTTCTTTGATAAAAAATGTACTATCCAGGAAAAAAAAAACAAGAACGAAAGATCATGTGTCTAGCATAGATTATGAAACACATCTAGAGTACTCGAACAAAACTTCACTGTTAAATAAGGTGAAAGAATGTATGTAGTAAACAGTTTAGGAAGCATATCACTTTTAAAAATCCAGTTTTATTAATTAACTTTCATAGTAAAAAAAGTAGTCAAATTGTTTTGTGCAACCCTGCATAGGATCAATAATACGTCTTAAACCGATATCATGTTCATGTCATGGGTATCAGTATAAATGTGCAGTCTTCTATATTCAGCTGTAATAATGTAAAAATATTATACATTCTTGATCCAGAAAAATTCTGTATATAATTTGAATGCATTAATGTTTCCCTTTATAACACAACATAAGTTACTATATGTATTTAATTATTATTTCGTTTTCGAAACATCATTTGGTTCTTATTTATCATATTTCTGGTGACCTGCGAATCGTCTGTGGGTTGACGAAAAACCTTATATAATGTTATATTTATTATAAAGAAATATACATTTTCAGAAAGCAAATTGATCTATATAATATATACAAAATTACATAAATATAGGATAATTAACACTCTTCAAAAATACTTAAACACTTTGAAAAATTAGACGACAAAATGGCTTTATTATTAATTTTAAATTTTGTACTGATAAAATTCTTAATATTCTTCACATAAAGAAAATATATTTTATAATATGTATATGTACATGAAAATTGAGCCTGTCGCGGATTTCCGATGTTAAATTATACTTTAAATGTTAATTTAGTAAACATTGAAATATTTTATAAGATTTAACCTAATTAATATAAAATAATATATATATTTATATTTTAATTTAATATGCATTTAAAGATATATGAGGCGATCAAAATAAATGTTCACGAAGACCATACTTTCAAGTTCTATATACAGTAGTATGCTTGGTGCATTAATAAAGTTCTCGATTGAAATGTCAGCAATAAACTCATTTCAAATGAACACCTATTAACCATACATTTCTCTGTATAATGCTTTTTGAGTTTATTTCACTTTGATTCAGAACACCTCATGTATCTCATCTTCAATTTCGTAGATTCATGATAAATTCTATAGCTTCCAAAAATCATATAACTATAGGAGAGACCTGGGCTAGTTGGTATAAGCAGTAAATCGGCACACAGCTTCTCTCTTCTACCACAGTGACGTAAGTGAACTATTTTCGCTACCCAGCACCCCACAACTGTATATTTATCATCTAAAATAGTTTAAGTATATTGAAATATCCCAGACCAGCAGAAAGGCTGATTTTGTGTTTTATTTATAAAGAAAGTATTTTTCTTTCAGCCAAAGTATTTTTGCTTTTGCGAAGACCTAAATAATGAGAAGTCGATTTACAATTTTCTGCTATGCATGAGAGCCAATATTGATTGCACGCATGTACTGTAAATGGCTATAGGCCATCTCGTATCAACAGGTCCGATAGAGTAAGCTTACAATCAATTTCTGGAGCATGTTAGCATAGTGACCTATAATTCACAAGAACAAGAAACTTTCAAAATAAAAGGATGTTATAAGTAGGCTTCGATTACCACAAAAAGCAAATATAATATTTGCACCGGCCCCGCTCTTCTAAGGGGATCTCGGAAGAGGATCTTAAATCAGATATTTTGTGTTAAAATGAGCACAAGTTGTAGCCTCAAAAATGGTACAGAAATGCATATTTAAATCTTTGTCTGAAAGCCTCATGTAGGGTAAAGTCTGAGGATGTCAGGTCAGATGTAATTAGCTATACAGACAGTGAAAAAAAGCTAAACAGATTTCATAGACACCGAAGGCGAATGGAAGCATGAGACTTTATAATCTACCACTCAAAAAATACATGAAGATAAAATAACGGAATTATTTCAATCAACATCATTTGGATGAGTTTGTGGTGGTGTAGTATGGTTTCACCAATATCGAGAAAAAAAAATATTTCTTCAAAAGCAAAGAACTCTGTGTTTCCACAATAGCAAAACAACGCAAATTTTGGAGATCACAAGCCATCGAAAATAATCTAATATATACACGTAAAAAATTGCTTAAATTAAGTTCAACTTTTCGATAGTTTTACGTTCTTTGTGGACAAGAAACGTTACAGATTCTCTTCTACGTGGTTTATTATTGTGCTTTTCCTAAACCGTTAGGATTTTCTACCTGTTATGATGTTACTTTTCTACCTAAAATATCATATAACTTTTAACATTTATATTTTTGTAATAAATACACGTTTTGAAGTGACTAATTTCCTTTATTTCAGATATTTTGACACACAGTTCTAAATGCAAATTTACCCCACAGGTTATGCATGCTTACCCCAGATGTGGGGTAAGTTATTGTAATTGGAACACTTTTGTACAGATTTTGACGAGTATACTATACCTTTTTAAGTAATGCATTTTTCACTATTTAATAGACAATTTGTACCATTGTTAGCAGCGTTGGTTTTACTAATGAAAATATTACTGAAAATAATACAAATCAAAACCAAAAAATATGCCTAGTAACAGGGTATCTCTTAATACTGCATTTAAGAGAAATAACATCAGTTAGATGGGGGGAGTTAAATAAGACATTTTTTTTATTTGTTTTTAATTCTTAATTATATTTACTGTGTTTAGTTATTTTTGGCCAATATAACGACATATGGCTAAGTGCATTGATAAACAATTACAATGTTTTATTAATGATTAATACTGAGATTATGAGTTGAATTAACAAAGTGATTTTTTGTCATTTTAGATAATAAAAGAATAATGCGAGCATCATAATGACCGAATTCTAATTTAATTTTCTACAAATTGTTTGTTTTCCACTTAATTAATCGATTCTTTGATATTTTAATATTAATGGAAAAATGATTTATGGATTTTATGAATGAAATGAAGATTGCCATACATTGTTGAATTGTCCCACATTTTATATTTTTTAAAATAAAACTGAGTTGATGGAAAATTGTAGGTGGGGAAAATATATTGCGATCTTCCTGACAGTTACTATATTAGATGTAATAGTCGAGATTGGTATAAATAATTCACAATGAAATATATTAATAAATCATAAAACGTTTCATATTGCCACATAATGTATCATGGTTGATATACTTTCAAAAATTTAATTTGAACTGGATATTTAGGAACCACTCAAAATTTTCTGCTAGAAAGTACTTTATTGTATAATTCCATTTCGTGAATTTCATACAATTTTAAAACAATTATTGTAAGCAAATGCCTGGTTTTCTATTAGTTAAACGTTTTATGAATTGCCAACAAATTTTCAACAAATTCAATATTTTGGATACAAAAAAAATTATATTTGTATCATTATAAACTATTTAATGAAACAATATTTAATGAATGCCAGGTAAAAACTCAAGACCGTGGAACATGTGAGCATTAGAAAGTGCATAATAGATTTAGTTTTAATGGTGAAAATAATTAAGCCGCATTTAGTTAATTTCTCGTTTAAAGTCACAAAATTAGAATTTTATAACGAAAAATTATTTTAATATAAAGGTAGTAAATGTGTGAAATAAATATTCTTCTTATAAAGATTTTTAAACATTTTTATGATAAACCAGCAAATAAAATGTCATTTTCGTTAAATATTTGGCAAATGTCTCATATGACATTAAGTTTTTTTTATGCAATCCAATAGCCTGACTTTGAAATTTCACATAATATTAATTTTAGATTTTGCTGCACTTCATCTCAACGAAAATATGCCAAAATTTTTGTTTTTACTGGATAAAACAAAATGTTTTCTTTTTTTCACTACTTTCAACTGTGTTAAAATGGGTATTTCTTTTTTAAATTATCATATTTCCCACAAAAAAAAAATTAAAAATAAAATAAATAAATTAAAAAAAACGCCTTTTGAAGCGATAGAAAAATCTGTCTAAAACAGCTCTGATCTGTTTAACATTATTTTATCCTACGGAATATTTCTATCTAAAGTTCATGTACTGTCAGTTCTATAGACTGTTTAACAAGAAGTAATAACTTTAAGCAAGTCTCATTGGAAATTTCTTTTAAATTTCATCGTAAATTTAAAGGATTTTTAATTTTCTAAATATGTTTGGCATGTCTTTTGTCAGAATTTAAAAATGTAAAAAAGATAAATACCTTTACGTTACATTTCAGATTCTAACCGAAGGCTAAATATATCTAAATTAGCATAAAAGTAAACGCTCTAAAAATTTTGACTACAACTTTTTTTTTTAAAGTAATTTTTTAGTTGTCTATTTTTATTGTTGTCAAAATATATTTCATTAAAAATAATAATTACAGGGTGTCCATAAATGATTGTCGCGGTTTCCTTTTGATTTAAGAATATGACGAAAAATATTATTACATATTCGTAAATTACAACTCAAAATGTCTTTTTTAATAACACAATTTAATTTACATAGGCGTAATGTTGCAACTGAAAACGTTATTAAACAAATCACGATTATAATAATAATTAATACTAAAATTGTATTAAATTTATCAAAATATTATTAATGAATTATATAATATATAACTATCTATATAACTTTGTACTTATAATTCATTAACAGCTTTTTGATAAATTTGAAGAAAAAATTATATTAATTTTTATTTGATTATAATCGCTGTTTGATTAATAGCCTTTTGAGTTGAAACATTCACCATATGTAACTTTGTTTGTATTATTAAAAACACACTTTGAGTTGTAATTTACGAACATATAATAATTTCGTCATATTCTTAAATCACAGGTTATAAGGTATGAAATCGGGACAACCATTTATGGATATCCTGTATTTAAAAAAATATTTTAGGAAAAAAATGCAGTTATTTCGTGAAACAAAGAGAAATCACCTGCAAACATCTCCATGATTATTAAATAAAGTTCGGATGATTTTAAAAATCACAACTCACATAAGAAATTGAGGAAACTCAATTTTGTTTTAATGCACGTGGACAATTATCAGAGATTTGTTATTATAGATCATCCGAGAACGTTTGTGCACACGTGACCTTCCGACGATGTGTAGAAGCGATGCGCATGGAAAAAAATCGTATAAATTTTTGCACTTTTTGCTTTCGAATTTTCGACTTTTTGTGTACATAGATTGTTCATCCCTACTAAATCGACGATGGTGAAAAACTTTATAGTTGACTTGGTATGGTATATCGTTGTGTAGTGCCATATCGGCAGTAGTTTTCGAAATACAGCATCATTGAAAAAAGTTGGACACAATTCCGACATTTATAAATCCAAAATAATTGAGAAAACGAAATAATTTTATTTCCTAAATTCTCGGCGACTTTCCGAGATGTAATAAAATTTGCAACCGTGTCTTTCTGACGTTTTCCAGAAGTGGTGTCTAGTAAAAGAGGCTTTCGTGCAGGCCAACGTTTTTCAAAGCCCCGCATATTCAAAATAAATGAAATAAGTTCTTTATTCTTTTTAAATTAAAACAAAAGATATATATATGAAAAAAGCACTCTCCGTCATTGAAAAGGTTGGACAGCACGAATGCCAATTTTACCGCACAGCACTGTCTGTAGATCATGTCTGCAAAACAATTATGTCTAACAATCTCGGAGAATTACCGAGTACATTGCAATGAAAATTATTGCGTTATCTGAATTGCTTTAAGAATTATCTTTTTTTTTTAAATGTGTTAAACTTTTTTCGATGACCATGTATATAAAGAAGAATAAATGTATACTAACAATACTTTCTTATTTCACAAAGCTGAAATTAATATATAAAATAGAAAATATCTATATGCAGATTATACATGTCCATATAGAAACATGCAATATATTTTTCCTATTGATTTAATTTTTTTTAAACTTACGAATTTATTAAAATAGCAGTTATATATACAAATAAAACTGGAGTTAGTCTTTGATTTTTAGAAAAACATCAGAAATCCGAAAAAGTTCATCTGACTATTTAGATTACGTTTAGACAAAAAGTAACATTTAAAATATTGTCTGGCGTTATCACAGGGGCGAAACTTCCCAAGACAATGGACAAAACACAGTTAAAATCGTCCTATGCAAAACTTTGCAAATTGTATATGGATGTTTTTAAATATGTTTAGCTCACTTTTATAGCACAAAGTAAATGCATCTATATAGTTATAAATAAAATATGTTTGTCCATTTGTCCATTTGTGTGCACATGCGGAAAGTATTAGTAGTTCTGTTAACAGATATAGGTGTGTTTGTTAGGAATAGCTAGGGAAATCTACCACACGTAAATGTCTAAAAATTCGGATGAGGATATTCCAACGCATCTCTAAATGCATCGGAAGCACGGATTTTTCAGTATTTTTTTAATAATTAGCCAAGATATTTATTAAAAACCACTACGAACATAGCAAAGTATTGCCGAGAGTGTGGATTTTCGAAGCATTCTGAGGTTCGATAGCATTGAATTAAAAGTGGGAAAAGTTTCCGTTTTTTCTCATTTTTACACGTCCGCATCTGCGTAAGGAATTAAAATATGAATATATTTATATATATATAATTAACCATCGTAATTGTCTGGTTTTAACGGTGTTACTCGGTATAAAATATATCAATATTTTTTACCGCTTTCCTGAACGAAATACGAGAATTATTCACTCATAGATGGTACCTTTTCCTTTCCAACGATGTTTTTGTTTAAAAAATATATTAATATTTAATATTAAAAAAACAAAAAAACAATTGGAAACTCTTCCACGAATTCGCAAATTTTACTTTTTCTCAATAGTTTTTCAGAATCCTTTTTTAGGTTCGAAGACAATTGTGTTTTTTAATTTAATCTGAATTGGTTATTATAAGGAGCCAATAATCCATAATTGGGTATATGAGCTGCATAATTGATACAAAGAGAATTAGATATATTATAGGTTTGAAGCAAAAAAAAAACAATTCTGGTCAAAATAATGCATCCAAACCACACTATAAAAAATATGCCAATTTAATGTAGACTCGATGACGAAAGATCTATAAATCATAATAATTTTATGTGGATCCAATTTTTTGCTCACAAATTACAACTTATCAATTTTAATATTAAAACTGGATCAATAAGCATAAATAGTGAATATTTAAAAATCAGGTCCATAGCTTAGATTTTCACCATTGATGAGCAACATTAAATAAATAAATGAATCACCTTCGACATCCTGATATGCTTGCGTCATAAAAATCAAATCTTGTTAATACAAAGCAATTAATTTTTAGCAAAAACCACACTATATAAAATGTGCCAGTTGAAAATGGACTAAATTTTGCAAGATCTATAAATGATAATATTTCAGAATCTGTTACACAGTATTAAAAATCTGACGGTGTGTTCGTATTTCAAAAACTACTCCTAGTAGAATATGAAACGATACGTGATGACACTAAATATTGGTTACTGTTATGGATCCGAGGATGTCATAATAACTTTTGAAATTTCGAATTTTGAAAATGTTTTCGGAATATTTTTGTTATTTTCAAAGCCTATTTCATAATGGCGACAAAACAATTACTCTATTCTTGATCAAAATAAAGATAAAACAAAGAAACAAATAACATTATAATATACTTTTTTGCTGCCATTTTTCCATTAAAAGAGAAACAAAGAAAACATTTTTAAGTTAAATACATAGCATATTACGATTGTCGTCCGCTATCCGAACTAGCGAACATACATCTTTAATTTTGTTTAGTTGTGTATGAATCGGTTTAATGACTTTTTCTTTGCTTTATTTTTCAAAAAAGATATGGTAATGTATATTCGTACGACTCCACATTTACGTAAATATTAACAAAATATTGAAAGATTCCAATGTTATTGATCCGTATGAAATTCCCTTTTCCAATGTCGGAAAAAATGTTGATGAATGGTCTCTGATAGAAGATGAAGCAAATATAAATTGTTTGGCTTTCAGTACCGATACTATATAAATCATGCATTTTACTTTTTAAACTAAAACAGTTTTTTATCCTTAAAAATGACGTCATTTTCATACCACCAGTTCATACCACCAAATTTTCAAATGCGGGAACGTCTTGACAAACGTATCACATTCGACAGTAACGTCATTGAAATCGCACAGTGAACAGCCGTTTGCTATAATTTAGAGTACCATTATAAGAGAGAGTTGACATACGCGCATGTCTCAGATTGGAATCCAGAATGGCAAACTACCCATGTTTTTATTGAAAATCCTCTCTAACAATCAAATTTTGTGTTTTGTGTTTACCAGAATGTCGCCATTCTTTTGAAAGTGCACTCGAATATTATTGCATGAAAATCACGTAATTTGCAAAATGTTATTTTCGGAATTATCAGTTAAACAGCATTTTAAGTAATTTTTTTTACTTAAATTTAATAAAACTATTATTATAAATATTTTTAATATAGAAGAAAATTAGATTTATGTTATCAAACAGAAAATTCAAAAGATACAGTACAATTCGGTATGGTATGCAGTTAGTTTTAAAGAAATATACAGATTTAATTCATTTATAAGTGGGGATGTGTTAATTTTAATCAATATTCTGCCAAAAAAATGCATTTCAATCTGATTTTTTTTATATTACTTATGAGTTTAATTTTTAATTTTTAGTTTTATATAAATAAATTTTTATTAGATTGTTTTCTCTACAAAGCTATTTTAATTACCACAAAATTTCTTTATACGTATAGAAAAATGCAATTATTTAATCATATCTATGATTAATTATTTTATAGTTTTATGTATTTGTAAAATTAAATAAACTTCATTTCCAATTATAGATATATTTTGGAATGTGCGCAAAGATAATTTAAAATAAATTAACTAAAGCCATTAACCTATACATGTCACATTTTCTGTCAATGTGTATACAAGAAAATTGCCTAACGTCTAGACAGCCTGTAGACAAATTTACTTTTGTCGACTACTTTGATTTTTTTGAAATATATATTTACTAGATAATATACAATTTTAAATATTTATCTTTTAAACGTGATAATCTTATTATTCCGAAAATAAATATATAGCTCTCAGTGATTTGGACAATGTACAAATATTTTTCATATATTTATTACAGATTAGTATGAGTTTTTCTGAATAACATTTTGTTTCAACAAAATGAAAAAACTATCTATCCAAACATAATTATCTATTGGGAAAGCTATTTTGATTTATTTAATTAATAAAATTTATAATCCCTCAAACAAGTATAATTATTCAGGAGATTATATTTCTTTTTCTGTATAACACCAAAACATATTTAAACAAGAACGAAAAATCATGCGTCAAGCATAGACTATAAACACTTTTAAACATATTCAGAATACTATAAAAAACATCCACGATTAGTAAGGTTAAAGACGTCTAACAAGGAAGGTGGCTAAAGCGCATAATCAAAATATTTTGAAAAAAAATGGCAATGAAACTACTCATGTAGATTATAAAGGATCAGTAAAAATTAGTTGCGAAATTCCACTAAACAATCTGTTAAAAAAAAGGGTACTTTTTTGTTATACGGACACTAATGTATGCTAATGCATAATGTATGTAAATGTATATATGTATGTAAATATATGTAAATGTATCTAAATGTCTGTAAATGTATGTAAATGTATGTTTGGCGACAATGGTGTCCGTATAACGAAAAATTACCAAAATAAAATATTTCTGAGTATTTGCGGCAAAAAGACGCGTTTTGGCGAGCAAAATTTTTTCTTCGCCAAATGCAGGCGATTTTAATGAAATTGCAAATTGCTCGTTAAGTGAGTGTTTAAATGCGCAGTATTTGATGAATTTAAACTTAAAGGAAGAAATATTTTATAATTATTTCTATAAGCTTATATAATACATATAAGTTGCGTGTTGCTGGAATTATTTAATTTTACACGGTTACACCGGCTGGATAATTTTAAAAGTGAATTTTAAAAGCGCTGTTAGGAACGCTGTCATTATAAATTTCAATTCGATATTATATAATATGTTGTTTCCATGGCAACAATACAGTGCTCTAAATCGGACCGAAATTTTGAGCTTGTAACAATTTTAATAAATTTAAATTTTGTTTTAAACATATAATACAATCGTTAAAATTTATGATATATACATATGATATTTTATGAGAAAATCCTTTTTTTATAGAAGTTTCTTTTTTTAAGTGAAACTTACTTGTACTAGTTAAGTATGAAAAATAAAAAAAAGTTTTCCTCAAAGAGTTTGTATCTCAAAAGAGCATTTAAAAAAATTCTTTGTGTTGACAACCGACGATAAATTGCCAAATAAATGAAATGCTTATTATTATTTTTTTTACCATAAATAATATCCTGATGCATGCTTTGAAAAGACATTCATAAGACATTTAGAATTCCAATAAATATGTTTCAAAACATATTATGGAAAAGTATAAATCTTCCTGACATTATTCATGAAATCTATCTATACTCAATACCGGTATACAGGGAGTTCCTTAAATTCGTTTCGTTACTACAACTGGTGAACTGAGTTAACTACAGACAATGATCTAGTGTCTAGGTGTTGTAAAATGGATATGCACAATACAATGCGGTGCTTTACAGGGTGCCTCAGCGATAAATTTTGGAATTAAGTATCCTACTTCGAAAAAATAGGAGATGCAACCAAAAATTCGATATCGTAGTTGTAAACTATAATAACTATGTAACAGCCACTGCTGTTAGTGAGGGTGAACCAGACTGTTCAGTCGTACAAAAGGCCACAATATTAAAAATTTAAAAGTCAAGTTTATTAAAACTTAATCGGGCAGGGATTTGAGAAAGGACATTACTAAATTTTCCTTACTCCAAAATAATTCAGCTTTCCCGAAACTGTACTCAGCAAAATAAAACTTCAATATGTTAAATATAAAAATTCAAAACGAAGTTACAACTTTGAAGATAAGAACAGGTCAGGATGCCTTCAGCAAAAGTCCAACACCACACTGCAAACTAGTCGAACACTTATCTCAATATGTCTGCCTAGACTAATGCAACTGCTTATACGCTTTTCAGCTTCAGATTGATGACTCAATAGCAGGATCTAAATGTACTCTCATAAAGGAAGAACTCGACCCAAGTTCTGACTCACCAACGCATTCCGAAGCTTATATACTCTAACATCGATTGACCAGCTATAACAATTTGCATAAATATAAATGAAAAGCAGAAACTCACAAGTTCCAAGGTTTTCACAGTCATCCGTCGAAAGTTAAAGAATGACAGCCTTGATCAACTTCAACGCACATGGACAATTAGTGGACAAAAACTACGTTATCATTGAAAGCATCGCCTACTCCCATGATCACAGTAGTCGATCCATCACAACTTTAGTGATTAAATATGTACACGGATACGATAAATATCGGAATTTATAGACAACATAGTCTACATACTATACAGGGTGCCCCAGAAACATTGACCTTGGCTTTTATTCCTCAAATATTGATCATAGATATGTATATAAATTACAAAATTACGTAAAAAATGGTACTCAATTTTATGAAATTGATTACATTTTTCAGGGGATTAAATTTGAAGAAATACAAAATTTTAAATTTTAAACGGCCCTCGTTCGAAAAAAAAAAAACACCAATGAGTAAAATGTGCCCTATACACTAATAAGATCAAGTACAAAATTTCAGAATTTTATAATAAAAAGTCGCAGACATTTATAAAAACACATAAATGCTGACTTACACCACTTTTCGATGCCTGGTATGAGTTCGCAAAGAGGATAAATTTTGTCGGATGATTGTGTCTTACGGGTCGTAGGCAAATTACAAAAGAATACAATAATTAAAAATTGCCATAATATTCATCGACTGTGCCATTTCCAAGTTTTATTCTGTAATTCATTATGTAAAATTTTAAGGTATTTTCCAGGAAGCAATTCGCAGATAAAATTCAATTCCATATCTAAAGAAAAGAGCCATATTTTATTTGCTAATGATGCATTTCTGCGTCGTGTCATCTGCACCCTAGCTGTAAACATTTACATTTAAATTTATGACTAACACCTGACCAAATTAGTTTAAACATACCTCTGCATTTTTTATGAAAAAATGCTGAAATTTTATACATAACTTATTTGTATATGGGACACATTTCAGTCATTGGGACATTTTTTATATGGGGCCGTGTATAAATTAAATTTTGTATTTGTTCCGATTTAATCCCCTGAAAATTTTAATCGATTTTTAAAAATTCTGTACCTTTTTTTACGTAACTTTGTAATTTATATTATTTGTCTATGATGAATATTTAAGAAAAAAAGACAAGGTCAATGTTTTTGGGACACCATATAAATACTTCACATTATGGCTAAAGATCACTCGGTTCATCAGTTATTTTGGGTGAATGGTAGAATCATCCTGCATATATTTTAAGCTTTTCTGTGTGCTTTTTAAAGCTTAGCCCTGTAACAATATTGTCCAAGAGCCCAAACTGTCAAATCGTGAATTTCATATCTTAACTACTTCATGGATTTTCAAAAATGTATGATAGCTTGTTCTGTGAGTAAGGAATTATTGTTGTTGCTGTTTTTGTGTTTTTTAACTATGCCTAACTCATACTATAAAATTCAAAAATTACAATTTTTTGGAAATTACTGGCAGAAACGATTTCTAAAAGTACCCTATCTTTATTTTAAATATTTATCGTCACTGGACGTACTGAAGTACCTTGTTTTGAAATAGAAAATGGCTTCAGGAAAATAAATTGAATGCCCTCGAATTTTAAAGAGAATTTCAATTGCAGAATATTCATTCTATATATTTCTTTTCGTGTAAAAAATGGCACACAAAATATAAAGTGTAATTATTGAATTTTTGGGAATATAAATATTCCCTCTATAGTTCTTAAATTAAACTTTTGTATATGTCTAGAAGATCTTAAACAGGTTAAATGACATTGGTAAGTAATAAATCTTCTCTTTTTCTTCAAAACCAATAAAAGAAGCAATTCCGACACGTTATATGATATTATTGAAAGATATTTCTTCAAACCCCTATATTTTATAGATTTAAGTAATATTGAAGAAAATATTAAAAGTATCTTTATCTCTTAAGAACGTTTTTGTTATCTATATTTTCTACTGGAAAACAATATACTTTTTTAATGGCATTAAAAGTAAATATAATTATTTTATTCATCATAGTTTTAAATTTGTTATTTCACATGTATCAGTCCTAAATAATATGTTTTGTTTTTAAATTATGCTCTTTTCTAAACGAGAGAATGATACCACTATGAGGGCAGAAGCTTGTTTCCGCTCTCGCAGTGATAGCCCTTTTTTTTTGCGCCTGAAGCAGATAGATAATTTCTTTCAAATACGGTGTGCTTCCATAAGATTCTACAGTTTATTTCAAAAAATTCTTTCATTGATATTCTGTTTCTCACTAGTTTTAAATAATTGCGATAACAGCTTTATATATATATATATATATATATATATATATATATATATATATGTATATATGTATATATGTATGTATCTATGTATGTATGTGCTCGTAATATCTAGATGTGTTTTTATATATTACACACGCATATAATACATAAAAACATTTTTACGTTCTGTTATGTGCAATGTTATTTATTTTGTTTTTGTCGTATTTATTATTTATCGATGAAATATTCCATAATGCTGAAATTAAAAATTTTTAATTATTTACTTATTTTTTTTATGAGTATGGAAGGTATTATATATGATAATAATAAAAGATTAATAGTTTCTATTTGAAAACTATTTTTTTATTGCATTTTCTTCTTCTAAATGAAACGCTGTAACGTGCTGCTTTACCTGGTATACAATAAAAATTTAAATCACAACCTGCTTAATTTTTTGAACAGGTTTTTCTTAATTTTTTCTTAAATATGATTATAGCCACTTTTAAGGTAACTTTCCAAATGTATTTCTAACATTCTTCACGTATTACTTACATCTGTTTCTTAAACATAAAGCGAAAGTAACGTGTGGTTATAATTAATGTTACGTTACTCAGACAATTCTGGAGCCCAGTCTGTTTGACGGATTTCGTTGAAACTGGGTATATACGTTAGATGAGCCATGGTGAAGTGAAATATCCAATAAAAATAGTTTAAATTTCGACCACAGGTGCAAAGATGGCGCATAAAAAACCGGAAACACAAATTGGAAACATAAAATTTTATTTCATCACAACATTTGCTCAATGTGCATTCCATTTGTGTCAACATGTTCAAAGCGTGTTAAACCATGTTCAACAGAAAGCAAGCATTACATGTCACACCATGTCACTTCAATTCCTGAAGAGTCACATCGTGCTTATGTTAAATATGTTTTAACACACTTTGAATAGGTTATTGACACAAATGCACAAATGCGCGTTGAAAAAATTCTGTTTTTAATTTGTATATTCGGTTCTTTAAGTGTCACCTTTAAACCTAATTGACGAAATTTGAACTATCTTGTATTGGATATTCCATTTCCCCATGATTCATATAACCTGTATTCCAAGTTACAACGAAATCCTTCAACAAAAACGGTATCCAGATTCGTCTGAGTAGTGTAACTTTAATTAAAATCACACGGCATATTGGACCTATTTTTTTATCTAATAGTTATGGTTAGATGCATAGATTGTTTATATCGTATGACATTTTTATTTTAGAAATCATGAGAGACGGTAGTTTCTCGAGTGACGCAGCGAAAAACCGAAAAAAGCCCAAAACCGAAGATTCCGTCACTCTCATATATACAGCTAGCAGGACAACAAACGAAAATCGAAACGCCGACATTTAATATCTCAGCAAATATGAGGTATATCGTTCGGATTTTTTTACATTAGTCTTATGTTTCCGGTCTAACTCTATTCTGAAATTTATACGTTTCTGCATGCAGTAGTTTTGAGATCTGAAAATCCATTTTTAAGTAAAATGGGGTATGTAATGGTGTAATGGACACATACCTGTTATCTTGAAAATGGATCGAACGATTTTTTAAAAATTAATATGTTATATTAATCGGTTTTAGATGAAGCGAATATGATTTTGTGTTAACGTAGGAAAACTCTTGTTTTTTATATATTCCAGTTTTAAAATCGGACTCTTTTTCTTTGCTTTTCACCATAGACTAACATTACATTTTTTCGGACTTTTCACTCTTTTTTATTAAGCCGCAATAAGGATGCTCATGGCTGTCACGATTAGAGTTAAACGTTAAAGCATCTCCATATCGCTGAAGAACTATTTAGATTTTTAAAAAAATACTAAATCAGTTTTTAAGGCAATTTTTAATATGTAATATATATGTATTAAATTAAATTATTGTTTGTATATTTTTCTTTTTTGTTATAATAAAGAATGTCGCATTTCAAAATCTTCATTAAGTCGAAAAGTATTTAGATTCCTTGATTAAAATATTGAAATATTTTATAATTATATATATGCAATTTAATTGTTATTTATATTTAATTTGTGATTTTTTAAAGGAAAAAAAAAGATTCAGATTTTTTTTATCAATTAATTTGCGTAACAAGAGCGAATCATCATCATTCAAGGAATCAATTAACAGTTTGTTGTCTTCATTTCCATGCGATTCGCTGCTATGAAGATTTCTTGACGTGTTGAAAATCAAATTTCACAAATACTTCTAACTTTAATTAACAAATACTTTTTGAATGTATTTTTAATTCTATGTTGTTTACATACGATAAAAAACACGTTTGTAAGCTTCTGTCTCTGTTTAATTGTATAAGAATCAAAACATTCAGTGGAATGCGTAGCTTTGACCAGCTACATAAACAAGAATGAAAAATACAGTAACTTTTTTTTTTCAATTTCATTTCTTAACTTTGAATTTTAAAAACAGATAATAAAGAAATATGTATTTCTCTTCTAATATTTATTTTCATAAGTGAGGGAAATGCAAAGTTCTACCATTGTTTCTTTTGTTTGTTTTTTTCTAGTGAAATTTGATTTTCAAATGTTAAATATAGATTTTACTTAATAAATCACGAAATCAGTCGTCAGTTCTCGGGGCAGTGGTGGACGTGGCATTGGGAACCAAAAAATCATGAGAGAGGGTAATATCTTTAAACAAATCTTGTAGTAAAGTATTCAGTAGTATCTTGCACCAAATATAAGAAATGGAAAAAAATGTACTGTATTCTTCATTCTTGTTTATGTATTGTCAAAGCTATGCATTCTACAGAATGTTTTTATTCTTGAAATATACTATTAAACAGAGATAGAAGTTTACCAAACTTTAGTGTCTTTTATCATACATAAACAACATGGAATTAAAAATATATTCAAGAAGTATTTGTTAATTAAGTTAGAAGTATTTGTGAAATTTATTTTTGAACACGTTAAAAAATCTTCTCAGCGCATGGAAAAATAGAAAACGCTATAGAAGGATTTTTTTCTTCATTTACTATAACCCTAAAATTAAAATAATATATATCTTTTTTTTTGGGGGGGGGGGGTGGGGCTCATGAGTGCAAAACGTTCATATTTACTGATTTATTAGTTTTTTGTTTATTAAAATTAAAATAATGTTGCTAAATATAAATAGCAACATCATGGTGTAGAAAAAAACATTCAAAAAATGTTATGCATCGTTATGTACGAGAGATCAGTTTCAACTGACATCACAAAAATTTATTCACAAACTAAGACGAATAATTAAGAAAAATAGGTTAAATCCTAGAACAAGCGAGACGCTTGGCGTCATCGAATTTAGAGAAGCGATAAATAAGTTTTCTTGCTACCGGTTTATTTCTTACTTTTTTTCCACGCCTTCTGTGCTCGGTTCTAGCATGAGAAGAATGCATGGTTCTGAAAATTGAGCTGGTTTTTGAGGGAATTAGATTTGATTGGTTGGTTGACAGATTAGAATATTCTATAATAGAGTTCTATCGTGTGTGGGTTGGTTTGTTGTGTGTCAGATTTTTTGTTTTATGTTTGTGAAATGTATTTTATGAAGTTTAATGGGTTGTTGCATTTCATAAATGATAATTCCTGTGAAATATTAAAAAAAACGAAGGATGCGAAATAAAGGTAAGTGCATTTTTGTTGATTTTATATGATAAGATGTATTTTATGCACAATGGAGATTGCTGTAAACCGATTTTTGTGAGAACATTACTGACCGCAGCTTGAATGGATTTCATGCATTCTAGAGAGTGCTGAATATAGCAAGTTTTGTGCATCCAGGATATTTTTTTTTCAGTTAATGTACACGAAGCGCACATATATATATATATAAGTTATTAACCACTGTTTGAATGAATTTCATGCATTCTAGTGATTGCTGCACAAGGAGTTTCATGCATCCAGGATTTTTTTTTCTGTTAATGTACGTAAAGCGTACATATATATGTTACTATCTGGTGCTTGAATGAGTTTCGTGCATTTGAAATTTGAAAAATCAGAAATCTCTAGATTCTCCCCAATCATAACCTGTGTTCTTTGTAGCAGAGAATTCACTACTTGCACAGTTTCTATGAAAATTTTTTCACGAAGTAAACATTGATTTTATTCCGTTTTGTGACAATTTACAAAGTTTAAGCAAGGAGGAAAAAATAGCTAAAAATTATTAAAAATAGAAACATCTGGAGGAAAAAATTGCTAAATGTTTGTATGTAAAAATTGAAATATCCAGATGAAATATTGCTAAAAGTTTGTAAAAATAGAAAAATCGTGAAGAAAAACTTGCTAAAGCTTTGTAAATAGTTGTAAAACGAAATAAAATTTATGTTTATTTTGTAAAGAAGCTTGCCGTAAGCAGTGTGTAAGTATCTGCTTGCCTAAGCTTAAAAAGCATTCATTCTGATTGGGTAGAATTTGGAGTTTGCCGATTTTTTGGTTGACGTGTGTCAAAAAAATAGCCAAACCGGATGTTTTGCTTGTTCTAGGATTTTGCCCATATTTGATTAATGAATTCATCGATTGATACTTTTATTAATTAGGTTTGAATTGGCTTAGGAATTTGAATATTAACAAGATGACGTTTTGCATGTTTTGATTTTGTGTGTCTCTGTATAAAAAACTCATCAATGATATTTGCAAGATCAATACACTGTCACAATTAGATTCAAATTGGTTCAGTATTTCAAAAGTGATGGTCAGGATTAAAAAAAAATTCATATTTTTTTTTACTTTTGTGTGTACCTTTTAAACAAACTGTAAGAGCTAAATGCTTGATTAGCTAACTCATTGATGATACGGCAAAGTTTTGGGATTCACCCTCAGTTAGCCATCTTGTTTTTAAATCAAAACATTTTAACTTTTATTATTAAATATAAATCAATCAGTCAGTAAAATTAAATAACATGCTTATAATAAGTAAATATGAATGAAAATTATTTTAGAAATGAGAAACAAAACAAATATGTTTTGAAGAATAGATAAAATACTTCAGTGATTAATTTGTAATCACTTCAGCATTTTATCTATATTTTAATTATAATTAGTGATCTTCTGTGATTATGTAATATTTCACCGATGCTGGATTGAATCACTAAGCATTTTATCTATATTTTAATTAGAATTAGTGATCTTATTATGTAAATATGTTTTGATTTAAAAAACAAGATGGTGGACTGCAGACGATTGCCAAAGCTGTGTTGAAGATACTTTCAGATAGATCAATGCACTGCCATTATTTCTGACATTATATATATATATATATAGAGAGAGAGAGAGAGATAAGTTAAATTCATTTTTTTGCTTTTGTGTGTTCCTGTAAACAAACTATATGAGGTACATATTTCATTAATGAATTCATCCTAAAATCTTACAAGATCAATGCGCTATCCCAATTAAGTTAAAATTGATTCAGTATTTCAGACGCCCAGTAGCAGAAAATACTCCAAGTGTCTACAACAAATATTTCAGGGGCAGAAAATAATCTGCAGGTCAACTATGTTACAATTTGTTCTCACATGAGCTGTATTTTGAGATTGTTCCTGTGACCTATAGACATATTTTGCGATTTTCTTCCCCGCCTGATGGCAGAATTTCTAGTTTTTTTTTTCTGCGACCGACTGAAGAGTTTCGTGATTTTTTTTTCATGCAACTGACTAATGAATTTCGTGATTGTTTTCCTACGATCGATTGATGAAATTTGCGCTATTTTCCTGCAACTGATTGGCGATTTTTGCGGGAGTTTTTTCTTGTGTCCGAAGGACAAATATTTCAACATTCTTTTTTTCACGACTGACTGACACATTTTTCAAATTTTTCCAGCGACACAAAGACGAATTTTGCTATATTCTTGTGTGCCTGATGACAGAATTTTGGGGGTTTCTTCTGTGACTGAAGAGTTTCAAGACTTTTTACCTGCAACTGACTAACGAATTTTGCGATTGTTTTCCTCCGATCGATTGATGAAATTGAAATATATTCCTGATACTGATTGGTGATTTTTGCATTTTTTTTCTTGCCAATTATGTCAATGTGTTTTTTATAATTCAAATTGTTTGATTGCCACCACTTCTTTGAAGTAGAAATATTCGCCTTATTTAATGACAGATTAAATAATGTGAGAATATGGCCAATTATACAATTTAAAAAAAGTGGTGGGAAAGAAACAATCTTAATAATTTAAAAAAAAGTAACCTACTGGCAACATTGTTTCTTGCGATCGATTACCGAATTTTCGTATGGATTTTTTTCTGCACCTGGCTGGCAAAACTCTCAGTTTTTTTTTCACGCAATCATTGACAAATTTTGCGATTTGTTCCTTCGTGATCGCTATTTTTTCTCACAGCTGACTGATGAATTTTGCAACTTTTTTTCACGCGAGCAATTGACGAATTTCGAAATATTTTCCCATTACCTGCTTGTGAAATTCGTGGGTTGAAATATGTCTTCGGCAAATTTTTCCAAAGCCAAAGTGGGCATCTAAAAAAACAAACAAAAAACAGACAGGGTCTGCTTTTCGCAGATGTTTTCTAATTCTTTTTGCGGTTTTTCTTTTCAACTTCACAGCAAGATGCGCGCACAGTATATGAGGAAAAAAATTAGTGCCAACATGAATCAACTCTGATTCGGTTATAGATAAAAATTAACTTTTTTATTCACTGGCCAATACATGGATTTTTTTTACTCAGCAGAGTTTTTAAGCACTGGCCAGTAACAAATTTACAAATACTTGATAAAAAAAATCACTAAATTTAGCAAATGATTGTGGAATAAATAGCGAAATTTGTTAAATGGTCTCGGGAAAGAAATCACAACATTTGTCAATCAATTACGGAAATATCATGAAATTCGTCAACTGACTGCAAAAACAAAAAGCTAATTTTGTCAAGGAATCTCAGAAGTAGATTTTGTCAATCAACCGTGAAAAATATAGTGAATTTTGCAAAATTATTTCAGGAAAAAAATAATCATCAAACTGTCGAGAAAAAAATTGAGAAATTCGTCAAATGATCTCGGGAGAAAAATCGCGAAATTCATCTAACAATTGCGGAACAGAATTGGACAATTTGTGGAACATCAGCGGAAAGAAAGTGCGCAATTTGTTGAACGTTCATGGAAAAAATCGTGAAATTCGTTAATTGATAGTTGATAAATCGCGAAATTCGTCACTCGATAGCAGAAACATTACAAAAATCATCAATCGATAGTGGAAAAATTGCAAAATTAATCAAATGGTCTCAAGAAAAATTTGTTAATATTGTCAAATGGTCTCAGGTAAAATAATTGCGACTGTCATCAGAAGGCTTCGAGAAAATATTTACAACTCGTCAAGTGATTTCGGGGGAATTTTCCTATCATAAAATTCACCAAATGGTTTAAAAATTTGTCGAGCGACACCGTGGAAAAAATCTCTTCCTTTCACCATCGCGATTGGCAAGTGTGGCTATTAAGTTTGGCCCGTGGTGGCAATAAAGTTAATCGCCAAATTTTCAGTATTACTCGCCGATCGGCGAGTACTAATTTTGTCGGTGGAAGGTGGTACTAACGGATTTTGCAGCTAACTCAAGTTTTATGGGTCCCATCACAACGCGGTTTGATTCATTCGACTTGACATCAACAGGATAGATTGCATTTCTGCAGCTGATGGACAAAATTTGCAATTTTTTCTGAGTGGCTGATGAAATTCAGGATTTTTTCACAGCAAATTTACGAAATTTGTGATTTTTTTAAAAGAGTGAGTGATAAAATTCGCAATTTGTTCTGTGACTGGTTGACAAAATTGTTTTTTTCGCAGAAAACTCACAAAATTAGTGGATAATATGACGCAAAATTATCATTTACATAAATTTTACTTATGATTTTGGATAGCGTGGCACAATAGATAAATCAATTTATTTAAATAAATGCATTTCAATACATAATATAGGCTCAGTGAAAGTAATATATTTAAAAAAGTATTGAAAAATTAAAAGTATTGTTTGTATGTGTAAATATACTTTAGAAGACAAACCAAAAATAATTTAAATTAAATTTTAAAACAGTCCTATTAAATTCACGTCAAGGTGTCACTCAAATTTTTGATATCATTTCTTTTAAAACCCATATTTTGAATTCATGAGAGATGTGAATGAAAAAGCATCAGCGAATAAATTTTATATATTTTTTCATATTAAGATAATAATTGCACATGTGAATATAAATAAAACTAAAAAGAAAATGATGATTTAAAAAAAATATTGACATAGCGTCACTCAAATTTGATATCATTGCTTTTAAGACCCATATTTAAAATTCTTAGAGCCAAAAGAAAGTGCTGCGTCACAACTTTTAACCTCGTTAAGGTTTTTTGTACTGATTTAAACTACAAAGGTTCTGAAGTAATTATTTTGCTTCAGTTCTTTGTATGTTCTAATGCATTACAGATTACAAAAATAATACACTAAGCACTAGTATATTATGACTGTAAAAATGTTATTTAAAAATAGTATATTTCTCGCAAACATATATAATTTATTCTTGAATGTCCCATCTTTAAATGTATAAATGGAACATCAAAGCATCTACTTTAACTGTCACTTCTCCACGCGGCTGAAACACCGACCAATTAAAAGCCTACGCTAGTAATGCGAAGACATTCGACATTGGCAGCATTTTTTTTCAAATTCTCGTTTGCGTTCGAACATTCTTAATTATTTGTTTTTTTTCTTTTCAGTGTGCCGTATTTAAAAAGCAAAAATGGAACAATTATACGATCACTATTGTGTCTATCTGCCCGTCTGCCACCCGTTTGCTTGTAGAAAGAAGTTCAAACTTCGCACAGTTATGAAGGCTATTGACCCACATATTTTTAGATTATTAGCGATTCACTAGTATTTTATAAAAAAATTAGGGGGCTGATTCAGTCACTTGAAAAAAAAATACCCTGTAGGGTAGTATCGTTCGAAAGATCTCGTAACACCGAAGTCAAAAATATATTTATCTTAATATTAGGCATTCTTTTTTTCAAAGATATCATCAAAAATATACTACAAAAATGTTTCACCCCCCCCCCCCCCGCTATTTCCGAATCTACTGAAACTAAAATTATGACAAAATTAGGAGAAATAGATGTTTATTTAAACCTTTCAGGAAAACTGTAGCGATTATTCTAGGTTACATAGTTTTTTGAGATAATCGCATTTTTTGTTATAAACAAACATTACTTGGTGGGTGTTCAGCGGGGTAGTTGAGGAGCACTCGAGGTACCTATCCATGCTAAATGATCCAATGATTTCTGATAATGATTTACAAAAAAGAATTGCCGGTAATGAGAGAGAATTATTAATTAAAAACCTCTCTAGAAAAACACGGCATGGACCAAGGTGGCGTTGGGACTTTGCGACCTCATTTCGAAGCGCGCTTTTCACAATGCCAAGTTTAAACTTTGTACAAGGTAATTGATTTATATAATTCTAATCATAGTGATAAATAGTCAACTTTTTAAATTCCAATTGAATTTAAATTCCAATTCCAATTGCGGGGTAGTTGAGGAGCACTCGAGGTACCTATCCATGCGAAATGATCCAATGATTTCTGATAAGGATTTACAAAAAAGAATTGCCGGTAATGAGAGATAATTATTAATTAAAAACCTCTCTAGAAAAACACGGCATGGACCAAGGTGGCGTTGGGACTTTGCGACCTCATTTCGAAGCGCGCTTTTCACAATGCCAAGTTTAAACTTTATACAAGGTAATTGATTTATATAATTCTAATCATAGTGATAAATAGTCAACTTTTTAAATTCCAATTCCAATTGCGGGGTAGTTGAGGAGCACTCGAGGTACCTATCCATACGAAATCATCCAATGATTTCTGATAATGATTTACAAAAAAGAATTGCCGGTAATGAGAGAGAATTATTAATTAAAAACCTCTCTAGAAAAACACGGCATGGACCAAGGTGGCGTTGGGACTTTGCGACCTCATTTCGAAGCGCGCTTTTCACAATGCCAAGTTTAAACTTTGTACAAGGTAATTGATTTATATAATTCTAATTATAGTGATAAATAGTCAACTTTTTAAATTCCAATTGAATTTAAATTCCAATTCCAATTGCGGGGTAGTTGAGGAGCACTCGAGGTACCTATCCATGCGAAATGATCCAATGATTTCTGATAAGGATTTACAAAAAAGAATTGCCGGTAATGAGAGATAATTATTAATTAAAAACCTCTCTAGAAAAACACGGCATGGACCAAGGTGGCGTTGGGACTTTGCGACCTCATTTCGAAGCGCGCTTTTCACAATGCCAAGTTTAAACTTTATACAAGGTAATTGATTTATATAATTCTAATCATAGTGATAAATAGTCAACTTTTTAAATTCCAATTCCAATTGCGGGGTAGTTGAGGAGCACTCGAGGTACCTATCCATACGAAATCATCCAATGATTTCTGATAATGATTTACAAAAAAGAATTGCCGGTAATGAGAGAGAATTATTAATTAAAAACCTCTCTAGAAAAACACGGCATGGACCAAGGTGGCGTTGGGACTTTGCGACCTCATTTCGAAGCGCGCTTTTCACAATGCCAAGTTTAAACTTTGTACAAGGTAATTGATTTATATAATTCTAATTATAGTGATAAATAGTCAACCTTTTAAATTCCAATTGAATTTAAATTCCAATTGCGGGGTAGTTGAGGAGCACTCGAGGTACCTATCCATGCGAAATGATCCAATGATTTCTGATAATGATTTACAAAAAAGAATTGCCGGTAATGAGAGAGAATTATCAATTAAAAACCTCTCTAGAAAAACACGGCATGGACCAAGGTGGCGTTGGGACTTTGCGACCTCATTTCGAAGCGCGCTTTTCACAATGCCAAGTTTAAACTTTGTACAAGGTAATTGATTTATATAATTCTAATCATAGTGATAAATAGTCAACTTTTTAAATTCCAATTGAATTTAAATTGCAACTTCAATTGCGGGGTAGTTGAGGAGCACTCGAGGTACCTATCCATGCGAAATGATCCAATGATTTCTGATAATGATTTACAAAAAAGAATTGCCGGTAATGAGAGAGAATTATTAATTAAAAACCTCTCTAGAAAAACACGGCATGGACCAAGGTGGCGTTGGGACTTTGCGACCTCATTTCGAAGCGCGCTTTTCACAATGCCAATTTTAAACTTTGTACAAGGTAATTTATTTATATAATTCTAATCATAGTGATAAATAGTCAACTTTTTAAATTCCAATTGAATACAATTATTGAAGGCAATTATAAAAAAAATCATGCAATAATTCCAAGTCTTCAATTTATTCTATTATTCTTAGCAAAGATCTTTTGCAATATTGCGTTCAGTAATTAATAAATTTATTGTACGGAAGACTTTATACGCAAATAATACTCGCACTTGAGTGATTATTATTGTTGTGAGCTCGGGGTTCGAAAGGACTGATGTCAATATATAAGAACAATAAAAAGGCTTTATTCACTATAAACAGTGCAATACGATCACAAATATCTTCTGAAAATTACAAGATATTCAGTAATCTTCAAATCCAATAAAAGCTAAGCAAAATTTCACACAGAAACAATGCGTTCAATACGACGTATCAACGACAAAATCGATCCGAGAAACACAGTTCTCAATGCAAAGCCTCTCGTATGAATTCAATCGCAGTTGACAGACAACTAACTAACTGGACTGGTGGAGGTCCCTTATATAGGCTTCAGAGATCTTTCCAGATTATTCCAGAGCTTTCAGATGCTAGAAATTACCAGAAAGTGCTTTAACTTTCGATAGAGAACCAAAGCGAGAAAGGATCCCAATGTACAGGTATAAGGGGGGGGGGGGGATTGCACAAAAAGTCGCCAAATCCGTCGCCAACTTGGCGACATTTGGCGATATATCGCCAAATTTGGCGACAAAAATAAGTCGCCAAAACCATCGCCAACTTGGCGATAAACCCATTCCTTGGCGATTTTACCATAGACTTCCATTATAAAGATGAGGGTGTAAGGTTGTTTTCCTTGCAAACCATCTGAGGCCTTTAGCATTGAGTTACATGATGCTCAATAGGAAATACATTAATAATACTGCAATTTTCACAATAATAAAATAAAATAAATTTAAACAAATGGAATATTTACAGATATATACAAAATTCATAACATTGCCCCCCTCTCAAGGACTGCACGTCCGGGCAGTTCAACCTTTGATCGGAAAGCAAACCCGTTACCAACAAATGCTATACTATTCAAAACACATTCATAATGCTGAATTATACAAAATATACACTTATTTAAAAATAAAATAAAATTAAAGCATAGACATTATTACATACAAGTATTTAAATAATAATAACAATAATAATGATAATGCTAAGCAAAATAAATAATTACATTAATTTATATACAAGACTATGGTCATACTAATTTACATTACTTACATTACACTATTTACAATCAATGAACTAAGTACTATGGCCATAGTATGGTGCCAGCCTGTCGTAATGAACGACTCTAGGCTTCGAACTTGGTGACTTTCGGATCCGAATTACGACATCGTTCAGTCTGTTTAGGACTGTATAAGGACCGTCCCAGTGCGATTGCAGTTTGGGAGAAAGTCCTTTACGTCGAGTCGGATTATAAAACCAAACCTTGTCACCTTCTTTGAATTGATGTCCCGTGGCTTTCGTGTCGTACCTTGTCTTCATCTTCTCCGTCTGTATATTGATCCGCTCTCGAGCCAAGTTGTGGACGTCTTCAAATCGTGCCTGGAGATTCTGCACGTATCCCTCTGGCGATGAAGGCGCATCTGGAGGGCGACCAAACAGCAGATCACAAGGTAAACGAAGATCACGACCGAAAAGCATCTGAGACGGGGAATAGCCGGTTGTTTCATGGACGGCGCTGCGATAGTCGAGAAGAAACAAGGGAAGTTTTTGGTCCCAGTCTTGCTGGTTTCTTGAGACTAGAAGTGAGAGATTGTTGAGGATGGTACGATTAAATCTCTCAACCATGCCATCCGACTGCGGATGTAAAGGCGTCGTCCTAGTTTTGTCCATTCCGAGAAGTTGACAGAGACCCTCAATCACAGCAGAGATGAAATTTCTCCCCTGGTCCGAATGCATTTGAAGAGGGACTCCATACCTTGATATCCACTGGTGTACCAAGGCATCCGCAACCGTAGAAGCTTCTTGATCAGGGATGGCATAAAATCCAGGCCATTTTGTGAAATAGTCCATGACAACAAGGAGGTATTTGTTGCCATCAGCACTTCTTGGCAGAGGACCTAGGATGTCAAGGGCGATGCGTTCAAAAGGTGCTCCTACATTGTAGAGATGTAGTCTTCCTCGGCTACGTTTCTTTGGTCCTTTCCGAGCTGCACATGCATTGCAAGATTTGCACCATTGTTCGACGTCAGCTCTCGCTTTTCCCCAGAAGAAGCGCTCTCGGACTCTGTGTAATGTTTTCATGACTCCAAAATGGCCACCAGTGAGACTGCCATGTAATTCCTTGAGGACCTCTGGGATTCGGGATCGAGGAAGTACCAACTGCCACCGAGATGTCTTCCCATCTTCCGATTCGAATTTTCGGAACAGGACACCATTCCTGACGTGGAGAGAGTTCCAAAGAGCCCAATATTGCTTCGTCGTAGGACTGTAAGTCGAGATGTCTTTCCAACTGGGCTTCGTGCTAGAAGATTCTAATAACTCCAAGATTGGTTTGATCTCAGGGTCTGCCATTTGATCTTCTCGAATCTTCTCATCACTCCAAGGATCTGGTGGCGTCAATAGTGAAGTCTTCGTCTGGCGTATGACATATTCGGGATTATACTTGCTCTCCGCTCTGGAACAATAGCGACAGCTCTCGGGACACGGTCTTCTTGATAGGGCATCGGCGTTTCCATGCGATGAGCCTTTGCGATGCCTGATGTCAAAGTCGTATTCCTGGAGTCGTTGTATCCATCTGGCTACTTGGCCCTCTTGGTTCTTAAAATTCATCAGCCATGTTAGGGATGCGTGGTCAGTACGAAGGAGAAATTTCCTGCCATAGAGATAGTGATGGAAGTGTTCTATGGCTTTCACTATAGCTAATAACTCCTTACGAGTGACGCAATAATTCCGCTCTGGTTTCGATAAACATTTGCTCCAGTATGCTACGACTCGTTCTTGGCCATCCATTTCTTGGGAAAGTACAGCGCCGACACTTTCCTGACTGGCATCCGTGTCCACAATGAATTGTTTGTCGGGGTCTGGATAGGTAAGGACTGGAGAGGATGTGAGAGCTTCTTTCAGCCGCTGGAATGAATTGTCGCATTCTTGTGTCCATAGAAACTTCTGTTTGCTTTCAGTGAGCCTATGCAAGGGTCTTGCGATGTTGGAGAACCCCTGTACAAACTTTCTGTAATAAGTGCATAGTCCCAGAAAGCTTCGCAACTGATGGACATTTTCCGGACGTTTCCAGTGCTCTACTGCAGACACTTTTTCAGGATCTGTTCGAACACCTTCAGCTGAGATGATGTGTCCTAAATAGTTTACTTCTCGTTGGAAGAACTTGCATTTCAAAGGGTTCAGCTTTAAATTCGCCGCTCTTAGTTTCGTTAACACTTTTCGAATATTCTCTAGATGTTCTTCAAACGTGCGGCCACCAATGATGACGTCATCTAGGTAGATGAGACAAGCTTCAAAAGTCAGACCTTTTAACACTGTCTCCATGAGGCGCTCGAACGTTGCTGGAGCATTGCAGAGCCCGAACGGCATAACTTTAAATTGCCAAAGTCCTTGTCCAGTAGTAAATGCGGTCTTCTCTTTGTCATCAGGATGGATCTCTACTTGCCAATATCCACTCTTCAAATCCAGCGTGGAAAACCATTTATGTCCTGAAAGAGTATCTAGCGTGTCGTCTATTCTTGGTAGAGGATAGCTGTCCTTCTTCGTGATATCGTTAAGTTTACGATAATCCACACAAAATCTTGTGGAGCCATCTTTCTTTCGGACCAACACGATGAGAGAGGCCCACGGACTTGATGACGGTTCGATGATGTCACTATCCTGCATCTCTCGTAAGAGCTTAGAAACCTCTTCTTGTTTTGCGAACGGCAAGCGTCTTGGATGCTGTTTAATCGGTGGATGGTTGGCAGTATCAATTCTATGACGTGTCAGTGAAGTGCGCCCTATATCACTCTCGTTTTGTGAAAACACATCCTTAAATTCCTGGAACAGTCTTTCTGCGGCATGTTTCTGTTCAGGAGATAAATTTTCATTTCGTCCAATTACAGGTGTTAAACTTGTAGGCGGCTCCGATAACGTCAAGCTCGGGTCTTTGCAAACACATGTGACTGGAGCACAGGTTGCAAGCACTTCACCTTTCTGGATAATTCTAGACATTTCACTTACATTCGCAATCCTCACAGGTATCACATCTCTCGACAGATCTACCAGCGCTGATGCTATTAGCACTCCCTTTGGGCTCTTCTCAGGATATCCAGTCAAGCCATACTGGAAAATTCTTTCGTTTCCAGTTAATCCAGGTATCATCATTTCGGTCCGAGGAGGGATGATAACATCTGCCTTGGCTGTGATCCGTTGAATAGACCCGGACTCATTTCCAAGTTTGAAAATAGTGACATCTTCTTGAGCAGAGCGTAACTCATTATTCTTAAAATCCAGTGTAAATCCTTGCTCTTTTAAAAAGTCCAGTCCGAGTATGAAAGGGTCTGAAATATCGGCCACATAGACTGTATGATGGTAAGCGGCGTTCCCAAACTTTATTTTCAATTTCATTCTTCCATGTATGTCGATCTTATCCCCGGTCACGGTTTGGAGGATAACACGGGGCGGAGTCCAGAGGAGCTTTTCTTTTAGCCGCTGAGCTAGATCTTTCCGGATGATGGTCACATTGGCTCCTGTATCGATGATCATATTACAGGGCAAATCATTCACACACCCGACTATAAAAACTCCATTCTTGCCGCAACTTCTTGCAGAAATTTGACACACTTGATAATGGGGCTTCTCAAAATCTGGCAACCTCCGCCCCGCGAGATGGCCATTAATTAGTTTTCCTGCTCCGCCGTTCGTGCGGAGCTATTACCTTCTGTGCTGGGTCGTTTTAGGCAGTTTCTTTGAATATGACCTTCTCCACCGCATTTCCAGCACTTGATTTTTCTTCCAGGTTTGTTGTCCATCAAGGAGTTTATATGTCTCATCACGTCCTTCATCTGCTGCTGTAAACGCTCCACAGCTGTATCCGACGTCTCAGGCATGTTGGCTACTCGCACAAAGTGCCGATCTTTCCTTGTAGCTTGCTGGGCTGCCTCGAATTTTAGGGCATAAACTAAAGCCCCTTTTAAGTCATTGAGATCTGCAATCCGGAGTTGTTTCTGGATCTCAGAGTCACGCACACCATCGATAAAATGCTGTAGAGCTAAGCTTTCTCTAATTTCAGTCGGACAGTCAGGATAAGCAAGATGGGAAAGTCTCTCGACATCCGTAGCAAGATCTTGCAGGGATTCAGCGGATTTCTGCTGTCGAGATTTGAGCTGGAGTCTGCTATATTCCTTCATGCATTTCTCGCCAAAGCGCAATTCTAAGGCACTGACGAGCGTTTCAAAATCCAGCGGTTCATTTGCAGGCAAAGTCTGTAAGACGTCGGCAGCATCAGCTCGTAGAGAAGCAGCTAACTGGCAAGCTTTTGTCTGGGAATCCCATCCATTGGCGTCCGCTACGATCCCAAATTGTGTCTTAAAAACTGGCCATGAGGATTTTCCGTCATAGGTCGAGAGTTTAATAGAGGCCCGAGGAAGCATAGCTTGATACTTGGCATCTTCGGGATAGTTTTCGGCAGTTATCTTTTGTTTCTTCACATTTTCCAACTCCTTTTCTACACTCTCAATCCTTTCTTCGACGGTCTTGGCGATCTTTTGAACTTTTTCTTCTACTCTTTCTTCAACGGTCTCGGCGATCTTTTGAACTTTTTCTTCTACTCTTTCTTCTACGGTATTGGCTGTCCTTTGAATTTCTTCTACTTTTCCTTCTATTTGTTGAAATCTTCCTTCAATTTTGTTTTCCATGCCGTCAATTCTGTCATTTAAAGATGTTATTTTATCCTCTATTAAGTCTTTCAACTCTCCAAGGTTGGTTGACATATCCTTCTTCATTTAATCTTTTAAGTCGCCAAGGTTGGCAGTCATTTTCTCATCCATCGCTGACATATCCTTCTTAATTTCTTCTTTCATCTCGCCAAGGTTGGTTGATATCTCAGCCTGATTCGCAGCTAATTTCTCCAATAATTGTTTCAGTTCACCCTCCATTGCTCTGGTGATCGGCATTCAACCCCACTCCTGACACCAAATGTTGTGAGCTCGGGGTTCGAAAGGACTGATGCCAATATATAAGAACAATAAAAAGGCTTTATTCACTATAAACAGTGCAATACGATCACAAATATCTTCTGAAAATTACAAGATATTCAGTAATCTTCAAATCCAATAGAAGCTAAGCAAAATTTCACACAGAAACAATGCGTTCAATACGACGTATCAACGACAAAATCGATCCGAGAAACACAGTTCTCAATGCAAAGCCTCTCGTATGAATTCAATCGCAGTTGACAGACAACTAACTAACTGGACTGGTGGAGGTCCCTTATATAGGCTTCAGAGATCTTTCCAGATTATTCCAGAGCTTTCAGATGCTAGAAATTACCAGAAAGTGCTTTAACTTTCGATAGAGAACCAAAGCGAGAAAGGATCCCAATGTACAGGTATAAGGGGGGGGGGGTTGCACAAAAAGTCGCCAAATCCGTCGCCAACTTGGCGACATTTGGCGATATATCGCCAAATTTGGCGACAAAAATAAGTCGCCAAAACCATCGCCAACTTGGCGATAAACCCATTCCTTGGCGATTTTACCATAGACTTCCATTATAAAGATGAGGGTGTAAGGTTGTTTTCCTTGCAAACCATCTGAGGCCTTTAGCATTGAGTTACATGATGCTCAATAGGAAATACATTAATAATACTGCAATTTTCACAATAATAAAATAAAATAAATTTAAACAAATGGAATATTTACAGATATATACAAAATTCATAACATTATTATTATTATTATTATTTGTAAAAAGTTTATCTTAGGTCGATGTCTTACAGTGTACTTTCGAACACTTTCGGTTTTGGGTGTATTTATTTTCTGAGGACACTGTCACTTTTGAAACAGTTTCGAAAGTGAAACTATCCTCGAAAAAACAAATGCACTCAAAATAGGAAAAGCACGAAAGTACCCAGTTAAACATCAACCTAATATATCCCATGCAAAAAAAAGCTAGAAATTTGAAGAAAACGTTGCATTTATTTATGATTAACTTGTGTGTATCTTCGCGTATGTGTGAAGTGTGAAGTGTGTAGAATTACTCAGAATCCTTGATTTTTCCTACCAATACTTTCGAATAGAAAAAAATTCCCTTTTACAATCCCCGAATTTCCACGATTAAATTAGGGAAACATTTTTAATCGGAATAACCGGTTATAAGTAATTAAAATTTCTTTAAACGACGCTTTTCACGAAAGGGTTAACATCTGACGCCGGAGCCCCGGAGCTGCAACAACTTTTACGCAAACCGACGACAAAATGTTTTTTTATTAAAATGCTGATTGTTTTGAGGGCATTTACTGGAAGACTTTGAAACAAACTAGAGTAATAGTCGGATCTTATAAGTAATTACTATCTACCTGTAGCTGTTTGAATGAAAAGTAATCCGAAATATTGATGAACCCCTGATAAGAACTCTTTGAATTCCTTTCAATTTTACTTTCGTCGTGTAATTAGCTCTTTTTTCGCGACGACTGTCGTTTACAGAAATTGTAATCTTTTGTGACTAGTAATTCCGAAAAAGTTTATTTTCTCTCTATATATCTCTCTCTGTATATATATATATATATATATATATATATATATATATATATATAAGGGAAGATTAGGTAGCCCCGGGCACTTGGATAAATTGAAAATAAACAAATGAATGAAATTTCTGTCTTTATTTTATACTTAAAATAAAATTACGAACTTCTTTAATGATTTTAATTAAACATTGCTAATAATATCAAATTATTTAACGAAATATACTGAACATTTGCCCCTATATTTTGGCCCTATACCCCTATATATTATACCCCTATATTTTGCCCTTATTTTTTTTGGCGACACAAGAAACAGCGGGTAGTCCCGGACATATTAATCAATGGTGTCCCAATCGTTTTTTGGCCTTACAAACATCACAATTGTAATAAAAATCCGATGCATCTATATAAACATAATCTTAATGTCTAATAAAGATTATCTAATAACCTACAATAAAGTTTGACAGGAGCAACGAAAACTTATTGACGAAAACAAAACACTCACTCAAGAATTACTCGGGGCCCACGTCGCAATTAATATGTATTTGTTTTGACTCTAGAGGACGTTCATTTACAATAACTGTTTATTTACGCAACACTTTGAGTTTCTCAGAAATTGAAATGGCCGCGGTTACCCGCCGTCCTCGGCAACCCGACTTACCCCTATAGTTATATATATATATATATATATATATATAAAGTAGAATTAAAAAAGAGACAAACCTTTGTGTTAAACATTATTTGTAGGAATAATCAAGGAATCTGATAACCCCCAGCGTCATGTATACATGACGCTCGTCGCGAAGAAGTTAAAATAATTTTGATTCAAGTGAAATGTCTTAAACCAGTATTTAACCGCAGAGTTTATGTTTATCTTGTGTAATAGGCACGAATAATTTCGAAATCCCATTCACATTAACATGAATTTTTTTTAATTCAATTATATTATATTTAGGAATTTGGGAAAAATAAATTATTATCCCTTTCCAATTTACTTTATTGTTCACAATTTTAGAGTAACTGTGTCTGTAAAATAAAAAAAAGAAAAGTAAATATTAAAATAGTTAATGATATTTTAAAAATAGTAAATGTCTTATCAGTTGAATAGCTTAGGCCAAAGAGGTCTAACTGCGGCCCTTGTTGAAACACCAATTTCCAGCAGAAAATGTCGCCATTTTTACTAACAGAAATTCTGAAATTAGTTAAGGTGAAAATAACAATATAAACGGTTAATGCGGGCCACAGTTAGAGCACACTGGTTTCAGAATTTTATGTGCTTCCTAAAATGCCACATCAAACTACATTTCTAATAATAAAATGTATATAAAAGAAGATATTTATATTTCCGGAAAAAAATAATTAATATTCACTAAAATATAACTTAAAAAACCCCAAATTCCATGCAAACATACTTATTCTAATTCATTACAATGCATTTCATGAAGGTAATTCCACCACGCTGACTAAAAAATTATGGAAAAATATAAATACCTTTTTTTCTACTAAATCACAAGAACCCTTTATAGTTGTGTAAAAAATCTTAATAATCATCTACTTTATTCTGGCACCATTCCAAGTGCCTGAAAAAAACCACCACTTAATCGCAAGAACTGCAAGCATAACTACGAAAACTTTACGGCAACTTTCTTTTAGTTAAAATGTTGAATATTTTTCGATACTTACATTATATGATGAACTGAAATTTGTAAGATGCACTATATATTTCAATATAATATTAAGTTATAATTGACGATATAATATTTTCAGTAAAACAATAATACATATCCATTATACACAATATTAACAATAATATTTCCTATAATATATTTCACAAACATATATGATTATTCTCTATTCGTTACAACCAATTTCATCACCATAATCCCACACCATTAACGCTAAACTTATTAAAAAAAAGTCCAAATATTTTCTCGCAAAAAAACTTTACATCTGTGTAAAAGGACATCCAATATAACTTTCAACCTGGTAACATTAATGAAAACTTCCCCATCTTTAAATTTGCAACATGAGACATTTAAGCATCCACTTGAATCTGGCACCACTCCAAGAGGATGAAAAACCGACCAATTAATAGCCAGTGCCGGAACTGAAAGCACCGCTACGCAAACCGACGGCAACAGAATTTTTAATTAAAATGCGGAATGTTTTGGGGTACTTTACTGGAGGACCTTGAAAAAGAAACTGGAATAATGCTCAGATCTTCTAAGTAATTATTATCTACCTGTACTTGGTTTTAATGAAAATAATAATGCAAAAGTAGAATGAATTCGTGATAAGACAGCATTGAATTGTTTCCAATTTTACTTTCACTGTACACTTAAAGTAATTTTGACTAGAGTGAAATTGCTAATGCGTTTTCCTGCTAAGCGAATCATTTGTCTGGAGTATTATGTTTGCCCTGTTTAAAAGGCAATAAGAATTTAGGGAATCACAATCACATAAACAGGAAAGTTGTTGAATAGAATTATAGTACATTTAGATTTTTTTTTTTTTACTAAAGTTTTATTTATTGCATTCTGAATATTTTTAATGAAAACTCTACGTTTCAATCCCACATTTTTTGGACATTTAAAAAGTAATTAAATAATGTGTTTCGAAATTAAATAGTCTTAAAGAATTAAATCAATTTATTAAAATACATTATGATTTTTTTTTTAAATAGTGGATTACTTACACAAATTATTTTTTTTAAATAATCCAAAACGTATCTCTAGAATATTTCCAATAGCAGAAAAATAAATATTTGTGAAATACCATTTTAGAAACGCATGTTTCATATGATTTATTCTGTTTCGTATTGATATTACACACTTCCCAAATCTCTCAAATTGGAAAGCAAACTTCTGTTAAAATAAATATATTGGTACTAGAAATTTTATTTAATCAATGGAATGAAGTAAATTTTAAATGACTACCACATGCAAGCAAATATGTTTATTTATTTATTTTGTATATAGCCTTTTTCTTTCGGATTTATTTTTATAACTGTAAATATTGTGTATGCTTATTGTACAATTTTAATTTCATTTACAAATTTTCATTAATTTAATATAATTTTTATGTATTTCTGGCTGAAAGCAGTCTTTTTGTTGTTTATTTTTAATTTTTCGATCTTCTTGGGACCATTTCATTTTTTGCAGTGTATATGTTGTTCTAGACTTCAGCTACGGCCATAAATCTAAGATCCACATTGCTCTTAGTAGAGATACGCAGACTATAGCTCCAAGGACTCTGATTAATGCACCCGTTCCAAATTCCAAAATTCCAAGTTCCATGAAAGCAAAACACATATAATTAATTAAATTTTCTGATTTTAATATGTTTAATTGATTTAAATATCCAAATGCTTTCATATATGATACTATTATATCAGATATATTCAGTTTATTACTGCTATTATTAGATCAGACTTTCGTGGTTTAGTCTGATTCACTAGGATCATGTATTTCACACCCAGAAAAAGGAATTGATTAAAACTACAAAACATGTTTTGTTGAGAACATTTTGGTTGTTTTAGCAAAATTCAAGTAAAATTGAACCATTTTACTTGAATTAACAAAACATTTTTTGCTGACGATACAATTTTTTTTTTTTTGGAATTGAAAAAAAAAAAAAATGTTGATTTAAACAAAATTTCCATTGACCTATATTTAAACAAAAAGTTTTGTTGGGTCAACCAAATTGTTGTTGATTCAACAAAACTCTTTTCTGGGTGCATCGCGATAATGCCACCACGCTGAATAAAAACATATTTCATATATCAAATACATTTTGTGACAGTGGAACTTTGAAAAAAAAAGTTTTATATATCCTAAAAATAAAAGAAATATAGCTTTCATCTTAATAACATTAAATGATTTTTCGCCATTCTTAAATATATATATGACACATTTAAGCATCTACTTTAATCTGGCACCACTCCAAGTGACTAAAAAACCGACCAATTAATAGCTAACGCCGGAACTGCAAACATTGCTACGCAAACTGACAGCAACAGAGTTTTTAACTAAACTGCTGAATGTTTTTTGGGCACTAATTAGAGGACCTTGAAACAAACTAGAACAATACCCAATCTTATAAGTAATTACTATCTACTTGTACCTGTTTTTAACGAAAATTAGTTATGCAAAAGCTAAATGAATTCGTGATATAAAAGCCTTAAATTCCTTTCCATTTTGCTTTCATCGTACACTTAAAGTAATTTTGACTCGAGTGAAATTACTAATGAGTTTTCCTGCTAAACAAATATTTAGTCCTGAGTTTTATGTTTTTCCTGTTTAAAGGGCACGGAAAATTTCCGGAATCAGAATCACATTAACATGAAGGTTGCTGAATGCAATTATATTATAATTAGTAGTTTCAGTATTTTAGTTAAAATTTCCCTTGGTGCATTTAAAACATTTTTTTAATTAAATACTACATTTATTGTTATCTCTACTTTATTGTGATCAATTTCAATGTTTTTGGAAACTGAATAATGTAATAAAAATAATGTATAAACACACCTTATGAGACTAATAAAATATGTTTTTTACTTTTTTTAAGTTTTTCTTTAAATAAAATATAGCTAATTGCCTTTAAAAAGGAAACGATTTTTATTTTTATGTATAAAGAGTAATGTATAAATATGATGCACATTCAGCACATGGTGCATTCGTAAAAGGTGTTTCCCTTGCGTATTTTATCTTCTTTAAAATACACAATATATAAATATATGGAAATAATGTATGAATTTGAATCCAGTTATCGCATATTTAATTATTTTTAAGAGTAAAAGAAAATTCAACATTAAATTTCTATTTAAAAATCCATTTGCAAAATCCCAATAAAATGCAATGGTTCGATATTCTTTTTTGCATAAAAAATGAATTTTTGAAAGTAAGACACTTTTTTTCATCTACTAAAATGACATTAATTGCCAAATGTATTGCCATTATATCTTCACATACATAGATTTCATATTGACTTATTTCTGAATGTTATCATTATATTTACTCAGGATATGTGAAATGGGTTGGGTTGGGTTGATTATTTACGGCCAATTATCTACACTTGGGATATAGGCCTGGGGGAGTGCCCTTCGTGGGCGTCTTTCTAAGGGAAGCTAACCCGTATTTATGCATGGATAAATCCACGGCTCGAAGAAAACCACGAAAACTCCGAACGATTAGCCCGACGGGCGCGATTGGGATCGACATATGTCTACCAGCTTCGAGAGCAGAACCTCTCGGCCACTGGTGGGGCCTATATGTGAAATGAATTTTCTAAATTAAGACAGAAGATTTTTTTTAAAGAAATGTACTGGAGTGCTTAAGAGTTGAACTTCTGTACCCTGTTACTCTGATAATAAAATCTGTATAAAATCATGTATATTGTGTTATTTTAAAGGTATATTAAAAAGGATTTAAATTACAACTAGCCGCTTAAATAAATAAATGAGTAAATATGTTCAAGAATACATTACATTCGCAATAGTTAAAAGACAATTAGATTTTACACGTTTTGAACAATATCTAAAATATTTGTCCAATTGTTCTGCAACTTCAGGAATGTAACGAACGCATTTGAGCGCAGATTTTCAGTAAAGAGTTAGTGACTACTACAATTAGGGAAACAAAAACAACTAGAACAAAATTAGTCGGGTTGGGTTGGGTTGATTATTTACGGCCAATTATCAACACGAGGGATATAGGACCGGGGGGAGTGCCCTTCGTGGGGGTACTTCTAAGGGAACCTAACCCGTATTTACGCATAGATAAATCCACGGCTCGAAGAAAACTCCGAACGATTAGACCGACGGGCGCGATTGGGACCGAACCCAGCACCCGTCTACCAGCTTCGAGAGCAGAACCTCTCAGCCACTGGTGGGGCTCAAAAAAAAATTAGTCGGATGTGCCAATCCCATAACTTTATTCTATCTCACACATGTTTTGCATACACTAAAAAGAATCAGTACCAATTTATATCAAGGTCTAACTGAATCTAAAGTTTTATTAAATTCCGTGCATTAGTTCTTGAGACATATCTATCACTAAAATCGTATAAAACCTGTAAAATGTAGCATAGCAGCGCCACCTGCTGGTAGATTTACACCAATACCAAATCAACAACAACTTATGTCAACCTCTAACGGAATCTCAAGTTTGATAAAAACCTGTGCATTATTTCTTGAGATATAGCTATCGTAGAAAATCATGAAAAGAGTGGTATAGCAGCGCCACCTGTTGAAATATCTACACCAAAATGTAAGAAGCGTCCATTTATGTCAAGGTCTAACTGAATCTGAAGTTTGATGGAAATAAGTGCATTAGTTTTTGAGATAGAGCTATTGCGGAAATCGCGAAAAATGCAGTATAGCAGCACCACCTATTGGGCGATTTTCACCAAAAACAAATCAGCCTCAATTTATATCAGATACTAACTAAATATAAAGTTTTATTAAATTTCGTGCATTAGTTCTTGAGATAGAGCGCCCACAAAGTTTTTGTCACGTACAGACTTACAGAGTCACCGACTCAGAGACAGACATTTTCTAAAAACTGTCAAATCGTGTTCAGGACCTCCTAAAACGTATAAATCCGTCGAAAACCGGAAGTTGAAAATGTTCATGAATCCAATACTTTCTTCTTGTAAAGATAGAAGAAAGTAATAACCGTATTTGCTATCATCTTGTATAATAAACAGCTCGAAATTATCTGTAGCTGTAACAGATGATTATGTGGATCCTGTACAGTATTTGCGTGCTTTTGTGGAAGAATGAAACGTATATACCGAACGATATAAACGTTTCTTTTGTTGAAAGTTTCGCACGGTTTTTATTTAAATCATACATGGTTTCAACCAAATTGTACGATACTTTCAGAAACATTGCAAAGTACACAAGAAACATTATACTGTAATAAGAAATGAATACATTGAAAATTTTAAAAGATATCTTCATTTGTCTTAAACAATATTTAACTGCGCATATTCAAAAGATATTTTGTATGCCGCAATTCGATAGACAACCATAAAAGAATACTTATAAAACAAAAACGAAAAATCCTGCGTCACGCATAGATTATGATACACTTTCCAACACAGCCAGAAAACTGTAACGAAACTTCGCCGTTAAATAAGGTGAAAGAAGATATGTAAGTAAACAGTTTAGAAAACATATACCACATTTAAAAAATACAGTTTTCGAAATTACATTCCAGTGTGAAAAAAGTAGCCCTGTATATGATCAATAGATATGGATATATAGTATGATAAAATTTAGCCCAGTTAGAATATTCACATTCAGAAATTTTCGCCATTCGATGGAAATGCAACCAGAATCTTTTGTAAAGCCCTGTATATTATTTGAAGACTTTTGTACACACCACCTATTAAGCTAAAAAGCAACTTAAAACTCACTTGCAGCAATTACCAAACGTAAACGACAATGTATCTTTTTTTTGCGCAGCCCTGAATATCAATTTATTTATATTCCACAAACTTCTATTAGTCTACTAAATATAGTTCAGCAGGAAAATGCGTAACACTATTAAACACTACCCTTAAGAACTTCACTCCCATAGTCTGTACAACTTACGAATTCCCTTGTGTTGTCTGTATATGATCAACCGAGTTTATAAACACACACGTACTATGAAAGAATTTAGTTAAACTTAAAAATGCAAACCAAAGTTGAAAACGCACTTATCACACAGACTGTAAATATCGCACAAGTACTGTAACCGATATATTTCGTGTGTTCCTATAAATAAACACAGTGCAGACACAAGAGCAATTTATAGTGAACCGCAGTAATGGATATATTTTTCATTATGTTTGAAATAATGAAATATTACTAAATTACATTGCAAACGATTTTTCTCCATAGAACGATGTGTAACAGAATTCTTTTGTTTGACCCTGTAAATGAATAATTAATGCTTTGCACCCCATATTCTGCAAAAAGCATGTCTTATTGCGCTTCATAATTATTTATTCCCCATTGACTGTAATGTAACGGAATAATTTTGATTGTCCCTGTAAAAAAACTATACACACTTCAGTTGAAATAGGGAACGTGCTATAGATAACGACAACAACATATAAAAATTTCATAGCAATCCGAGCATATTTACGGGAGTTACAGCACGGACAGACGGCAGACGTGCATACGGGCATACGCCCAGACAAACCGAAGTCATAAACACTTTTCAACTAGGTTGGAAAGTGTTAAAAAAGGAAGTCGACTGTTGTGAAAATTTAAAACGTTTGCACTGATGTAGAACTAAAAAATTGGTAAGGTAATGATATTTCCATTATGAAGCGGGGATTGAAATACATTATTCGTGCAAGTAACAATGAAGCCCGCTCTGGATAATATATTCAAAATGTCTTTTTGTAATATTAACAAGAACGAAAAATCATGCGTCAAGCATAGATTATGTACCACTTTCCAACGCTTCCAAAATAATTTTACAAATCATACCGTTTAATAACCTGAAAGATAACATCTAAGTAAACAATTTGGAAAACGCATAACATATTTAAAACATAATGTCAGAAATTTCCAACATATACAATATTCGGAAAAATATCCGAATACTTTTATTCAGCCCTGTATAAGATCTATAGATTTGTATATATACTACATAGGATGATATATTTTAGTTCAGTTAGGAAACGCGTAGCACAGTTTAAAATTCTCCTTCTGGAGTTTCTGTCAATAAACGGAAATATGTTCGCAAACTTTTGTGCTTCCCTGTATATGATCTACAGAATTTATACACACCACGTAATAGACAAAAAGAGAGTTAAATTTAAAATCGCGTTCAGTAACTTAAAACGCACTTCCAGGAATTATTGTTAACAGACAGTAGAGAATTCAGTGTCCCTGTAAATGAACGATGACTGCTATACACACAATAGTCTGTAGTAAGCCTCTTGTAATGCACCTTAGTGATATATATAAATTTCAATGCGTTTAAAATTGTGAAACATTATTTAAATAAACCGCAGACGATTTTTCTCCATAGACGTAATATAAAGGAATTCTTTTGACTGTCCTTGTAAAGTAACTATAAGTGCTACACACTTCGGTTGAAATAGGGAACATGCTATAGATAACGACAATAACATATAAAAATTGCAGAGCAATCCGAGCATATTTACGGGAGTTAGAGTACGGACAGGCGGCCAGACGGCCAGACGGCAGACAAACCGAAGTCATAAACACTTTTCAACTAGGTTGGAAAGTGTTAAAAAGATATACGAATCTGATTGTTGAGTACGAAAAAGTGGCTTTATATTGCACTACAGTTTGCCAACAGTGGTCACATGTGTTTAAATGCATCTTCTATTCTATCAACAACTGAAGTTGAAAAATATGATGAAACCTAACAAATTTCATTTGAGCAATTTTAAACTTTGTATCGGCCAATGGTTAATCTAAGAAGGTCATCTTTCAAGAACGATTCTTCAACAATTCCTATTTGCTATCGAGCTAATTTTCGAAACGTCCAAAGTAAAAACGTGCACTATTGTCAATGTAGATTATTTTTTTAATATTTTATTTTTTATTTTATTGGTTAATAAAAAAACTTTTTAATTTCTAAAATTTTTAACACAACTTATATATTATGCAATCCAGAATGCGTTACAAAAATTTAACTTAACCTTTTGATTATAGGCCAGAAGTGGCAACTATTTTTATATTCTACTGTACGATATATTACTAACAATTGTATTTGTGGTTGTCAAACAATCATCCTGAATTAATAGAATATTGTGCATGGCTTAATTGAAGAACAAATGAATAAGTCATGGTAGCTCTATTGCCTAAAATCTCATAATACTGGATAGCGTACATTCGTACTTCCCTTCTGATAGACTGCAGTGGTTTTAGTTATTCAAGTTTTTATTTTGTGAACTATATATATACATTTATTTAACTAAAATAAATTATAAAAATGTTTATAAATTTGCAACAAATAATCGCAGAACTGCCGGATTACGACGCATTCGAGCACCACAATTCAGAGAGTATTTTTTAGTTTTTTCCTCAGTTTTACGTTATATATATATATATATATATATAACCGGTTCAGTTTTTGACCGATCTAACAAACAAATTTATAAGAAATAAAGGTTACAGTGACGAATTGATAGGAATGATTAATACGAGAGTTGTTTTGTTAAAGTGATAATTGTGGGAGAGTCGGTTTAGTGGGTTGTTTGCCATGATGAAAGTTGAGTACTTGATGGTGCAGTGTGGCTATGGTTTGCTTCGTTTTGTTATGTCTGTTTCATTCATTTCCCGTCTGTATTTGTCATGTATGTTAGTGTTGCAAGCGTAAAACTAGTTTAACCCAGCAGTGCGTGTCTCAAGCCCTGCCACCTCATACAGGTCGTTTTATTCTTTCTCTGTTGTTTATTGGTTTTTTTCATTTTTGCTATAATTTGTAGTGTTCTATTCTTTTGAGATTAAGTAGTTAGTTGTGATTTCTGGTTCTGTGTTAAAGTAGTTTGTTTTGTTTTCTTGTTTTGTATTTATGTGGTTTATAGATTTTAGTTGGCTTTTGTGATATTGGCTCTGCATCATATAATACGAGATATTTTTAATATTCTTGAAATATTTCACATTTAATATACTCTATTGTATTAAAATACTTTTTATTGCATTTCCCTTTCAAATTCTTATGGTTTTAACACGTAACACTTTTTTTCCCTCCTTCTACTTTTCTCTTTTGCAAATTTCATTTTTAGCGCCGTATCTATTTTACCTAGTCTCACTTCGATCGAAAACCAAAACGTTCCATTTTATAAGGATTTTCTATTTCCAACAAACGCTAACCTAATTGCTCAGATTGGGTGCATTCGCGGTCGTCGTGATTGGCGAGATTACTGATTGAATAAAATCTCCATCTGAATTGCGCTTTTCTGAACTTGATTCCCGCGCTTTTTTTTAAATACACTTCCACAATCTCGGACAGCAGATGCTCTGTGTTTTCGTCTTTTATATTAACTTTACAAGCATCTATGAAGTGTTTCTATTTGCTGAATCACATGGAAAATAATTCAATTATTTATGTAGATTCATAGAACATCTAATATTTTTCCTGCAGCTCTGCCCTAAAATAGTATATGGAACTTTACTCGTTTCTGAACTTTGAAACTATATCGTAGTACACTATGCTATTAGAAAGAGA